>CM031702.1:2010000-2610000 GCA_018466805.1 Hippocampus abdominalis
GAGTTGTAAACGGGCGGCTAATGGATTCCAAACCAAATCTCGTTTGGGCGAGTTGTGTCTTTTCCTTCTCCTGCCGAGCGTATTCCCGCAACGAGCGGCGCCCTGTTCATGAATCGCTTCTCTTGAAAAAAATTCGCACACTCCTGTGACGTAAATTTGCACGTAAGTCAGAACAAGCCGTTGGTCGTCGTCTCTCTGACTTTTTCTTCTGGCTTGGCATCTTCCCGTCTATCTGCACCCTTTCACACATATCGAGTTGAAACCACTTCAGGCTGTGGAGTCCCACATTGTCACATGGGGCGGGCAAAGCCGGTTCAAGGAGGATAAGAAATAGGAAGTAGCATTTTGGACGGATAAACGATTGTCTCTGTCTAATTTGTTGTCCTGTATTATTTTGTCATTTTATGTGAACTTTTCTTTTGATGGTGGCGCGGGCACCCGCAGCGGCTCCTCTTGTTGTATGTTGTCTTGAGAGGGATAACACGTCTTGCGCATCTGGGAAAAAAAACGTTCTGCGTGGCCTTGTCTTCAGGTATTTGAATGCTAGTAGAATATTGCAAGCATTAAAGGACTGGGTGAAAATTCACCCAGAACTTTTTAATTGGTGTGATGACCCGGATTTGAACCGGGGCAAACTGTGGGCCGTTGTTGTGCGCCTTTCAAAACCCCGCAAAGTCATATAATGTGCCAGGGTTTCGGGTTGTGATGGTGGCAAAACGGTAGACTTGAGCGCAGGGAAACTCCCCGGGGCTTGCGTGGGTTTTCTCCGGGTGCTCCGGTTTCCGCCCACATTCCAAAAACATGCATGGCAGGCTGATTGAATGCTCGAAATCGTCCCGAGTTGTGAGTGTGAGCGCAGATGGTAGTTCGTTTATGTGTGCCCTGCGATTGGTTGGCAACCGGTTCAGGGTGTCCCCCGCCTACTGCCTGAAGACGGCTGGGTTCGGCTCCAGCATCGCCCTTGTGAGGATAACCGGATCGAAAATGAATGAATGAATGTAGCAAACCAAAACTGGGAATGGACTCACAAACGGGAGCATGACATGAACACCAACAGAAGCAAAAGCGGCGCCCCGACAAAATCCGAAAAGAAAAAGGGGCGCTAAATTCAAGCAAACGGACACGAAAACGAGCACCACCTGAACAAAACATGAGTGGCGGAAAGGACTCGGACAAACGGGACTCGGGCGATGAGGACAGGTGGACACAAAACCCCAACGCGACAAACAACGCATGAAAAGGGACACAGAGAAAACTTTTGTGGGAATTTGCTGCTTTGGTTTTTGTTCAATTCAGACTCTCTGGAACAGAAACAAAACCTGAGGCTGCGCTCTGCAGTTTCCTCTCGATATCACAATTCATTGTTTGAGGCTCGCGACAGGATGTCACCGATTTTGAAGCAATCAGTTTTATAGGGTTTTTACAGGCAAGTTGTGCGCCTGCGCCGGTGCAGTGTCACGTCGTGCCGGACAGCGCTGCGCTCTACTAATTAAGAGCAAGCGTCAGGTCATAGTCATTCCCACAAAGCAGAGAGAAAACATGAGCGTTCTGTCACAGTTTGTGCATGTTCCTGCTCCTTGTGTGTTTAAGTAACAGTCAAAGTCATTTCTGTTAGCCCATCTATGGCATTTCTCATGAATTATTACTGTCGGGCTCGTGGCTTTTCCTTACACAAAGCGATATAGTTTGATGTTTAAAGATAAAGTGAAACTCCTCTACAATGAAATCTACATGGGTGAAAATACCCCCTAGTGTGAAAAAATCTTCATGCATTCACACCATTCCCACTTTCCTGTTTCAAATTTCCTACAGTGAAAAAAAACCCCTGTTGTGAAAAATTTCTTGCTGCAAACATGATTTCGTTGTAGAGGAGTTTCACTGTACAATGTTTAGTTCTCGTTGGCTTTACGGGTCAGCTTAAGAGTCAACGTCAACCGAGCGTTACAAACGGCTTGAAGCAAGCACACTGGGCTTCTCGTTAGGAGAACAGCACGGCCGATAAGCGTGAGAACGGCCGCCAAGGAATACTCGCAAAAGTTGTGTTTTGGTCAATCGATCAGGCGTGTCCCAGCGGGCGTCTGATGTCAATTCGACATCAATACACCACCAAAATCCAATCGGCAACGTCAAATTGATCCCAACTTGATGCCACATACCCGCTGGGGTTCTTTTTATTCTCGATTGTCTTGGTTTTCACCTTCGCCTTTCAAAAAAAGATGCCGGGCCCTCTCTGCAGTTGAGTGAAGAAACACTTCCGACCACTACGACACACACACACACACACACACACACACACACCAGTGGGCCACATTTGTCCATGCAGCTGCTCCCCATCAGCACCTCCAGTGAGCCTGTAGCTCTTCCACTTGTTTTGACTCTGGCACTTCCTCCTGGCCAATGTGTTTTCGTCCAGATCTGTCATCTTTGTTATGTTTCCTTTTCTGTTCCACCTGCGTTTTGGCTCCAGCTGCCGCGTTTGCCGTTTCACGTTACACACAGGTAAGACACTCACACTCGCTAAGCACGGAAGGCAGAACTCAATGTAAACCGTCATGCCTTTCTGCCTGTGTTTTGATGAAACCTGTGTGTGTGTGTGTGTCCGTGTGTCCGTGTGTGTGTGTGTGTGTGTGTGTGTGTGTGTGTGTGTGTGTGGCCAGTGCTGGCATGAGCGAGGACGTCTGGGTGAGATTTTAATTAAAGTTTGAGACAAAGAGGTCATAAGCCATACACCCCCTCCTCTGTGCACACCTTACACACACACACACACACACACACACAATGCACTGTTTTCTCTCCCCCCCCCCCCCCCCCCACTTCCCCCCCTCCTCCTCTCTCTCATTCCATCCCCTCAGCTTGATGACTTTTCCATGAAAGGCTTTTTCATTAATCCTACCTCAGGGAACCCAGCGCTCTTCAACCTCTCACACACACACACACACACACACACACACACACACACACACACACACAGACCTCCCTCTGCGGGTCACTTTGATGTATCAACACACTTGAAGACTAAACACAAAATTAGGTTCCAATTCTTTTTTTTTTTTTTTTTTTTTTCTCTCCCTTTCCAGTGTCTACTTGATTCTCCCCCGATTCTAAACGCGCAAAGGTGCACCGAGCCATCAGCACGTACAGGCCATTAATTAGTGTGTGCAAATAAACAGTTGTGAGGGAAAGGGAAGCGGCTGCAGTAAAAAAGGGGAAAAAAAAAAAAAGGAACCACACTCTTTGGCTGTCTGATTTCCCTCCAGTGGTGCTTTTTACCTCTCATTTGAAGTGTGTGTTGTCAATTGAAGGCGCTTTAGCTTCAAACTAGCCGCCTAAAAATATGTATCCTGCTTTTGTGCTGCACAGTATGTCACTTGATGCACTGTTAAAAAAAAATGGAGCAACTGCCAAGTTGAATGCTTTTGTAATACCAGAAGTCAAAAACGGTGTACTCGTTGACATATGGGAGCTACTCAGACTCGGTGGCAGTTTATGAACTATACTTATTACTTGTTATGAAGTCAACTTTCAATATAAACAGTAAAACGGAGGGCGGCCCGTTTCAGTCGAGTGGTGCTGAAATACCGAGAGACAAAGGTGGCATCAGACGAGTGACGCGGTCCCGTCAACGTTCGCAATAAGTGCAATCTGCCATTTTTGGCAAAACATTACTTGGAATTTCATTTGATAAATTGCAACGAAAGCTGCGGGTAAACTTCAGGGGACGATTGATTGATTGATTGATTGATTTGAATTTTGAGACATGCTGTTGACCCCGGAGAGCTCCCTGCACTTTTCATTTTTGTTTGAACCATAAACCAAGACACGGGAAAGACAAAGATTTCTGTTAGATTGACATTTTTTTTACAGTATTCTTTTTCTATGAGGGGGGAGTGCGGGCGGGGAGGGGGAGGGGGGGTTGGCGTGGAAGACACATACGCTTAAAGGTTTGAGTTTGTATTATGATGCCAAATCCAACATCGGCTCCAAATCTCGGTTTTCTGCGCCCCCGATAACTAATGATCGATATCGCCCCCACCCCCCCCCAAAAAAAACCATATTAGTCAACCTCTAATTCACTTGAGATTCTTTCTTCAGGCAGCCATTTTTCCAACCAGCCCGTCGGCATGCATCTGCTCCGACAAGATTTCCTCCCCACGTTTTGCCAACAAATCCCTTTTGCGCGCGCGTTCCTGTGTGAAAACCTCAACGTGTCTTTTTGCGCCCGCGTGTGTGCGTGCGTGCGTGCGTGTGTGTAGGAGTGCGTGTGTGTGTGTGTGTGTGTGTGATATCTGATGTCAGCTGTCACATCCCAGTCGGTCTGGGCCCATAATAAGAGACAATAATAACAACTCATTAAAACCGAGGGCAGGAACTGTGGAGCTCATCGGCTCATCAAATTAACCTTTGAACACTTCATATACGGTACACACATATTGCTTTGAGCTCGCGCGCGCACACGCACACACACACACACACACACACACACACACACACACACACACACACGTGATGGAGCTACCTGTTTTTGTCTCCGTTAGTGGCTACATAATCTGTCTGTCTTCGGCGTATACACACACACACACACACACACACTCGCAGCCAGTGGGTGTGTCAACAGGGGATTGGTCCTTTCTGCTGGGTAATTGATGAATTATATGCAATATGCAAATGAGGCGCCATTAATCTCCTGACTGACAGCTTCGTTTATGGGCCCTTAATGACGGCTGGATTAGATTCTAATTAAAATCTGCTCAAAGACACCCCACGCTAGCAAGCGGCTGCCGCTCGTCTCTCGCCCTCTCTTTTCGTTCTTTTTAATCTCTCGGACCCTCCTTGCGTGTATTCCATCTCTCCCTCCACCTTTCCTCCTCCTCTGCACACTTTCTTTCGCCTCGCCTCCCGTCTTTTAATATCCTTCCTCGCGGGCATACGCGCGCGCCCACGGTTCTGATGATATGAAGTGTGTAGTACGAGAGGAGATGAGGCGCCGTGCTTGTCATTAAGCCTGATGTGGCCCGTGTCATTCCCCCTGTCGGGACATTCACACCGTTTAGTCAGAGCCCAAGTGATGTCTGACAGCTTTTCACCATCGCCGCACCCCCCCCCCCCCCCCCACCACCCAAGCCCGCAAATGGGATTGATTGAGCATGTCCGGCCCAATCGCGGCATAGAAGTCCGCAGTCAACACCACCAGCCTGACCGCGCAGACGAATGGACGACACGTGACGTCTGGATGGCCGGGCTAGCGCGAGTCTGGCGCTTAGGTGCCGTACGCCAGCCGAGCTCTGACACAGTCGGAAGCGGTGGCGCGCAACTTTTTGACATCAAGTGGATTTGCTACAGTGAAAGTCCTCTACAATGAAAGCGACATGGGCGAAAATACCCCCTAATGTTAAAAAAAATGTCATGCATGAAAGCCATACCCACTTTTCTGCTCCCCCGACGAAAAATCTGTTCCGTTATACGAAATCTTTTTCTTTGCTCTTGCCTCGTGATGAGATTCACTACAACGAAAACAAGCCTTCCGCAAAAGTCCAAAAATCCAACAGCCACCTCTACTGCTTCGTTCGGAAACGGCAACAGCAACCACCACACTGGTTTACACATGCGCAGTAGTCCAGGAAATATTTGTTATTGTTAATTTCAGACGCAGCAAGAACGTTGCATTGCTAAAATGGCTACAAAACGGACCTTTGGATGTCAAGCAGCCAAGACAAGAAGAGCTCTGACGCTGGACGAGAGGGTAAAAGTGATCAAAATGAAAGACGGAGGAAGCAAAATAAAATAAATTATCCAAGAAATTGAAAAGTGTTGGGAAGCAAAAGAGTATAAATGACTTTTTAAAATCAACAGACAGAGTGGAGTGATTAATATAAAACAATTGTATGTTAATGTTAAACAATATCAAATAAGTGTATGCTCATATTTAAGCACTATGTACAGTATTGGAATAAAAATAAAGAGTACACATATACGTTTTGTGTGTGTGTGTGTGTGTGTGTGTGTGTTTACATCTGAGATCAAATTTGCTACAGTGAAAAACCCCCTGTTGTGAAAAATGTCTTGCGGCAAACATGATTTCGTTTTAGAGGAGTTTCACTGTAGCAAGATTGGAACATAGCCTCACTTCACTCATCCTCGCCGGCCAAAGTCGCTGCCCTCGTGCACGAGTGGGGTTTTCAAAACTGGCTGTTCGTACTTCTTCAGAGCCGGAGCGACTTGCAAGAAGCCACAAAGTCAAGAAAGTAGTCAAGCTGTCTTTTCTCGCAAAGTGTTGACAATGTAAGAAAAGGGCAACGGTGTTCACGACAATTGTCCCACTGTGAGTCTGCTTGAAGTGAGAAGAAAATCTCGCAACAAATGGCCAAGTGAGGCAACAAGGAGCAGTGGGCGAGCGCGCACATTTAATAAGCACACAAATGAATGAGTAAGCTGAACAGTAATGAGGCGCTTTATTGATGCCATAGGGGGAAACTCACCTTTTATTTATTTTTTTTTTGCTTTGCTCGTATCTACGGGGGCGGGTGGGCAGATTTGCTGTGCAGCAGTCTTCCAGGAAATCACTCACATTTCACTTGTTATCCCACAACTCCGTCCTCCATTGAATTTTATAGACTCGAAAGCCAGTTTTGCTCGGCACGGGCCACCCGTCTCAGAACTCAGCGTGACTCAAAAGAGAGCGAAAAGAAGCAACGTGAACAATAACCGATGTTGTTGTGCTCCCGCAGTTCGAGGCCCGGCCGACCGCCCAAGAGGCTGCAGACGGTGACTGACGGCGGCGCTCACCACATGCTCTCCCACGGCGGTCTGATGCACGCCGGGATCATGCCTCCCGCAGGTGACCACCCAGCACTCACCCTACGCACGCTGTCTATTACCTGCACACGAAGAAAACATACGGCAACTGCAAAATGTCACACACACACACACACACACACACACACACACACATACGTTTGGAGACACACGGCACCACTTGAGCATGTTCGTCCATACTCTACCTCGTAATACATTTTTTTCTTTGATTAAGGGGGTATTCTGAAGGTCCACATTTTATAATTAAAACGATAAAATGGGCAAGGTTATCGTATATTACACAGGTGTCAAACACAAGGCCCGGGGGCCAGATCTGGCCCGCCACATCATTTTATGTGGGCCGCGAAAGCAAATCAACGATGTCAACTTTCATGATGCCTGCTAAAATCTCAACCAAAATGTCAAATTCTCATTTGTACTAAATAAGAGTGATACTGTAAGCATTTTTTTGTGACCAAACCCCTCGTTACAATAACTTTAAAAAATAGGTGAATAAAACAGTTATTCTTGACTTCTTCATATGGTTTCAGTCATAAAGGCCCTCCAAAGGAAACTGTAACTAAAATCTGGCCCGCGACAAAAATGAGTTTGACACCCCTGGTCTATTTGGTCAACGAAAAAAAAAAATAGAATGCAAAATATTTCTTTCATGATTTGACAGTCGTCAGTTTCTCAAATGGCAGCGCGCTGCGGTAGTGGTTTCAATATGTGCCCTGCAATTGCCCGGCAACCGCGCCCAAAGTGGGACGAGAAATGCTCCAGCTCGCCCGCGACCCTAATGAGGACACGCCCCCATAGAAGATGAAAGGTTGGAGGTCACCGAAATGCAGAGCAGAATGAGGATGAGGCGACTTTTGTGTCTTTGTTGCAACGACACGTTGCGCCCACGCAAGTGTTGGCAGGAGGAGGGCGGAGTGGAACGAGGTGACTGATTAATAAGATTAACACACACTGCTGACACCTCAGATAAAGACCTGCAAACGTTTTTTCTTTTTTTTTTCCTCGTTGAACTATAAAGTTCACAAAAAGTCCTTTGTAATCTTCAAACTTGCAAAACTTGCGAGCTATTAATGATCTCCTGATAGGTTTAAGCATAATTTGAGTTTTGGAAGCATTTTCTGTTACACAACCTTGTTGTGTAACAGAAAATGCTGGGACATTTTTCCCACTGCTCTGAATGTGATTGTGTCTGGTTAACGGCTACTGGATATGTGGCCATTGGCCGGCGACCAGTCCAGGGTGTACCCCACCGCTCTTTTTTTAGATCATGAACTTTTTTTCCCCCCCAAATTTAAAATGTGCATAATAGCAAACTGTATTTCCTTCTCTGGAAACATTAGTGAGATTTTAATATGACAGAAAAACTGTAACTGCGTCAGGTTGTCCGCATCACTATTTTCGACACCCCATATGGGACACTTCGTTTAGCGGCTATCTGCTAGCCACTTGTTGCTAGCATAGAAAGCAGACGCCACATTCTACAATGTCAGCATGATTAGAATTTTTTTTTAAAGCTAATTTTGGGATGCCATTGAGTTGAACTTAAACTGGGTTTCAACATCGATTGAAAACTGGTAAACTACCACAAGCTGGAACCACTTTAAAAGTGCATTTTACGATGAGGTTCGCCATTTATGAGGAGTTTGAAACCAAATTAATGGGGTGAAGGCAATCCTTGCGCCAAGGTGCCTTGCACACTCTGGCAAATTAAACAAATACGGAAGGACAAATAAATGTAATTCATGCAATTCATATCTTTACTTTTGTAAGCGTTACTGAAATAATGGCTCATTGTCAACTCTGTCAATAAAAGCGTAGCGGCGCTAGCGGCTAGCAGCGCCGGCGAGAGCTGTCGGCTTGACTTTTCAATGGCATGACTCAGCACACGTGGATGCTGACAGCGTGACACTGTTGCCATTCCTCCTGTGTTGTTTTCGTCGGCAAAATCGTGTTTGTGACGTCACGTTGCGAATAAGTGGTGCGTTTGCGAGCTCGTACATTTCAGTACTTGGCTTTGGCATGCTCATTACAGCCCCTCAACACAAGGATTTTTTTTTTTTTTATTCTGTCCTTGCACACCCTCATGGCGCTCTCTTCAAAACAGTGGAGGAGCTTGACCCAAACAGCGAAAAAGACGGCAACTTTCAACCACCAAGATTGGCTAAAACCGCAAAAAATAAATAAATAAAATAAAATAACATTATTGTGATGTAATGGGAGCATTAAAATTGTATACTTGCATAAATGCAACGGGATTATAATAATGAACACCCCCCCAAATGTTTTGATTGATTGGGTGTGGGGGGTTTCACATGGGTACGAATCATACATGGGGTTTTACGATAATCGGTTATTAGAATTTAATTCTGGCAAATATCGGGATTGCATCGGCCTCAAAAATCCATATTGGTTGGGCCCTAGAAATTGGTTTTTAATTACTCAAAAGCCTACTAAAGGTCATAGCACCTTGTTATTAAGCTTGTCTGTGAGTCCTTTTTGCTTTTTTTCCGCACTTGTGTGTGTGTGTGTGTGTGTGTGTGTCTAAAACGAGAGGAAAAAAGTAATTGTTGGCCCCTGACCGATCTCAAAGTTGCCCTTGTCTTTGTCGTCGTCTCTGCGTACTGATCTCTTTATTCTGCTCCTCAAAAGATTTTCTATTAGCCGCCGCTTCCGTTCCTGTTGTTCAAAGGTGCTCCGCCGCGTGTGTGTGCTGTGTGATTTTTGCTCGAGAGCGTCCGTTTCTGGGGGGGGGGGGGGGGGGGGGCATTCTCTTTCCCACCTCAAGGAGAGGGCGCGGCGGCAATGTCAGCGCTCCTGATTAGAGGCAGGCCCACATGAGAGAGAGGAAGAGAAAGTAAGAGAGTGAGAGAGAGAGAGCGTTCCGGTGAGGACATTTGAGCGTTAAAAAAAAAAAAAAAAGGGCGGTGGGAATCGTTTGATGTGATCCCCTCCTCAGTGTCTCCCCCACACACACACACACAAACGCAACATGGCGGCCAGACGTCCCGCTGTGATGCTGACATTTTGAAAAGGTAAAAGTGAGGCGAGGAAAAAGGGCAGTGGAGAAGATGAGAAGAAAAAAAAGGGGACAATTTGTTGTGGTTGTCGACGTTTTTTGCTCAGACAGACAGACAGACAGACAGACAGACAGACAGACAGAATCCCGTCCGTCGTTTGTGTGAAGAGCAGAAGGCGAAGGAGGAGAGAAGAAGAAGAGAAAAAAAAGAGAGAAGAAAAACAGAGCAGTTGAGCTTGGCGCTAATGTTTCGATGTGAGCCACGATCAGGAAATTACGACTTACGGCCTTGTTTGTATTTCCTCGCCGGTGTTTGCACAGTTGTCCAGTTTTTAATAATTCGCCGTGTTTGTCCGCATTAGCGCAAGACATATTTAATTGTATGAATTTGAAAGGTTGCCCTCGCGGGTCAGAGTTCACGGAAGAAATGAAAATGGGCCTCATTCTTGAAAGGCAAAATGAGCACAAATTTAATCAAAAAATAAAATAAACAAAATAAAATTGAAAAGAAGTTGCTTGCTTCCTTTCAAATACTGTACGGCAAAAAAAATGTTGCGCGTTGACCGCTGTGCTCCGTGCGGGAGAGATGAATGTCTCTCTTGATTCCCTGCCACACTAAATGAGCGGCGCACCGGAGCGGCTGGAATGAATGTCTCCCAGTGACAACCTTCCGTAGAGCTTAATCTTCCACCGGGGCCATTGATCCAACTGCTATTGATCGCCTTTCCCTTCGCTCCGTCTCTCACCTCACCTTAAGGAGGTTATGTTTAGTTATATCAGCGTGGCTCACATTGCACGCGTGCTATGCAACTTCCTCTCCACCGTTTTTTGCTATACAATGGATAGAAAAAGTCGGGGCCAATTATGTTGCCCCCCCCCCCCCCAGGAGTTTTGCCGATTAAGCGTCCATGTCATTTTATCTGTCAATGTCATTTTTTATTTTTTTTTATCTGTTCTCGCAGATCTGTCCGCCCTGGCCAAGAAGATCAAACTGGAGATGGGCGGTTACCATAGCAACCAACAGCATGGCGGCCACAACGGAGAGAACGGCGACCACAGTCCCGGATTGAGTGGGTGTCATTTCTTTTTCGACACACACACACACACACACACACACGTGTATGCACATAATACGTTCTTAATTGCCGCACAATTGTTGCATCCGTGCACTGTCGATGCGACTCATGCAGCTGCGCTTACATGCAGTTGATTGGACTCCGGATGTGACGTCGTTCTCGTTGCGAGCTGTAACCCGGTTTGCGAGATGAAGTGGAGAAAAATGTCAACGTTCGGCGATTTCCCATCATGCGCATCCTCCTCATGAGGATGGTGGGTGAGACAGCCTATCCCGGAATGTTTTTGGGCGAGAGGTGGGGGGTGGCACACCCTGGATTGGTCGCCAGCCAATGGCAAGGCAAATGAGGACAAACAACAAAAATCTTCAAACTTCAATAAGCCTTATCGGATATTTAATATAAACGTGGACCGCATCAAAGAACAGAGCGGGCCGCAGGCGGCCACGCGCGTCGTGCTTTGCTCACCTCCTGGCCGGAGCGCCAGATCGAGAGATGACCAAGATGAGAGGCCGGAGACCAATCAATAGCCTTCTCTCTAATTCACTACCTTGAATGCAAACGACAAACGGGAGGCGATCGATGGCTCAACACACACACACACACACACACACACACACACACACACACACACAAGCCGGATGCTCCACCCCCCCTTACGCTCCCACTCCTCACCCCCCCCCCCCCACCCCCCCCACCGTTATCGACAGGTTAAAGCGACATCAGTGTGTTTAGACAGATGACAGGGCTTATACGGAGGCCTGTGTGGAATACACTATCAATCTGGCGCGCGCGCACACACACACACACACACACACACACACATGGACACACACACACACGTAACAGTTTAAATTATGCATCTCTTTATATGTCGCTACCATTACTATTATTAGTTTCTATTGTACGTGTTTGCCGTGGTCCTCACGGCCGCTCGTAACCTTTGTTTACCAGCAGGCGATAGCATCTGTGTGGAGTTAGGTGGCATGGTTACCACCAGCCATTACGAACCTGTAAAGCTTAATCACTCTTAAAGCCGGAGTCAAGTGGAAACACACGCACACACATGAGCATACGACACAGGCCGTTTTTTTTTTTTTTTTTTTTTTTCTTTTTTGAAGCGCCACCCACTGCCTTATGGGAAGTGCAGGGCCCCTACTAGGGCTGGAAGCACCACAAAGGCGGATCTCGCACGCATGCAACGCAAATGCTGAGTGCAACACCTTTCTGAGCGTGAGCCATTTGTGCGTTTAACAAGATCTTCTGGGAAATTTACAGCCGCTGGTTTGTTTACAGTAATGGCTTGTTTGGATAAACAGAAGAGAGCCACTTTGACCTTTGATGTTTTTTAATGAAACATAAGAGAGAGCGATGGGAGGGCCAAAGAGAACATGGAGGGAGGGTTGGGGTTGGGGGGGGTGCGAAGGAAATGATAGCAGGAGGTGGTGGCAGAGGAGAAGTCAAATGCACACAGTGGCTGCCGCTTGATTGTGGCAGCAGCTGTTTGTTTATGTCCACTCGCGTTTTCTTTTGTTTGGAAGCATCCAGCGGGCCCAAAACAGGAAAACATATGTCCGCTCCAGGGCCTGACCAATTACTCAGCCTATATAAGCAGCTAAATATGCATCGCTTGGTTTATTTATTTATTTCCATTATATTTTATATGTATATATTACATTAAGATATCACAACATAATGGCATTCAAAGAATACTCCCCCCCCCCTTTTTTTTTTTTTAAATGTAATTTTATTATTATTGTTGTTATCTTTTATTTCATTTTAATTTTTTAATGAATTGGCCGATTAAGCGGTTGTTGGAATTTCATTCTGCCAAATGTCGGAATCGGCCTAAAAAAAATCCATATCAGTGGGACCCGAACGCATCACTTCTTCGATACTTCCGCCATTCCTTCCTTCTTCCGTTCCTTCCCCACTTTCTTACCTTCTGTCCTGCCTGTCCTCTTACCTTTTCCTGTCTGCTTTCCTTCTTTTTGCTTTCCTTCCTGCCTGCCTTCCTTCCTTCATTGTTTCCTTCCTTCCTTCCTTGCTTCCTTCATATCTTCCCTCCTTCCTGCCCTCCTTTGCTTCTATCCTTCCTTCCTTCCTTCCTTTGTTTCCATCCAATATTTACCGTCAATCATATCTTAATTTTCTTTCATTTGCTTTCCTTCCCTCACCGTCCCTTCCTTCTATCCCCGTTTTCATCCCTTGCCTCCTTTCCTCCTTTCTCTCTTCCCCTCTCTCTCTTCTTTCATCTCTTTCCTTCGCTGTCCTTCCTTCATCCCCCCCTTTCCCCAACTCCCTTTCATCTTATTTATGACAATTGTGCAGAAAGGCGACCAACATTGTGTTGTTTGGGGGTTTTTTTTCTCCTCCCCTCCTTTGTGTGCATAATTACCCATCATGCGTTGCTGGCCCAGCACCAGCGCTGCCATCAGCTTCTTTTGTTCCACTTCCTCGCCGTGTGTGTCTTTTGTTTTTGCTTGTGCCTTTATTAAATGATAAATATTTATGTCAAACCACTACCCTACCCCCCTCCCACCCCCAAAAAATGGGATTGTTTGTGTCCTGACCAGAGAGAGGGATGTCAACAAGCCACAGGGGTGCCGTTGAGGGAAGGGATTTCCCTTTAAAGCGAGTCGTTTTTTGATCTAAAGAGAGCCGTGTGAACAATAGATTGGCCGAGCTGCACTTGGAAGTGGCGAAAATGCATCGGAATATCACGAAACGCAATTCGGGAAAGGTGGGGGGAAAAGAAATATCCCACTTGGGGCTCTCGAGGGCCCCAAAGTGTTCACACGATAACGTTTTCGTCCACTTGATTGGGAGGCCGACTCTTGTTTGCGTTCCTTGACACTTTGAGTTTTCCGGAGTCCTTGAACGGGTTCGCAATCAAACATTTCAGCTGATGTCGGACCTCCTCCTTGGAGATTACGGAAGGATCCCCTTATAAGGGATGTCAGGCAAAAAAAATCCAACCTCACTCATCTTATTCTTTTCTCCACCTCAAGTTCTGGACCAGCTGCCCTTCATGATGATGTCACATCCCCTGATCCCGGCCAGTCTGGCACCGGCCTCCGTTTCCATGGCGATGGGCCAGATGAACCGCTTGAGCACGCTGGCCAGCATCGCCAACATGGCGCAGCTCCACCACGCCAACCCGGCCGCCCGGCCCCCCGCCTCCGTCATTAAGGTGAACGCCCACCGAAAAACGAGGATCCCGTCGCACTGCAGCCGTGTTGTATTGTTCTCCTGTTGATTGGGAGGACTTGCCCTCCCCTAAAGATTCATCAAACGAGACTTTTCAAAGTAAGCCAAAACGATGTCAGTTTTCTTGATACGATATGAAAATGGTTGTGAGAACATCTCTCTTAGTTGCCAATCTCCTGCTCATTCTCTCTGTAATAACACATGATCAGTACTACATGTGACTAGACGGGATGATGTCACGTTTTCAGACCAAAAAAAAAAAAAAAAAGTTCCCTCCTGATTGCAAGGAGAAAGATTTAGTTTTTTGAAAAGCTCCCCGTTTCCAAGACTAACAGCAACGTTCGCAATTGTTCTGGGAAAAACTTTTGGGCGTTTTCCGTCTTTTTGATAGGTGGCCTGCATTCGCCGGCCTCTTCATTAGGTACCCCCCAGCCCCCCCCCCCCCCCCCCCCCCCCATGTTGTGGGTTGTCGTGCCAAATGAGAATGGATTCTGAACGGTGTCCAATTGTGTTGTTTTGTGACATTGTCATTTTTCGTGAAGAACCGTTCTGTCGTTTTTCCAACAGGAGCGCATGCACGACGACAGCCCCTCCCCTTCCCCCTCGCTGGAGGAAGCTCCGATGTCGTCCAATCACAGCAGCGTGTCCAGTTCTCCCTCTCGCATAGAACGCGCCACAGAAAACCCGCGTATGTACCTCCCGAACATCAAGCGAACGTAACGAGCGACAAATGACGGTATTAACCCGTTACATGTTTTGACTTCAGACCAGCTCCCCGATGGCGTCACTTTAAGTCACTGCGTGTTTGCACAGCCGGGTGTCAGAGAGTCGGACTCGATGGAATACAGCAAGGAAAGCAAAAGGGGGCGCGCTGACAAAGGTAAACTTATGTCATTTCGGACATATACCGTACACAAAAATAAGTATTCAACTGTCAAGAAAAGCGGGTTAGCGTTCAGGTTCAGAGAGTCAGGGTTAAAGGGTTCTGGTTCTGGTTCTGGTTACTAAGGTTTGGGGACCGGGTACAGTTGTGTGTGGGGTTTGGCAACTCACTTTTTGTGTGTGGGTGACCGTCACTGTTTTTTCTGTGATTCCCAATTTGAATTATAGATGCACTGCGTCGCAATGTCGCACAGACACCTGTGCTCTAAAACGCGGCTGAAAAGCAAAGTGTGGAGAGTCTCTGTTGCTGAAATGCACAAGACTAGACAACTTTCAGACGTTTTAGGACACAAACAACTCCGGCATCCGCTTTGGGTCATTGTGTTTTGTTTTGTTTTGTTTTTTTTAACGAGATGTTCTTGTCACAGCGATTAATCATTTGCAGATTCTTAATCAGTAATGATTATTCCACGGGCAAATCAATGGGCAGGGAACAGAGCTGCCAATAGGATGTTTGGATACTTTGAATAATCCATGCAAACGCGACGTCCTTCGCAGCTACTATTTAAGGAACCAACTCTTTCATTTATTTTTATTTTTATTTTGTTCCTTCCACGAACGTTGACTTTTCGCGATTGGAAGCGCGGTGACCAAATGACAACAAGTACGTTTCCCAAGAAAGCATTTGTCTCCCTTTATACATTTTCTAAAATAACTAAATATTCATACAACTGGACTGAGAGTTCCAAAACTGTAAAACATCTGACGACTGCACAAACGTCATCATCATGTCCCAACAACAGGTCGCTGACGGCCTTGCGCTCCCCCGCCGCCGAGAGCGAAGGCCAACCATTCCGTCGGACGGCGCGGCATTAACCAGCCGTTTGCCGGGGCGGCGGCCTTAACGAGCCGGGCGGCGCTCCCGGAACCTCATCTGCATAACGACCCGCCTCCCTGTCGTTAGGGCCCCGGCGTCGGCGTCGGCGCTTCGCTGCAACGTCAGTTTGTTTGCTTCTCTCTGCCCGTGAGCTTTGCATTAGCTTAATGAGGACTGCTCAAGGACAAACAGTCAGCAGAAAAATCAAGCGAGGAGCGCCCCGTGCAAATGTATTCTAATGCCCAATCGCATTATTCCCGAAATCAAATCTCCCAAATCACAAAGGCATCCTCAGGTAAGGTTGTTTTCTTTTCTTTTTTCGGGGGGGGGGGGCTGCTGTCAGGCCGCCGTGAACATATTGACAAAGGCGGTGACGGTGACGCGCAAAGGCCTCCTTGGGGTGGACGCCGCATTTATGCAATTGACTTTGAATTGATTTTCCCCGCATGCAAATGAAGCCTGCGTACATTTGCCGGATTACATGCTTCTTCCGCGGATCGGGCGGGAATGGGGGGGGGGAGAAGGGGGCGGGGCAAAGTTTTCAGAGGGCACGTCGGCGCTGTCATTCTGTCAATCCATTGTGCTTAAATCTGCGCGCGTGTGTGTGTGTGTGTGTGTGTGCGTGTGTGTGTGAGAGAGAATCAGATTTGGCTGTGTGTGCTGTTTCGTGCGCTCTTTGAACAACGTCTCCATGCAACAAAGATCAGAGGCCATCCCTGACACCTCACTCCCATTAACCAAACATCAGCAGAATTTTATTCCGTCTCTGTCTCCCCCCCCCCCCCAACCCCCCTCCTTTACTCACCTCTCCTCCATCCCCTCCCTCTATCCTCCCATCTCTCTCGCTCTCTCTTCCGCTGACTGGCAGTCTTCACGTGGTGATGCTCGATGCCCCCCGGGGACGGCCGGGAGAGGAATAAGAGCGCAGAGAAAGAGCAATGAAGTTTAAGAGGAGGAGGGGGGGGGGGGGAGAAAACAGACAGTGACCTTGGTTAGGGAGATGGGTAAATGATCAAACGGGCCCGCAGATGTGTGTGTGTGTGTGTGTGTGTGTGTGTGGATGTGTGCGTGCGTGAGAGAGAGTGAGGTAAAGTAGGCGTAAAACAGTAACTCAATAAAGGATCAGTCACATCCAAGGAGCCTGGGGAGCCCACGCTGCTGACTGCGCACTTCAGCAGGCTATCAGTATGTGCATGTGTGTGTGTGTGTGTGTGTGTGTGTGTGTGTGTGTGTGTGTGTGTGCGCATGTGTCTGTGTGGGCCACAGGAGTGTCGTTGGATGCCCTCCGCTGAGCTCGCCAGCACCTGCTAATTACCTTTCTCTGCAGAGCAATGCTCTTAGCTTGAAAGTAATAGGCGAAGGTGTGCGTGCGTGCGTGCGTGCGTGCGTGTGTGTGTGTGTGTGTGGTTGGAGAGGGTGAGTGGGTGGGGTGGGCAATGTTTCTCATCTGTGAAACACCTTGAATGTGACAGTTGCCAAGACGTGAGGCCAAGTCAACGTTTTTTTTTTTTTGGGGGGAGGGATTGAAAGATGCTGCGGTCAGCTAAGTGGAGAAAACACTGTCATTTGTCACACAGAGATGAGACAGAGGGGAGGAAAAAAAGTGTCCGAATATGAAACTGCGCGTTTAAGCTTTGCTAGGCCTCCAACGGACACTTTTGACCTAAAAAAAAAAAAATAATAAAAAAAATGTCCAACATGGATTTTAAAAATGGCTCATCTGTTGAGATGGCAAAGTACTCGCATTCGGAACTTAATAAGTACGCACACTTACTGGAAAACGACACTCGTAAAAGTGTCATTACTGATTGGATTCATGAAGTCAAAGTAAAAAAATGACTGACTAAATGAAATGCACTTAAAGATGCTGTAAAGTCGAATCATATTTTAGTTTCTAATGCAGTTTGTGAAAACAGGAGATAAGGTCAAATAGTTTTTCACGTAAAAATTGCTTAATTATTATTCCTAAAATCGTTTCTACCACTACACGTTACAATTAGCTAGCTAGCTTCTGGCCTAATGTGTGCGTAAAAATTACTTAATTATTATTCCTAAAATCGTTTCTACCACTACACGTTACAATTAGCTAGCTAGCTTCTGGCCTAATGTGTGCGTAAAAATTACTTAATTATTATTCCTAAAATCGTTTCTATCACTACACGTTACAATTAGCTAGCTAGCTTCTGGCCTAATGTGTGCGTAAAAATTACTTAATTATTATTCCTAAAATCGTTTCTATCACTACACGTTACAATTAGCTAGCTAGCTTCTGGCCTAATGTGTGCGTAAAAATTACTTAATTATTATTCCTAAAATCGTTTCTACCACTACACGTTACAATTAGCAAGCTAGCTATGTCAAGTGGAGCTACATAGAATGGCTCGGAGAGTACCGATACCAGGTATAGGATACTCATGGAGGCTTCCGATACTAGCCATTGTACACATGATGCAAAAAAGGTCCTCCTTGGCAATAGTTGGCGTGATACGATGAGAGTTTGACACATCGGCGAGTCAGCATCTGTATTAGAAAGAAAGGTCTTTGTTGACATTTTTTTTCGTCATTGTGTCAAATGAAATTTTATGTCGCAAAAGTACTTGAGGCATTGGTGAGTAAGAAAAGTGGTATCAAACGTCTCTAATTGCGAGCTAGCTGGTGGCTAGCACCTCTCATTGGGGGCATAGAAAGTAGCATCCATGTTTTTCAGCGGCGTGTGGTTTGACGCATTCAGGGGACATGGCCAAAATGTTTGCGAGCAGCTTGATCTTTCACCATTTTGAAGGCGTGTCTTCTATCCTTGGCAATTTTTTCTGAACGCTGATTTATTAACACCTTGAGTCTCTGCGCTCTTTGTTACTTCGCGCCACTACCGTGCGGCGGGCGTGCACACGCGTGCTTCTCACGTGTACAAACAGATGGTCATCCATAATGCAGCTTCTTCTTCTTTGCTGCTTTTTATGGGCCACGTCAAGCTGTGATGCATTATCAATCGACGTGCTGCCATGTCATAAAAAGAGAAATCCTAAACCGGGACAGAGATCAGTGTAAACACCCATTTAATATGTGGTTTTTATGTGTTTACAAGAAATTCACTCAACAAATTAGAAAGCTGTAAATTATTCAAATGTGTGTTGCGGAGAACCAAAATAGCATCTGGCCGGATTTGTTCAAGAGTGTGCTGCAAGTGCAAGCCTGCTCGCGTTGGTCACAAGAACAAGACTTTAATTCAGAAGGTACTTTAAGCAGCAGCTGTCAAAATGCGGCACGTCGTCATAAAAATGCTTTACGGGCAGAATGAGAAAATGTCTTTGTGATTTATTTTTGCAGCGCATTTATCTTTCTTTTTTTTTTTTGTGTCGAGGCTGCAGCGCGTTTGTTGAATTTAATTGCAGGTAAAATATAAATTGGAAAGCGGTGCATAATAGTGCACTTTTTCGGAAGCGAAGACCATTGACAATTTAGTGCATTTTCAACGAAATGACAACGGTTCTTGTGATGAAAACAAATTGTGTTGTTTGTGTACTTTTCGTCCGCCATTCTGTACTTTTTCCGTTCGAAATCTGTCAATAATCATGATTGATTCAACATGTTTGCATTACTTACAGTCCGTTCATGACTGTGACTGGCGTGCGAGACGGTAACAGTCAAGGAACAAAAGAGACGTAATCCACACTACATCAGGTTTTGGCACGACGCGCGGGGGATCACGTCTTTTGTTGATTTGTTCTTTTTCAAGGGAGGGAAAGTGTCTCCATATTAGGGCCTGAGAAATAAATGTTCTCCGAAATTGTCTGGCAGAATCCAACCCGCTGGCCGGTGATAGACAAGTGTACCAACACCCCCCGGCGAGCAGGGACGGCTGCGAGAAGGCGCCGTACCCCGCGGGACACAAGCTCGCAGCGGGTCTCCACCACGCTCCCTTCATCTTCCCGGAAGGCTTGTCCTCTATAGAGACGCTGCTCACCAACATCCAGGTGAGGCTCTGCCGGGGCTTTGTTGCCATTCTTATCATGGCCGCTATTATATTCCGAGATGAATAGAAGGGCGACGGCGACGCGCTCTTTAGAGAGTCACGCAATGGTAAATAGCTGAGGAGGCGCAGACATTTAGGATCCGGTTCAATTGCGATGGGCGTGCGGTGGCCTGCTTCTCACGTCTTTGTTGTGGAGGAGTCAGCGCCAGCTTGGTTTTCACTCTGTGAAAATAAAAACAAAACCAAACAAGACATTGTCACCTAAACTGATCCCTTTGAGATCTGAGCTACACACAAGATGGGAATGACATCAGAAGATCGTTTAAAAAAAAAAAATGTAAATAAATTAAAGACAAAGCCAATTATAAGAATAAATAAAATGACTGAGTGTGTTTTCTCAGTAAATTAATAAATGAAGAAAAAATATATTAAAATATAAATAAAATGCATTGAGCCCACCGTGATTTTGAAAAAGTTCTTCCTTTTCAGGGCATAATATATGGATAAAAAAAAGAAACATCATAAATGTATGATAATTATTGTATAAATAAATACAATATTAAAACTTTTTGAATAAATTCAATCCATTTACATTTGAAATAAACATCTTAAATATTTTATGCTAAGTTAGAATTGATTAAATTGTGCATTTTTAAAGTTCTGGCTTACTTAAATATTTACTGGTAAAGTTTGGTTTTAATTCAAACATTTGCTTGGTCATTTATTGATGGCCAAAAAGTAAAGTTTCCTTCCTGAAAAATTTCCATTCCAAGATTTTTTGTGTGGGTGCTGTTTTTGAGAAAACTAATATCTTATACTCTTAATTCATTCAGTACGAGCCAATTCTAGACCAAGTCTGAAAAGACGTTTAAAAACGTCTTTGGGAGTGAATGAGTTAATATATGAAAGTCAGCAAAGTAAGTAAAAGTGCTCAAGTAGGATTTGATTGCATTGTGACGCCTTCGATCCGAACAACAGAATCTCCTTGTAGTTATTGAATGGTGCCAAAATTCTCACCGTAGATTGTTTGGAACGATTCCCCCCCCTAAGTTCATATGCAAATTCCGTTTTTTTTCGGGGCCGCCGTCAAATGTTTGCCGCAGCTGTTGGGCGTTCCGTTGTTGTAACCTGTTGTTGATGTGCGCCCGTGTGTGTCTCCAAGCAGGGTCTCCTGAGGGTTGCCATAGAGAACGCCCGGGCGCAGGAGAAGCAGGACCACCTGGAGAGGACCGAGCTGAAGATGGAGCTGGTGCGCGAGCGAGAGCTGCGAGAGACGCTGGAGAGGCAGCTCAGTATGGAGCAGAAAAACCGAGGTAAGCCCCCTTTTTTTTTTTTTTTTTTTTGTGACAAAAAGCACAGCTGCTGCTGTCGACCACAGCTCACATCCAGACACTCGCACACAGACTCCATGACGTCAACACCACCGAATGCAGCCCCGCCACCTATAGGCACACTCAGAAACTACAATGCATCCTGTTTTTTTTTTCTCCATACAAATATGTCTACAATGTGTAAAATGTAAAATTTGTTAAATGTACAAAATAAAAAGCTAACTCAAGAGAGTTTGCATTCGAAGCTAATCTCCCGTCCCAAACGGTGAGCGCAACAACGCTGACCTAAATACCTGATGATCTCACCTGAGCTTTCTCGATATGATGTCAGTCTACAGACGAGCCTAAAACTAATAGATGGCATCATCACTTTTTTCCTCCTCCTGTTAATTCTTTCAGTTCTCATTCAGAAGCGACTGAAGAAGGAAAAGAGGAATAAGAGGAGACTTCAGGAAGCCTTGGAAGAGGAGGTGAAACTTCGAGATCAGGCGGAGCACGGCTTCCTGCAGCACGCCGCCGGCGCGCTCTCGGGTTAGCCCAAAACACAAAGCATTTTTATTTATTTATTTATTTTTACATAAATGTCAACAAGCGTTAACTGGCGGCAGCCTCGACTGTTCATTAGCTTTATAATTGACTTCCTTTATTCATTAATGACCAAAGCGCAGCACATCAATCATCAGCCGCCTCTCTCTTTGACAGACTCCGTGACCCAGGACGCGGACGTCGTCAAGCTGGAGGACGACAGGCTGGACGTTAAGGCAACAGTGCAAGGTGCCCAACAAAAGAGCCGTCGAGCCGCGACTCACAGCGGCTTGTGTCCTTGTTAGTCCGCTTGAACTCCGCTGGGGTGTGGTGTAGAGGAATGTAGACGGAAAAAAATTATAATTTAACACGGCTTGCAACACTATTTTTTGGGGTTGCAGCCCACATCTCCCGACCATCTAATAACAATAATAAGAACAAATTGGTGTTGCACAGAGCATATCTCGCGTTCCGTTGTTCTGTATGTGGCACTCAGAAGAAAAAGTTTGGCCACCAAATGAATTAAAATCCCATGAACAAATGTTAGGAAAAATAGGACTGTACCGTACTGCACTTTATTAAAACATACTGTAAAAACAAATCAAATATAATTTAAAGAATTCCATATTTTTTGTCTTCCCCCCCCCCCCCCTCCAATTCAATGGGCATCGTGCTGCTCCTTGTCGTATACATGCATTGGCCACAAGGGGGCAGTATAATACATAAATATAATACATACATACCGACGGAGTCATGTTACATGCTCTCCGTTGTCGAACCTTTTGAGTTCGACAGTAAATTTCAAAAGCTAACCGATGAGACAAATACGAACTCGCAACACAAAAAAAAAAAAAAAATCGATCGAACGACTGTACCTCCAAAACAAAAAGGCAAGTTAACTTTTTGCAGCGCATTCATTTTACAAGCTCACTCAGTGTGCTTCACACAATTAACCCTTTCAGGGACAATTTATCATCTTATCAGGTTACAGGGGGCATGGAGGGATTAACCCCCATGCAGTATTTATCCCAAAATTGGACATTTCGGACACTTTGGACGATTTTGGACTGTTGGACAAATGGACACCACAGACAAAACAGTGACAAATAACTCCACGAAGCTGAAATTTTGCATAGGATGTATACTGTATCTATGTCTTGCTTGGCCAATTCCCACTGAACATTTTGAGGGGTTGAAAGTGAAAAACAATTAAAAGTGAAAAAAGTTGTTGCACATTGGAAGAGGGACATTTTTGGGACGTAATACCCTTCATTCAGCCGCTTAAAAATACTGCATGAGGGTTAAAAAGACAACATTCAAAAGCATCTCCAGTCAAAGGAGCTAAAGCTATTTCAAAGCAAAGTCAAGAAATAAAAATAACAAGTAGCGGAGGCACTTGCCTACAAGCAAGCCACTAGAGCTCCCGCACAACACCCTTGGCCAGGGGTAGTAATTGATCACGTTTTCTCACTTGATGCCTCGCTGATCAGTCTACTGGAAGGACTTTTCAGTGATTTTTTATTTTTTTTTCCCCGCCTCGCAGGGAGTTAGAGCACTTCTGAGAAACACCGCTGAGTACGATACGCTTGACTGCAACCTCTGTTTTAATGCACTGCGACGTTTAATATATTTATTATTTATCTCCACGACCATTGGATTAACGAGGAAAATGTGTTAAGACAGACAGAGAGAGAAGGAAAGCCAGCGTTCCTGGCAGGAGACCCCCCTCTACTCTAACCCCCACCGCCCCTCTCCAACTACCCAATAGACCGGACCCCGGGCCGGCCGCAGCAGACAGTGAGCTTGTTCCAAGACCCTTTTTTTTTTTTTTTTTAATTGAATGCCAGTGAAGCAGGAAGAGAACTGGCCACTAATTAACGGCTGTCTTAATTGTTCTCGTGATGAGTTTGTTTGGACATCATTTGCATAATTAACACCCAGCAATAAATCACTTAAAGGGGAATTGTCTGTCAGACGGCGGGGGCAGGATGCGCTTCCTTTGTGCCAGGAAGTTTAATCGCGCAGAAAAAGGGGATCAAATGCCTTAAAAAAAAAAACTTCGCCTTGTGCTGAACCTTTCTTATGAAGTGCTTTTTATGAACGGCCTTTGGTTCAAAGCGATGTACGAAATTTATCATACTGATGAAGTGATGACATAAAACGCATTCTTCCAGAAATAATTCACTTTTTTTGGCGGGGGGGAAGGTTTCACTCGTGTGCTCAGATCTCAGGGACTCGGTCTGTCGTCATGCATGGCAAAAACATGCATGTGCGCTTCACTGAATGATCTATTTTTATCTACAAAATCTTGTCTATCAGCGTCCAACCTCCAGTTGCCGCTTTAACGAGCCACCCCAAGCACCGATCCACACACACTGGCTGCCAAGTCCAATTTAACGACAATATAGAGAATAATTTCCTGCTTCCTCTTCCGCTTTCCATGTGTACCTTCATGGCAGACAACGAGGCACTCTACAGCGACTATCTGAGCCACAACCACCTGCCTGCACTCTGGCTGTCGAGTCGAACTTCTAAAAATACATTTCCCCCTTCCCCGCTCTTCCTTCTCCCCTCATCGTGTCGCGCTCACACTCATGGCAGACAATGAGGCACTCTAAAGCAACTACCTCCCCTTTTTTTCTCCTTGGTGTAATCATATGTGCTAACTGCACGTCGCATTTTTCGCCAGATGACCAAAAAAAACAAACCCGTGACGCCTGTTTTAGGAATGGACACCAAGTTGGGTGCTCGTCAGGATGTACGAACACGTCTCAAGGACCCATTGAGCAAGTCGAACAGGAAGTCAGCCATTTTGATGTAAGCGCATGAGTTTCGGACAAATTCCAGGGCTCGTACTTTGATAAGCTCCAACGGGAGAATTTCCCCAAACGAGCCCCTATCGCATAGGTGTCAAACTCCGGGCCCCCAAAGGACCGCCGTCCCGCACGTTTTCCATCTCTCCCTGCTGCAACACCTCTGATTCGAATGACCAGCTCATCAGCAAGCTCCGCAGAAGCCTGATATCGATCCTCTTCGTTTGAATCAGGTGTGTTGCAACGGGGAGAAAATGGAAAACATGCGGGACGGGGGGCCCTCAAGGACCGGAGTTTGACACCTATGCCCTTTCCCAAGGCAGACATCCTCGACAGATGGGCGCCGTTATAGCGTGACTATTTTCTGCTGACGTGGTCTCACGCGGGCAGACGCGTCGGCATCATCAAATTTGACGATCGTTTGGAGGATTCGCCATAAAAGCGCTCAAATCGTTCATCTTGTGTTTGCGTCTCTTTCAGAGGGCCGAGTATTCCTGCAGGCGGCCGGGATGTATTGAAGGATGAAGGCAGGACGCCTTTGAACTTTGCCACTGTTCTCTACCTTTTAATTTATTGCATCTATCACCCGATCCTGGACAGTAGTAACGGAAAATTCCTTTATTCTGATGACGTGTTTGTTTGTGTTTCTTTCAACGGAGACCCCGTGGCCCAGGGGTGAGTTTTTTTTTGTTGTTTTTTTTTGTCCGGGCACAAGGGATCAGTCCAACTTGTAACCCAGCTGTGTACATATATTGTCATTGCTTTTTGTTGTTATAATCCAGAAAAGGCATGTTGTATAGTCAGTACATGTATGGTGTATGTTATGCAGTAGGGCAGTTTGACAAGACAATACAAATACTTTTTCATATGAAAATGTGTCTTTGTTTCGCTCGTTTCGCCCCCCCCCCCCCCCCCCCACCCTCCACCACATTTCCCACAAGCTTTTTTGTTCATTTATTGGGTTGACTTTTTTCACATGAGAAGAAATGACAATGAGTTTTTTGGACGATTAAAAAAAATGGATGAATTTTCTAAATGTCAAAGGTAGAAATAACAACATAGCGATATTGCAAGCAGTTTTTTTTTGTTGCTCCTTTAAAGGTCTTCAAATTCTATCCATCCCTTTTGCTTTTCGCGCTTGTCCTCATTGGAGTTGCGGGTTTGCGTCACATGACCCCAAAAAAACAGGTGAGCTGTGACGTTTGCTTGCTGAGCCCCAGTGGGATGTCGATTTCAGTTGACACCAGGTGGCAGTACAGGACAAAATGGCCGCCCCTTGATGTGGATTAAAACGGATGGATTTTTCTGATTAATTCATATTCTACGATTTCAGTACTAATTAGAATACTTTTTTTTTTTTTTTACTAGACTAGACCCCAGAACATATTGCAGAGGGGGGAAAAAAATGACTTCACCTCCACTTAATTATTTGTACTTTTCAATACCGGATCTGATGTGGTATGTTTTTGTTGTTGTTGTATTTTTTTTTAAATATGTCATTTACTGGACGATTTGACCCCACTGTGTGTTACTGTACTTTTTGTCCTCCTTAAATACGCAGTGTGACTCACAAATGCAATAACGGATGACTCATCACCTTTTTTTGGATGACCACCTCAGAGTCGGGCGGTGAATAGGAGAGCTTTAGCGTGTCTTCATTGGGCACACTTCTACTGTTTCACACTCCCTTGTCTTTCTCACACACACACACACACACGCACACACACACACAAAGTAACATTGTCCTGCCGAGAGATGTGTAATGGAAAAGATAAATGGAGGATGAAGCTAAGGTGACAGGCTTGAATGTGTGTGTGCGCGCGGGCGCGGAACACAGCAGAGCAGCAAACCATCTGCTCATCTCCTCTTAATGAACAAAGCAAACAGCAGGAGTCAAGGCTGTCTCCAAATCTGCTCTCTCTTTATTGGCACACACACACACACACACACACACACACACACACACACACACACGTACACATCTTTGTGCTGTTTAATCTGATTACATTTGATGGAGAGCAGGGGCAAAGCAACCTTTTTAGACCCGACTCCTACGCTGGTGACAGAGAAGGTCTGAAACACAATTAGCAAGCTGTTCCTCGCACTCAATGTCTGACCACCGGCAAGCAAATGGAGCTAATGGGCAGGAACTAACCAATGGGAACTAACGGGCCGCCGTGTCCCCGTGCACGCAACACTATTAGACAGCTGTTGGACTTGGACATAAGACGTAGGCCCCGGAGCCGCACGTGATGAAGGCCCCGTCTGCCGCGTTTGATACCGAGTGACGCAAAGCAGCAGGGCCGACTTGGAAGGAACCTGCACCGTGGCAAACTATGACACCGGCGTGTGCGTTTGAGGTGACATGAAACAGATGGCTGCTCGTCAGCCCATGTAAAGGTGCAACGATGTTCGACTGTGACACGAAACACAGCCACGACGGCATTGGGAGACAGCTCACCTGGCTAACAAACAATGTTGAGAGAGTGAATCCCAATTTCGTTTCTCAGTTCATTCTGAATTTAACCTGCATTATTTAGCTAAATGTATGAAATAAGTGAACCAAAAGTGGGAACAGTGCCCTAATTATCTTAATTTTGCATGTAAAAAAGTGGATGCTTCCAACTCCCAATACTCTTTATGACTACTACTTTATTTTTATTTCAGTCCATCAGTCTTGCTTACGATTCTTATGAACAACAATGGTAAGTATATGGAAAAAGTAGGGGATAATAATTTAGACATAAATAAAAGTCTTGATATTTGTTATTGTTTTACATTTATATCCTTTATTAAAAATCCTAATACTGTATATTAATTGGAAAAAAATGGAAACTTGATATTTGCAATTGTTTTAAATGTAAAATATTTTAGAAACTTTAATAGAAATAATAAAATGTAAAATAAAATGTAAACTTCATGCTCCTACTACTACTAGTAATAATAATAATAATAATAATAATTACAATAGGCGGCCCGGTAGTCCAGTGGTTAATAATGCAGAGGTACCGGGTTCGAAGCTCCGGCCTCCCTGTGTGGAGTTTGCAAATTCCAAAAAATGCAAGGCTCGTTGGGCACTCTAAATTGTCCCTAGGTGTGAGTGTGGGCATGGTTGTTCGTCTCTGTGTGCCCTGCCTGGCAACCAATTCAGGGTGTCCCCCGCCTACTGCCCGAAGACTGCTGGGATAGGCTCCAGCACCCCCCGCGACCCTAGTGATGATCAAGCGGTTCGGAAAATGGATGGATGGATGAATAATTACAATAATAAAAATAATACTGACAAAGTGATTTCTTTTTTCCATAAAATAATATATCCTGACGTCATCTTCAAGTTGTGACCCTTTTCGTTTTGTTGCTTTTATTTGTAAATCCGGGTTATGCATGTTTTTTTTTTCAGATTTACGATTAAGATTTTACCTATTATTTTTTTTGTTTGTTTTTACAAAATTATGTTCCTAAATTCCTCTGTTTTTGCCTTTAAATGTCGCCTTATTTTATTGTAACTATTTTGACGCACTTACCTATGAAATGCGCCATATAAAATAAGATGTCTTGCCTTGCCTTTTTCAGTTTCAAACCCAATGAAACACTGCCCTCTAGTGATCAAACGGTAGGAATGACGCGGCCTTTTACTTAGGAAACAAAACCCCCAAAAGAAAAGAAACCGTTCCTATCTGTTTCGGTCTAGTCGAGCTTCCGTAGTGTCAATGGCGATTTACTTCCGCTTCCCGTCCTGCTCCGCCGCACTCCTCATCCCTGCCAGCATGGACTACTCCTTCAAACTCACCTTGTTGTTTCACTCTTAGTTTGTTTTGAAACCTCGCCGTGTGTCCCCCGGTGTGTTCTCAAGTTCCTCGACGTCATGTTCACCACCACCGGTTCCCGCGGCCTGTGTGAGTTTGGCAGTCGAGGGCGACCCGGCTAGCTTAGCCAAGTAGATTCGCATGTAGTTGTCATTCGTTTTTTTTTTCCAGGCAGCGCAACCACTTGAATCTACTTTCTTATTTTGAGAGAGCTGGGACGAGACAGCCTAGGATGGACCTGCAAAAATCGCTCAATTCATTATATAAATGTTAAGTCAAAGTGACATCTTTTGTCCTAAAAAAAAAAAAAAAGGCTTTCCTCAAACCAGAGGTGTCAACTACAGGGTTCACGAGTAAAATCACAGCAGACGCCCCCTTTATTTTAATGCTAACCTTTGCGTTTAAAGGCCTCGGAACAACCTCAGATTTCATAAGAAGCGTCTCCTTTTTAATATCAGCATAATGTCCACATATATCCTCCCAAAATACCTAAACTCGCACACCACGCATAAACACTTGAACATACAGGTCTACAGTGACAGCCACGTTTGACCACATGATTTTGTTGGTATTTTCCAGACAAGGCTCCTCTGTCCAAAGGCCTCCTGCTGGTGCTGAGCGGCTTGACGGTGATGCTCAGCCTGCTGCCGCAGTACCAGCACATGTTTGAGTACAACCTGCAAGCGGTCAGCCACCAACTGCAGGTATTACTTGAGTGTGAAAAGTATCTGACACGACGCATGCCGTAATTCAGTCTCGAAAGTATTTTCCCGATATCGTTACTCCTTCACCAGTCACACAAAACTATATCCAACTTGAAAGATTATTCAGGGGGTGGGGGGGGGACAAGATGAACCTTGGAAAACTGTGCCTTAAAATATGGATGTGGTGCGGTAGGTGTGGCGGTTGCTGTGCGGCAGGCTGGTGTGTCTGGACGTGAAAGACTCCTTCTGCAGCGGCATGCTCATCTACAACTTCCGAATCTTTGAGAGGAGGTTCGGCTCCAGGAAGTTTGCCGTGAGTACCAATGATGATCAAACTTTGGCGGCATGTTGCGTTCACATTCGATAGATTTGGAGACCGGCGACCGGTTGGAGCTCATTTGGGCCAATTTCCCCCGTTTGGAGTTTGCCAAATTTTGTCCCAAAAAAAATGGCTGCTACAAGCCAAAATGGCTGACTTCAACTTTGGGCATCGTTGCTGAATGCGGGCTACTGTGGGCCACAACTCATGCCGAGACACTCAAAAGCCGACTAACCCGCCAAGCCAAATGGAACCCCTGACGCTGTGTTTTGCGGGTCTTGTTGTTCAGTCCTTCCTGTTGGGTACCTGGTGCGTCTCCGCACTGCTGGACTTGCTGTTGGCTCACTCTGTCTCTTTCCTC
Source organism: Hippocampus abdominalis (assembly GCA_018466805.1). NCBI lineage: Eukaryota > Metazoa > Chordata > Actinopteri > Syngnathiformes > Syngnathidae > Hippocampus > Hippocampus abdominalis. The sequence goes on from CM031702.1 coordinate 2,039,701, forward strand.
TTCGGCGACAAGGTGGAGGAGTTGCCCGCAGGACTGTGAGTAGCGTTGACGATGGCGATCCTGTTAAAAAAAAAAAAGTTTCTCAAATTTTAACGTTGACTTCCACAGGCTGGCCCCGGTCTTTGCCCTTTTTGTGCCTTTCTATTCGTCCATCCCCAGGGTGCCCGTCACCAAGGTGCTGGGCCTCGTCAGTATCACCAACAAAACCTTGGTCTACATCGTCGGACTGCAGGTATGGTCCTGTTCGGCTTTTTGGCGCGTCGAATGATGACTCTCGCACCCTCTTTCCCGGTGTGTCCACGTAGCTGTTGACGTCCAGTCCCTTCATGTGGCTCCTGGCGCTCAGCGGGCTGGTGAGTCACGGCACGAGGAAAGACAGCGGACCCTCAGAAATCAAGTGGTGCAGCTATTGAACGGCTGAAAATCTGGTCCAAGAATCCTGGAATCGTTCCACTTTTAGCCGTTACAAATTTCAGCAAAAGTCTCTCAAATTTCGTGAAAACCCGCAGGAGTTTTCACGAAAATACTCCAAAGAATTATAGAACACTTTAGTCAGCTTTTTTTCCTCGATCCTGAGGGTCCACTGGTTGAAACTGAACCCGTGCAAGAAAATGTCAACACACCATCGTATGACCCAAAAGTCTTGATTTATATCCTGTATTTATTTGAGGTCTCGGGCGTTTTGTATCACTCCAACGTCCTCTGGCTGCAGACCTTTCTCTTTGTGCCCGCCCGGCTGTGTGCCGTCGCACGCTACCTCCTGGAGCCCCTCTTCTCCAGTGAGTCCGATCCGGCGCCCTCACGTTTTCCGCCGCGGCGCTGTACGAACACGGCCGCGTTTTGTTTCTGTGACCCTCAAAGGTTCTCAACCGAGCGACGAGGCGCCTCTGGGGATGGGCGCCACGCTGGACATCCAGAGGCAACAGCGGATGGACCAACTGGATCAACAGCTGCTGTTGGCCCAGTTCAACGAACCCCGCGCAAACTCCAGACATCGAGCACAAGTACGGGCCAATTCCTCTGTAGCCTTACTAAGGTCGAGGGTGAGCCGCGGCCAAGTCCCGGTCGGTTGCAAAATTCCAGGAACTGTCAAAGTTGGAGGAAATTGGAATATACAGTGGAACTCCTCTACAACGAAATCTACATGGGTGAAAATACCCCCTAGTGTGAAAAAATCTTCATGCATTAACACCATTCCCACTTTCCTGTTTCAAATTTGCTACAGTGAAAAAAAACCCCTGTTGTGAAAAATGTCTTGCTGCAAACATGATTTCGTTGTAGAGGAGTTTCACTGTACAGTCAAACCTCGGTTTTCGTCCGTAATCCGTTCCAGAAGGGTGTTCGAAAACCGAAATTGTTCGAAAACCGAAACCACTCTCTTTTAAAAAAAAAATTTTTATTAAACACGTCTGCTCACAATGGAAAGTGACACGAGGAAGCGTCACTTCCTGTCTACCCGAGGAAGCGTCACTTCCTCGTGTAAGCAAGGCGAGAGGAGTCAAATGGTGCATTCAAGTGCGCTCAGTTTGTTCGAGAACCGAAATTTGTTCGTCATCCGAGGCATAAAAAAACTCGAAATTTTTGGTCGAGAACCGAGACGTTCGAAAACCGAGGTTTGACTGTACCAGGAAGGTTGGCGCTTAACGGGGAACTTAAAATGAGTTCATATCTTCGCGTCGGCCTGTCGGGGAGGCGGGACTAACAGCTGTCAAAGTCATGTCAACGGAGGCATCATGTGCATGTGTGTTTGTTGTCCTCTCATTTGTCACAGAGTCTTCAGTGAACCAAAGTTGCATGTTTTGGGGGGGAAACTGGAAGCAAGCCGGAGCTTGCCCTCATTTATTGAAAGTTTAAAATGATATCGAAATGTTTTCCTTCTTGTCTCTTGCTGCAGTGGAGCAGGTTGTTCCCCTCCCTGAGACGCAGGAGACCGGCGCCGCCGCAGCAGCCTCAGTCTCAGACGCAGCCCTCGGCTCCCCCGCTGCCCTCCGACAACTCGATCGCCGAGGAGCAGGTGCAGCCGCGTTTGCCCGTCCGTCCTTCAGACCAAAAACTCTCACCAGGGAAAGGAATTTGCTTTTCTCGCCTGCGACATGCTTTTGTCAACATATCCGAGGGTCACGAATGAAATGACCTTTTTCCACCCTCTTTTCCCGTTTTGCTGAAATTGGCGGAATATGCAAATGAGCCACCGGTCTCCAATTGTATTTTCATATGCGGTGGCAGCACTTCATTATGTGGTGCTTGCGGCTGTTGTTTCTTTCGGTCTAAAAGTGCAAGTTAAAAGCATCGATAGGTATTTTTCCCCCATGGTGGCAACACTTCATCACCAAGCTGCCAAAGCATTGTGCGGATTTGCGTATGAGGCGCGTACAATGGACATATCGTTAAGCCCGACATTCAATAGGAAATATGGCAAAGGACATAGGTCTTGTCTCGCCCGACATAGTCACATGATGTGCTCTATGTATATATTCAAATTAGGACGTGACAAATTCTAACGTCTATTCAGTATGCCGCCATGATATTTCTCGCATTGCATCCGCCGCCTGTGTTTTGTCTCCGGCAGGTCGCCAGGTTAGTGGAAATGGGCTTCTCCCGGCTGGACGCCCTCGAGGCCCTCCGAGTGTCCAACAATGACATCAACATGGCCACCAACTTCCTCCTGCAGCACTGAGAGCCCCGAGCGCGAGAGCGGGACGAGAACCAAATGGAAGCGGCGCAGCCGGAAACAAAAAGGCAGAGACGAGTTTGGGGGGGGGAAAAAAAGATGGTGGAGGAAGGCGTATTGTGTATTGTGCTTTTGCAGGTAATGTGAAGGCTGCGTACGGCTGATCGCGCCTCGAAAGGAACAGTTGCAACCGACTGCGGAGGTTTGAAGCATAAAGTTGGACGTCATGGGGACAAATGTACAAACGACAAGCCTCATGTTACGAGAAAAAAAAAAAAATCACTGGACAATGTGATCAAACTAGCCTAAAATGATCACGTCAGTCCCGACACACAAGCTTCGGAGCTGACGCACTGCGCGCAGGGAACAAATCTTTGCATCGTCACGTCAATGTTTGAGCCCTGCCGCGAAAAGCAAAAAATCTAAAGTTTTTTTTGTCGCCTTCCGTAATCGCCTGTGGAAGACAAAGCACTTTGACGGTCCTCAAGTCATTTCAACATAGTTCCTTGGCACCAAAATACCACAAAGCACGACTCCTTTGGTAAGCAGGCCTTTGGCCTGCGCACAAAACAAAACAAATTAGTTTTTCGAGGCATAGCGGAGCACGAAAAATACGCCGAAAAGCTTGAACCCTACGTTTTTCGGGGAACAACTTTTCGTTGAAGGTGTAGCAACAAGAAAGGGGCGCTTGGTGACCGCTGCAATTCTGTTTATCATTTCATCGTGTTGTTTTGATGCCCCCCCCGTGTACTCCAATGTAACCAGTGACCTTCATGACTCTGCTGACCGTATGCAAAATATCAGATCCTCCAGGCAGATGCGATGCACTGTCGATTTTTATACAGTTTTCATCTCACGCCGGATTAAAAAAAAAAACCTTTCTTTTAATATGCACTTGCTCATATGACGCGTCTATAAAATGATTGTTTGTTTTTGTTTTGTCTTTGAGCAACAGAAGGCAGCAGAGCTTTGCGAGGACGCGTGTTCATTCCGTCTTACAGGTTAGGTGGGTCATCTCAGGTGAGACCCCCCCCCCCCCCCCCTCCTCCACACCCCATTGGACACAATTTTAGCTACACTTGCACAAAAGATTATGTCTTCATGATGAAAAAAAAAAAATCTGTTTTGTGGTTGTTGATTTTATCACGTTTTGTATAACTGTACTGCATCATAGTAAGAAAATATATTTGTAAAAAAAAACCTCCTACGATGATGCAGTGCAATTCAAAAACAACCGCATTATTCAACAAAGATTTTTTTTCCCCTCCGTCCCATTTTTTTGTCATCAATCTTCTGTAAAGGCAGCTCTCGTATCACATTTAATTGCAGGTGTCCCTCAAGTTGTGGCCAGTTGGTCTTGATGAACTTGGTGTATTTATTTGCATATGTTCCAAAGCCCACTTTGAAACAGAACAAATCTGAAATGTTTATTTATTATGCGGTAAATACGACAGAGGCTATACGCACATACTGCAATGTGTGCGTCCTGTAAATGTTCAAAAAAAGTGGCGGCCGTTAGGTGCTTTATTCAGTCAAGGGTGCCAGTTCTGTACTTTTCAGCACAAAAAAAAAAAATCAAAATCTATTGCTTTTACAGTATGTGACCACACTGAGCGGCGCAGATGATTTGCTGTCAGAGTGATGAAAAATTATGTGGAGTAGTTGCGTGGATTGACAATGTAACAGATCTAATTTTTATTTATGAAATAAATCAACTTGCTGATTGAACTACTCTTGGCGTGACTTTCACCAAGTTACACAGACATTTCTGCTCTAGGCAAAAAAAATCACACGCATGATTGTCTTTAAATGCTGAAGTAAAACGTCACCCTTTAGCATTTAATTAATTTTTTTCTTTTTTTGCAGGCTGAATTAGCGGTACTCAAATTGGTTTGCAGAATACTTATAGTACTGTAAAAATACTTCCCAATTGGCAGCATGGTGAATATTGGTTTGTACAAGTACTGTACATCATAGAAGATTCAGGTGCACGCCTTTAAAATATGTTCTTAACTCGCCTAATTCCTGCATTCACCTTTATCCGGGTCTACGTGAAAAAATAATTGCTTCATTTTTAGCCCCCCCCCCCCCCCCCCCGACCCCCTGGTACCTCAAAGCAAACTTAACGTTTTCACAACAGTGCAATGTCTTCTTTATTTGGGCGCCAGATGGCGCGCTTTGCGCACAAAATATCCCATTCACCCCGTAAGCGTACACACAAATTGAGCTTAGCTTGTTCTAGTTTTCAAAAAAAAAAAAAGGTTACATTTGAGCCAGCTCTGGTTCCCGCCCTCTTGATCAAAGGTTATATTAGACACACAATAATAGTAAACCTAATGTGAAGGCAATTTGATTTATTTAGGACATTTCGAACACAAGGCAACTCAAAGTACTTAACACAACCAAAAGCACAACACATCAAAACATGAACACAATGAATTGAATTGAATTGAATACAACTTTATTGTCAAACAACATAGAACTGAAGAGATTCACAAAGCGAAGACGACAAAAGTAGCTTATTAAAATTACGAGAAGAGTGTACATTCACACTATTTAAGCACGTCTACAACCAAAAGCTTTAAGCGATTTAAAAGCAAAGGAAATAAATAAAAAGTGGCTTTCCGAAATTTACAAAAAAGCCAATAGATGTCGCTATCGAGTCAGCGATTGTTGCCGGGTTACTGTGTGCCACTCCATCGACTCCGGCGATGACACTTGAGCAGACATTTCCATTCGCCTCCGTCCTCCACGGAGGTTCAACTGTGTCACATTTAGTGCGGAAGGGAAAGCGCCATTGTTGGTAAGTGTGCGCGGTATCCCGCGCCGCCGGCATTTTTGACCGTTTTCACGGCAGCCATTTTGACATGGGACGGGTACGTTTCTGAGCCTCCATTCAACTTATGGGCAGGCCGCAGTTCATGTTTAGCGCTTCTGACCAATTTCTCCCAGACTAATATTGAAGTTTGTTCGATTGTAAATAAATAGGTGGTCCATGTACAAACCCAAATCCAATGAAGCACTAACACAACACAGCCCCATCCCATCACAGATGCTGGATTTTGAGCTTTGCGCGTCCATAATAGCCCGGATGGTTCTTTTGCCACGACGCCCGCAATTTCCCAAAACATTTTAAAACGTGGACTCGTCAGACCACAGAACACGATTCCATTTTGCATCAGTCCATCTTGGATGAGCTCAGGCCCAGAGAAGCCGGCGTGTGCATGTGTGTGTAAGCTACCTTTGACAACACAAGCTTCCAAAGGCTTTCAAATTAGTGTCACTTTTCATTTTAATTAAAACAACAACAAAAACCCCGGTGATGATAATTTGCGTCTTTTGTGTTCAGAGGGTTTTTAATTCAATGACAATGAAAGCAAACATATCCCAAGAAGGCACACCTCTTCTGTGAAATGAAATACCGTGTTTAATTTCAGATTTTGATGTTAACCAGAGCAACATAAAACATGGATGGAAGTCTTAGATGATTGACCAGTATTTCAAAGATTATCGTCATTTAAAAAGGAAGTATGTGAATCACGGCTTTGACGCTTTTTTTCCACTCAACTTAGTACCTTGGACCTGTAAAAAAAAAAAAACGCTCCTCCGACATTCCATACACGCACCCGACTGTATGTACGTATGTCTCAATCGGAGCCGCCACAGTGGCCCAGACGACGACGCCGCCGCCGCCGCTCTCGTCCCTCGTTGCCGGCTCTGTTGCCATGGTGAGCGTGTGCCATGGCAACGCCGTATGCGAGAGCCGTCCGTCCCCACTCTCGTCCCGTTTGTGCGATCGTTTTGTACGACTTGCGGATGAGGCCCACACTCCGAGAGCTCGAATTGTCACAAGTATGAGCGGAATGGCGAACAATGTCACATCTGTCCTCCCGCCTCGCATAAGAGGGGAATGCAAAATGACTCCCTCCGTTATGCTAATGCGTCGTAACTAGTGGCCACACGTCCCGAAGAACATATAGGAATGTTGCCGTCCCGTTTCAAGCGAGCCGCATGCCTTCAGGTGCCGCGCATGCTTGTGGTTCGTTGTAATTAGGACTCAGCTCGGTTCACTTGAAGAATTGTGGCTTTAATTTTTACGCTCAACTTGTTTTTTTTTTTAGTTCTTCATGATAGTTTGCTGGTGCTCTAATTGTTTTTTTTCTCCAATCTGATAGGCAGTCCGCCGTGCCTGGACCTGCTGCGAGAAACCGAAACCTGAAGCTGCTTTATGGAAAGCAGGGGGGGAGTGCAGTACCGTAGTCGAAAAAGAACATGACACCATCACTCGACAAGTGGAGCCCTCGTTGTTGCTTTCGTGAGTGTGAATTGTCCTTGCTAATGAGGACAAAGAGTGCACGGGAACAGGACCAGTTAATGAGCCTGCTGGATGATGTGGAATCAATGCTTGACTGGCTTTGGAAAGACTTTAATGAGTTGGAATACATCCACTTGTGTACATTGAAAAGTGAAAACTCATTTTATCACTTTCACTTGAACTGATATCAGTGTGTGTGTGTGTGTGTGCGTGTGTGTGTTACCTCAGGTCATCACATTAATACGCACAAGAACGTGCGCATAAAAATAAACCCGCCCACACACACACACACACACACACACAAGCTTGCTATGGTGTGTGTGTGAAGTTAGAACGGAAATGAACCTCAGCAAAAGGTCAGGCATCCCTGGGAGATTCTTGAGAGGGTGGCCCCCGGGTAGCGCATGGAGGCACCAAGCAGAGGTTTCATGGCAGGTGGTGGGAAGGAGGGGGGGGGGGGGGGTCTTGGTTCTGGCTCCAGTTTGGTCATCGAAGCACGTTTCAAGAGTCTGCGGCGTGTTTGTGTGCAAAGGGCAGCACCTCTGATTTGGTTTGCTCTTTAACTCGTTCACTCCTAAAGACGTTTTTAAACGTCTTTTCAGACTTGGTCCAGAATTGGCTGGTACTGAATGAGTTAAAAGCACCCTCCCAAAAAACAAAAAAAGTCAGCATCCATCATTTGTTTCTGAGCTGTATTTAAAAAAAAAAAATTTTTAGGGACTTTTTTAAATGGGTTTTAGGCAAAGCGCGGGGGGGGGGGGGGCATTCACAGCCGCCCGTCAGCATCCCGTTGATGAAAAAAAAAAAAAAAAAAAAGAAATCAAATGAGGAGCTAAATGTCTCTTGCCATGCAATTCACCAGACGCACGTCATCTGGAAAAATCTTCCAGCCCTCATGTTGCAAAACACAAAAGACATCGGCCGCCGCCCCTCCTTTTTCGGTGGGTGCTGATTCACAACGGTCAGGAACCTGCCAGCTCTGGTTGCTCGTCTCCATGGAGACAAGGGGTGGGAAAAGCCAGTGATGATGTTGCTGGGAGAAAAAGCGCTCCCGCGTGTCATCCGCGTGTCTGCATGTGTGTGTGTGTGTGTGTGTGTGTGTGTGCAAGCTATGTAACAAGGAGGGAGCTCGCGAGAGAGAGAAAGACAAAGCGCTCGTTCGGTTGTCCGTGGCAACGCTTGACCAGATTATTCCTGGCCAGAGATACATTACATTGTTCAATCTTTAAAGAGAAATCGGACAGTATTGATACGCAACGTTGTCTTTGTCATTCATGGACAGTTGCAGCTTCTGACTTACATATTAATATTACATTTTTTTTTTTTTTTTGGTCACGTCACATTTGGAAAGCATGTTGGTCTAGCATGTCTGACAGTTTTTACTCTTGAAACCCTGGTGCTTGCGCGGATTTTTTTTTTTTTTCAAGCCACCCATTAAATCACTCACTGCCACTGACGGCTACAGACGTCGAAAATCAATTTTAACGGGGCTGGCAGGAAAAAAAAAATACATTTTTACCGAGCTGCGTCAATTAAACGACAGTTTTTCTTTTGTGATCTGCCTCTTGATGCAAATGTCTGTGAGTGACGACCCCCTTCTGCATTTCTGCTCCAGTGTGATGCAGCGATTGTAACTTCCCAGCGTTTCTCCGAAGCATGACATGACCAGCTACGCCAGACCGAGCTCCAGAGCGACTTTCAAGCAACGGGCGCAACTACCTCGCTATCATGTTAAGGGCCCAAGGTAAGCAGAGCTGCATTGTGTTTTTGATGGGTGTTTGCGTCATGTTTAAAATTGCTCAAGCCTTTTTAGTCTCCGCCCCCGATTGTCATGGTAACAAAAGCCAGACTCGCCATTGGCCGAATAGTTTCTGCTGGCGAGCTTCTTGTTCCCAGTCGACGATCGGCCCCGCCTGGTCACCTCCCACCTGCACGCGGGTCCACTTTTCTCCCCACTTGAGTTACGTCCCGTCCGACGTCCGTGTTCTGTCGCCATGACTCAAACTCGATCACGTGCGTACGAAATGATCAGGTCACGAAAAGGAGGACAGTTTTGCCGATCGCTTTTCCACTCGCTTGAAAGCCCATCAAAAAGAAGCCAATGTTGCCCCCCCCCCCCAAGCGGGCCGATCATCAATCACGTCCCTCCTCGTAGTCGGGTGTCTGCTTTTCAGCTTCACATTTTAGCATGTTGAAAAGAAATGATGATTTTTTTTTTTACACTTTACCGTCTAATTTGTAAGCAAGCCCAGTCGTGATTTCCTTTTGATTCTGCACACGCTCGAACTTGTTGAGTCCAAATGCGTGCTCGGGTGTTTCTGCGAGCTTTCCCGCTGTCATGACTTTCGTTGAGGGAGTTGTCCCTTCACCGTAAAGTAGCAATTTGGGGAAATGAAAAGTCATGATGCATATTTACACCTCCAAGATGAGGGAGATTTAGAACTCTCCTGCATCGACACTTGTTTCTCCGTAAAAACGTCATTATGGTTCTGCTGGGAAAATAGGGTGAGTATGTGTGTTAAATGGGTCCCTGGAATATTGGGACCAAAGTAAAAATGGAGCCCCTTTGTCCCCCCCCGTTAGCTCTTTTATCAGTCAGGGTGCACCTGTCTGGACTTGACCTGGTTGCAGCACAAAGTAGGGCTCAGTTGGAGCACCTGGAAGGATTCTTCTCAATGTCACACTCTTCAAATGAAAGGTTCTCGCCTATACGCGACGTGCACGCACGTCGTATTTCTAATCATCAGTTTCTGAAGTTTTTAAGTGTCATTTTCCGTCCCAGTTTCTCTCAAGCATTATTCCTTTGACGCCTTGGTTGCAGTCGCAACGAGGGAATTGCCAATGCGGATTAACCCCCCATGCAGTAATTATCCCAAAATTGGAATTTCGGACACTTTGGACGATTTTGGACTGTTGGGCAAAATGGACACCACAGACAAAACAGTGACAAATAACTCCACGGAGCTGAGATTTGCATAGGATGTATATCTATGTCTTGGCCAATTCCCACTGAACATTTTGAGGGGTTGAAAGTGAAAAACAATTAAAAGTGAAAAAAGTTGTTGCACATTGGAAGAGGGACATTTTTGGGACGTAATACCCTTCATGCAACCGCTTAAAAATACTGCATGAGGGTTAAATGTTGTTTTGTAACTCTGTGAAGCACATTGAGTTATCTCGTGTGTGAAATGCACGACACAAATAAATTGACTCGTAGGTTAGAAATTGCAATGCAATTTTTAAAAAAATCGAATGAATTAAGAACTAAATGTTACACTACATAAAGGAACAGAGGATGTGACAAATGTGTGCATGCGCATCGTCCGTCCGTAATTTATCCTGCGAATGTGGGAATTCCGTTGACGCGCTTCTTTCGACATGCTCGACGTAATAACAGAGAATTCAGTTCCCACACCCCGAACGAACGCGTGCACGGGCACATCCCACGACGTGACATTTGACTTCAAAGACTGAGATTACTACGGGAGCGGTTACACGGCTCGAAGACCTTTTGAGAGGTTTCGGCGCCTTGCTGGAGGGCACCTCGGCAACTTTTGGAGAGCAGCGCCCCGATCTTAAGCCTCTGGCTGAAAATCCCTAGGCCCGTTTTTGCCCCATGGGAAGCCGAGGCTACACCCGTCAAGAAAACTGCCTCCCGATTTGAGAAATGACCAGCCGAACATTTTGAGCTTTGGTTCATAGATTGTGTTTGTACCGTTTGTAAATATCACACCAGAGTGCAAATCCCAAATCTTATTGCGGTCGTCTGAACTTGGTATTGATTCCCGATGAATCACGTGGAGACCGCATCTGCTGTTATTTTGCGGCTTGTTCGGTCGGGTATGATTCAGGGGACGGCGCGGTGGATGTGATGATTGATTTCCAGTGAAGGGCTGAGCACGTGATCGCTCTCCGCCCAGAAGTCGAGGGAGACGCCACCCAGCGCCGGCTGAGCTTTACGTCGGGGCTCGATCAGGCCTCGGCACACCGCATCGATTGCGCGGCTTCGATCCACTCGCTGATGGATGTGAGAAGACATTCGCAGGCTGGTGGCTTCTGTCACGGCCTGCTCGAAAAGGGACCTTTCTTTACAGCTGTAAAATCAAGGGTCGCACGTATTTACTTTCTAGAATAGTGACAGAGCTACAAGAAAAAATAAAAAAATCTGGACCTTTGGGTTTCAGATTGACCAAATTCTTTCCCAAGGTTTAAGAAATTGACTTTATAGGTTTGCAATGTGATTTTGGAGCAAAGTCTGTAAAATTTCTCACCTCTCCCCAAGCATACATGTATTTGTTACGTATTTTGATGCATTTTTATGTTTCATTAAACATTTCTGTCTGAATTTTGGGGGGGCTTGGAACGGATTAGGGCATTTACATGGAAAACGTGCCTCGAAGTTTTCTACTTCAGAAATTTCTTCCAGAACCAATTCATTTCGTAAGTAGAGGTACCACTGGACAGTATTCTGTGGTATTCTTTAATGTAAGACGTTTCAGTTGCTCCGTGAGGTCAACCGCTTGAAAGGGAGACCCAACGCCGGCCGTGACACCGAAATAGATGTGGCGCAAATCCAGACATAGTCGACATGATCACTGAGGGTAATTCGTTGGGTCAATTGCAAGAAAGAAAAGAGTGGACCAGCTCGACACCCTTAGCAGGGTCCTCGAGGGTGCGTGGGAGTTCGCCCAACCAGTCTACATGTGCTTTGGAGACTTGGAGAAGGCCGTCTCCCTCTGGGAGTTCGGTGGGCCGTGCTTCAGGAGTCTGAACTCTCGACCAGTCCTCATTTGAAAAAGAAACCTTTTCTCTTTTAAGTTCAGCACCTCTTTAAAAATGACCGCAATGGAGTTAGCCAACTCCAGTTTCCATGACCAAAAGAAAAAGCTAAAGATCAGATTTTGTAGATTGACCTTGGGGTCTTCTCAAGGCCAGCGAGTATCCATTTCCATACGCGCTCCTCCTCTCTCGCAGAAGCGCTTTCATCCCTTTGAGAAAGCCAAATTAGGTTTCTGCGCGGGACGCCGCGTGTCTGCGTTTCGCATGATCAAAGTCATATTCATGGCTAACACGGAAGCGGGGGGAAGAGATCATCATCTGATCTCGTGACTTTGTCCCGTCCTTGATGCACGGGCACTACCGAAATCATCGACCAATTCGATTTGACCCCTTGAACGGGTCTTGAGTACGGTCAAACCTGGGTTTTGGTCCATAATCCGTTCCAGAAGGCTGTTCGAAAACCGAAATTGTTCAAAAAGCGAAACTACGCTCATTTTAAAATAAAAATGTTTATTGAACACGTCTACTCACGATGGAAAGCAACACGAGGAAGCGTCACTTCCTCGTCTACCCGAGGAAGCGTCACTTCCTCGTCTACCCGAGGAAGCGTCACTTCCTCGTGTAAGGAAGGCGAGAGGAGTCAAATGGTGCATTCAAGTGCGCTCAGTTTGTTCGAGAACCGAAATTAGTTTGTCATCCGAGGCATAAAAAAACTTGAAATTTTTGGTGGAAAACCGAATTGGTCAAGAACCGAGACGTTCGAAAACCGAGGTTCAACTGGATTTGGAAAACGGCTCTCGGCACCATGTAGTGGACTTCAACCGGAGTACCCGGAGAAAACCCACGCAGGAGAACATGCAAACTCCACACAGGGAGGCCGGAGAATCGAACCACGTGAAGACTAACAAGGCCACTGCCCTTAAAGTCACAGATACGATGCTACAGTTGTTGTGTCTTTTGCCTGTGTGTGTGTGTGTGTGTGTGTGTGTGTGTGTGTGTGTGTGTTCCATCGTAAAAGAGCTGGCGGCCACCAGGTCCCCGATCAATAACAACTGGCACCGAGCGACAGCAGCCACACCCTCCGCGTCCATCGGGAGTGCGCCCCTGAACTCTCACGTCCGCCCTCGCACGCAATAAAGTGTCGGCTCGGAGGTGGCGCCGTTGTCGATGGGGGGTGGGGTGGGGGGGGCAGGGGAATGATGGAGGAAGATGACGGCGTTGAGCGAGCCGCCGTGCGACGCTCGTCATTCCATCTGGCCGCCGAGGTTGAGCGCTGTCAAGGTTGTCCGGTGTTGATTGCGCAATCGGTCACCCTTCAAAATGCTTTCTTCCCTCGTTGTGAAAGGCGATTCCGCAGCTGTGATGCATAACGTCATTGTTTCGAAGTGGCAATACGAAGGCCTAAAAATAATCAATTAAAATTATCCGGCAAAGTTTTCTTGCGTATCTGATTAAACAGAAAAAAAATAAGAGTCAAAAATTGTTGTTACCGTATTTTCCACACTAAAAGGTGCACTGGATTATGAGGCGCACCTTCAATAAGGTTTTTGCTACTTTGGTTTCGTGGCTTTTTTCCTTCCCATTCCCCGGCCTCTTTCTCCTCATTCCGAGCGTTTGCATCGTTAGCCGCAGTACTGACTTAAGTGTGGGATGAGTGGGCAAGGTGTGCGTGGTCTCCAGCCCCCCCCCCCCCCCCCTGCCCCGCCCGCCCCCGTGAGTCGATGCCATCTTTACCCATCCTGACCTTTGGCCCCCTTACCCTCGTCTCAAAGCCCCTTCATCCACATCTCACTTTTTTTTCTTTTTTTAAACCCCCCCCATGAAGCTGATCCCGCGTGTTGGCAGAGAATGGAGAGGAGTTCCTTTTCTGGAAGGACCCCCGCCCCGCTTCTCCACCCCTCCCTACCTCGAACACACGCTTGCCTGTCAGAGATGTTGGAAAGCCTCACTTCATGTCACGCCTGCGAGAGACGCGAACGGGGAAAAAGGTGGGAGGAGGTGGATCTGTTTTGTTTTTTTTTAATTCTCCCCCCCCCCAACACCCCCACCCTCTCCGCCACTTTCTCCACCTTTCCCTTTTGGATCCCTCTCCTCTTTTCCTGAGCTTTTCGACTCAGGTAGCTTCAGAGGTAGACAGCCTCTCTCTCTCTCTCTCGCTGTCTTTTTTTTTTCTCCCTGCGCCGCTCTCGAGCGCCCCCCCACCCCCACCCCCACCCCACCCCCAGCCCCCCCTTTGCCAGAGCGCGCCGCTAATTGCGAAGGCAGCCGAGTGGGTGTGGACCTCAGCGGGGAAAGAGGAGGAGAGCATCATCGGCTCTCAATCACGGCGGGCCATGGAGGAGCTCCACTGACGACGCGCTCCCGCATGCCGGATTAAACAAGGCGCAAAAACAACAACAACAAGAAGAAGGAAGAAGAACAAGAAGAAGAAGAAGAAGAAGTGACGACTCTCGGCATGAGTGAGGAGGCAAAGGAGAAAACGGCGGCGGCGGCGGCGGCAGCCGGAGGAGGAAAAGCGGCTCATCGCAAGAAGAAAGGCAAAAAGGTGAGTTGGTTTTGCTTTGAGTGGCAAGCGGAAAGGATGAATGGCGACATTTGCAAGCGCGCGACACGCTGATTTTTATTTTTTTTTTTTTCCCCGTCGCTGCCACTCGCGGTGAAGCGCCACCGGTCAGGCTGGTTGTCTTCTCGCCCCGGGTGGTAGACAGGAGCGGAGCTATGTCAAAGTAGGGGTGGTGGGGTGGGGTGGGGTGGGGGGGGGGGCGTTGGGGGTGAACAGGCATCAGTTGTCCTGTCAAACTCCTCCACATAGTTGCGTGTCTGTTCTTATGTCATAACGCTGCCAGCCTGTTTTTTTTCTCGCGACTTGTTCTCGGTCCCTTTCAAGCGCGAGCCGCGCAAACATGTTTTGACTCATGACTTGGAATGTCGACGTGTGCGTGTCAGCCTGCGCTCACATTTTTTCTTCTTTTGAACTGAACGCAAACCCGGCGCGTCTTCTTTCAGTATAAACAAACACACACAAAAAACGGTGCTTTATCTTCTCTTTCTTTATGAGCGTCTGGCTGTGAAATACACAGCAGGACTATTTTTTGTTGTTGTTTTTTTGTTTCCCCCGGAGCTGTATTTGGGGTTGGCCCTCGAGATGTCGGATTTAGGGAAAGAAGGCAGACGGGATGCGCGCTGTTCCACGAGATTGCCCGCCATACATTTTAACGAGGGCTGTGTTGCTGACAAGCGGGCGCATTCTATTTTTAAAATTTTTTTTGGCTTCCAATTCGATTTATGAGCGCCCTGGGATGTGTCAACCCCCCCCCCCCCCCCACCCTTCACGTGCTGCAAAAACCTCTCGATTGTCAACGCCGGTGGCCGCCAATTCCACCCAAAGCACGAGGGTGGAGGATCATTTGCACAAGGCAAAATGGGGCTGAGCAATTCATCAAAATCAAATCGTCACGATGGAAGCGAGGGCCATTTTCAAATGCAAAAAAAACACACAAAAAAAACAACTTCATATCAGTAGGAGTGTAGCAAAAAAGAATTTCAATGGGAAAATCAGTTTAATGATGCAAGTGCTTGTGTTTGTTAAAAAAAATATATATATATATACAGTCAAACCTCGGTTTTCGTCCATTATCCGTTCCAGAAGGCTGTTCGAAAACCGAAATTGTTCGAAAACCACGAAACCAGGCTCTTTTTAAAATAAAAATGTTTACTTAACACGTCTGCTCACAATGGAAAGCAACACTTCCTCGTGTAAGGAAGGTGGGAGGAGTCAAATGGTGCATTCAAGTGCGCTCAGTTTGTTCGAGAACCGAAATTTGTTCGTCATCCGAGGCATAAAAAAACTCGAAATTTTTGGTCGAAAACCGAATTGGTCGAGAACCGAGACGTTGGAAAACCGAAGAGAGAGAACTTTGAAAGAAATAATCGCATCTTAAATCGTCATGGCCGTTTTGAGGATACGAAACACAAGGGGATTATTTTTCCAAAATGTTCAGCCCCTAATTCGAATAGTCCAATGGGAAACTTTTCATTCATCCGCTGCCTCCCCAGCCCAGTTTGATACTTTGCGTATGTGCAGCCTGTCAACGGCAGTGAAATGAGTTCATGTTCCAGATCTGGACAAACGCTGCTGAACTTGTTGGCGACTTGGTTTGCTCCTTTTTTTTTCCTTACCAGTGTGACGCTATGCAAAATGAAATTCACCGTCCGCATGGAATCTCTTCCATTTCAACCCTTTTCCAGCATGGGCATCATCCATCTCCCAGTGGGTAGTCGCAGCGCAGGTTGCTTGAAATGAACCAAGAGGATTATCATCGCCACGGCCCAAAGTTCCCCACAGACGAATCTTCTCCTTCCTCGGCAGGCCCCGCGTTCCGTTATCTCCCCCACGCAGGCAGCCGACAGCTCTGGAAATCATGCATATTGATGATTTTCTTTATTTTTTATTTTTTTCTTCCTCTCCGGTTTGCTTCTATTTCTCGGTTGTTTGTTTGTCGGGTCAGCGTGTGCGCATGTGCGTATGCCACATCATAACTACGCCAGATGTGTTCACGATTGTAACCATGGCAACTAGGCTCTCTTTGGAGCGAAAGATGTCGAGGGTGAAACGAATGGAGAGAGGGAGTGGAATTAAAGAGAGGAAGAAGATGAGGAAAGGGGGAGAGTGGGAAGCTCGAACTTGTTGGCCAGGAGAGAAATATTCCATTTTTCATGAAGCAGCCTTTCGGATGGGACCCGACAGCTCGCACGTCCGATGAGATGTCTGTCCGTTTGGCCAACGTGCCGGGGACGGCCGTCGAATAGAAAAACGGGCAGACACATTTAGACTGAGTAGAAACAGGTCTAAGTTGCGGCTCTGAGGGGATCGTGAAAAGTCTTACAATTGGAAAATTGTTTTGGATTTACAAAACGTGAGCAAATTGGTGCACAAACTCGTGAATTGATCTCAATCGAGCTTACAGCGGTCTTTTTGAAAGAAATGCCACCTTTACCGTACAGACAAGTTCCTTCGCAGAGTAAAATGATTTTTGACTAGATCAGAAGCTCTTGAACCTTATCGAATCGGAATCCAAATCAAATCGCGGCCCTCGAAAATGTACCACCCGTGAAGCATATCGAGATTCATATCCAGTCGTCCTTTATTGGAGAGACGCACGCCCCCCTACTGGTCACTTGGAGCATAACTAGCTGCTCTTTCGTTCATCACGAAATCCAGCGCGTGCGATATCTTTTTCCTTGGGATGTCTTCCTCTTTCTGTCGCTGGTCTTGTGTTACGCCCCTTACGAGACGGCCTGGCCCCTCCCGCCTCCTGAGATGCGCGGCTTCCGGAAAGAAGCCTTCAAAGCGGGATTGACACAAGCCGCGGAGCCCAGACGGCCGCCAGGATGGAAGGATGTGCTGATGCGCGTCTGCCCTGCGCTGCTTTTTCATATTCGCATTAGGCTTAATGGACTTAGATCACCTCCTTAAGAGCGGCATTATAGGCAATCGCAAAAGAGACTTTACGGCCAGATTATATTTGCCCGGTAGTCAAATACGCTAAACGTGTCGTTAAGTTTATGCTGGTGAAGCGCCATCATTCCCTGAAGGAATAAAAGCGAGGAGAACGTGGATAATAGGTGTGAGGGTAGACGTGATTGGTGAGAGGGGTGGGAAGTGCGAGAGTCTTTTCATCGCGACCGGCATATGCAATCTTGCGCTTGTAGATTTTCGACATCGGGCTGGAGTGTGTCGTATGGCTACTTGACGAGAGTGAGGCGAACAATCGATGCTACGTGCTGTATCGAGAGAATCCGAATCAGAAAAACCTTTTCATCGTCTCACGACGGAGAAACTCCCAATTGACAGCAGCAAAGTTATGAAAGGAAGAAAGTAAGAAGAACAAAATATAGGAGCCGCTGTAAAGGCAGCCACTCTCGCGGCGCCATCTAGCAGTCATAATAACATGGAACATAACACGAGACATAATAAGACGCAGTCATTCAATCTCAACCACTTTTCTGCATCTTTTTTTGTTGTTCGAAGCAATTATCGGTGAAAGTGGAGAGGATCAAAGTGTCCTTTCACCAGTGGATCAGGGACGTCATGCTGAAAATGTGCACACGTCTGCGACAAGCTAAATTTTGAAAGCAAACGCGAAGCTGTTGCGTCCATTGAAGAAAAAAAAGAGATTGGCTCATATCTGCTGTCCCATGTAAATCCGCTTCAATTCCAAGCCGCGACTCCCAGTTCCACATAAGCATCGGCGCTATGCTTATGCACGAGACAATACCCCAAACATTTTTGAAAATAATTTTATATATCCTGGCTATTTTTTAAGAATAACGCAATGTTTTATTCTACTGTCGCTCGCTACAGTCCTCCCATTTTAGCTAATTAGGAGACTCATCCACTTTTGAAACATGTTTTCCGAGCGCACGGATCACTGGAGCGCCCAAAATGAACCCCTTCTTTGTGGCACTTGAACTGATGTCACTGATTTATTGACCAGGAGGCGGCCCTGAAGGTCCCAAATGAAGTGCGCGTGCACACAAGGGTGAAGAGTGTCCAGCTAATCAACGAAAAGGCCAAAGCCGAGGCTCGCCACTCTCCTCCACTCTTTCTCTGCAAATCTGGCCGCCCCGCCCGCCCGTGCATCAACGAGCACCCTTTTTTTTTTTTTTTTAAATTGTAAATGTCCTCTTGGCAAGAATGAATCGATAACGAAAAGCGCTCAGCATGTTTTAAAAGGCTTTCTCTCGCCGCCGATGAGATGGCGTTCGCCGCGAGATGCTTCGATCCTCGTCAAACCCCCGACGGGCCTCGGCCTGGCGACTGAGTGTCGTCAAGTGGGCACTTTTTTTTTTTTTTTTTTTTAATCCGTTCTCAACACTCGCGCCCTTTCTACTTCGTCCCAAAGGTTTGGATGGCTTCCTTTTGACCTCAAAGTCATTTGCCTTGATTTCATCCTAAATCTTACCTCAAAGATCACAACACTTACGTATGAATACAATAATTCTATAGTTTTTTTTTTTTAGGAAACTAATGACATTTATTGCTTGTGTTCATTAAAAAATATATGTGGGAAGAAGACTTTGAAAAAAAATAATTGCATATTAAATCGCAATATTGAGGGGAACCCCCCCCCCCCCCAAAAAAACCCCAAAACAATTAATGATTTTTTTTTTCCAAGTCGTTCAATATTTTGTATAGTGGCAACGAGTGGAACATTGTCAAGTATTTTCCTGGATGTTATTTTCTGTGCAAGCATCTGCTACTGCCTCATTATAGCAGCCTCTTCCGCTTCTCACTCTTCTCCTCTTGTCGTGTTGATTCCACTCCTATTCCCCCCCCCCCATTTCAAAGACTCAAAAGTGCGATGCAGAAAGAGGGGAGGCGAGGGACAAGAACGAGAGTTGCACTGTTGGATTTGCTCCAACCCCCCCCAAAAAAATTTTCAAGCATTTGGGATCCTCTTTGGGCTTCCTCTGGCTCGCCGTTGCCATGGCAACTGCTAAAAAACACGAGCAAGCGGGACGACAAAAGCTTTTTATATACAGCGACAAAAGGAAAGGGCTTTATGGCCGACGTTTTGTCTGTCGACCCCGTTGTGACTGGAGGAGCCCCCCCAAGATGATTTGGTGGTGTACACGCTCTGCTTCTGTTTCTTTTAAAAAAATTTTTTTATCTATGCCTTATGATTGACTCATGACCAGTCCAGTCCGGTGCCAAGGAAGTTTGTTGAAGTGATACTTTGAGATAAACATTAGATGTCGGAAAGGAGCACAGTTTAGCCTGGGTTGCTAGTGGAAGTTTCGGCGAATTCTCTCTCAGGTGTTTGTGCGGCCTTGTGGACCGCTGAGATGAAGGCAGGCAGTTTAAGGTTGATCCGGACGAATGTGCGGATGAAGTTTTTGCAGGCAGGCGAATGAAAGGACGTGCCCGTGTTTGTGTTATGAGCAGGAAAATGCAACGTGCGGCACAATGCATGCACACACGACTAAATACTACTACTACTAAATGGCATGAAATAATGTGTCCAATTTAAATACAGTCAAACCTGGTTTTCGGACGTCTCGGTTCTCGTCCAATTCGGTTTTTTGACCAAAAATTTAGATTTTTTTATGCCTCGGATGACGAACAAATTTTGGTTCTCAAACAAACTGAGTGCACTTGAATGCACCATTTGACTCCTCTCGCCTTCCTTAGTGACGCTTCCTCATGTTGCTTTCCATTGTGAGCAGATCAGAGAGCGTGGTTGCGGTTTTCGAGCAATTCGGTTTTCGAACAGCCTTCTGGAACGCATTATGGACGAAAACCGAGGTTTGACAACATACCAGGATACTATCTGATGATCCTTTCAGTTATGTTACGCTTTGCTGTTGTGACTTTGGCAAGTATCCCAAAAACCTGCCACTTTGTGCTCGTGTGTCTGAACTGTCATCAACTGGCTAGCGTGCGAAAGTAGCATAGCTCCCGGCTCCCGGGCGTGTCGCACATGACAGTGTGTGTGTGTGTGTGTGCGTGTGTGTTTGTTCTGTCGACTAGCCTGCGTGCGTGCAGCGGGTGCGGTTAGTTCACAGCGGCACAATGTGACCACCTCCGGCTGTGAGGGTGTGAGGCTGCTAATGAGACGTGCCCCCTGGATGTGCACGCGTGCTCGTCCGTGTATAGTTTACGGAGAAAAACATCGTCCAGCATCCGAGACGGCGCTCCTTCAAGGCTTGAACTGAGCTGCCGTTAAGTACGGCGGAATGATGAGCTGGTGAAAAGGGAGAATAAGACCAAGGCGGAGGACGGAAGGATGTGTGGGATGCAGAGGCGAGATGTCAAGGAAGTGGCTTCCCACAGCCAAAGCGGACTCTTCCCTCACTGGACTCATAAATAAATCACTGCCGGGATCTCAAGCGTAATGTCGTCTTGGTTGCCGCGCGTCCCAGGGGGAGGACTCAAAACATATTTACAGCGCTACCTTAACTTAGACGCTTACTCCTTTCCGTGACCACCTCAAGTCACTTGTATCTCAAATCATCTTTTCCCTATGAAATCAGTGGAAACGCCATTGATCCGTTCCGTCACCCCCCAAAAGACTCGTCTCAGCACACCCGTGGTTAGATAAGACCTCACTTGTCACAAATTTTTGCTCATTTTTCCCTTGGAGAAATCACAGGTTGCGTCAGGGCGCCACTGGCAAAGAAAATATCAGCAGAGGACCCGAGTGATGGCAAATGAATTGTATGAAGCGTGTTCCATATGTATGAGAGTCCTTCAAAGCGTACTCGTGAGCAGGAAGGTGTTATGTAAAGAAGCCAAAGATGAGGATGAAGATGAGGGAAAACATTGACGGGCCGCTTGAAATGATGGCGTCGTGTCGGCGCCCTCCGGGGGGGGGGGGGGGGGGGGGGGGGGGGGACGGTAAATGGAGTTGCCAGATGACAACGGGAAAAACCACTTCCTCCCCCAGGCGTCACGAAACAGTAGAGACATTGTCATCCTGGACCCGGAGCGATTGCGCGCTTCTGTTCCACGGCTTTGATTTATTGTTGGCCCAGGTGTCTCTCGCTCACTCACTTGCAGTTCTTCGACATTTGGAAGCTTGTAATTAACAGCATGCTGGACTTGGAGGCGAAAAATAACGTCAACTGGTCACGTCGGACTAAGCTTGAGACCTCTTGAGTTTCTTGCAGACGGAATAAACGCGATCTGTGACTTTTGCGGGCCATGATAGCTCAACTGCATGAGGCTAAAAACTTTTCGGTGGAAGGACTCGCGGGAAGCATTTTTCACAACAGGGGGTTTTTCACTGTTTGAAACAGGAAAGTGGGAATGGTGTTAATGCATGCAAGATTTTTTCACACTAGGGGGTATTTTCACCCATGTAGATTTCGTTGTAGAGGAGTTTCACTGTATCATCGTGAACGAATTCAAACTGCGTCAACATGCAAAAAGTTACCCTCATAAAAGCACCCGCATGAGGCTCTCCCGCCAGCCAAAGAGCATTTGCGAGACGTCGTCGTCCGCTAAGTGAAAGTGGCAGCTAATTGTCTGTTTAGCCGGCCCGGTCACAGTCGCAAGCGGATGAAAAGCGTATTAGCATTGACCCCTCCGAGCCGCCGGGGGGGGGGGGGGCCGCGTAATCCCGCGGGACTGCGCGCTACAGCCCCGGGCGAGTGCACGCTACGGGGCCGCTCAAGCCGACGTGACTTGTGATCCGACGGTCAAATTAACACCTGACTGGCAAAAAAAAAAAAAAGGGGGTGGGGCGGGGGAGGAAATCATATCGAATGAGAGATTAAACATCTTTCATCCCAAGAAGTGTGGAATGGGAGATTTGGAAGGGAATGAGATCGGAGAGCACGGATGATCCTTGCTCATCTTATTATTCCATCGTCAAGGGCGGCTAATTGGAGCTGTCGAGATGCTGCTAATCTGCACGGCTGGAAAAAAAAAAAAAAAAAAGCGCCTGTTACCTACCTCAGTAAGAAGCGCGATTATCGGAGGGATGACTGAATAGTGCTTGGATTGACGAAAAATACGTTCAGGCAAATTTGGTCAGAAGGGAAATTATCCATTGCAATATCATTTCCGAGTTAATATTGTCAACTCTCCGCTTGAGTGTAGGTTCCGAGTTCGCAGTCTCGCTACTTTGCATAATTTTATTTTTTTTTTTTTACCGTATTTTAGGTGTAATTCCGCTATGGGCCACTAGATAGAGTTGTTGACAGTGTACATTGGGAAGTAAGCCACTGTATTATTACGCGCAGTCTGAACATTTATTAATTAAGTGATTCTTTCATGTACCACTAGAGGGAGCACAAGTACTACACATTAGAAATTGCAGGTTAAAAAAAAAAAAAAAAGAGTGGTCTCAATTTTATGAAACGTCAAAACATGGACACTCTTACAGAATTTTTCATATGTTCATTTATTAACTGTACAGACAATATTTGAATATTGTACAACGGTCCTAAAAGTCTAATAAAAAAAATAGCCGAGATTTAACAAAACGATCGACATGAACTTGGATGAAAAGTGATCAGCGTGTGTACGGTGATGGTGCAAGTTTGCGTCTCTTCGCTTGTCAAATTTGTCTTCTCTAAAAGAGACTTCTGGGGCGCTCGAATATACTTTATGCTCAAATAAATACATTTGAAAAATCTTTTCTTATCTCCGCGCGGCCCGCTATCAAATGTACCGGGGCGGAGCTCCAGCTGTCCCCCGTTCGGCCTTTTGAGTCAAGCCCGCACCGACACCGAGCAAATCTGGCCATATTTTATTTAGCTCAGGCAACCGCGCTGCCATCCTCACTTTTGGATCCGCGTGTGACTAAGAATTAAAAAATGATATATATCCGCCATCTGACCTCCTTTTTTTTTGTCAGTCGTCTTGCTGCATCAGCCCCGCTCACCCGCTCGCTCGGCTGTGGGAAGGAAAAAAAGAAAAACGGAAGGAGGGGGGCGGGGGGGGGGGGACCATTTTCAAGGTAGATGGAGCAGACGTGAGCGCCGACGTGCACTTTGTTGCTGCCGACCGTGGCGGAATGGTGGCAATGATGTAATGCTGTCGACGCTTATGTTTCACTACTTTGCCTGAGACGGGTGGGGCGGGGGGCACATGACAAAAATTTTCACGGCATGCCACCGGAGAAAAATGTCATCCGAAAAAGTGGAAACACACTTGAATTATCGTAGCGCTATTTGTGCCCATTTTAATCCGAATTAAAACCCCCCCATGGCCGTTTTCCCACCCGCTCCTGTTGTTCTGCCGCATAATGACGCTCCGGGCCCGCTCTGTTGTCTATGAGGTTGTGGCCTCCCTTTCAGCTCTCGAGAGGCTCGTTTGTTGATCTCCTAACCAGATTAGCACTTGTCTGATTAGCCGGCCCGCAAGCGCCGCCGTCATTCCGGGCCTGGAAAAAGGAAAGCGCGGTGGCGGCGGCGGCTTCATCGCCAAGTCTCGGCGTTGTCATTGTCGACGGGATTTGTGTCGTCGTCGATGATGCTGAGTCCCGAGTGGTCACAGATGGCGGCGGTGAAGTGAAGATGCGAAGAGTTGACGAGGTGAGAGATGAAAGCCTGGCCACGTGGTCATGTGACGCAAGAAAGTGGCGTTATCTTCCGCGAGTTAGCGAACTAGAATGAATTGGAATATCATTGAAATGTTCCTTTGGGTTTTTTTTTTTTAGCTGTACGTTTCTAAAAGTGAGAAATGGCTGAAAGTACATGGGCGACATAACTCACTTGACTGGCAGCTTATTTGGAACTCAAAAAATAAAAATACAGTGAAAGTCCTCTACAACGAAACCTACATGGGCGAAAATACCCCCTAGTGTGAAAAAAATCTTCATGCATTAATGTGTGTGTGTGTGTGTGTGTGTTTACATCCGAGATCAAATTTGCAACAGTGAAAAACCCCCTGTTGTGAAAAATTTCTTGCTGCAAACACGATTTCGTTGTAGAGGAGTTTCACTGTAAAATAAAATAATCGACCAGGCAGCCTGTCACTTGAAAAGCGCACAAGTTGGCTACTCTCAAGTGAAGGTCCCCGTGTATTAATTACATTACGTGCAAAGTAATTGTCATAGGCAGGCCGATTCCACGAGAGAGCCAATATTGCGGTTATGTAATTCGCTTTCACTCGACAAGGTGGTCCACTGTTGCCATGGAAACACCCAAAATGTTATTTTTCTTCTCACAAGCCGCAATCAACAGAATTTCTCTTCTGCGTTAAAACGGGTCATTGGGCTGATGCTAATTTTAACCTGGCCCCCGAGGCCCCCCGGAAGGTTGGCTTTTCACCCCTTGACCGCGTCCCCTTTTCAATGCGCCTCCCGCCTGAGTGGCCATGACAGCGTGAGCTCCGAGGGCGGGAAAGGTGGGGACACACTTTTAACGCTGAAGAGAGATCCATGCACGGCGGGCCAAATGTGCCCCGCGGGTGCCGAAAATTGGGTAAGCGAGTCAAATTTTGACTATTCCCGCCTCTCATTTCTCTGCTGGGTGGGGCAGTGCAGCCTTCTGCCCCAAATGGCCGAACAAATGGAAGACTGAGTGTCATGAATTCTGCCTAGCAACAAGTGATGCTGTCAAGCAGTCATTGCCGTGTGCAACGTGTACTCACAAATCACATTGCGTTTGTCGCTTAGTACTTTGGTCGAGCAAGGTGAAACAAAGTGCGCTTGAGCGTCACAAGTTGATGTTAGCGTACAAACAGTTCGCCTCGGTGAAGAAAACCGCACGACAAAATATTTACCTTTTGAAAAATCATTTTCAAAGTCGAACTCTCAACGTGCGGGTTACACCTTGTAGCAACAAATTTGCTGGCTGACGATAGCGTGTTGCGAAATTTAAAGTGGCGCGCGAGCCAAAAGGCCGCAAGCGCGTTGGCAGCACCTTGATTTATTTCTTTACATTTTTACAGTCACAAATATTGACTACTTTGCACTGACGGCTGCGAATTATAGTTTGGTGTAAATGGATCCATGCATCTAGAAAAATATACAAACTATAAATGCTGGGCCGCAGCCTGACCTTTGCTCTGGAATAGAAGTGTGTGATGTACACTGATGGCGGGCGAGTGCGGCGGCCCAATGCCAGGGCTCCTCAGGCGTAGCCATTCTTGGCACGTCTCAGCCATCCATCACGGCAGGGGGGCAGGGGGGGGGGGGGGGCACGACACTGGGAGAGGATGTTCCACGAGCTCGCAGCTGCGACACGCTCCCCGGCGCGAGCTCACGTGGCTTTTTTGCGTACGTAGGCATCAGGTTCAAGAAAATGAAGTCTTTTAACACTTCAAGTCTAAGTCAATTTGTGTCAATCATAAGTTTTATTGCTGAAATTGGCGACTCGAGTCCCTCGCTGAGTGAGTTGCCACCAAAGTCACGAGATAACGAAAGCTCAAATTTTCATGACTGAAGTAAAAACAAAAGAAGCTAGCTAGCTAGTAATGTAGCTAGCTAGCTTCTTTTGTTTTTACTTCAGTTAGCTACATTGCTAGCTAGCATCTGATCTGTACTGTACTGTTTTTAATCACCCAATTTGACATTAGCTCATAAATATAAAAGCAAGTGGCCTGAAAAGTGTGCCGTGTCGAATAATTCTCGACAGGAATCCACGCCACACATCTGCTTTAAAAGTTGACAACTTGGCAAACAAAACATGTAAAGAAAGGCCAACCTAGCCTGATTCAAGTCAAAAGCGCGATGCATTTTACATTACAAGCAGTTCAAATAATTTTTTGTGGTTGTGATTTTTCACTTCACACTCACAACTCTGGCCGAGAGAAAGCATGAGGCCGGCATACTTGGGCGCATATGCGTGCGCGCACCCAACGGACGGGCACGCGCACGCATATGCTGCCGCTGGTGTCCGCCGCCTCTCATGGGAGGAAAGCACCGCGCTCGGCGCCTTTGATCCGACTCCAAATCGCAGAGCTCGCACGGACCGCAGCCCCATTTGGAAAAGGTGGAAACAAAAAACAACAAAAATTACAGCATCAATCTCCGCCTTTTTTCAATGGCATCATTTTGTGTTTTGGTACGGCGCTTTCTCCGCTTCCGACGTCTGTCGACTGACATTTTGGGTTGAATTTCAATATGGATTTGGCCGCGCTGTGGGCCATCAACATGCTTTTTGAGATGAATGCACAACTCTCAAATTGTCCCTCGGCGTCAGTGTGTGAGCGTGAGCGGCCATTTGTCTGGTTGTGCTTGAGATTCACGCCATCGACGTGACAAAAGCGAATACTTGTGCTGAATCCGGGGAGGAATAAAGCAGAAAGAAAGTGTTTGAAAAAGGGCAGAAATGTCGGGAAAGGTTGTGAAGTGAAACGGCCACGGTTTTATTTCACGCGGCTAGGCGGTGAGATTGTTGTTGCTTTGGGCGGCCATTTTGTATTTTGTCATCGCGTTTGAAGTTTTTCTATTTTGTGAACGTCTGAGCCATCATCTTGACAGTTCGAAGGTGACCGAGTAATTATCACATAACTGATATTAACCGATCGTTGTCATTCAGAAAACGCAAATACGAGTCAGTCTAAGAGGTTTTTTTTTCTTTTCAAGCCTCTTCATCTCACCCTCCCAACATGGCCGACAAAGGTGTGTGTGTGTGTGTGTGTGTTTATGTGTATAATATATAATATAATTAAGCCTACTCACATGATAATTTTTGCACCTAATGTTGGTTTCTTGTTCAGCAGATTTGTGCCATCCTTGAATGGGCAAGTAAGCTCTTTGCACTGGGAAGAAAGAAAAGGACAGTCTGTGATTAGTTTATTGTTTGCTTCAAAGTATTTGTTTTTAGCTAGTAGATGTTTTATTCACGCATTGAAAAATGTATGAGCAAAGACGAGAGCACGACTTTTGCACACATGCACCAATTTTGTCCATATTTCAAGTGTCGTTTTTGTCGTACGTCTGGTGAGGAAGTGGCTCACCTTATGTAGCACTGATGAAAAGTTGTGCCCCCCCCCCTGCTTCGTTCAAGTTGCTCCTCTCTGCTCCAGATATCGACCTGACTGCCTTGTGACATTAATTCTTCTCCAAAGAGAACACAATGATTGAAAAAATGGATCTCAAAATAACTCAACACATCGCCCACGGAGGGTTTCTTCCGAGTCGGAATTAGCAGTGGACTCGCCCACGCCGGTGCGGAGCCACTTTTTGTTCATCTGTAGGCGACATTTCCGCGGCGATGCGAGCATGACATCACCACAGAATGACATCCTCGGACCCGCGTCCTAATTTAGTTAGTTAATTACCGTGAATGACTGTGAAGGCCCCGTCCGTCGTCTCATTCTGGCGTTCTTCTCTTCCATTTTTAGCAACGGGAGTCAAATGTATGCAGCGTTCACTATCTACAGTATTTGCAATTAAAAACCACTCAGGCCTCCTGGAAATGGCTAGAGTCGGAAAACGATGTTTTATTAATGCCCAAATTGATCTTCCCTCCCGCCGCAGGTCGTCCATCATTTTGTCCGCAAAAACATTTCTGGGAAACTCCTAATGTGATTGGACTTCCGGCGACTCCCCGGCAACATGTCTTGCGCTTTGATGGATGCGTTTCATTGAAAAGGAGTTTCTCTCGTTTTTTTTTTTGTTAAGAAATGATGGATCCATTTTCATCAGTGTTAATAGGAGCGGTTGCTTTTCAGGGGCGGGAGGGTGCTAGGGCGGTCGTTTACCCCAATCCAGACATTGCGACCATGTTGAAGTGTCCTTGTCCAAGATATTGAACCCCCAGTTGGTCCTCATGCTGCGTCATCAGTCGGTGAATGAGATAACAGTGTCGAGCGCTTTGAGTACCCGAGGTAGAAACGTGCGATATAAGTGACAGCCCGTTTAGCTGCCTTGCACTTTGCGGGGATGACTTATGGCGGCACATCCAAAGCAGCTCGTGATGACAGGCCGACATCAGCCGTAATTGCGCAAGGCCTCCTGGGGGTTTTTTTTTTTTTTGGGCGCTCGCCAACAGACCGTGAAATTGTTGATTCTTCTTCAGCCTTTTTTTCCCCCACCTCGAAGCGTTTGTTTTAACTGAGAAATGGCCTCCCGCCCTGATAGAATTCTTCATTCACAGGCAGCGGTTTTGTTCTCGTCGTTTTGGTTATTGCGCAGATGCCATCGCTATAGCCGGGAGGTAGAAATTGTGCTAATCTATCACCATGCCAGAGAAAATCTTTCCCTTTCCTTTTAAAATGTTGTAAAAAAGGAGCTACGGCGACAATACTAGTGAAAGAAAAGCAAATGACACTCAAGTGCCATGTAAATGTCGGCTTCCTTCCGTTTACCAATCCTGATGTCACCTGCTGTCTTCACCTCCTCGCTTACTTTTTTTTTGTGAAGAGCTCCAGCTCAGGCATGCTTGGCATAACTGCGCTGTGACAGCAGCGGCACACGTGTTGTGCATTCATGGCTTTTGTTTTGAAAAACAGGTCACCCAAGGAAGGTAAAAAAAAATAATTCACATGTGGTTTTGTGACCCACATTATGATTCCCACTTCATGAATGAGGTCGGCGGTGCTAGCTAGCGGTGGTGGACTCACCTTTGCATGAGAAAATGAGACCGATCTCAAAAAAATCTCAAAAATAGACCAATCAGTTTACGATTCGTCCTCACACAGAATGACAAAAAGAAAAGGGGGAAAAAAAACCGCTCCCCGGCGACAAGTCATTTGGCGCCTTTGAGGGGCTTCAACACATCCGGTGCTCTCGTCCTCCTCTTCCGCCTCCTCTCCAAATGTGTGGCTGCCCCTCCGTGGTCAAAGTGCGCAAGGACACTTTGCTCTTGTTTTTTGGGGGTTTTTTTTTGCCGGTGACACATTTTGCCCGGTTCGGGGGGAGCCAAAGTGGGTTACGTCTCATTGTACGTTTGCGCTATCCGGAGGGAAGACGAAATGAATGAAATGATGGCGGCACAGATGAAGGGCTCATGTGAGGAAGTGTGTGTGGGGGGGGGGGGGCTAACTTGGGGACCTTCTTGTGTTTGCGAGAGTGGGACGAATATAGAGAGAAATACACAACTGTGAGGCTGAAAGTGGCTGTTTTGCTTTCAAACTCGATTGCACTTTTCATCAAAGGGAATCCGTCTTTGCTATACGTACAGTTATTTTTATAGCAGCCCCCCTCCCGCCCTTAGGGTATATGTAGGCGGTGTGCTGGTGGATCTATTATGCCCCCCTATGATCCCCCATCAGTCAATATTGCCGTTTGCCCTTCCACCTTTCACTTTCGTCCCGTCTTCTATCTGATTTTGCTGGAGGCTTTTTGCTAGCCCAGTCTGAGCTCCACCAGTCATCTCCTGGGAATGTTCACGCCTCGTTAAAATGAGCTTTTCGCTCTGTGGAATCTCAGTGAGGTCGAATTAAGAGATATCTTAGTCCCGGTGATTTCGAAATTGGTGCATCCTTTTCTTTTCTTTTCTTTCCTTTCATCTTTGTTTCGGTGAAGCATGTCCATCTCGAGCACATTTTCGGCATTGTCAAGTTCAACGCTAGGGGGCAGCAGAGTACCAAATTAGCCAAGTTCACTCACTACAAAGACGACGCTGACAAGATGTCCTTTTAGTTTTTGTTTTGTTTTTCTGGAAAAGTGCTACGGTATCTGAAAAACATTCCTGGATATTGTTACTGATATTATTATTCGTTACTATTTTCCTTTTATGTTGTCACAAAATGTAATATCCAAACTTTTTCATGCTAAATTTAAACTCACCTAAATTCTTGACAGTTTATCCACCCCCCCCCCCCCCCCCCCCATTTTCAGAAGCAGACCCCTCCAAAATAACACAAAATATGAAGGGGGTATGAATAATTTAAGCCTTAAGTGTAATAATGTGCTTCGGGGAACCAATGATGCTTCAAAAGCATCGTGAAGCCAAGCTATAATATCATTAAAGCTATTAGCATAATTACTCATTGTGCGCCCTCTGCGTGACCTGTCAAACTCGACCCCCCAAACACCCACGCACACCCACACACACACACACACACACACACACACACCCACACACACACACACACACACGCTATCTCCCCCCCAATCCGTTGTTTCCCCAACCGGGATGCACTCTTCTGGCTGCAAAGGTCAAAGGGTCAATGAGATTGTTGCTCTCTGGGGAATTTCCCGAGTGAAAAAGGAAAGTAACTCACTGGCATTAAAAATAAACAGGGTTGTGAAGTGTGCGCCAATTGTTGCAGGAATACAATAAGTTTCACTGCTCGAATTTAGGAAGCGCGTTGGAATAATGATGAGCGTGTCTGCCTCACAGTCGAGATGTTCTGGGTTTGAATTCCTAATGAGGACAGATAATAAGATGAATTACATTTTTTTTTTTTTGTTATGTTGTGCTGCCAGTAAACATAACAGTGACGCAATGAACAGTGATTCTGAGCAAAGCGGCGTCACTGCCCCGTTTGGATTAGAGAGGACATTTTTGGGAGGATTTTGTGCCAGAACATTTGTCATTTCGTGTCCCGTGGCGCTGATATTTTGGCTTCTGGGATCATAAGCGGGTGGCCTTATGTCTGCCTGGCAATGCGCCAGGAAACAGGTGGAAAAGGTCCAAAAGGTGCCAACTCCTTCACGGCCACCTGCCAACGCTGGAGCTGAGATTATTATTATTTTTTTTTTTTTTTGTCTCTGCGTAAATGTAGTGCTGTGAAGTGACGTCCACCTTGGCAGTGTTTTTTACTCTCCACCTGCCAGCTGTTCGCCTCTGAATGGACTTTTATCAATGAAAGCCTTTCCAACTGGCATCTTTCGAAATGTCATCACCCATTGTGAGATTCTCGAGGATTTTTTTTGTACCCAA
The DNA here is from genome assembly GCA_018466805.1 of Hippocampus abdominalis. NCBI lineage: Eukaryota > Metazoa > Chordata > Actinopteri > Syngnathiformes > Syngnathidae > Hippocampus > Hippocampus abdominalis. Next base: position 2,070,759 of record CM031702.1, read on the forward strand.
CCCCCCCTGCGCCCCCTACCCAAATTTTTTTTTTCACCTCTCCGCTCTCCTTATCCATCTATCCTATCCCCCCCCCCCCCACTCCACCCCGCCCCCCGGCAGCCGCCCCATTGGTCCTCGCCTAGCAACGGCACCATCATTTGGCATAATGTGACACCCCCGATGTAGGATGGGGGCTGCGAGTAAGCATCCCCCTCGCTGACATCACCACCTTCCAACGCTGGTGGCTGCTTTTGAAAAGAAAGAAAGCAAGGGAAGGGGGGGGGGGGGGAGAGAGGCGAATTTAACGGGACTCCACTGGGCTCTGTGTCCCTGGAGGCTTTTTCTCAGACCCGCCCCCCGCAACCCCCCCATTTCTCCCCTCCCACCAACAATTTGCTCATATGGTCCCTAACACTCCATCTGCAGGTTCAAGACACGTGCATTCATTGTGCTGAGGCAGGTTCACGGTGGCGTCAGGGCCCGACGAGGCTCCCTGTGACGTCGGGCGTGCACGCACAGACACAAAGATGGCCGCCACGCGCTCCGCCAGTCTGCTCTGTCTGACGTGAGCACCCAAACTCACTGTTTTTGTGCTCAGGCCAAAGCCAAATATACAGTATGCAAAAACATTAATCCTGGGGCCAAGAATGACATTGATGTGGAGGGAGGAGCTTCATTTAGTCCGGCCCACCAGCTTGTGGCATCTATAGGCAAGAAGAAATCTTTTTGGGTGGGATACAATTACTCGCATATTTTTTTCCACGTACTCCGTAGGAAACATGAATGAATAATAACAATGACAGTTAGACAACAAAAAACAATTCTCAACAAACAAGCAAAATAGCCTTTGATATATATATACAGTCAAACCTCGTTTTTCGTCCATAATCCGTTCCAGAAGGCTGTTCGAAAACCGAAATTGTTCGAAAACCGAAACCACGCTCTTTTTAAAATAAAAATGTTTATTGAACACGTCTGCTCACAGTGGAAAGCAACACGAGGAAGCATCACTTCCTCGTCTACCCGAGGAAGCGTCACTTCCTCGTGTAAGGAAGGCGAGAGGAGTCAAATGGTGCATTCAAGTGCGCTCAGTTTGTTTGAGAACCGAAATTTGTTTGTCATCCGAGGCATAAAAAACTCAAAATATTTGGTCGAAAACCAAATTGGTCGAGAACCGAGATGTTCGAAAACCAAGGTTTGACTATATATATATATCTATATATATATAGATATATATATATATCTATATATATATATATAAAACATTTATTCATTTATTTATTTTTAATTGTGAAGCGATTTTGTGGACACCCTGTACATATATTTGGTGGTTCTCACTGATGACATTTATAAATGTGGTCCCCACAGAGCATGACAACGTGCGCACGTGTGTGTGTGTGTGTGTGTGTGTGTGCGCGCGCCTGCTGCTGTTTTCAACCGTGCTTTCATTTCATTCATCCGCGCGCACATACACTTTACTGTTGACACGTGTGTAAGGTGGAGCCGTGAGGACCGTTTCGGAGGATGGAGTGAAACCGAAGGTGGTTGCCTTGGCAACCACTCCCCTCGCACCCGCCCTGCATTCTCTCTCTCTCTCTCTCTCCCTCCCTCCCTTCTTCGTTCCGTCCACCTCTGTGCTGGCGATGCTCATGCCGCTGATTCCCTCCAACCCAGTTTGTCCTCACCTCTCCACTCACGCTGCCACCCCACGAGGAGGAGGAAGAGGAGGAAGAGCAGGAAGAGGAGAAGACTCCTCTCCATCACTTTGAAGTCAAGAAGAAGAGCGTGAGCGGACCTTAGCAGGGCAGCGAGCACAAGGACAGACCGGGTACTCGCAGCAAGCAGCCAAAAGCGAGAACCTGCGCTTCTCCGTTGTCCTTTTCAAAGGAGAGCATTTTTCTTCCCTTTGCCCCCCTTTCCTTTTCTACCCCGATTTTTTCCCTCTGGGGTCCCGGTTTTGTCCCCCCCGGCCCCCCTCCACCCGCGGCCACCGTCGTCTAACTTCTCCGGGACCTCAGGTGAGGCGCGCGTGTTGCAAGCGCCGTCGGCCATCATGGCTCACGCGGCCTCCCAGTTGAAGAAGAATCGGGGGGAAGTGGATGTGAATGCGTTGGAGGACGAGAAGGAGAAGCGGAGGAAGAGCAGGAGAGCCACGTCCCGGGAGCAGAAGAGAAAGGTAAAGCGGCAGGAGCTGACGGCCTGGCTGCTCGGAGGCGGCGGCGGCGGCGGGGGCGGCGACGACGGCGGCGGCATCACTGGAGCGTGACTCTCTCGCTCTGCTCTGTGTATGTGTGTGTGTGTTGGAGTCTTGATATCGGGGTGCGCTTGGAGGTCACCTCAGCACACACGTGTCCATCTCAACACGTCTTTGCACAATTATATCATGTGGACCCTCTGCTTGAATGCCAGGCTGCCCGTTTCAATTCATCGCTGACCTTGAGTGTGTGTGCGCTGGGTGGCGAGGCGCTCTTCTCTTCTGATTGTTGCTGTTCTCGTGTGATCATCAAAGTAGGGTTTCCCAAACTTTTGCCAAAATAGGTCGCGCACCACCAAAAATGAGTGAGACAGCCTCATGGCGCAATTGATTAAGTTTTGTCTGTGGTTGCAATCAAATCAGAGGTCTCTCTTTACCAGACTAGCATTTTGGTGTTTTTTTGCGGACGCATGCAACTTGCCCGTCGTTTAAAAATGGGCATTTTGCGCCGTTGTGGGTGTGCACAGAGCCAAGCTTGATCTGCATCTCACATTTCCTTTCAAATTGGCAATTTGAAAGTATTGTTGTACTGTTGCTGTGGGTGTCCTCTCAGAGGCTGAGACATGACTTCCTGGCTAGAACGCACTTCAATTACCGGGGGCGGGAGGGGAGGGGAGGGGAGGGGGGGGGGCAGCACAGATGTAGTTGAATGGGATAATAATAGCAGCAAAAATCCTCTCCCGCTGCACTTGATTTTGTGAGCGAGAGTGCGGAGTGGATTTGTTTTTGCAGGTTCGTTCCGTGTCGATATGTGTGCGCGTAGCACGCTTGTGATGCACAGACAGCCATGTATAATGCATCCGCCGCTGATTTATTGATGAGCGCGCTTTTCGTAGGATGGAGAGGAGGAAGCACGTGGGGGGGGGGGGGGGGGGACCTCCTCTCGTACACGATACGGACAGTCGCCCCTGCGCTTATTTGACGTACTTTTAATGACCAGCTGACGGTCCGGGGACTCGTCCACGCTCTTTGTCCTCGCTAGTCAAACATTTTAGCGATTATCGCACAGATCATGTTTTTTGCCACGACTGTACGACATATCTGCTCAGTAGAAGAAGAGTTTTGCGAAAGGGACAACCAAATATTACTCGTGACGCAAGACTATGAGTGCTGCTGATAGGGTCCGCGAGTCTCTTAGTGTGTGACACACGTTGCCTACTAGGTAGGACTAGTAAGGATTACTTGTTAGGTCGGATTTAATTGCAGACTAGTAGGCCAGAAGTGGCATTAATAGTGAGACCCGTTTGACGGTTGATGTACTAGTAGACTAAAAATCTTCTTACGTATTCAGACTCTATTGCCTCACTGGGAGCTTTTAAGTACGGCAAAGAATGTACATTGGAAGACTGGAATCATGTGTGGACTCAAATAAAATTGTGTAAATTCAACAAAAACTTTGTTTCGGTGCACTAGAACATCTTGATGGATGTCAAGAATCCTTATTATTATCGCCATCATCATCATCAAGTCCAATTGCGCATGTATCCAATATCCTTGATATTGAATCCGTCGGAGCGTTTTATTTGTCATTTTTGAAAACAAAAAAAAATCTTCACACAGCTTTCCAAACACACAACGATTTTGTTGACAAGGCATGACCGATGCTAACCATTGCTTGACGCAGTTGTCACTACTACCGAGTCGCATGGAGTCAGCCGCTGACCGCGAGGGATCCTGTTGGTGACATTTACTGTACTCTTCTGTGTCTGGTGGGGTGGGGTGGGGGGTGGGGGTGCCTCGGTTTTAAATTATGCTGCCGGCAATGTTATTTGACCTCAGCATAGACAACAAGGGAACAAGTCATCAGGGTCCTCATCATTGTCACCGGCCACTACATTAGGTACACTGATATTGCCCTCGTATTAAGAAGTGAGCATTGTTATCTTAATACGGGGCACCAATCTGGCACAGTTTATTATATTGATGCCGATGTTGTGACTGGGTCGCTTATCCCAGCTGAGCACGAGACAGAGGTCAAACTAAATCGACAAAAAAGAAAATGACATCGGTGTCCTAAAAGCAACTGCCTACCTAAGCCTTTCAGTCCGCTAGCTTCAAGGTAACACTAAATGTTGCGATGCTGTAACCCTTTAAGCGGTGCATTGAATACAAGCGATGTAGCAACACATGTAGACAGTTTGTAGACACATTGTAACGGTTAGATATGCTTTCGCCTTGGCGTTTTGGGGAAAGGCTGGAATGGATTAATGGCATTTCCATTCATTCCAATGGGAAAAGGTGATTTGGATAAACGTGTTTTGAGAACAAGTAAAAATTACATTGACAAAATTCCCCCGTAACTTTACAGAGAAGTTTACTGGAAGGGTTCTGGAAGTTTTGCTGTCCAAGTCAAGACCAGTGTGGATTTCCTTTTTTTTTTTTCCATGCCACTATGATGACCTTTCATTTGTCGTCAAATGACAGATACACATCCTGCCCTATTCATCACTGCCTGTCCTCTAAATTAGGGCCTTTGACGACTTTAAAATCTGCAAAATCGGCTCATTTTTAGCTGACATATGATTTTATTATCATTCCCTCCTCGTCAAAAACCCCCCAGCTGATTTGAAGCATTCGAATTGGCATCTGACAACCCACCCCTCCCAGAAAAAAGAAACATGTCAGTCAGGTCCTACTTGAAAGCACTTAGTCCATGATGTCACCTTGACTTGGGCTTATTATTAGCTCCGAATGTTCCGCGGCTGATGCTGCTCCAGAACAAAGTCGTCCGTCGGCTGAGGAGCAGAGTGAGTGAATTTGTCAGTTGACGTTGGGGAAAAAGAGGGGGAAAAAAAGTTTTTATTTTACTTTTCCACCTGCTGATGGCCTTCCAACTCTTTCTGTGTCCTTAATGAAGGCTGAGGAAACACGCTAGCGCAAGCGCGGTGGAAAAGGCCCATGTGAGAAAAACGGAGACCTGGGTGGCAGAGGCCAAATATTGAGCACTTTGGTGTGTGTGTGTGTGTGTGTGTGTGTGTTGTTTGTACGGGGTATGGAATGTCCTTTTAAGAATTTATTGGATATCCAACTTGAAATACAATTGGTCCAAAATCCTACCGAACACGATTTTTTTGCATGTTGCCTCCACTTAGCTTGCTTTTTTTTTAAAAAAATTTTTTATGGCTAGCTTGTGAAAATGCTCATGAGAATGGGAAAGCCCTCGTGCGCCGGCCCGTTACACAAACTCTCCCAGCAGCTTTTTTTTTTTTTTCTTCCCCCTTGTAATGACATTTACTCAAGCCAGGAGTCCCTTCGAGCGCCCTAAGCGGAAGTATAAATGCTAAGCTTACTTCTCCCCCCTGGCGTGCCCAATTTTTGCACAGAAAGAACAAGAGCCAATGGGAAAATTACACAAGTTATTTAATTTTTTACAGCTTGATTGATTTGGTCTGAAAATAGGTTTAAGATGGAGTTCAAACTTTGAATTTTTGATTTGATCCCAATCAAAGGCCTTTGTCAAAAATGCACAAAGTAAAAGCAGAATTGAGGTTGGGCCGTCCAAGTTTCCTTTCCATTGGTGAGTCCCTTCTTATTTTCTTTTTCCTTAATCCTTTCTTTCCGTTTGATTGATGGGACCATACTGCCCCTCTTCTCCCATCCAGTAGAGCAGACGATGGCAAATACAAGAATCCTTCCACTGCTGAAGGTTAAAATGTGATCTCCTCTTCAAATCCCACTTTTTCAAAAAATATCACTGGCCGCGCAAAATTCCAAGATGGCAAGCCACAAAGTCCACAATTATTGAGTGAAATCCAGAAAGAAGTCAATTGAAATTGCTAAATTTGAGCACTAGCATGAAAGGACGAGAAATCGATTCCAATCAGATTATTGGTTGCTATTTTTTGTGATACTGTTGGATCGTTCAAGCACTTCAACAGGACATTTTCACCCCTTATTATCTTTTTTGGGGGTGGGGTGGGGGGTTTACTTGGATTTTTTTATGCATATGGATCCATCGTAACAATTGCTGTAATTTTTTTAAACTGCGTGTGTGTGTGTGTGTGTGTGTGTGTGTGTGTGTGTGTGTACATGTGTATATTCATTTATTTTATTTTTTTTTAACTCCACTGGGGCTACTATTGTTCACATGCGACATGTTCTCTAGGGAGAAGGAGGGGGGCAACCACATCTTGTTCAAAGGATCGTTCTAATTATTGATCCCTGTCTTTTGGGGGTCCCTTGGCATCTGTGCGAGTCTTCCAGTTGCAGTGGCGTGAGTGCATTGAAGAGTCAGTCACAAGGAAAAAGGACCAGAGAAGAAGAGAGTAGATAAGCACGAATACAGAGCGAGAGAGAGAGAGAGAGAGAGAGAGAGAGATGGTAAGCCTAAAGGTCATTTGAAGGTGAGAGGTGTCTTTTCTTGCGCTTCCTCCTCCTCGGCGCCACGTGAGTGCTCAGTTCTCGTGCTCGCTCCGATGACGTGCTTGCCCTGATTTCGGAACCGGCGGATGTTCAAAGAAAAGGTGATGTAACACAGTGACCCATCTTTTGGGGAACGAACGTGTTGCAGCCCCCCCCCCCCCCAAAAAAAAAATTCAAAGTTTATGATTATTTGCAAAAACCAATAACGGTTTTGCAATTTGAACATTCAATATCTCGTGTAGCTTCCTTTTCGTCCTTTCACACGCCGAGGAATTGCAGAAAAGCCCGACGGGGGCGACGTAACCCAAATTTGTAGTGAAGGTGTAGAAACAAAATGTTCACGGCATTCCTTCCTCGTTGTTGCTACGTAGATTTCACCTTGACGTGATTGACACATGCTAATGAGGACGGCTGTACTTTGTAACGATGTCATTATGGCGACGAGATGTGGCGAGGGAGGGGGGGGGGGGGGGGGGAGGCCCAAGATGGAGCGAAAAGAGGAGCATATCAGGCAAGTGCAAGACCCAATGAGGCACGCGAGAGATGCCAGTCGGGTAGGAATCGGAACCTCAGTCGCTCCGTTGACTGTACAGGCGCAGCTCCGTCGATTAAGAATATGGCCGACATTTTCATTTAGTTCAATACGAAAAGTGAAAACGGGGAAAACGTCCGATTCCGACATGGGTTCCATATTTAAAATCGTTTTGCTTGCTTCTTTTGTCATATTCTAAATTCTTGAGGTGGGGAAATTGGGGATTTGTTAGCTGTAAGCTACAACCGTCAAAAGTGCGAAAAGCTAAATTATAACATCTGAATTTGCGGGCTCTCTTTTTTTTATAGACAGTCCTTATAAATTTACGTCCGTTGCAAGCTTCGATCTTCTGGATGGATGAATTTAAAAGCGATTGAGTGGAGCTGTTTTCAGTGGAGTGTTCACTCCCACAACGGCGCAGACGCCTCTTTATGACCGCGACCGTCTACGAAAACACCAAAAGCAAAAAAAAAAAGAAATCCACCACCGCGCACGGTTAGAGTGCACGAAAATTGAGCCCTTTTAAGTTTGCTCTTTTCGAACTGAACAACTGAAACACGGCAAAGGACATTTTCCACATGGCCGTCTTCTCATTTATTTCGCTGCACGCGCACATGGAGGCAAATCTGTTCCTGTGGGGAAGGTCATTCGCTCCAACGGGCTCTTTGAAACCCCCGCAATTGCTTATTATATCTATTTTTCAAATTTCAGATACGATACACGAATATGATCTTTTCTCCGTTTTTGAAGTCTGCCACCGTGGCATGTTTGCGCACGCATGAATGGGCGGCGGTGATGCGTCGAGATAAAGCTCATTCTCCGCACCCCTGGGTCTGCCCCCTCGCGCCTGCTGGGCTTGATAATTACAATTTTCTTTCTTTTTTTTTTTTTTTTGGGGTCCCCCCGCCACCACGCTGCCGTGTCCCGGCACCTCGCCCCACTTAGCCACCTGCCACTCTGATGTCGCAGGCACAGATAATAACCATAATGCAGGCCGCCACTCTGTAACTGAACTGCCAAATTCATTCAAGCCAGCCAGCGGTGTAATTTCACCACCAATTTATTTATTTTTTAAAATGTTTGTCTGATTTTAGCAGCATTTCAGCCTAGTGGTGGCCCCCCCTGGAGTAGACGGTGATGCAGAGGAAAATATTCTGCGTTAGGACAGATCGATGGTACTCACACCTCTTCACAGTCGGTGCTCGCGCGTGGCCGTGGCGTTGTTGTCGGCTTGGGGGAGGATTGAGAAAGTCGGCGTGGGTTGGGGGGGGGGGGGGGTCGGGGGGGGGGGTTGTGGTGTTGAGAGAGAGAAAATATTCAGCATCCTGCGCCTTGCTCTCAAATGAAATTCCAAGCACAGACACTCCCCAGACCAAATGGAAAGTACCTCGTTTGAACCCTGCATGACCTTTTTTTTCCTGTATTAAAACAAATATCAAAATGTGAAGCGCAATAGCCCTAATGTGCAGCTTTCTCATAACACATTGGGTGTATACGTGCTTCTTATGTTAAAGGCAACAACAACAACAAAAACAACCCCCCCCAAAAAATCCATTGCACCCTAAAAAGGGTAATTTACCATGAAAAGCTACCCTTCATATTTGTATTGAATTATTTTTCTAATGCAAAATTATTTTCACCTTCACAACGCGGCCTTGGTGTTTTATGTGCGCCATCGCAAGAAGTACAAAGCGCGGTGAAATAATCCGATTTGTCATCCGCTGGCCGGCACAGTATTCGAGTTGCGCGTCCTTAAAAGCACGCACGGGCCTCGTGCAACAGGAACTCATCCAGCAAAATGGCATCTGACGGGGGGAAAAGGTTGATCGTAGCTGTGAGGTGGGATTGGTATTTTTGATTTTGCACCAGCGATGTGATCACGAGGGATGAAAACAGGCCTTTGCGCGGATCGTTTGGCTATATTTCATTGCGGGTGCGCTGAATAAATGCCGTGCCGTCAGCTGAATTATTCACAAAGCGCTTCAATTGCCAAACGTGTTGTCAGGGAACATAACATACTGAAGGACGGAAGAGGAGGGTGTTATCGGTACGTCACGTGACATTGATTGAAATGATCAACGCTCTTTTCCTCCCAGATGTCAAATTTATGCTAGCATGAAAATGAGTGTCGCTGAAATAAATCTGCAGTGACCAAAAGCTATTCTTGGACTGGACTAGCTAACCGTTGGAGAGTGGACCTAGTTGTGGTTTAATAACGCTATGCTATGTGCTCTGCTTGAACACGTCGTTAATGTTTACCCTCAAGGCTAGAACATTCATTCAGGGAGGGGCTAGCCCGCGTTTGACGCTATAGCAGCTTAGCGCCGAGCTTGCTGGCCTCGCCAGGAGTTCTCAAACTTCGCATGGGAATCCTATGTGAAGAAATGCTAACTTCTATAGCACGTGTTAGCTTGGGTTTTAGCTTACCTGTTGAGAGCCCGAATATCATTTGATTTCCGCTAATTGTCCAGCACATATTGAGAGCTGTTTCAAAGTTGTGTCCTAAGCGTGTCACTTTTGTTAGCGGTCAGCATGTCGTTTGAATGTGACGCACGGAGACAAAACAATTTTGAGTTTGACGAGTTGGTGGTGGCGTTGCTGCTGACAAGGTGGCTGTCATGGAGTCTGTGTTTGTATAAGAGTGTGTGTGTGCGTGTGTGTGTGTGTGTGTGTGTGTGTGTGTGTGTGTGTGTGTTGCTGACGGGCATGCTGTCAGCTGTGCGTCAGCTGCGTTGACACTCATAGCGGACTTTTGGTGGGACCTTGCGAGCAGAAGCTTGAATGCGCTACGAGGGAGAAAAAAAACATACGTAAAAAATGAAGAGGCGCTTTTGTCATTGCCCAATTTAATTTGACGATCATTATTATTTGAACATTATTTTTAAAAAACCCTTCTTCTGTCATTCTTTTGTTGTTTCTGTTGTTCATTTATTCAGTTGGTTGTTCATTCGGCCTCACGTTAGTTTTTGAATTTGAATCTTTGTCACCCTGTCGTTCTGTTGTTCTCTCAATCTGTCCGCCATTCTGTTATCGATTGTCGGTTTCACGATTCGACAGTATTGTCGTATGGTTTATTGTGTCTATCGGTCAATCCCTCCTTCGTTTCTAGCTAGCTATCATCCGTATCATCCGTTAGCTACCGTTAGCGCTCTCAGTTTGTTCTGTCGATTGTCCCAAAGGTTTTCACTGAGTTTACTCCCACAACGGTTATCGCTCACTTTGCTATCATTTGATTGTATTTTCATTAATCATGCGTATCATTTGAAAATATGGGCCCAAAGAGTTCGTGTGATGGATGGTTGGACACGTGGTGTCAGAGAGGGTCAGCCAACACGTCCTCACGGAGGGCGGGCAGCGGCGGGGTGGCCTCACAATCGTGTCACTCATAGATTTTAAGTGCGGCGCGGCCATCCCGCTCTTTTAAAGTAAAAGTGCTGCGGCCCGCAATATAAATTGTCTGTCGTGCACGAACGCGACGTCCACCTGCCACAAGCTATTAGCTTGACTTTTAACACCCAAAAACGAAAAAAGATGATCATGTTAACACTCACACACAGGCATGACATTTGGCGCACTAAAGGCGAGCCAAAACGAGAGCTGTATTAAAAAAAATATGCCTTTGCAAAGATAAAATGAACTGACAGGAATACAATGCAGGCACACCCGGTGAAAATCTGTTGTATAGAGCAAAACTCTGCACAAAAAAAGGCATCGCGATTGTTTAAGTGTTCCATCAGGCTGACATATAAAACAAAACATTGGATACTGAATCACCAAAATATTCATCCAACCTGTTTAATTTCGTCAAACCAGCTTAATGGTAACGCCTAATGTGAAACGCCATCAGCGAGCTAACGCAAATTAAAACGGATGTCATCGCATTTGTACAACTTCTAACAACTGCTGCTCGAACACGCAACAGAAGGCAATTGCAATGACATTGTAAAAATAACATTATTTTTTAACCAAACCATTTACTTTCATCCAACCAAATGTAACTAGCTTAAAGCTAAGGAATAATAAACAAATCTCTTATACGGGCTAGCAAAAAAGTTTAAACTCCTCCTACTTTAATGTTCGTGGAGCAGCAACACGTACAGAGAAAACGACGTTACTCGCAGCGGTGGGAACAATGATCATTACTGTTGGGGACCTTCTCTGCCTCTTTCTCAGCGCGCAATTCTAAATTCGGATATTATCAAAACCCATTCAAAAAGAATCTGTTAAAAATCCGCAATATAATGGCTGTGCGAAGCGCGAACGATGAAACGCAATGTGTAGTCGGTGCTGACGGCGATGCTCATTCGAGGTATTTATTGAAAACGATTTGCTGTTGCATTTCGCCAAGACATTGCCCGTTATTGATCATGTCGTGCGCCCGAGCGCCTTCATTTCTCCCCAATGCCGTCATTCTGTCCTTGGTCTGGCGTCAGATGGATGAGAACACGTTCCCGAAATTGAGCATGTTGACTCGCCACGCGTATGTTTGCTTTGCGCACTGGTGAGCGTGTGCGCGTGTTTTTTTTTTTATGTGTGCATGTTTGTGTGTGGTGGGATGTGGGAGGAGGGGGGGGGGGGGGGTGACAGATGGCTCCAGTCTGGTGCTCCATACCTGCCAAAGGTCCATTGAATGTAGTCAGCGCACCTCTTCCCTCAGCTTGCTTCGCTCTAAAGCTATTTTTTTTTTGGGTGTTTTGAGAAGATTTCGCGAGACACTGCAATGTTACCGCAGGAAGTGCGTGGCCATGGGTGCCATCTGCTTCAGTGATTCTCAAAGGCGACGTTCACACTGCAGGGCATGATGCCCAATTCAGAAATTTTTTTTTTGGCTCACTCCCAAAAATCGGAATCACATCTTGAATATACAGAATATCGTGTTAATATAGTGATGTGAGTGGGCTGTGGACTCCCACTGGTGGTCAAAGATGGAATTACAGCCAAGTACCGTTCAGGTGTGTTGAACGTTTCACCTTAAAGACAGTAAGTAACAGGTGAATTTTTTTTCTGAAATAATGTAGAAATTACAACAAATGATGAAAATCCATTTGTGCAATGTTTTATATGTAGTTCCAAATGAAAATATCTAAAAAAAAAAAATGACATGCTGGACAAAAGTGTTTCATTCAAGTTTGCTGTTGACCAGTGTTAGTTAAGTACAATTATTTTTTTTTCAATTATCCGATATTTAAGATCACTGTTAATTCTCAAATTTGTGCATAAAAATCACAGTTGCTCCCAACAAAATGACTTTTAGGAGGAAAACATCCGTCTCGTTTTTGATGAACACTTACACCTACTACGCCACTGTATTATCACGTTGGTATTAATGGTGGAACTTGGAGAGCTTTGTCAATTTTGTAGGCGCTACTTGGCGTAAAAAAAAAAAAAAGGATGAGGGGAAAAATGTATCGCTTGCGTTGGTTTCCCCCCCACAATATGAAAATGACATCTGCCCATTTGGCTTTTCTTCTCTTTTTGTGTCTCGAGAGGAGGCTCCCCTGTCTGGAGAGGCATCACACACACTTGCACACACACACGCGCACAACTATAAATACCTGCAGAGATCACGTGGGGGTTACCCTTCCGTGAAGTCACCAAACATGATTACGTTGCAAATGATGACATTAGAAGATCATTGAGCGGTTTTATCCCCCCCACCGGCCCCCCGGTCTGAACGCTAATAAAATTACGGGCAAAAAGGACGGTATTCATTTAAAGGACGTTCGAATGGCACTCATTGGAAGGTCTGGATGTCAAGGAGTGAATGTCTCCTTTTCTGGAGAGAGTCTCCAATAATGCCTCAAAGTTGAGATTTTTGGTGCTTTCCTTTTAGTTGCGCATGCATCGTTCCAAACAGAGGATAAAGAATATATGCGTGCGCAGCATCCATACTGCAGATGAACGGCCTTGCCCGAAGCCGCCGCTGGCTAATATGACCGCATACACTCTCCATAATTTCACACTTGATTTGATCAACCGATATTTGCTCTTTTAAAATCGGCAAAAATCGCTCAGTTTTGTTTAACCTTAGGACAAAGATAATGACATTTAAACATTGCCGCTCCCCGCAAAAAACATCGCCTTCCTCCAAAAGTTGATTTTTTTTTTCTGTTGTCAAATGAAATGAACACTAAAGGACAAAATATTGTAAAACGACCAAAAGTCTTGACTGTTGTAAGCATGAAGGGACCAAAAAGAAATTTGTATTTGTTTTTAAATAATCAGCTGACTGATCGGTTATTGGAATTTTATCCTGCCAAATATCGGATTGGGCATCGGCCTCAAAAATATCGGATCGAGGGGTCGTCAGCAGTAGAGAGCTTAGAAACGTGTGTGCGCAAGGCTTTATTTGGTCACTTCTTGTCACTCATCAGATTTAACTGTGTGAGTGAATGACTTTTTTGAACGACAAATATGTTTTCATAGTGAAGATCCATTTTTCATTTTTGTTTATGCCGGTCGTGAATTGCGGGGCGTAAAGCACAGGAGAAGCTCATTCGCATCTCTCGCAAAAGATTTGGCTTGGTCTCCATCCCTGCGATGCTTGTTCAACGTAGATCAGTTGATTTGGTTGCTGCATTTTTGGGTCTGTCCTCGATTAAGTGAACTTGAGTGAAGAAAAAAAAAAAAGCCAAGGTGCCTGAAGATGGCCTTTGCTGGTCAGCGGCCTGTGATGTCCAAAGTGACCACCAGAGTCCAGTGTTTGACTGTGGAATGCTCTCAGAGGACTCATCACGTTGACTTGAAGCCAGAACAACCTCATCACCCCCCGCAAAAAAAAAACTCACCATTTCCTCTGAGCTCATTTATTTCACTGCTGCTTTCTCACCGCCGCCTTGTCTTGCTTTCATGTATTTTTCTTCCAAGTGTAATCCCTCTGCGTGCCGCAGGACGGTTGTGTCGAATGGCTGCCTTTAAGGGGCGTGGCCTAGTGGGCTGGAGTCGGATTGCATTTGGAGTTCCGCAGGTACTCTGGTTGCTTTCTGCATTTTAAAAAAAATCTGGCGGAAGCCCCCAAAGTTTGAGTGGCTGTTTGGCCCCCCTCCCCTGCATGCTTTCCATGTTTCCCTCCTTCATCCCACCTGTCAGGTGGGATGTTGGCCAGCTCAACTTCAACCTTAACCCTCATGCAGTATTTTTAAGCGGCTGCATGAAGGGTCTTACGTCCCAAAAATGTCCCTCTTCCAATGTGCAACATCTTTTGTCACTTTTAATTTTTTTTCACTTTCAACCCCTCAAAATGTTCAGTGGGAATTGGCCAAGACATAGATATACATCCTATGGAAAATTTCAGCTTCGTGGAGTTATTTTTCACTGTTTTGTCTGTGGTGTCCATTTGTCCAACAGTCCAAAATCGTCCAAAGTGACCGAAATGTCCAATTTTGGGATAAATACTGCATGGGGGCTAAACAGGATAATTGGGATTGCAAAATGGCTGCCTGGATGAAATGCAATCCAGGAAACTGAACGTTGTCCAACTTCAACAGGGATGGCGCTAGGCCATGGCTAGTTGGGGCTATAGCCCCCAGTTGAGCCCCTCCAGCATTTTATTGGATAAAGCATGTTGATAAATGATTCGTCTCCCATAAAAATTGCTCTAAATTATTTTTACACGTCAACAAATCTGAGGTCAACCAGCATGTACAGTACATGCCGGCACGTGTCTGCTCGCCTTCCGCGCCTCGTCCTCCTCTTGTCCCTCCCCGATGGTTTCGGGTCCCTGGTGTCGGGAGGGAAACCATGTCCTTGAGCGAGCGCCGTGCAGCAGAAGCAGTAAATCTTGTGTGTGTGTGTGTGTGTGTGTGTGTGTGTGTGTGTGTCTGTGTGTGTGGGTGGGGGGCACACACACTCATTCTGATAGCCCGCATGCAAATTGAGCAAGGCGAGATGCTTTATCCCCCGCCCCCCCACCCGAGATGGTCGAGCTTGTCTTTTGTGTGGTGAGAGCGAGCGGATTAGCGCAGGCGGACACAGCCGTTGGATTTCGAGGCAGGTTGTGACAAGCTGCAAAGAGTCCAGCAGCAAAACGCTCCTTCCCAAGAAATATTTGCGCGCAATCTGATTGCAGTGCCGTGATGGAATTCGGTGCACGTGGATCACCTTTTATGATCTAATGATATACTGTGTAAAGATATTTTTTTGAGGGTATATACATTTTCATGCCAGACGTTTACCACAAAAAAATCTATTTTGATTTAATTTTATTGACTTGAGCAACACTTTTTTTTTTTAATGGAAGGAACACATTTTGCCAGTAAATGACACCAACATAAAGCGCAAAACGCATCTTTAAAAAAAGTGCCAACTACAGCCGAGGAGGACTGAGTTGAGGTCAGATTTTGATCGCCTGAAGTATTGGTATCGGCAGCTTCCCCGATTACTCGATACCTTCAAATAAGACAAAGTTCTACTGGTCTGATGCTGATAGCTGGTAATGTACTCGCCCATTCCTAATAGATTGAGGACAACTGTTTATAATTGTCATTCAAATTAGATTAACAACACTCAAAAAATATGAGCAAACAAATACAGGACAGCCCAAAAAAAAAACATGGGTAAAGTTTTGGCATAAAAATATTCAAATCTCCTAAAATAATGCTTGCTAATCTCATTTAAAATGCGTTTTTGACAAAAACAGCAATGAAATTTCCCCGCCAAATCGTTCAGCCCAACTAACCACCCGCATAAATCTCACCAAATTTTCTCGACAGCCACCTCGGAAGGAATCAAAGGTCTACTAAGCAGGCGTGTACGAGCACGGAGTCAAAACACATCGTTTTCCTCAGAAGTCGTCCTTTTTCTGCTGTGGCCTTCCCCCGTCGCCATGGCAACCCTGCATTCTTTTTTCCTTTTTTAAATAATTTTTTTCCCTCCAAATACAAGCAAGGCTGCTCACTGCAGCGCTAGCATGAAGGGTGTTGGAGGGGCGGGGGGCTCCCAACCACCAATCACGCGCACCAAGACGCCTCCTCGGGAGTCCGGAGCATCTGCGGCTCGCAGTCTCCTTCCAAATGTCTCACACTGGCGCTGACTAAGAGCGCTGAAATGTACCCGTGATGCAAGGCGCCGCCTTTCCACTGGAACACGGGAGTGGATGAGTGAATGGGCCCAACAGATAACGCAGCACGTACAAGCGAAAAAGGTCAAGAACCATTGAGCGACGGTGCGTTTCGTTACGATTTGAAGCAGATTGGGTTACTTTGACCCAAGGTTGGGTTGATTCTTTCGAGTTGGCAGACGTCGGGTTGATGATTGGATTTGGGTGGGATGAAACTGATCGCCATTTTGGATGTTTTCTTTCTGTCAGTACTCAAGTAAATGTGATGTAAAATTCGTAGAATTGATTAGAATCTTCCTGAAATACAGATGATTTTTTGGGGGGGTGGGGAGGGGGGGATTTAAAATGATAACAATAAAAATGTATTTTTCATTACAAGCTTTACCTTTGTACTTTTACTTAAGGTAAAGCAAAGTCACATCATGACAGGGGAGCCTTGAGATATGGGTTACCTGATTTTTTTTTGGGAGCTCCAACCCATCCTTGGGTCTGTTTTTGTGGATACAAGAGAAATTTGGTGGTTGTGAACTCAACAATAAGCAGCAGGGGCGTGACCACTTCTTGGAAAAAAAAGCCATCAAGCTCTTCACCGCTACTCTCGCTGTCAAACAAAACAGACAAGAAGTCATTTACGTGTTGCGTATTTAAAACAACCACGGAACCTAGCTTTGAAATCAGCGCTAGCTTAATGCTAACACTGACTCATGAATCGCATTCGTGTCGAGTTGTTATAACCCGTTAAGCGTTTCATATTTGAACACAAATGGTGCAGCAACACATGCAGACAGATCACGCAACAACACCCACCCAAAGGTCTTTGTCAACTAATTATTTTCTTTTTAACCGGCCTCAAAAATATGTTTAGGCAAACTTTAAAGCCACCGCGGATTAAAATCTGCTGCTGTCCAGTGTCATCGATAGAATAATCACTCCTAAAAATGTTGGATGGTGACAGTTTTAAGAAGCTGTTACATTTTTTTTGCAATCTACTTGAAACTTTTGCTACGGGGTGAGCCGATTGTTGGCATCTCTGTGGGGATGAGAGGTGGGAGGACAGTAGGGGTGTGTGTGTGGGGGTGGGGGGGGGGTGTCCCCAATACCAGAACGCGAGCCCTTCTAATCCTCCTGTTAAAGTGTCCCCATTGAGTGTTTCTGTGGGTGGGGTAGGGGGAGGGTAGACACCCCACATGAAAGCGTCTACTGTTATTGTCGTTTTTCTCTGTGAGACAACATCATCGACCCCCCCCCCCCCAAAAAAAAAGAAATCGCTCAGCTTGCTCCCACTTGCTGAGTCCAGGTAGCGCTAGCGTGCCGGACACACAGATGCACGCGTGGTCTTTGTTGGGGAGAAAAAGGGCTGATCAGCGGGATGACAAAGAGGCGCATGCTGAGGGAGGCAGCGAGAGTGGGAGGGAACGAGGGAGAGTGGGTGGGATCATAAAATCACGGCTGGGAGGGATGGACGTGGGTTGGGTGGAGTGACACATCCCGCCGTAGTCATTTTGCCTTACGGATTTTTTTATTTTTTTTGCACCCGGGGTCTATTTCCAGCACGCTCGTCTCGCAAGCCTCGGCGATTATCCGGGACCACAAAGACCCTTCGTCTTCCTCCTCTTCCTCCTTCTCCTCCTGCTGCTGCAGAGTCAATGAAGGTGAGGAAGAAAGGCAAGGAGGCGGAAAAGGAGGGGGAATCCGTCGCTGTCATGGTAAGTCACGGTGGGGAGGAAGGGTGTTCCCTCCACGCTTGAAAGGTGCGGGGACGGAGAGGGTGTGTGTGTGTGTGTGGGGGGGGGGATTTTATTTTTATGCAGAACGGAGACTGCTTTGGTGCTTTGTTTACTCACCAGTGAGCCCCTCTCAGCATCCTCCTCCGCGCTCTCCATGCCTCACTCGGCCGCGATGCAAAAAGCACCTTTTCTTTGTGTTCTTTTCCAATCCGACGGCACTCGTGGCCGCTGGAGTGGGATGGATGCCCGCCAGGTTTGGGATGAGTGTCCGACCGGTGACGGGGCCGGCGGGCCGACTGGTCTGCTCTTGGGTGGCGGAGTGAAGGGGGGGGGGGGTATAGTTCAGGTTTCACTCCTCTTCAGAGAGGAGAGAAAGCCACAGAGTGTAAACAGTGAGAGGAAAAGATGGCTGTAGAGGAAGGTGCTGGCTTTGCAATGCGTGTGAGTAAACGCCGCTCGTTTGTCTTTCCCCAAACTTGCGACGACCTTGGAAATGCAACACGGCATTCAGTGCGGCTCTCGGAGGCAGTTCCAGTCCAGATTGGCGGGTGTACCTCATGTTGTGGGCCTTGAGCGTGCTTGGTTGTGATATTTTGCTCGGTTTTTAAAACTGCTGGGTTGCAAGTGACCCCGGTTGGGTGGAAATAGCTAACCCAGCGTTGGGTCAAAAAGAGACTGAGCCAATGCTGGTTTTGTTTTGTTTTAAATACCAAGCGCATTGCTCTGAGGAGTGACAATGGGTCAAGATTTTGATCCAAAAGGGGGTCAAAGCTACCCGTGCCGATGAGTTAAAGCTACCCAGGATTGGGTTACCAAGTTACCAGTACAGCTGTGCTCCAAAATCAAACTCATTTCACTCTCAACATTTTCCACCAAGAGGGGAAAAAAAACAACATTCACGCACGATATGTTCAACAAAACTCACCGATTTTTATCCGGCAAGGACCGGCAGTCGTTTGCAATCAGCTCCTTGCGTAAAAGTTCTTGCCCAGGGATCCTAATGTTGATCCTTGCCGGGGTTTCAACCCCAATCCCATTGTCCAAATTTTGTTGTTGTTACATTTTCGTCCATTTCATGACACAACGGGACGGTTTAAAATGGTGAGCAGCTTCAGTGACCAATCTTTCACCAAAATCTGCCCGGTCAAAATAATAAACCCAAGATCATGGGTAAAAGAAACCCAATCTGCTCAAAATCCACAGTTGCCCAACGAGTGAGGTTGCTGCTAAAATGTTGACGTTGTTGCCCTTTCCTAAAAAGAAACAACTAAGCCGACGTCGTTTCCTTTGAAGTTGACTTTGTGTTTCGTTCCCTTCCCGTGCAGCCTGTGAACCGAGCGGTGAACTTTCAAACCCCCAAACTTTTGCTGAGTTCTTTCATCGCAAGTTGTGATATGAGAAGAAATAACAGTGTGAGCTTTGCAAAGGCGTTTGGCACCAGACACCTTTTGGGGCCTGCCGCTGGGCGCCCCGGGCGGGCTTTTTTTTTGGAGCCCTCCGCTCTGTGGTTTCTGTTTAGTCAGGACGGCGAGGGGATCAAGGGAAACAATACAAGCGCTGCGGCCGGTCCGCCGCTTGTTCGAAAGACTCTCCGCGCAACCAGAATCGTCAGCACATGACATCGACCCTCCGTGTCTGTTTGCGCGCGTGTGGTTTGCGCGCACGTTTGGCGGTTTCGCGCCTTGGTCATGCCACATACCAGCCTCAAAACAAGAAGAGATATCTTTTTTTTTAAAGATATTTTTACCTGCACAAACATTGTTTATTCAATATTATTCAATGAAGTGGTCCTTCAATGCAATTTTAAAAGAATAAAGATGCTGTCAAACGATTACAATATTTAATCGCGATCAAATGTATCATTTCATAGTTAACTCAGAATGAGCCGTAATTAATCACAGAATTTTTTATCTATTCTAAATTTCCTTTGATGTCTTTTTCTCCTATTTTCCCCATTTTAATGCTCTCATCAACATGGAATCGGGGATCCGTTTTCTTTGTGCCAAATATTTACTGAAACAACAATTTCGATTTTCAATTTTACATTAAGATTGTTCACTTGGAACATTGATTCAAACTTGGAGCACATTTTAACCTATACTCTCTCGCGCCGCCATTTTCTTTCAATATCCGATCCTGCCAGGGGGGCTTAGCGATATTTCGCTTATAAATCTGCCGCCCCCACGTCCCGTGCGTATCACCTCCATCTTGGATGGGCGGCGCGTCCGACATGTTGTTCACTCAGCATTAAGGGATAACGCCGCCGGATCCTGCGACTTAAAACTATTTAATCTGCCACTTAAGCCGTTCACATAAAGAAGAAGAGAATAGAATATCATGTTGTCGGAGATCTGTCGCATGACGTTCTCTCCTTCGTGAGCTAAGTGAGCTAACCGTATAAGCGGATACGCGGCTTTTCAATGTGTTTTGGCCGACATCATCGTAGTGGGCGGCGCAAATGGCGACCCCGCCACCCCCCCCCCCCCCCCCGCATTCTCACCTGCTTGCATACTTTATACTTCGGGGGCATGTTGTTGATCATGCAGACAAGCTACAGCATAGTCTTTCAGGCATCAGGACTGCTTATGTAAGAAGGAGGACAACTGTTTGGATTTGTACCAGCAGACACACACACACACACACACACACACACACACACGCTCGCGCGGCGCAGATGTTATCCTGCATGGGAAACTTTGGCTTTAATAAGCAATGAATGAGGACAGAATAGCGTGAGGTCACCAGAGAGGCTATAGTTAAGGCTATAGTTAAATATTTGGACAATATCTTTGACACTTTTGCCACAATCGATGTGAAAATAAAAATTAAACATTTTAGTTTCAATTAAAGATGTTTGACACATAGATATAAACTACCATGGAGAAATTACAGCTATTTTAGGCAGAGGAACTCCATGTAAGGAGGTCCAAAATTATGAAATGCTCCATTGGGTTGAGATGGAGTGACTGAGCTGGCCGTAAAAGATTTTTTCTTTTTTCTTTGAGTACATCTGACAGTATCGAAGTCCAGCGGTTGAAAAGTAGTTGATGCTTTGCCAGGCCACCTTCACTTGTTGTTAGCATCATTGCTATGTGCAAATGTGACCGATCCAAAGACGACACGATGGCTTGCCGCTTTCATCTGGTGGCTGCCGACGAGTTCTTAGCGCCGAAACTGCAAATGTTGTTCAAATGACTCAACGGGGTTTTCGTATCGCCATGTTTTGAACGACATTAGCACGCACAACAACTTCCTCCTCCCCGTCGCTAGCGGAGGAACTTCTCTTGTCCAAATCGTTTCATCTTTGGAAATCATGGCTGCCCACGCGCTGTGCGTTTCGCTTTTTAGTCGATTTGTTACTCTTTGCTTTCTCTTTACTGCTTCTTTCATGTGTCATTTATCACAACTTACAAATCACATTTTTGGAGGAGGAGTCCGACTGGCTTGAGTCGCGCACATTTTTCGCCACGTCTGCTCACTGCTCTGTTTCTCTGCGGCCCCAAATGGGCCGAGGCACCGGTACCGGTCCGCGGACCGCTGGTTGGGAGGACGAGCTACGCTCAGGTGAATGACTTGAGGCCTTTGAACTATCTTTCTGTCCATTTTCTGGGGATTTAACCCTCATGCAGTATTTTTAAGCGGCTGCATGAATGGTAATACGTCCCAAAAATGTCCCTCTTCCAATGTGCAACAACTTTTTTCACTTTTCATTTTTTTTCACTTTCAACCCCTCAAAATGTTCCGTGGGAATTGGCCAAGACATAGATATACATCCTATGCAAAATGTCAGCTTGGTGGAGTTATTTGTCACTGTTTTGTCTGTGGTGTCCATTTGCCCAACAGTCCAAAATCGTCCAAAGTGGCCGAAATGTCCAATTTTGGGATAATTACTGCATGGGGGTTAAAAATAGCAGATGCGTTTACCAGACCTTAATTGCAGCCGCCTTGACTTGCTGCTTGTTGTTGGCGTTCGACCAGAGCGGACATTCTCAGCTCTCCGTGTCAATCAAAACAAAGCAGTATTATCTTTGAACAAGCAGATTCCGCAGCTGGTCGTCTGGTGTTGCAAAGGCCATGAGATCCGAGATGTCCTCTGGGATGGGATGTTGGGGGGGGGGGGGGGGGGGCAATTTCTCTCGTTAGCGGCTGAGATATGAGCTTCAGTTTAAAGGTCTCAGTAATCAGGAAATGACTCGGGAGGACAAATATTTTCCATTCACAAATTTGCGTGATGCTCTGTTTCTATTGTTGACTCGTTCTGTTTGTGGATCGGGCTCTTGCCGTCGGTCGTCGAGCAGGTTCTGGTGCTGAATAAGATTCTGGGAAATTCAGCCCTATTTGGTTTGCGGTCCTCTCTGATGAAAGCCGCGCCTCTCTCGCGCTCCTGCCGCGCACAAAACGGTGCAAATGCAAGCGTGGCGGAAGCGCAGAGCACACACCGTCTTCAGTTTTTCGGCTGTTCCTTTTGGCTGCTCGTTCCCCCCCCCCCCCCCCCCTCTTTCCCGCGCTTGCATTTTCTGACAGGGGGGCAAAAATACGCTTGCCTCATCATTTTATTTGAGCGTACAAGCCTGGTTTTAGGAGGCAGCCCAGCACATTCGCGGGGGGGGGGGGGAGGCTGCAGCCGAGAACTCTCGGTGTCAGGCGCGCGCCTCCGGGAATCAAAACAACGCTTCGGATTTGAAGGAAGCCGAGTGTCCTTTGGGACGTGGCGACGGGATGAAGCGGCATGCCGGAGCTCTGCTGGCTTCCATATGGCTTCGGTCTACAGGATGTTTTGCTTTTTAAAATCTTCATCTGGCCAAGGCGGAAAAGGGAGCGCGTACAGCAAATGCACGGAACGCTAGCGTTGCTCTTCTTCTGATGTCCTTTTTGCCTATTGAGCAACGATGACCGAGTTCGACCTGGTACAAGCAAATGCATATTTTTGTGTCCGCCGTTCTCTATTTTCGGTTTGAACTCACGATTGTTCTTCTCTCTTTCTTTTCTCGCTTGCCTCTCCGCAGTCTGACAGCAATGCCAGTTACTTGAGAGCCGCCCGGGCTGGAAACCTCGAAAAGGTCCTTGACTACGTCAAGTCTGGGGTCGAGATTAACATTTGCAATCAGGTGAGTTGAGCACACGTTGCGATGATCATTTGAATACACAAATGGGCCAAGCTGGTGGATTTTATTCAACTTTCTCCTACATTCTAAAATCCAATTTCTTACGTTCACCGAAGCCTCTGAACCAGGGGTGTCTAAACTTTTTGATTTGAGGGCCGCATAAAGAAAAATGGGAAAAAAGGGCGACTTTAAAATCGTTCCACTTTTTGAAACACGCTAAAGTCGGTCAAGAAAGCGACTATACTGTATATTGTTTGTATTGTCTAATTCACTGATATCAAACTCAAGGCCCGGGGGCCAGATCCGGCCCGCCACATCATTTTATGTGGCCCGTAAAACGAAATCATGTGTGTCAATTTCCATGATCCTTGCTAAAATCTGCACCGAAATGTCGAATTGTCACGCGCAGTAAATAACTGAGATTTTGCAATAATTTTGTTACATGTTAACACTCAAACAATGATTGTACAAACGAATCCAAGTGATTTGACTGATTTCAAAACTGGCAATCCATCAATTTGTTGTGTACAAGTAATGATTTCTCAACATTTATTTAGTTCCACTGTCGCAACAAGACCTCCGATGGGAGACATAACCTTAAAGTGGGACGCGACAAAATTGAGTTTGACATCTAGTTGATGTCAAAGTGCAAGAAACTATTTTTGCCCCTAAAAGTGAATGAGTTATTCACTACAGTGTTTTGCTCTATGACGATTAAGAAAGATAATGCATACAAGTATAATCGATGCTATGCTAATTTGTTTAGCATTTGCCTTACGGGGATTACTATTATTATTATTATTATTATTATTATTATTATGCATAGCGTAGGCGCTCTTCGGTAAACATTGACGTAAGCAGTGACGTAAGTAGCTCCTCCTACTTGGCTCTTTGCCGGAGGAAAACCAATCAGGTTCTTCGTAAGAACTTGTTAGGCACCAACTAAGCGTAGCACTGGCTCGAACGATCACCAATTATTTATTTATTTTTTATTGGGGGGGTGGAAAAAAGGGTTTAACAAGTTTTTCGTTTCCTTTCTCAGAATGGCCTGAATGCTCTCCATCTGGCCTCGAAAGAGGGCCATGTGGAGGTTGTGGCTGAGCTGCTGAAACTCGGCGCCGACGTGGATTCGGCGACCAAGGTAAGCCGCGCTCTGCTCCAATCACCTCATGCGGTGATCGGATGATTTAGAACGCAACATTTGGATCAGCGCACGGGCTGCAAGGCATGAAGGAGTGCCGAGCTGCTGCAAGTGTGCAGCCGTTCGCTACTTCATTGGCGGCGATGAAGGGAGTTTATTTTGAAATTAGAAGTCATTGAACGCTGAAGAAATGGCGTTAAATGCGCTTTAGGAACAAACGAGGACACTGTGCATTTTTTTTTTTTAATGACTGGAACAGCAAATCCTAATGGTATGCATTATGGGAGGGGTCTGCTCTTCTGAAGCCGCTTTCATCTGACGCTAATAAACATTTTTGAGGGGGGAAATATTATCCCCCATTAATGTCTGGCAGCCGCTTGCGTCGCTCCGCCTCTCTGCCACAGGCTACAAGCCTTCTGCTGACAAACACATCATGTGATGAAATATTCAAGAAGGTGAGCGTCTCCCCAATTAAAGCCTCGCAATTGTGACCCCCGAGCGGTCCGATGGATTAGTGGAAGGTCTTGGGGAGTCATTGTGTGTGCTGTCAACACGTTTTTTGTATTGTATTTTTACTTAAGGCGGTCTTTGAGGAGGAGGTTGAAGCTATAGAGTTGTTTTTCGTTGCCTAATATTTTTATACGCTTCTGTGTTCATGTTGATGTTCAAGCGCAACGTCTGCGACACCTACGATGCCAAACGCTCACTTTCCAATTTGGGTATCGGCCCGATACCGATATCGGTTGATATCGGTGGATATCGGTATCGGGTCAATACCAATATCGGCCTGATACCGATATCGGGTGATATCGGTATCAGGCTCGATACCAATATCGGGTATCGGCACTCGCCCATCCGTAAATGATATCAAGCCATCGTCAGGCTTTGAAGGACAATCTTCTCAAAAGGAAATGTCCACTCAACTCGATTTTGATCCCCCACCCTGTCAAGTGTTGCGATTGCGATTTAAGTATTTTTTTTTCAAGCAGGGATTTGTTTACCAGACACGTTCTCAGACCGTGGCCGTGCCTTCGTGAGTTACGGCAGGAAGTCCCACAATGAACCGAGTCAATCAATAGTGTTGCTAAGCAACGGAGGAGAATCCCGCGCTGCACAGTTCATTCATAGGTAGCGGCGGGGGGTTAGCTTCCCGCGGTTCGTCGTAACGAAGGCCTTTTCCCTAGTTTGTGAGACAAATCTAGTCGTTACCATGAAGTGGACGTTATAAAGGTGTTCGTTGTAAGCAAAATCGGAAAATGGAAAATGTATGACGTGAAATCGGGATTTTGAAATGTGAACGTTAAATGTTGCAAGTGGCGTACGTTGAATCAAGGTTTGACTGTATTTTGTGCCATATACGTTTTGGGCCTTTGCGCTAAAATCGATGCTCATGGTTCAACTAGTCTATAATGGATGTTTGTGCGTACGCAAGTTAGACCGAAGAACAAACCATTCCTTCACAGTTCATGGTGATCTCATTTCCTCGGGAAAGAACAAGGCCCACGTGTCACCTTCGTGCCACGTTGCACTCCATCACGTGGCTGGCGGGGGGGGGGCAATCCACACGGGTCGATTTTGCCATCACGGGGACGGCGCAGGTTCATAAAAACCGCGCGCGAGCATATTTACGGCCGAGGCTCGACAAGGGCTCATTTCTGTGCGGGACGTGTGGCATCGGAAGTGACACA
The DNA here is from genome assembly GCA_018466805.1 of Hippocampus abdominalis. Taxonomy (NCBI): domain Eukaryota; kingdom Metazoa; phylum Chordata; class Actinopteri; order Syngnathiformes; family Syngnathidae; genus Hippocampus; species Hippocampus abdominalis. The sequence goes on from CM031702.1 coordinate 2,096,608, forward strand.
TTGTTGGCAGTACGAGCGGGCCGGGAGAGCTTTGAACGCCTTTGGCGCTTCAGTGTGACTGGCGTGTCACCGGGATACTTGGATAGCGACATGGATATAAACAGAATTGGCTGCGCGCACACACACACACACACACACACACACACAGACACGCACGCGCACAGAACAGGTGTGTGAGAGCTTTAACAGCATTCCCGTGGTGGTTCCGTGTAATCCAGAAAGGAAACACTGCCCTGCACATCGCCTCGCTGGCGGGCCAAACGGAAGTCGTCAAAGAGCTGGTCACCAACAGAGCCAATGTCAACGCACAATCTCAGGTGAGTCGTACAGCGCACACAAGTCACGGAAGCAAAAAAAAAACAAACAAACAAAAAAAAAACAGACGAGCAAAAAGTCCCGACGTGGCTTCCCTTTCACTTGATGATATTTGATCATCACGTGCCGGGAATCACTCAGCTGGTTGGCTCCTCGCTCAGTCTGGCTTCGTGCCGAGTAGGCTTCAACCTTTCACAGAGCCGCCGGCGTCACATTTTACTGCCTGTTCTGTCGCGTCAAGGTGAAGTCAAGGTTTTCATACTTTTTTTTTTTTTTTTTAGTTATTATTTTTATTATATATGTTCTGCCATCATCAAAGCAATGCAGATATTCTTGAGACATTTTCAAAACATTCGCTTTTACAATGACCGAACCCAGTACCTGAATCACTTTAAACAAGAGCATATTCCAAAACGCTTTTGCTTTTCATGCGCGTGCTTCGTTTGTGCTGCAGAATGGCTTCACGCCTCTGTACATGGCATCCCAGGAGAATCACCTGGAGGTGGTCCGCTTCCTTCTGGAGAACAGCGCCAGCCAGAGTATGGCCACCGAGGTACTGCACGTACTTCTCAAACAGTCCGCTTGAGGCCAGCATCCAAAAAAAATTAATAAATAAATAAAATCCCAAACATGCTAAAGCTAGTCCGTCATTCATTCTACCTGCTAATCGTTTAAACTATTTAGGAAAATCCAAGGAAAAATATAATTTGCATAATAATTTGGAAGGCGGTGTAGATTTTCCCCGATCGTCAATTAGATACAGCAACTTCACACTTGAACAATACGGTGTTATTTACTCTCATTTTTTCAAATATACTCTTACATGGTCCGTTGCGCAGCTAGCTAGCTGTTAGCAACTAGTTAGATGCTAGCTTGCGCTACTTTCAATTGCGAGTCAGACCTTCCTCTGCATCAAATTTAGCAGCTTGCTCTTCATCTTGGCCCCGTGCCAATGGCCCTTATGCCAATAGCATAAAGTATTTAGGAAAATCCAAGAAAATATCATTTGCATAATAATTTGGAAGTTGGCGTATGTTTTCCGCGATCATCAAGTAGATACAGCAACTTCATACTTTAACAATATGGTGTTATATACTCTCATTTTATTCAAATATCCTCTTACATTCCGTTGCGCAGCTAGCCGTTAGCAACTAGTTAGATGCTAGCTTGCGCTACTGTCAATAACAAGTCAGATCTTCCTCTGCATCAAGTTTAGCAGCTTGCTCTTCGTCTAAGCGTCACATCTTGGCCCCTGTGCGCAGGATGGCTTCACCCCTCTGGCGGTGGCCCTCCAGCAGGGCCACGACCAAGTGGTGTCCTTGCTTCTGGAGAACGACACCAAGGGCAAAGTGCGTCTGCCGGCCCTGCACATCGCCGCCCGAAAGGACGACACCAAGGCCGCCGCTCTGCTCCTCCAGAATGACCACAACGCAGACGTGGAGTCCAAGGTGAGGCCGGGACAGTTTTTTATTTTTTTTTTTTTCCATATCTTGCCGCCACTTTTGAGGATCTCCTCAGCTCCTCCGCTCACAATGGAGGCCTTTTTGCTTGTCGTTTTCCTCACTAACGCCACATTCTCTCCTCTCTTGGCTGACTTTGTAGATGATGAATAGAACAACAGAGGTACACCTCAACTCTGTACATGACTTAGTCTCTCCATCTCAGCTCATAAACAGTCTGGAAAAAAAAAAAAAACTCCCCCACCAAAATGGTTCCCTTGACCTACTGCAGTTTTTGAAGCCCCTTTGTGCCACCCATACCCCTTGTTTCCATTTAACGCCATCCTTCTCCTCGTCCATGTCGTCACTCATGTAACTTGGAAAGAGACAATAACCGATTAATGACGCATGTTTGGCTGCCTTCTTGGCTGGACTCCGGGGGGGGGATCCAAGCTCTTCTTGATTTTAATGGTTTCATGGTGCCTAAAATGTAAGCTTCGGCTATTATTTTTGGCAAACGACTTGAGTCTCAAAAGCGACTTTGAATGTCGTAATTGTGTGATCCATGAAACTGATTAATATGATAACCAGTATGTGGAGCATGTCGAGCGGTTATCAGCAGTGGCTTGCCCTTAAACCCGCATGGCAACAGATTCCCCATGATGCTAGGTGATGCTAGCTAGATTGCCGAGCTACGCTTTTTATTTGAATGCTGAGAGAAGAGCATTTACACCAAGTGCCATTCAGGTCCCTCTTGAAATTACCGTGTTGATTCAAAGTTAAATTAATTAATCGCATTAATTAATCGCCTTTTGAGGGGACGCCGTATAACTGCAAACTGAGCAATTTTTGCTAATTGGTAACATCTTGTATTTTATTCACACAAACCGACCCCTCAAAAGTCACTCAATAGCGCCCACAAAATTGAAAATATTTATCACGTGGCTGCCCAGTGGGCGACTGGTTAGCACGTCCGCTTCGCAGCGCGGAGGTCCGGGTTCGATTCTGGGCTGCGGCCTTCCTGTGTAGAGTTTGCAAGGTTCTCCCCGTGCCTGTGCGGGTTTTCTCCGGGTACTCCGTCTATTGCCCGAAGACAGCTGGGATAGGCACCAGCACACCCGCAACCCCCCCCAATGCCAATGCTGTCATTGAAGAGAATGCGCAGCTTGTTCAGAGCAAAGGATCCCCAACCCGCACACCGATCTGTTGCTAATTACTGGAATCCAAGAGGTTCTTGTTTGCATGGGCACTGACAATTCCTTTGACATGCTGTGAATTCATTTGCGTCTCGAGCATTATTGGCGTTGGTGACTCTCAGCCTTCACATGCAATTTCCAAGGGAATTGTCAACTGTAGTTGCCGAAAGCATTTTGCATTGTACAAGAGTAGCTTTGCGATGTCTTTAGGAGTAAATGTATCCTCCTCCCAAAAAACGAAAATAAGATAATAAGAATAATAAACATGTTTTGATATTTCGTATATTTCGTTGCCTTGGTTGTTTGAGACATTAGATATCTGTCAGCAAACACCTCTTTTGCCCCGGATTATCAGTAATGTGGAATGATTACACAGCTTAATGTGGAACGGTTGTGTCATTTGGACAGCTGTCGCTCACTAAGCCAGGAAATGACTCTGATTTGGGATGTCGTGTTCATTTGCAGGGCCATTTCCGCCACCTTAACCAAACAACAAAATTAGTTTTAGTCTAATTAATCATATACAGTATGAGGTTCAATGATTTACGTATATGTGCATATGTGCGGATCGCTACAGATATGTTTTGCATGTCAAAATTTCACTTTTAGCCAACCAATCGCTGACATCATCAAAGGTCAGTGTTGTGGCTCGACGAGGACTAATTTGTAATTTAATTAGTTCAAGAAATTGTGTCATTGCTCTGGGCAGATGACATTGACATGGCAACGGGGACATCCTGAAATCTGATTGGACAGGAAAAAAGAAAAATCTAACATCCACATCCGCATACCGGAAGCAGTGCAGCCTAGCAAAATGCTTTGAAATGAAGAAAATATGCTGCTAGGTTATAAACATAGGTCAGTGCTTCTGATGGTGTTTAGACTCGCGCCCACCGCTGAATAAAGCACGTCCATAACCAGATGTGTGTGTGTTGGGGGGACAATGGGGGGAAAAAAAGTTGAGTTCGTCCTTGTGTGAGTGGACTTAAGTGTTGGCATGGATTTGAGTGTGTGCATTTTTAAAAATGATTTTAATACAATGTGCTCGCCCTTGTGTCTGTGTGTTCCAATCAGAGTGGCTTCACCCCACTTCACATTGCAGCCCACTATGGCAACATTAACGTGGCCACGCTGCTTCTGAACCGAGGGGCCGCTGTGGACTTCATGGCCAGGGTGAGTTGGTCAATCGAGATGCCGTGCTCTGTCACATGATCACGGCTGAATGACGAACACTGAAAACGAGATAATAAAATAATAAATAATAAAACGAACATAAGAAAGTAGCACGCTAAATCGTAGCATTTTGCTCCTGAAATTAGTGACAGTGGCAGTACTTTTTTAAAATTTACTCGCACCTGTGTGACCAGTAAATTTGCAGATTTAAAAAAAAAAAATATTTTTGCCTATGATTTGTTGCTGACAAACTTCTGCTCCACACTTAAGCCCATCTATCATTAATACAGTGAACAATTACTTTTCAAGTTGACTTACAGCATGTGCCCATAACTGTTCTACTTGCGCACCTGAAATTTTCAAGGGCCACTGCGCTCCTCGTAAAAAGGTTAGTCTTGAGTCCCGAGTGAGTTACATTTAACTTTCAAAATATACAAAACCAATTTGGTTGTGAGTAATACTTGGGAGAACATTGAGGGAGATAGCTAGGTAGGTAGTTAGCAAGCTACTGTTGCTGGCTAGCTAGCTAGGTATTTGTTTCGTATAAGTAGGTGACAGTGATATGTAAAGACATAATGATGAGTATAATACACACAGTATGTTCTATGTATGATATACGGGCACAGAATATCATAAATAACGTCATTTGATTCAACAATTTAAAAAGTCAAAAGCCAGAACAAGGTTTTGTTCCAATGGTATTTGCTTGCGGGCTTTAAATATGCGTTTGAGCCGCTTTCTGGCTTTAATCACATGTTGGCGCGGTACAAGTAGGAGGACTGCAAACGGGAATAGCCACACGCACGCCGCTATCATAGTAATTAAGCGCCTATACGATGTTTGTTTTGGTGACTCGCTAATAACGAACCACTGCATGTAGTAATTTGCCATTGTCTCTTTCCCCGCCTCCAGAATGACATCACGCCGCTCCACGTGGCCTCCAAAAGGGGCAACAGTAACATGGTCAAGCTGCTATTGGATCGAGGCTCCAAAATAGATGCCAAGACCAAGGTGACAGCATGATTCTTTTCATCATGGAAACGCCATACATGGGCTAATGCACTGCATCGACATGGCGGGGTCATAATGCTCTAAGCAACTGAACCTCAACAGTGCAGCAACACATGTAGACAGACATAACAATCCTCACATGCGTGTAATGTTGATCTCACCCGAAAAACAACTATGTTAATGTGGAAGACTTACATTAAATTATTGTCTGTATAATGATGATGATGATTGGTTTATACTGCCACCTAGTGGCTAGCTCACGCACATCATGATGCGCAAATAGTTTAATTCTTCATATTGTGTTGAATAATTGTCTACTTTTTAGTTTTTTACACACAAGACAAGAATAATCATGTTGAAACATTCCTCCTCAAACACATCAAATGACGGGGAGAGAAAAATCTCCCAGAATTGGCAGATTTTTTGGGCCAATTTTTTTTAGGAATCTGCATTGGCCTAAAAAAAAAATCCTATGAGTTGGGCCCGACTAAAAACCTTGTTTGTTCTCCCGGCAGGATGGTTTGACTCCCCTTCACTGCGGGGCAAGGAGCGGTCATGCACAGGTGGTGGAAATTCTGCTGGACAGAGGCGCTCCCATCCTCTCCAAGACCAAGGTAGTTCCTGGGCAGCAGCGGTTCAGAAAAGCGACATACCAAAGTCCAGTGTTACCTTGACTTATGAGTTTTTCCAGTATCTCGGTTGATTTCGTTGGTTAGGGTTGCAAACAGAAATTTCACTTACGGAGCCGCCTCACAAAATGAGTCTGCTCGATGGCGGCAGTGAACTTCACAACACCAGGTCATCATTAGTTCACACATCGGTAAAATTACGGATCGATAGAAATATTTAAATACAGATGATACACACCTGCCATGTTTTTACAGAATTTACGGCATTTCATTTTTCAAAGCTTTTTAAACACTTTTAAAAATAACACATTTTAACACATATCGAGAGAGAGAGAGTAGCAGCAGTGGCTAATGCAAAAATATTGTGACACTGGAATGACCCCTCAAATTAAATAGTGTGCCGCCATCGAGTGGTCGGCCATGGAATTACACCCAATATAAACAACTGTTTGACCACAACAGTTATGAACCGTCGAAAGCAAATCTGTGAAAGAGCACGACCACGCACCTGGAATCCGTGATGATTTCCAAAAATGCCAACATTTTGTTGTTTCCGTGGTCTTGAAACGAAATAAACTCGTAATTCAAGGTAGTGGTGTAGATGAGTTTTTTTTGTTTTTTTTTAGAGTTTTCTCATTGTCAGCGAGGCTCTAAATAAGTATCAGCACAATTGAATGAATTAGCTCTTCCCCATACTTTTCCAGTCACATGGCAGCGCTTTTATTGTTGCCGTGGTGACGTGGTGCGGCACTGCCGCCGCAACGTCCGTGCGAGCCGAACAGAACGCGGCCGCTTTGACCTGGTGGGACCATCAATGTAATCACGTAGACATTGTTGTAATGCTCTCATTATAACAATGCTCCCACAGCCCCCTCCCCAACCCCCCATAAACTTCCTTCACAGTCTTTCTCCATGGCGCCTGATCTCCACCCGACTGACTTGTTGTCCGTCTGTCTGTCCATCCATCCGTCTATGTGTCCGTCTGCGTGTTTCTCTCTCTTTCTCTCTCCCCCCCCCCCCTACTTGCTTCCTCTCCATCCCACCCCAGAACGGCCTGTCGCCACTGCACATGGCCACTCAGGGGGACCACCTGAACTGCGTGCAGCTGTTGCTGCAGCACGATGTGCCGGTGGACGACGTCACCAACGACTACCTGACGGCGCTGCACGTGGCCGCTCACTGCGGACACTACAAGGTGGCCAAGCTCATTGTGGACAAGAAGGCCAACCCCAACGCCAAGGCCCTGGTAAAGTGGGGGAGGACATTGTATTTCGTATTTTATGTACTTCAAGTACAACCTCCTGAATCTCTACAACAGGAGTGTCAAACTAATTTTTGTCGCGGGCCACATTGTAGTTACGGTTTCCCCTGGAGGGCCGTTATGAATTTTGGGAAACTATAAAAATGTTTAATTCCCTCCACATATTACCGTATTGGCCCGAATATAAGACGGTGTTTTTTGCATTGAAATAAGACTGAAAAAGTGGGGGTCGTCTTATATTCGGGGTCTAAACATTATACCCATTCACGACACTAAATGGCGCCAGATATCATTGAAGCGAAGGCTGAACTCCCCAGGCCAAAGCGAACCCCTGTCGCGAAGAATAAAAATAAAAATAGCGGTAGCACGATGAAGAAAAATAAAAAATAGCGGTAAGAAAGAAAAGAGAAGAAAATAATAGAAGAGAAAACAGAAAATGGAGAAACGTAGCGACAATCTGGAGAAAAGTGGGTCGGTCGAAGATCGGCCAGGTTAACCGACAGCTGAGGAGAAGTTACGGTGTAAACTTCAAGATGCTTTTTCTCTCAAATATATTGTTATAATCATTTGTTTCAGACGTACTGTCATTATTTTCTGTATAAAAATTAATTTGGTGTTCAAAAAGTCTTTTTTCCAACTTGAGTCTTGAAAAAGAGGGGGTCGTCTTATAATCCGGGCCGTCTTATATTCGGGCCAATACGGTACATACACAGCGCACAACAAATTGATGAATAACTACTTTTAAAATCACACGTCAAGAATAATGACTTTTATTGCGGATTACGTATGACAATTTGAAATTTTGGTTCAAGCATCCTGGAACTTGACATGCCTGATTTTGCTTTCGCGGGCCACATAAAATGATGTGGCGGGCCAGATCTGGCCCCCGGGCCTCGACTTTGACACCTGTGCTCGACAACTTTCCAAAGGTAGAATTGTTGTACTCGGTCTCGTTCGATTTGGGAGGTCTACCTAATGTCAGTGAGGGAACTATATGGGAAGGGAATCCTAAAAAGAATTGAAACATGAATCAGAGGCGCGCAAGCTGATGGGAAAAAAATATTCTCATTCCACTCTGGTCTGCAGTCACAGATGTTTTCCAGTTGTGGAAAGTCCCCTGGTTGCATGTCCGCTAAGACTTTTAATTCCTCCGCAGAATGGGTTCACCCCGCTTCACATCGCCTGCAAGAAGAACCGAGTGAAAGTGATGGAGCTGCTGCTGAAGCACGGAGCGTCCATCCAGGCCGTCACCGAGGTGCTCCTGACGCAATCTTGATTCGCTTCCATCAGGCATCAAAGTCAAAAGTGGTTAAAGGTTGCGTTTCTCCTTCAGTCTGGCCTGACGCCAATCCACGTGGCGGCCTTCATGGGCCACGAGAACATCGTCCACGCACTGACCCATCACGGAGCTTCACCCAACACCGCCAACGTGGTGAGGGGATCATCGCCGCGTTGTTGCATGTTGAAAATGGCCGACTTTCTTGGTGGAAAGCAACAAAGCTCACTGTCGCCCGGCGTGGCCGCGTGTCCCCACCAGCGGGGCGAGACGGCCCTCCACATGGCGGCCAGGGCGGGCCAGGCCGACGTGGTTCGATACCTGCTCAAGAACGGAGCCAAAGTGGAGACCAAGTCCAAGGTGTGCAGTCTGAAGATAGAATGCGTAAAAAAAAAATCAAATGCTGTTGGATTGTTAAATCAATGCATGAGACCAATATAAATAATTTCAAAGATTTTTCTTTTTTTTTTTTTTTTTTACCAATGATGTGACCTACAACTTGTACAACTCAATCAAAAAAAAAAATCAATTAAAAAATAATGTGGTTGCACAAGTGTGCACACACACTATAACAAACCTATGTTATAAAAGGGAGTCGGCACACATTTTCCCACATCTTTTGGGAGATTTTGTTATGGTCTGATAAAACCACATACACCAGCAATTTGACACATCAGTGAATCATCATCTGCGTTGCAAAAAAAGGGCTTTGTTCAAAAATTTCTGTAAAATGACAACAAATGTATCACAATTTCTAGTGGTATCGGTACTTTGTATCGGCGAGTACTAAAAAAGTGAATACAGTCAAACCTCGGTTTTCGAACGTCTCAGTTCTCGTCCAATTCGGTTTTCGACCAAAAATTTAGAGTTTTTTATGCCTCGGATGACGAACAAATTTCGGTTCTCGAATTAACTGAGCGCACTTGAATGCACCATTTGACTCCTCTCGCCTTCCTTAGACGAGGAAGTGATGTTTCTTCGTGTTGCTTTCCATTGTGAGCAGACGTGTTCAATAAACATTTTTATTTTAAAAAGAGCGTGGTTTCGGTTTTCGAACAATTTCGGTTTTCGAACAGCCTTCTGGAACGGATTATGGACGAAAACCGAGGTTTGACTGTACTCCTACTGGTACCGATCTGGAAAAAATGTGACCGAAACAAAACTAATAATTTGGTCAAATGAAGCCAGGTGGTGCCAACCAACACGTTGGTACAGTTTTGTTTTTTTTTCTTAGTTGGAACTGAGGTCTGGAGAGAATTATCAACTGTTCGATGGCACAAAAAATTTCACAAAAAGCCTACTATAACATATGAAATAATAATTATTTTTTAAATTTATATATATATATATATATATATAATATGTTTTGTTTTTTTGTTTTTTTAAAGAAGACGAATGTGTAGCCAGCAGTAAACTAGAGCATTGAAATCATGTGACCTGACAGGATGACCAAACGGCGCTGCACATCTCCAGTCGTCTGGGGAAGGTGGACATCGTGCAGCAGCTGCTGCAGTGCGGCGCCTCGGCCAACGCGGCCACCACCTCGGGCTACACGCCCCTCCACCTGGCCGCCCGCGAAGGCCACCAGGATGTCGCCACCATGCTCCTGGAGAACGGGGCCTCGTTGTCCTCCTCCACAAAGGTACCAAAACACACACACACACACACACAAAAAAAAAATCAGGTTACGAGAAAAATGTAAGTTGGTCATTTTGACTCAGTTTGGGGTCTTTCCATCAGCGCAGTTGATGATGGGTGGTCACATACTTTCCCAAATGAGTAATTTTATTAAGGGCGGCCATAAGCTGTGAAGGACATTTATAATGGAAGTGGAGTAAGCATGTGCGCTATGTTGCCTTTGGGGAGGGGGGGGGGGGGGGGGGGGGGTTTTGTGAAGGTGACCTCTGTCAGTGGAACAGATTAATGGAGGGTAAACCCCTTGGTGTGCACGCCCTCAATTACACGGACACACACACAGCACACACAGCATCTTTTGGGACGTCGCCCGAGTCGACTGCCCAAGGAAATGATGCCGCCATCAAGGTCAAGGTCAAGGTCAAGGTCATCTTTATTGTCAAATATGCTTACATGTGACATGCAGCATAGATGAAATCAATCAAATTCCCCCGTTTGTATTATTCATGAAATGTGAGTGATCCTTTGCAAAACTGGATACAGGATTCATATCCAGCTGAATAAAATGTATAATTTTTAACCCCCAACATGTCCAAAGTCACTTTCCACCCTTAACGCTCAATTTTGATCGGGTTGGGCGTTCCAACAGAAAGGCTTCAGTCCGCTCCACGTGGCTGCGAAATACGGCAAGATGGAGGTGGCCAGTCTGCTCCTGCAGAAGAGGGCCGTGCCTGACGCTGCTGGAAAGGTGAGGAGTCCATTCAGAAAAAAGAAAAAAACAAACTAGTGAAGGGTCTCTTCAGGGAGCCGACTTCATGCATGATGTGTTCCCATGGGAGCACCTTGAAAACCGGATAGCAAATATGAAATGAATCTTTTTTTAAACTCATTCAGCGGCAGCCATTTTCAGACCCTTTTTTACGCTAGCACGTGATTTTAGATTTATTTATTTATTTATTTTTAATACAATCAACTTTTACTTTCCAAAAGTACGATTCAGGCAAGCATGCTAATTTGCTGACAATACGGAAAATAAACAAAAATAAGGCCAGCTGAAATTTTTATTCCAAATGAAATTTTTTACCGGTCAATTTGATCTGCAATATAAAAAGAAGCATTAACAACACATAAAAAATAAAATAAAATAAAGCAATCCTGTGGTGAATATTTTTATTTTTTGAGTACAAATCGCACTTCTCAGGTCAAGCGTGCAGCTTTCCAAGACAAACGCTACAAAATGTTGTTTTATGGGATTCTGCGTCTAAAAAGGGGAGTGATCGGACATTGATGCAACGTGTCATCACGCTGTGGATGATGCGCCCACGCAAAGAATGAGCTCAACTCTTGAACCCGACCGCTTTGACCTGAAATTCCATTTTTTTTAACCGTCCACTTCACTCGGTTTCTTCACGGGACTCCAAAAAATGTTGCGAATTCATCAAGTCGACGTGATGCTGGCGCTTTTATTTGGCGATGGGTAAGCGCCATCCCGTCCGATAGCATTTAGCTACCCTTAATATCACTCAATTCTAATCCCGCCTCTTCGATCAGACCGTTTTCCAGACTCTGCAATTTTATGTCTTGATGAGAATTGACTCCCACATTTGAACTCGAAAGCACATTAGGGTGAGTCAGTCGCGCGTGCAGTTGACGACGTGGAATGTTACGTGGGAGCGGTCCCAAAATGTGGGGAAGCGTCATTGAACTGCGACCCATCGTTAGGGCAACATGATCAAAACATGAAGACCTTTTTCACCTCACATTCCTCTTATTCTTCTAAATATTTGCATGAACACACACGACTCTTCTCTGGTGCATTTCAACTAGCGTTTGCTGTCGTCGTGGCTCAGCTGAGTGCCGTGCGTGCGTGACTCCATTTCCGTCAGTGACCTTCTAACCTGCTTCTGGTTGTGTTGCATGTGTGTGTGTGTGTTGGTGTGTGTGTGTGGATGGGTGTCGGTGTGGCGTGTTTCAGAGCGGGCTAACTCCACTGCATGTCGCCGCTCACTACGATAATCAGAGAGTAGCCCTGCTGTTGCTGGATCAGGGAGCTTCCCCGCACGCCGCCGCCAAGGTACGCGCAACACGCAAGTGTGACGGGGGCGGGGCCTGCTGGTGTGTGTGCAAATGACATCACAGCTCCCTTTTGTTCCACTCCGGATGTCCATTCGCTCACCCCTGTGCTCTTTGGTGATGTGTCGTGGAGTCGTTTTCCCCTCACGGCTCTCTTTCTTTTCCATCGCTCGCTTTTGCTCGTCCAAGTCGACCTCCACACATTCACTCGATGGAAAAATGTTTGGGTATAGAATCCGTTTTTGAGATGTAAAACAGGTTTTAGAAAGACTTGGGGAAAAAAAAAATGCATGACTGCTAGGAAAGTTTAAATCCGGTGGCGCCTCCACTTGCAAGTTTATTTTGTTTCCTGACCGTGCTCGCAACTCAAATCGCTGATGTCGTGATATCCCGATAAACCATTTCTTGGAAGCTGTAACTCATCGCTGTGCGTAATTTTTTACCACATTGTTGGATGAAAATCTTAACTCAATGTGCTGGGTCATCCTCAACCCAATCCATGATGTATAAATAACCCAGCATTGGCTGGGTCACCTTTTGGATCCGGCACTGGGTTAGCTAATTGCTAGGGTTAGCTAATATGGACCCGGACGTTTTAAGTGTGTAAATTGAGTCACGAGCTTGGCCACGGAAGAATTTAAACTTGTAAGTCAAATTTCCACGTTACACTCGAAAAATAGTTTGGTAAAAAAAAAAAAAAACAATTTGGGTCAAAAAGTGACCGAGCAGCTCCTTGGGTTAATTTGGCCCAATTTACAAAAATGGTGTCGTTTGGCACAAAACAACCCAAAAAATTGAGTAAAATTAAAAATAGCGGATCAATCCATTTTTGACCCAATCTGGGCTATTTTCGACCCAACGATTTTCGGTGCATCACAACAAGTCCCACGCCGTCAGTATGAAGAGATCACGCAAACGCTCGGCTTCTCCCCGTCTCAGAACGGCTACACGCCGCTGCACATCGCCGCCAAGAAGAACCAAATGGACATTGGCACCACGCTGCTGGAGTACGGCGCCGACACCAACGCGGTGACGCGGCAGGGCATCGGCCCCATCCACCTGGCGGCGCAGGAGGGCAGCGTGGACCTGGTCTCGCTGCTGCTGGCCAAGTGCGCCGCCGTGAACATTTGCAACAAGGTAACATTGCCTGTGTTGGGATTAAACAAAAATGCTCACCCGTCATGTCCTTGCATTTGAGGGAAAGGAGAGCCCCAAGTCGCCGATGAATTTTTTAGCTCACACCCAGACACATGCACGCATAGTTGCCTACGTCGCCCCCCCCCTATAGGCCCCGCCTTTTAAAGGCACACGCTTGTACACAATATAGAGTTTTTCCTATCAATTTTACGCTTGCAACGAGTGTATTGAATGTTTTTGGCATGTGCGTCTTTGTGTCCCGCTCAGAGCGGACTTACGCCACTCCACCTAGCGGCTCAGGAGGATAAGGTCAATGTCGCCGAAGTTCTTCTCAACCACGGCGCTGACGTCAACGCGCAAACAAAGGTACGGACTTCCTGTCAGCGCGCGCGCGGCAGTTGCTTGGAGACGAGAAGCGCGTCGCTGGCGTCGGGCGGGATCCTCGCGTCGCCAGAGACGTCACTTTTTAGGAAAACAAACTAAAGCCAGTGACGTTGCGTAATTAAAGGCAGCAAGCCCTTTTCAATAATACTAGTTGACAAATATTTATATACATATATATATAATTTTTTTAAAAACACAGATGCAAGTCAACTTTTCCAGATGAATTTCTAGCACTGATTCAAAATAGGTCGTCTTTTTCCTCTCGCATATCGGGTTTTCATTAGAATAGCGATAACAATAATAATCTAACAATAATATATGCAATATTGTCATAAAATTTGTAGTATTTCCTGAATGAAGGGTTACGTTCAGCAACAAGTGGATTTTTTTTTTCTGATACGTCATTGCAATAAATTAAATCGCATGGTAAAATCTGTATCGTGCAATTTCATTCGTCTTTTGTTTTTAATTCAAAGGTAAAACTTGAAAACCAAAAATTTAAAGTATCTAAAAAAAAAATTTTTTTTAAAGATGCATGCTAGAGAAAAAAAATGACGACTTTTTTTTATCTGTCAAAAATACGTTTAGGGATACATCAAGTCATCCAAATTTCCTGTTGACGAGTGTAATTTGTAAAAAATATACGCACAGACACACACAGATGCGCTCAAATCTTCAGTTATACAATAAGTGAACCTCCTATATTCACTTCAACCTAGTTCACACATCCAGTATACAGAGCACCAAGTGTACAGCAGGTAGCTTGCGTGCACACAAGTTGAAGGTTATTCTGTTGCGTGCGTGTGTGCGCGTTAGCGCTGACAGGACAGTTGTTTCCAGTGAAACCGTTCTTGACCCGCACGGAACGCAACAGCAACTTTGTTCCATTTTAAAAGCAAGCCTGACAAAAATGAACGGACGCGCCGAGACATCTGACGTAACTTGAGTCAACAGTCGCTCTCACTTTCTCCCAGATGGACTACACGCCGCTGCATGTGGCTTGTCACTACGGCAACGCGAAGATGGCCAACTTCCTGCTGCAGAATCAGGCCAAAGTCAACGGCAAAACCAAGGTGGGGGGGGGGGGGGGGGGGCCAAACAGATAAATCAATAAATCAAGATCACAAAGTTGCGTGTTGTCCGCATATTCATCTCTTGTCTCTCCTCCCCACCTGCGGGCGTCCAGAATGGTTACACGCCTCTGCACCAGGCGGCTCAGCAGGGCCACACGCACGTCATCAACCTCCTCCTGCAGTACGGCGCCGCGGCCAACGAGCTCACCGCGGTCGGTGGAAGCGCCCGGTCGCCGGGCCGTTTTTTCTTTCCGCCGCGCCGTTGTGTGACTTTCGACTTCATGTGTGTCTCTCGCTCGCTCTCAGAACGGAAACACGGCGCTGGCCATCGCCCGTCGCCTTGGTTACATCTCGGTGGTGGACACGCTGAGGCCCGTGACGGACGAAAACCTGAATACTGTGGTGAGACGCCGCACAAACGTCAATTCTGTTCTCTTGACAAAATTTGGTTGGAATCACATTTGGGTCACTTAAATCCGACAAAGTCTTTCTGGGTCCTGTGTTCCATTTCGGGCTTCCGTTTATGGAGTTTGCATGTTTCCTCCCATATTACCAAAACATCTAGTGGTTGAGAGTGGAATTGCACCCAAAATATACAGGGAGGCAGAACAAAATAGACTGTACCACAAAAAAAAAAGAAAAATCTGCCAAATTGCAGAACCGTAAACGTATAAATGGAAAGGAGGATTTCCTGTCATGTGAGCAGCGTGCTGGTCGCTCGCGCCGGCCTCACGTGTACCATCAGGAGGGCTTAGATGGGCGCTTATGTTTTCGCCTCAAGTAGCCTGCTGTTTGAACACTGATCTCTCACACCTATACACACACACACACACACACACACGTGAGATGGGGAAGACTGAAGCTGGTAGTAAGGTCATTAAGACAAGACGAACTTGTGTAAGCGCCAGAATAACTGTGTGTGTGTGTGTGTGTGTGTCCATCTGCTGGGAGATGTAATTTAACGATCAAGGTTGTTTGGTTGCCTCACACTGGGATTAGCAATTCACTACGCACAGGCATTTATTGTCGTTTGTTTTTTTTTTTTTTTAACCTTTAAGGGCATTTATTTACATTTGTCAATTGGAATCCAACGAATATTTTCATCACATACATTTTTCAAAGGGTCGGTGTGGAAGGGGGGTCTCATCATTGAAATTCAGGTTTGTAAAACACCGTAATGACTAACAGACCCCTGTAGATGGCGGCGCTGCGTCGCTTTGGATTTGAGATCAACACCGCTTTTGAGTAGAAGATACAGATCAGGCAGTGGAATCGAGTCAGCATTGTAACTATCTGCAAATTAATTATTTTTGGCCTTCGAAATCCCTTCTGCAGTCTTTTGTTGTTGTCATTTTATAGGTTGAGGTTTCACAAAACCAAACAAATAATTATGTGATTTTGCAACATTTCGTTGACTGTTCGGATTACTCACTGTCTTACCATCCCCCTCATGTTGACAGAGTGCATCGGAAAAACACAAAATCAACGTCCCGGAAACCATGAATGAGTTCCTGGACATGTCAGATGACGAAGGTAAGCTCACATCACCCTACTTTGCCCCCCCCCCATATTTTATTTTTTTCTGCACTGCACGATTGTACTGTAGTTAAGAGCGTGCTCTTGTGATGCCCTAACGTGTCTGCACGTGTCACCGCGTATGCATTCAAATCACACAGTTTGGGCCAATGTGCCTGAAAGTCTGGAGGCGGAGTCTATGTCAGATGACGATGAAGGTATCGGCTCATTAGCTCGCCGTCGAAGCCGCTCCGGTTGTGGGTTTGCTTTGTTGTGTGCGGCTCGACTTCTTCTTGTTTCTAAACTTTTTTTTCTTCTTGGCGGTACTCACACCCAAGCCAAAAACAGCTGTGCGAACGAGTACTTTCAAAATTGAGTGGCAAGTGTTCACATTTGTATTTGCGTCATTCCAATATCCACTCCACAGAAACAGATCTCCTTTGACAGTTTTTTTTTGTACAATAAACTTACTTGCACCTCTTAGACTCCCAAATTATAGTGAATTTTTAAATGAAGTTAGGAAGAGATTGAGTTTTTGCTCTCAACATTATTTGCATAATTTGAGAATGCTCTCGGTCTTTTCCCTTCATAATGATGATTTGATTTTTCTTGCTTTTATGCACGGTCACATGGTGCTGCCCAAACTGTTCCCACAAAGCTGCGCTGGCTGGTTTATTCCGTTGCCTTCCTTGCAGACTAACAGCACTGATGGTATTTTTCCACAAAAAGCTCATTTGTTGTTTTTAACTCCGTCACGCCATCGTCCACTTTAGGGAGGAGATTTTTTTTCAGAGGCCTACACATGCTGCGCATCGGTTGCATCAACTGATAAGGGACTCAACAGGTCTTGTCCGGCACTGGATGGACGTTAAGTTCCCTCGTAGGGGGGTTGCAGGCACAAATGGCGGTTGGTGTGCTTGTGAAAAGGAGGAGAGAGTGGATCTAAAGAGTCCCTTTAATCCCATCGAGGTGGCCAAGCTTGTTATGTTGCAGGGTGGTCACCGCGGGTGCTCGGGGGGGAATCACGCACAAGTAAATGCACCATTACATAACTACTACAGCGCACTATTAGCTATCTGGATAAAGCTCGGGAAAGGTTTATAATTGCCGATAAATGCCGCAGGAGCGTAAGAAAGCACTCGTTTTGTCAAAATTAAAAGTCCTCGAGTCACATTAGCCTAGTTTCTTGCCACCCAGATGCCACATGATGTCATCAAAGCACGAGAGTCGCCAAAATCATGCTTTCCCCATTCACATCAACATAGTTCCTCTGCACCAAGCTGCCACAAGATGGCATCAAAGTAAGAATCGTTGAAATGAAGCCCCGCAATTTGCATCATGTAGTTCATTGGCACCAGACTTCCACCAGTTGGCGCCAAAGCTTTTATTTATTTTGCCTTGAATACAAAACAACAAATAGGTGAGCTTTTCAGCAAGTACCGGAGAACAGGTAAAAAAAAAAGAAAAGATGAATTTGCCAATGACAAACAGCAAATATACACGTGTTCACTGTACAGTGGTGTCTTGATTTACGTGTTTAATCCATTCCGTGACCGTGCTCACAATTCAAAACACTCTTAATCCGCTTTGGAAGTGTGACACCTGACGCTCTATAAATGCTTCTAAATACTTGATGTTCACCACGCGTTGTAAAATTAGACTCTTGTATAAAGTTTGCGACAAGTTCACTTCCTCACGTCGCTTGAAGTTGGTTTCCTCCTCTTCGACCATAACTCAGCATGTGTGGCCACTGGCCACTGGCCCCCCCCCCCCCCCCCCCCCCCGCATCGAAGAAGAAGAGATGACAGTTTGTGCTTGTTGATGGCGGACACTTTCTCCTTCTTGGTGCGTCAGAAAAGATGTTTGCGGAGAGCAGTGTCGACTCCTTAAAGCCAACGAGATGAGCTTTCTTAAGGGAATTAACTCTGGACTTTGCGTACGTCAGATGTCAGCGGGACTTTACGCTTTCTCCTTTCTGGTAGCGCACCGTGAGACCAACTATTTTAGGAAGACTTCAACGCGTAAAGGCGGCTTCCCTTGAGATTACAAATGACTGGGAACATTTAAATAATTTTTAAAAAAGGAGTTATGGCTGGGTCAGAGAACGGTAAGTCACCTCGAAATTGAATGACGAATTCAACGGAAACGTCCCGTAAGACTATTCCACCGTTAGTTGAACGCGGCGTGTAAATTTGACGCATTATTGTCGCATATTAAAAGAAGAAACTGACTGATGAGGCCGGAAAAGTCGTTTCTGTGGCGGCCAGGAACAACAGGAAGTGAAAGCCCCGAAAATAAAACAATGACGTTCGTGTTGGAATGCCGTATAATACGAACACTAACACACACACGCGCACACACGCACACACACACACACACACACACACACACACACACACACACACACACACACACAAAATAAATGTTCGTCTCGCGTAAATATATTTCTCATGTGGCGAAAATGGTGTCTTAAGTGTTCGCGTTGTCATCCATAAGGTCCAAACAACTACACGTGTGTCGACTCTAACGGCGAAAAATAACCCAACAGTCACTCAAATGAACTTAATTTGCTTTCCGTTCTAAAACGACGGCGAATTGAGAGTCTGAGCAAACGGCTAAATAAGTACGCTTGCTCGGTTTTATTGTGAAACGTTAAACCGGAAACGCAACGGCTGCCGCTTTTGTCGGACTTGAGTGCGATTGGAGTGCGGCACCGGCTAAGGCTCGACGGGAGGGGCTGCGGTGAACTAGCGCAGTGTTTGCGGGGCTGCGCGGTGCGCAACCACCTTCCAGCCATGAGGGAGAAAGCCAAGCACGGTGGCCGCTCCGCCCGCTTCGTAGAGCGGCGCGTCATCGTCCACCGGTCCGCCGATCGAGGTGCGGTGTGGTGCTACTGCTGCGCTTTTCTGTCATTTGTGCCTTCGCGCTTTTGGGGTGCTCTGCTGTCAGGGAGTGACTAAGGCTATTTATGGATGCATTTATATCTAAAATATATGTTTTTATCTTGACATGTTTACTGTCTATCGCATGGGGCTTTCATGTCACCCAAGAAAAAAAAAAAAAGTTGCAGTGGTCTCTGCTGGTGCATTCGGCGCTAAATGGAGCAGATGAATCTCCCGAGGCCTCCAGCAGGATTCAAGTCTTCCAAGGGACGACTTTTCTGTTTTTAAATATTTTACAATGCTATCCCTCCCATCAGGTGAGGATGCTATGACCTGCGACACGGACAAGTACCTGCGGCCCCAGGACCTCAAAGAGCTCGGGGATGACTCTCTCCCACAGGAGGGCTACCTGGGCTTCAGCATCGGCGCCCGCTCGGCCAGGTAGGCATCCGTCTGTCATTCGTGAAGATGAAGATGCAGAAAAAAAGAAAAAAATGACATCACTGTTTGGTATACACACAGATGTATGACACCAGGTGGAACAGTGTCCACTGCGACATTGTTGGAAAGTTGCCATTTAACGATTGGAGCCGATAAAATGATTCAGCATTTTTTTTTGCGTGGCCTCGTTCAAACGCAGTTTTATAAAGTTGCCCCAATTAAAGCAATTAATGAGCCGCATACTTGACCTGGTGTATGCCCAGTGGACTGCTACGCAGACCGAAATCCAGAGGAAGCGCTGCAGTGAAAAACACCAGCGACTGTCAATACATTGACACACTCTGGATGGTCAGAGTGACAAAAATAGCAACAGGAACTGGATCATGTTTTTGAGTTTGGAAAACACTTTTTTTTTATCGTGGAAACGAGGTTTCAGTCTCGAGCTGTACAAATGGAAATCGTTCTGGGACAGGCCACAGCATTAGGTACGCCTGCACAGTCTAATGAGATCCAGCGCCTTGGCTCTATGTTCACGATTGTGATTTTTGTCGTCGGGTGAACTTGATATTTATTTAGTTGTAAATATCGAATGGGTTTAATATCGACAATAGTCGGCTGCGACATTTTTCAAAGGAGGTTTGGTAAAGATAAGTCACTCTTTGCAGGACCACTCGGCATAGTCATTCAGAGGCATCCGATAATCGGACTTTTGCTGACTTTGATTGGTCGGTGGGTAAATAGTTAAATATGGTCCGATTATGCCGGGATGTGTGTTCGCCGCTTAAATGACTAGCGTTGTGTTTCCGCACACATCAGGATTTGTGATCGTAAATGTTGCAACGGTTTAACACTTACGATCATCTGCCCCAAATGTTTTCTGAGCAAGGTAATCGCTCGGGATAATTTTTTTAGAGACATCCGATAATCGGGTCTTTGCTGACTGATCAAAAGAAATAAAAATAATTCTCAAATCCGCCCTAATTATCGCTATGTTTGTACTCTGCTTGAAGGTAACCACAATTTTGGATACCAGTGAGATTTTGTCAGATTGTGCAGGCATACCTCCATTTCATTTTATTAAAATGAAAAATTGAATCGATTGACTTAAGTTCTAAGAACTTCTTTTCCTCTCTGTGCCTCTGTGTTTTTGCCTTCCGCCTCGCAAACACACAAATTTGAGTTCCTGGAGACTTCAAAAAGTCCGACTTTGCTTGACGCTTTCCTATCTTTTCTTTTCCCTGCACCTGAACTCTCCCTCTAGCCCTAGAATCAGGTAAGACAAGAGCAGTGTTGTAGGAGTCTTTAGTTGTGAATGGCGCCCCGTGTCAACCCTCCCCCCCAAAACTCTCTCCCCGCAAAATCCCTTCACGCCCACCGAGAGCGTCCCTCTGCGTCCTGTGCCACCCGGTGTTTGTTCGTGGTAGTTTTGTCCCCGTGTTGCAGTGTCGTGATCACCTTGTTTCCGCTCACCCTTTTCACCTGAGTCATCATACGTGCTGGAAAAAAATTTTGCAGTGCAGTCTCGGCTGCAATAACTGTTTAGCCGAGCCGTCTTCACTTTTGTGCACAAATCTCGTAACGTTCACGTGGCTTTCTTTTAAGCGGCAACCTTCAGGTATTAAATGCGCACGTTCAGGACAGAAATCGTTAGTTTTTCACTTAACAGAGCCGCATCATGCTTTTTTTTTTTTTTTTTTAAATCTCCAGATGTTTTAATACTATAAAAAAATAAATAAAGAATTTACAGTACACTTTACACCTTAGATGTTGTCTTGTTGAAATGAGGCAATTTAAAGGGGTCGTCCGTCCCTGTCCTTGTGTGTCATTGGCTGCATACCACCGTCTCAAATCTGGGCCAGTGGCTCATCCGGCTTTTGTTACCATGGTGATGATTGGGGCCGTTAGCATTTTGTGCAAACTTTATACTGGGGCAAAAAAGAAACAAGAACAAATCCCACTGCACCTTTGCTTACCATTTGGTTAAAACCAATAGCAGGGGTATTGCAATCAAGCGGCCGGACTCAGGCTATGGCTTGAAATTGACTCTGGATCTTCGCCCCAGTTGGTCGTGTGATGGGCAGAGAAAGTTGACGTGGGAGTTTTTTTTTTTGTTTGTTTGTTTGTTGGATCCCAATTAGCTCTAGCAATATACAAAAGCTAATCTTCCTTTGTTATGATGTGAATTAGGGCCATTGTTACCTAACGGTGGGGCAAAAGTGCAGAATGGCTCGCCGTCAGACATGTTTTCATAAACTGGCAGATAAAAATATTACCGAGTTGTTTATTTTTATACTCGATGGCCCTCTCGAGACCCAGTTGTTACATAACGATGGCCCAAAACTCAAAACCTCCTATCTGAAACTCGACTTAAAAAAAAAAGAATACTGTTTGTCAAGGACTTATCAGCTAATCAGAAAATACTGCGTTTTGGGCATTGACATATCTGTCCCTGGTTTAGCTCCATATATATGTGACAAGAAGTAAAATCTTCAAAGACCAAAAAAATAGGAATTCACGAACCAAACACTGTCCACATCTCACAGAAAAAATGCCCCAAGTTGGTCCACGTTGTAAAGACTCTTTGAGACTCTCCTCTAATCTGAACTGCCAAGTTTGAGACTACTGACTCATGTTCAACTTGTCACGTACGTCTCTTTTTTTTTCTGGCCGGGTAGGAGCAGTCAGTTGTAAGTCGTTTTCAGATGCTGTTTCAGTGTAGCTACCGTCCGTCTCTTAGCAGCTTAGCGGCAGTGTCGCAAGCTAGCCGTAGCCCTTTTCCAATCCCATTAACTTCCCCTTTCGCCCCCTGAGAGCCGGATTACAATTGTCATAGTGTGGGAATTGACGGCGTTTCTTTGCCCTTTCTTTTTTTCGACACTGGCAGCGCTCTGCTTGACATACTCTAATGTAGTGTAGCGGCCGGTGAAATAGTGCCTGTGAGAGAAACAGCGGGGACCTTGCGAAAGACAGCCAAGCTGTAAACAAAGTCGTAAGTTGCGCAGGGTCGTAAATCAGTGGAGATGCCCCGGATGATTGATCGATATCCGGCAACGATGTTCACGTAACGCATACTATTGCCGTTGTCGTACACAAGTAGCTTCGTAAAGAATCACTTGTTATTGCCAGAGAAAGCGCCGTCATTCTGTAGATGGAAAGGGATGGAGGAGAGAGCGAGAGAGGCAGGTGATGATGTGACGCTCTGGATACGGATTGAAACGTTGCGTAACCAACACCAAGGGGAAGCCGCTAGAAAGGAAAGACGACCATTTGAACGGATGTTAGCTTGGGACACTTCCAACCGGGAATTGCCACTGAGTCCATTTAGGCAGCTCAGAGTTGCCGAGTAACACGGCAGTGAATGAAAGCGCTTGTCTTTGTGCCCAACTGCGCCCCCCCACCCCGCGCTCAACATGCTGAGTTCTGTATTTTCCTCCCCCCCTGGACCCCCGTCACAAACGGCCAGCTTAGTGGTTTGTCTTTTAGGCCACATGGAACTCTCTGTAGTCATTGTGACTCCTCTTATTTATGAGCCAAAAAGCACAAATCCGTGCCGCGGACTGAACCGAAAAGATGTTTCGGTTTTTGGTTGAGATACTCCACAAAATTGCAGCAGACTGTATGGAATCAAATGGTGGAAAGGAACCAAATCTGACATCCACCGATACCTCCAAAAATGAATATCTTTGAAAATATATAAATCTGGTTAAAAAAGAAGGGAAAATAAATCGACTTCCTGTTGAAAAATTTCAGATTTGTTTATTAAAATTCCAACAACACACTCAAATGGATCTAGATTTTATGACCCGATTTCACAGCGTCACAAATATCCAATATGTATCCAACACGCAAATGCTACGGTTTACACAGTTTGTACTTTTTTGCTTTGAAAAAAAAATACTGCGCTATTTATTGACTTTCACTTCACCATCCAATTGAAAACCCAAATTCAGGAGTATTGACTTTAGATAAAACGCTAGTGGGCCCAAACAGGACAAAAGTGGCCTGAGGAAAAAAAGCATCCTTTTTGCTTCGTGGGACATCCATCTGACTGTCATCCGTATCGCAGTGAGAGGAAATACCACGCATCCTTAAGATGGAACCCAAAGACATCAAATGCAATGAAAACGACAAGGGCCCCAAAATTGAACCCTGTGGAACATCCTATGACAGTAGGGCAGAGAGGGACTTAGAGTGTTTTTCCAATATTTTGCTGCGCTACTAGTAGTAGTAGTAGTAGTAGTAGTGTAGTATTTCCATTCCTTAATAAGCTGCCTCTCCAGACTCTCATCCTTCTTTCCGCCTAATTTTCCACTCTGGACACTCTCTGTCCACTTAGGAAAAAAAACAAAACAAGAAAATGTTCCGTGGAGGTTGCATGAAATAACGTAATTCCTTGCTTTTTGTCCTGTGTTGTGTTTCCCTGCCGCCTGTCGCTTGTTGTTACCGCGCGGCGCTGGCTTGCGTGGTAACATTTAGCCTCCGCTCCTTCAGTTCGGATAGGTCCAACACCCTCAACCGGAGCTCCTTCGCCCGGGACAGCATGATGATCGAGGAGATCTTGGCCCCCACCAAGGACACGGTAAAGCACAACGCTGTCCTAAAGTCCTTCTTTCCCAACCACACACCCTTAAAAGTGTCAATATTATGCTAGTTTTTGTTCATTGTTCACCTTGCAGAATGTACTGTATGTAGCGCCTGGAATTTGCAGTTGACTCAAACCTATCAGGAGCACTTCCCCCTGCTCCTGTTTCTTGTTTTGTCTTGGAAAAATTTTCAGGGCATACCGCAGGGCTCCCCCCCGCCTGTCCTACTCTTGTTTTGGTGGTCAGGAGCTAAACCAGAAACCGTCACCTCTCATATTATAAACAGCAGTTGCAATGTGGCCCGCGAGCTGAGTGACGACATCGCACAAGACCCCAAACAGCCAAAATACAAACCCCACATGATTTACCACCTTTACAAGCGAAGTCAGACAGTCAAAGGGACTCACTTTCATGAGTTCAAAATGTTGTCCGTTCACAACGGGTGCATTTTGTGTGGTAGAATTCGAACTATGTCTCATTTTCATTGCAAGCCAAACATTAATGAATTGGGATGAAGTGCAACTCTTGACTCTTTCCTCTTTCTGAAGCTTCAGAGCGTCTGTAAAGACATTTCCTACCTGGTCGACCCACTAAATAAGGTATATTTATTTATTTAAAAAAAAAAAAAGTTTTCAGGTCACCAACATCTCTCATGTACATTCTCCAGTCATCCATTTTTGTTTGTGTGCTTATGCCTTAATTTGAAAGTTGTTGAAAATATTTGTCAGGAGTTCAATTAACTCATTCAATCCCAGCCATTTTTACTGGAGCAACCCCCTCGATCCCAGCGTTTTACTGGATTTTGACTGATCTTGCAAGGCCCACAGAATATTTGGTTCTCATGCTATATAATCATGGAGCCTACCAAAATAAAGTTTGGACTCTTTTTTTCAGCAGAAAAAAAAGTTTGTTTTTATCTTTTTCCAATCTTCAGCAATCGGCATTACAAAATGGCTAAATTTCATGAAAATGGCGATTCCTGGGCAAAAAAACGGAGAAAAAGCTTTTTGTTAAAAGCATGCATTTCAAGCACGTGAGGCACCACTGCCACCTACTGGTCTTTTTTTTTTACATGATTTACAATGCAAACGGCTTATTCTCATTCACAGATTTCATCATCCCCTCCTCCTCTCTATGACGCCAAAAAAAAAAAGACTTAGACGTACATGTACGTCTTTGGGAGGCGGGGCTTAATTTTAAAAAGACGTACAAGTACGTTTTATGGAGTTAAAGCGTTAAAAAAGTGAAGCTCATTTTGTATGCGTTCACTGTACACAAAGTGAAATATTTTATGATTTTAAAAAACTAATTAAAAAAAAAATAATTGTAAAATAATTAAAATGAAAAAAAAGCACCATATCAAGAAAGTAGAACACATTACAGTATTACATAAAAAAAAAACAATCTCAATTATTAATTCATGTACAGTAGGCCTTCCTCGCCTCTTGGTTTAATGTATTTTTATGACGCACGCCCTTCACTTTTTGAATCGAACTCCCGAAAACAACTTTCCAGCGATATTCTTCTTCTTCTTCCTCACCTCCCTCACCTTCCCACCTCCGTCCCCGTCGTCACCTCTGCTCACGCGCCCTCTTTCTTCTCGCAGCACTTGGCCGTGACCCGCGACTACAACTCGGAATGTCTGCGGCGCTACAGCTGGACCCCGGACACCGTGGACCACGGCCACAACGTTGCATCCAGCCCCGTCCACTCTGGGTAAGAGTTCCGGTGAGCGCCTGCATGTTCAGGAGTGCGCGGCAAACAATGGTCTCGTGATTGTTTATGTTGCAGCTGCGCACACATAGCAAGCATGGCCGCCGAGTCACTCGTCAGCAGAGCATTCCGTGCTGATGCGGGGTTTTTTTCGTGCTGCGCTACTCCAGGACGGCACTTAACATTCTCATGTCGTAAATCGAACGACGCAATCCAGAGTTCACTTCTGTGCTCACCGCACTGATGCTGACAAAGCTGGCTGGGAAGCCACAACAAACGAGAAAAAAATAAAATAAAATTCGGCTCTTCTGCCTGCAAAACAACCGCCGCATCATTTCTCTTAATGCGATCCTCCCATCATTTGGTGAAGACGAGACGTCGGCGCGTTCTGCTTTCCGTCCCGGTGGAGCGTGTGATGTTTTGTCTTTGGGTCGCCATAGAGCCCGACAGCGGGTGTCAACCTTGATACTAAAATGAGATTTCGGGGCTTTTTTTGCCTCTCCCTGCATTGTCTCCATGTGTTTATTTTACAGCTTCTCCTCCCCGCTCCCTCAGTATGACTCCAGGTGAAGACTGAGCTCGCTGCTCTGTAACCCGTGACTCCACCCCCCCCCCCCCCCTTCCCTCAGTGATGTCACTCACTCATTCACCGCTGCCTTTCCCGACGTTCCCTTTTTTTTTTCCTCCCACTCATCAGTGGTGTTTCATTTGCATTGCCTAGATAAAAAAAAAAAATACCAGGCATGAAATGTATAGAAAATACTTTACAAATGTATTAATAATGGAAAATGTATTTATTTGATAGGTTCGTGTATTGTGTTTGTGAACACAAGAAGATAAATTTGCGGCGCAGCAAAAAGCGGGGGTTTACTGTCCTGACTTTTTCACGTGGCAGTCATTTTGCCGACGGGACAGAGTACTCACAAAAAGTTTGGGATGTCGGGATTTCGGGGGAAATATCCGGTTGAGTCTCAACAACGAATGCTCAACTGCAAATATGCGGCCGTTGACTCTTGTTTCAAGTTGCAAAATCACCAATCACCACTAGATGGCAGACACTGGATCTTATACTGCTCCCTACTATAACATGAGTCAGCCAAACATTTTTTTTTTTTTTTGCAGATTTGGAATGATTAGCGAGGACAGACATAGTACCTCAACAGTATGAGTATTCATGAATATTATTTTCTGGAGTGCAAAATGCGGTGTTGCGTTTAATGTTGCTTTCTTGTTTAGCAGTTTTGTGCCATCCTTCAATTGTAATTTGTATACAAGAGACCCCTTTGCACTGGATCTCTTATACGTGCGTTAAAAAATGTATTCTCAAAAATGACATTCATTCAGAGCACGTCTTTTGCACGCATGTCCGTATTTCGTCCAGATTTAAAATCACATTTTTGTCATCCATCTGGTTCAGAAGTATGTGGTCCTATGTGGGCCCCACCCAGTAGCACTGACGAAAAATTGTGGCCCCAACACCCCCTCTCGCATTTACCGTCCCTTGGCTGTAGCCGTTACAGATGACTTTAATTTGACCTTCCTTAATCGTTTGAATGCAAATGGGCATTTCGTCATCGCTTCGGTACTTTTGCACGTCGTGCTCTTCTCCAACAAGAAGCTGAACGGTGCATTCAAAAATGAAATAGAAAAAGTCAAATAAAGATCTCACGTGTGAAGGTTATAATGCAGTTTCGGTTCATCGTGTTCAACATGAAGACAAATATCCCAAACTTTTTTTTTGTGAGTCGTGTATCACCTTTAAATCATATTAACCTTGTCGGTGAAACATCTGTGCAGGTGTGTAATATTTGATCACTGACGGCTGCTTTGGAGGATCTGAAACGCTGGCAGTCACCTTGCTTTTTGCTTCCAAACCGAACTAAACGCCATCACTGTTTAGTTCCCCCTCAATTTGAGGCGTTTCTTGTCCGCCAGCTCTCGGAACTCAAAGCAACTTTCTTTGTGGTGTCTTCTGCCGCTTTGACTATGATTTCCTTTTCTCTTTTCCGTTCCGTGTTTGGGTGTCGAGCGATCACAGCATGGGGATCGTCTCGCTCACTTTCTTTTTTTTTTTTTTTTTTTGTCCGCGCCTCCCGTCCATCTTCTTCCTCACCCTCTCACGGCTATTCTCTGTTCTCACGCAGGTTCCTGGTCAGCTTCATGGTGGACGCCCGCGGCGGGTCCATGAGGGGCAGCCGCCATAACGGCATGCGCATCATCATCCCGCCCAGGAAGTGCACGGCGCCCACGCGTATCACCTGCCGCCTGGCCAAGAGGCACAAGCTCGCCTACCCGCCGCCCATGGTGGAAGGGGAGGGCCTGGTCAGCAGACTCGTGGAGGTCGGCCCGGCTGGGGCGCAGTTTCTTGGGTGCGTTTCGCCGTTATTACAACATTATACATGATTACGTTCGGACCGGTATTCCCTTGAAGCTCTCGGTGCGAGCAATTGCACACTGCCCTCACCCCGTCCGCACACACATTACCGTTTTACACTCATCCTTCATTTCCACCTAGTTCAATCTACTTACAGGACACCACACCATTCCCACTTCCCTTACAGTTTCAGTAGCGCAACTGTGGGTGCACACTCAGTTTGAAGCATCCACCGACACACATATACCGTAATGGCCCGAATATAAGACGGTGTTTTTTTGCATTGAAATAAGTGGGGGTCGTCTTATATTCGGGGTCTAGACATTATACCCATTCACGACGCTAGATGGCGCCAGATACCATCAAAGCGAAGGGTGAACTTGACTCCCCAGGACAAAGCGAACCCCTGTCACGAAGAAGAAAAATAAAAAATAGCGGTAAGAAAGAAAAGAGAAGAAAATAATAGAAGAGATAACAGAAAATGGAGAAACGTAGCGACAATCTGGAGAAAAGTGGGTCAAAGATCGACCAGGTTAACCGGCAGCTGAGAAGTTATGATGTCATTTACATTTCAAAAACCAGAAGCCATTCATTTACGAATGTGATTGGACTTTAGTTTACATATTTAAATGTTCAGATATTAAGATTTGAATGAGGCAAAATAACATGCTTTTTCTCTCAAATAGATTGTTAGAATCATTTGTTTCAGACGTACTGTGATTATTTTCTGTATAAAAATTAATTTGGTGTTCAAAAAGTCTTTTTTCAAACTTGAGTCTTGAAAAAGAGGAGGTCGTCTTATAATCAGGGCCGTCTTATATTCGGGCCAATACGGTACTCATACTTATCACTCGCGTGATGCTGCAGGCGACACGCTGACCACCCCATTCAGGAAGTCCAAACATGGGCATAGTTTATCACCCTGCTCTCTTTCAGTCCCGTGATTGTGGAGATCCCTCATTTCGGCTCCATGCGGGGGAAGGAGAGGGAGCTGATCGTGTTGAGGAGCGACAACGGCGACACGTGGCGCGAGCACCAGTTCGAGTCCACTCCGGAGGAACTCACGGAGCTGCTGACCGGGATGGATGAAGGTAAAGCAGGATTTGCGACAAAATAAATGGTTCACTCACTATTTATTCATTTGTGAACTCAAAAAGTATCTGTTGGGCTGCAATAAACCAAGGACCCTCGTGGTCGTCGTTCCCTCATCCCCTCTCCCGACGGTCCCGTTGCAGAGTTGGACAGCCCCGCCGAGTTGGAGAAGAAGCGCATTTGCCGCATCGTGAGCAGAGACTTCCCCCAGTATTTCGCCGTGGTGTCGAGGATCAAGCAGGAATCCAACCACATGGGTCCCGATGGGGGCGTCCTGTCCAGTAGCACTGTCACCATGGTCCAAGCCTCCTTCCCGCAGGGGGCGCTGACCAAGAAGATTCGCGTCGGCCTGCAGGTTCGTATGACATCGACTCGCACACGGCCACTTAAGATTGGGGCGGAAGGCCGTCTACGCGCATCCCCCCCCCTTGTGAACTTTATATCGGCCGCCCGCGGAGCTCTGCTTGACATGACAATCCCCTCCCCCCGCCCCTTTTAGGCTCAACCTGTTCCTGATGACTTGGTGAGGGCGGTCCTGGGGAACAGAGCCACCTTCAGCCCCATCGTCACCGTGGAGCCCAGGAGGAGGAAATTCCACAAGCCGATCACGATGACCATCCCCGTCCCGCCCCGCCAGGCGGAAGGCCACCCCGTCGGCCACCGGGGCAACGCGGCGCCTTGCCTGCGTTTGCTCTGCAGCATCACAGGCGCGCGGGCAACCTCCTGAAATGACGCGAGCGCGCCAGACGGAATGGCGGCGCTCATCATTTGTCCTTTGCCCCGCACAGGAGGAACGTCCCCAGCCCAGTGGGAAGACATCACGGGGACCACGCCGCTTTCCTTTGTGACCGATTGCGTCTCCTTTACCACAAATGTTTCGGCCAGGTACGCCCGCCGTTCATTTGAATAGCCCTGCGAGTGAGCGCCTCCGTATTCACAGTTTGGCAGTCGCACAATCATATGCAGTCAAACCTTAGTTTTCGTCCATAATCCGTTCCAGAAGGCTGTTCGAAAACCGAAATTGTTCGAAAACCGAAACCATGTTTCCCATTGGAATCAATGTAAAAAAAATGTAATCCGTTCCAAGTCAAGAAAACAACTTTTTTAAACCATAGGTGTAGCGATGCTACACGAGGAAGCGAAGCCGAGAGGAGTGAAGTGACGCATTCAAGTGCGCTCAGTTAGTTCGAGAACCGAAATTTGTTCGTCATCCGAGGCATAAACAACTCGAAAATTTTGTTCGAAAACCGAATTGTACAAGAACAGAGACGTCCGAAAACCTTTTTGAAGTACAGTCAAACGGTTTTCGTCCATAATCCGTTCCAGAAGGCTGTTCGAAAACCGAAATTGTTTGAAAACCGAAACCACGCTCTTTTTAAAATAAAAATGTTGACTGAACACGTCTGCTCACAATGGAAAGCAACACGAGGAAGCGTCACTTCCTCGTGTAAAGAAGGTGGGAGGAGTCAAATAGTGCATTCAAGTGCGCTCAGTTTGTTCGAGAACCGAAATTTGTTCGTCATCCGAGGTATAAAAAACAAGAAATTTTGGGTCGAAAACCGAATTGGTCGAGAACCGAGACATTCGAAAACCGAGGTTTGACTGTATTGACAGATTTTTGCGGGGGTATTTGTGTGCCATCTAGCGGCATCTTGGTGCCGAGAAACTATGTTAAAGTGAGTTGAGGAGCTCCATTTAAACGGAAAGTAGTGCTTCGCAGCAGGTCTTACTAATGGGGGAGAGCACTGTACTGCATTTTAAGAGGTCAGTGATCATCAGAGGATTGCGTGAGTTACAGAAAATCTGCAATTTCGAGACACCATCCACAAAGCACGTGCATATTTATTTTTTTTAAAAGTATCCGGTGACGCCAAAAACTATACTGAAAATTCCTGACCAAAATCTCTCCGGTCAGGTTCTGGCTCGCAGACTGTCACCAGATTCCTGAGACGGTGGGTCTGGCGTCTCAGTTATACCGGGAGCTGATCTGCGTGCCGTACCTGGCCAAGTTTGTGGTGTTCGCCAAGATGAACGACCCGGTGGAGGCGCGCCTGCGCTGCTTCTGCATGACGGACGACAAAGTGGACAAGACCCTCGAGCAGCAGGAGAACTTCGAGGAGGTGGCCCGGAGTAAAGACATCGAGGTCAGCTCGTGTTGGACGCGACCAAAGGAATTCCCACCAACTTGGCCCAACTTGTGTGGAAATCTGGCCCAAAACTTGATTCATTGTTTCATTGATTAAGCGGTGCCTCAACCCTTTGGTCATCATTGTCAATTTTTATTTTTATTTTTTGTCAACGGCCTCATTCAGGTTCTGGAGGGCAAGCCCATCCATGTGGATTGCTATGGCAACTTGTCTCCGCTGACCAAAAGTGGACAGCAGCTTGTATTTAATTTCTACTCCTTCAAGGAAAACAGACTTCCTTTCACCGTGAAGGTACAGGATTTTGTTTTTTTTTGTGTGTGTGATAAATTTCCGATTAACCTTTGAGGGTTGTCCGGTCCACGTGGAAGTGAACATGCTACGTGTGTATTGTCTGTGTTGCGGATTTAAAATGCCTCCATTTTGCTTCCGTTGCTTCCTGACACCATGAGTCCGCCATCTGCTCAACGAATCGCTTGTTGTCGCCTTCCCTTCTGACAAGAACTCTACGTATGCCAGGGTAGCAAAATCTTTGACTTCACTAATGTGTTTCCTTGTCTTTTTTGTTTTTTTTTTTGTCTCCATTTTTTTGAACAGATCAGAGATCTGGGCCAAGAGCCCTGTGGCCGCCTGTCATTCCTGAAGGAAGCAAAAACCTCGAAAGGTCTTCCGCAGACCGCCATATGCAATCTGAATATCACACTGCCCACACACAAGAAGGTAGGCGTCCAATTTTCGAGAGTCCTGCGTTTTTTTTTTTTTTTGCCTCATGTCATACCACCTACATGGTATTCAAATCACGACGAGGAGACACTCATTGGCTTTCGGAGAGGACTGCCTATTTGTGTGTTATTCTCGCACATTTGAAGCCAGCCAGCCATAAGACCCCACAACGTATCGATGTCCACTTTTTCGTGATTTGCTGCGCTGCTGCCTGGCTTTGATTGAAGAGCGGCCGACATGCGTTTGTTGCGAGAAAATGGTGCTTTTGCTTCTTATGTTTTGCTCGAATGATGACGATAATAATGATGATGATGATGATGCCACTAGTTTCCCCCCCCCCCCCACCATCACCTTGATGTGTTCTTATTTTTTGTGTTGCTGCTCCATTTTTCATCCCCCCCCCCCCCCATCTCACGACACACTGTCCCCGCTCTGCATTGTGTCATCTTCCTCCCTCCTCCTGCTGCAATGCATCTTGGGAATCCCACAGGATATGGAGTCTGACCCTGACGATGAGGTAAATAGTCTCTTCATCATCACACTAACAGCTGCTTCTGTGTTGATTTTTTTTTTTCTCGTGGTCCCTCTGTTGGCTTGTACTGAGTCAAAAGGCTTTGTGCATGAATGTTAACGGAACCGTACGTGTTTCTATCCAATTCTTTTTATCCTCATCTTTAAAGTGACGCGAAATGCGTCACACCTCTCCCCACTTGTCCCCTTTTGCATGTACGTGCTCAAGTGCTAATCTTCAACTATAAGATGATCCTTTTTTTTTTTTTTGTCCCATCGTTCTAGGAAAATGCAAAATACATAAAGATGTATTGTACTACATAATATTTGTAAAGTAGGATAATCGTAAGTGTTGCCACATTTGTTTTCTGTTGAACACAATGACTGCATGCGATACGCTCTTAAAACACAAGTAGGACTGAATCATTTTAAAATGGGACCAGGTCACCTTAGTAAATTAACGTTAAAAAAAAACCGGTGGTCTCTAGACTGACTCGTACACCAACTTCCGAGATTTGGAGTGACGAATCGTCATTTATATATCGATATGTCGATATTTTTGCTTCGTGTAAGTTAGCCAAAATGTCAGTTCCAAGCAAGCTTCACGTTTGCCGCCCCCTCGACTTGAGGCAGTCACACTCCAAAATACAAAATGAACGTGTTTGCAAGGAGCATGGAATCATAGCTGTAGTAAGCAGCGACTGATGTCATTCACGAGGCCGCTTCGAGGCACACGCAAATGTACGACACTGTCTGTGTGTGTGAGACCCCAAAAAAATTTCATTTAAAAAAAATTATTATTATTTATTATTTATTATTTTTATTTAGCAAAAAAAGTGTTGGGTTACCGTTTCCTGGCATTGAAATTAAACTCATTCAGTACCAGCCAATTCTGGACCAAGTCTGAAAAGACGTTGAAAAACGTCTTTGGGAGTGAATGAGTTCATTCCAATAGAAAAAAAATGGATTGGATAAATACTGTCGCGAGCACTTGCCGTTAAAGTGAGTTCTTCTCATCTGTGGTTGCGACTCACCCGAAATGGGGCACTTTCCTCCCAAATCACCAAATGAACATTTTTATTTATTTATTTTTTTTTAGGTAAACATAACTAACTATCTTACCATATTTTTTATGTTCAAGCATCTTTTTTTTTTGTTTCAGAATGAAAGGCCAGAACGACGCCATACCTTTGCCTCCTTAGCTTTGCGTAAGCGCTACAGCTATTTGACCGACCCTGCGGCGAGTGAGTTCCCCCTTTTTTTTTTTTTTCATAACACGCATGGAAAAAAAAAAGACAAATTGAGATTTTCTACATACATAACACAATCAGTTGAACTGTCTGAAGGTCCCTTTATATACTGCAGTACTGCTGTTGCTTACATCGTCCAGAAGGAGTTTTTTTATTTTGTTTGTTTGTTTCCAATCGCAAGTGCTCATGACCCATTTCTTCTCCCAGCCCAGCAACCATTGTCATCCGTCCTTGCATGATTTTTACTGTGTGTCAAGCTTGGCTAAGCCTACCGCATTACGTGCCATTGTTTCAACTCTTCGTGTTACACTTTTGACAATATCAGCAGGTCAACATCATTCATGTCATTCGTTAATTTATTTAGACCAAATGTTTTTTTTTTGTGGGGGGGGGGGGGGTTGTTTTGTTTTTTTGCATTGTATGAAAATGTTGATTTCATTTTGTTCAATTTCATTCCGTGGCCATTGTTCTCTTCTTGGCTTTGTGACTTTGTGTGGCTGAGTAGAAAAACAGGTTGCACTTTACAGCTCTGTGTTGATATTATTGAGGGGCAGATTTAATTGCTAATCTCATAGGTGCAATGTTATTCTTGTTATTTTGCCCTGGCTCATCTAAAACATTCCAAAATGTTAAAAGTTGTTACCCGATGCGACAAAACTGCATTTGAATTTTTTTTTGTAAAGTGCAACCTCATTCTTTATCCTAAGTTCCGGCCAAATACATAAAAAAAATGTCATACGCTTTTCCAAATGCTCTTAACTTGTGGGGTCATCTCTGGCATTGAAAAAGAACCAAACGTAAGGAACTGCATGTCAAAGGCACTCTCGTCTCTCAACAAGTCAAACAAGCACATGAAGCGCATCAAAAGGCAACGGAATAGTACTTTTCACTTCTCATGTTTTCTTACTTTGACCACATGTCATGCATTTTTTGTTCCTACCACACACAAACACGCGCACATGCGCTGTCTTTTGTCATGTACCTTTGTTTTGATCCGTATACTTCTCATGTCATCCTGAGTGTGTAAAAGGGACCTTCTGTAATCTACAAGTGTACATTTTTGTCTTGCCGCTTGTAAGTGATGCTGTTTCTGACTGAATTTCTCTTTCTTTTATGTTTTCTTTTTCAATTATTTTACTTTCTGTTGCCTCCTTTTCTTTTTTGTCTTCTTTTTGTTTGAATTACTGTCGAAGAAACACCCGATCGAAGTCCGCAAAGAGCACAGCCTTCTGGCTACCCTCACAAATCTGTCTTTTCAACGAGATCTTATCAGGCGTGGGCGCCTGTTCCTGTCGCCGTCCCTGGCCAAGCCAAGTCTGGGTTTGGCTCCCTCTCCAGCTCATCGTCCAACACACCTTCTGCCTCTCCACTAAAGTCTGTCTGGTCCATCAACTCTGGCTCCCCCATAAAGACAAATATTCCCGGATCCCCTGCGTCTTCCGTTAAGTCGGTTAGCGACATGGTCTCTCCCATCCGATCGTACAGAACCATCTCCTCTCCTATCAAAACAGTAGTCCAGCATGCTCAGTACCCAGGTCAGGTTGCCCACAGTCCTCTGGCATCGCCTGTAAAAAGTGCTTCAGACAGTGCATCTA
This sequence comes from Hippocampus abdominalis, assembly GCA_018466805.1. NCBI lineage: Eukaryota > Metazoa > Chordata > Actinopteri > Syngnathiformes > Syngnathidae > Hippocampus > Hippocampus abdominalis. Next base: position 2,132,032 of record CM031702.1, read on the forward strand.
TGAAAGGACTTGCGGCGTTGTCAGCCAGGACTATAACTGCTCCGACAGGAGGAAGTCCTCTCCTTGAGAGGGCATCAAAAGCCACAACGCCTCCAACATCTCCCAAATCTTCCCTTAGTATGTTCAGTTCCCCTCTGTCATACAAGACCGTTGTGGGTGGGTCCGCTGTTACGGGATCGTCTTCCTCCCCTATCAAAACTGTCCCCGGCCTCTCCTCTGTCCGTTCCTTTTCCTCAGACGTGTCAGGCCCCGCAAGGAACCTCTTCTCCTCACTGTCCTCGCCCCTCAAATCCAACACCCCACAAAGTGCTGCGGCGCTGATCAATGGAACAGTGTCGCCAGCACAGTACCGCTCCTCCTCTCCGACCTCCCTCCTTGCCAGCAGTCTCCAAGAAAGAATACAAGCAACCACCAACGCTGCGACGACAAGCGTCAATGCGGCGTTTGATGAGGTTGAAAAAACATTCAATTCTTGCTCGGCTGGCTATGGCACTTTAAAGTCATTGTCCTCCTCTGCGTCTTCGTCATACCAGTCCATTCGGTCCTCAGCATCTAGTTCCCTTTACAACTCACTAAGGTCCCCTCCTAATGCCACCACTGCTGGAACGTCCAGCACCGCGACGGTCCCTGTGTATTCTGTTATCAATGTACTGCCAGAGCCCCAGTTTAAAAAGTTACCCGATGTGTCCAAGTCAACTGCTGGTATTCTGTCCCCACGTAACACCGCGCCACCTGAGATGAATCCTCAATTGCAGTCGTCCTTTGCCAGAAATCTTTCCCCTACCAAGCCTCCACTCCTCTCATCCGGTTTAAAGTCAAACGCGACATCCGCGTTGTCATCTAGCCAAGAAATTCTGAAAGACGTCGCTGATATGAAAGAGGACTTAATACGAATGTCAGCCATTTTGCAGACGGATCCAAATTCTAATACAAATAAAGGATTTCAGTCTGGTTCCGCAGCCAAGGTTGAAGACGAAGAGCCGTACCGGATTGTGGAGAAAGTAAAACAAGATCTGGTAAAAGTGAGTGAAATCCTGACTAAAGACGCGGGCAAAGAGCCACTGGCAAGGGGGACCTTGGACGACATACGCTTCTCAAAAGTACCTGTTGAACAGCCACCCAGCAACTGGAGCTATCCCCCAAGATACGAGACGGTGGTCCCTCAAGCAAAAGCAAAAACAATTCAAGATCGAGATTTCAATCTTTCTAAAGTTGCCGACTATTTAGCTAATGATGTTGGTAGCAGTTCTTTCTCCAAAACGCAAGACACTAAACATACAACAAATGAGGGCAAGAGAGAAGCGGATGGCAGGGAAAAGCAAAAACGCATTCTGAAACCCACCATTGCAGTTCAAGAGCAAAAACTCAAAATGCCTCCAACGAGCATGCGATCATCCCCTTCAGACCGAGAGCTAGGTAAAGTGGCCGATGCTCTTTTCGGAGCCGACACTGTGCTGGAATCCCCTGATGATGTATATCATGAACAGGATAAGAGTCCCCTCTCAGACAGTGGCTTTGAGACCAGAAGTGAAAGGACCCCTTCTGCCCCCCAGAGTGCTGAAGGCACGGGCCCAAAGGCCCCTTTCCAGGACATCCCCGTTCCCCCCGTGATCACTGAGACGAGGACTGAAGTTGTTCACGTCATCAGGAGCTACGAGCCCCCTGAGGATAACAAACAACCCGCAATGCTGGAGGGAAATCCCATCCGATACATTGGCACTGAGTCGAAAGGACATGCTAATCAAGCTCCATCAATTAAAGTTGCCCCTGATGAGGATCCGATGGGTAAAGGCATACGGTTGAAGGAGGAAACTCACATCACTACTACCACCAGAATGGTGTACCACAAACCATCTGGCAATGAAGCTGTATCAGAGAGGTGTGAGGAAACCATGTCTGTTCATGACATCATGAAGGCCTTTCAATCAGGAAAGGACCCATCGAGGGAGCTTGCTGGACTCTTTGAGCACAAATCTGAGGAAGTACCACAGAGACTCTCTGACGACGTCAAACCAAAGGTTGAAAGAATAATTGAAGTGCACATTGAAAAGGGCAGTAAAGCAGAACCAACCGAAGTCATCATCAGAGAGACTAAAAACCATTCAGAAAATGACATGTATTACTACCCGGGAAACAGACAAGAGGACAGGGAAACTGAGGAACTTCCCGCCTATTTTGACTCCTCCAAATTTAATGCCACCATGGCACCCGAGGAAAGTCGCCCTAGTTCAGCCCAGTTAATGGCAGATGAGTCTTATAAGACCTTGAAATTGCTTAGCCAGCAGTCTGTGGAGTACCATGAGGATGAATCGTCAGAGTTAAGGGGAGAATCTTATAATTTTGCTGAGAAAATGTTATTGTCAGAGAATTTTGACCAATCCCATCCTGACGCTGAGGAACGTGGTCGAGAAAAGTCTCACTTCCACTCACCAGAGAGAGGTCGAAATGAGAGTAGGTCAGTCGGGCCAAGAACGGAATACATCTTTCGGTCATCACGAAATTTGTTGGATACATCGGGGAGAATGGCCGGTACTGATGATAACTATGACACAATGACACTTGTGCAGCATTCCTCTGAGCCCGGTAGTCCAAAGCAATCCGTTTGGATGCGTGTCTCATCAGATGACACGGAGAGAAAGGAAAGAGAGCAACTAATGTATGAGGAAAGAGTGGACAGAACCGTAAAAGAGGCCGAGGAGAAACTCTGCGAGGTATCTCAGTTCTTTAGGGATAAAACAGAGCAGCTCAATGATGAGCTCTCTTCCCCAGAGAGGAAATCTCGCAGGCCAGATTTTAGGGAATCACGATCCGGACCTAGTTCCACACAAAGCAGTCCAGAGCGATCGGTTTATAGAAACAGTGCAAGTGGGGAAGAGTGGAGCAGAGAAAGACTAAGAGACAAGTTCGGCTCTAATGATCGGAAATGTGCCAGTTTACCCAGTAGTCCGGAGAGGCGAGTACTTCTGCAGCATAATGATTCAGACTCGAGAAGGCAGGGAGACGGGAAAGTTGAAGGCCCAAAGCCTTTTCAGATGTCTTCTTCCAAAGTAAGCGCAGTCAGACTTAAGTTTGAACAAGAGGCTCAAAAACAAGACAGGGGTTCTGAGGGTGGTCAAAGTTCCAATCCTCCCATAAGGAAACTCCATGAAAGTAAGCTCCCTGTGTACCAGGTATTTGCTGGTCCTAATGTTCCAAAAGCACCAGACAGTCCAGTCAGCCAGAGAAGAGGGCAAGAAAGTGAGTCAAAGTTTTCACCCTTGCATCAGTCTTATGGGAAAAATCAGGACGATAAGAAGTTATTCAAAACATGGGAAAACCAAGGGTATGGCAACTACAAACCCCAATCCCCCAAATTATCTCACACACTAGTTCATGATTCTCCAAAAGATGACAGCAATAGCGATTCTCAAAGACAAGAAACTACCAAGAAAGTTATTTACACTGAATTCGTTGTACGAGAGAGTCCAAATAGCAATGACGGTCTAAAAAAAAACTCGGAATCTCAAATTCCTGTAAGAAAGTCGTCTAATTTTTCAGATAATCGCAGAACCCCATCTTTAAAATTAGACACCTCTGTTGAAGCACATGAGAAGGAAGGCTCTCGCACGCCCATCCTAGTTCGAAACCCCGTACATAGTAGCTTTGAATCCAACAAATCTACTTGCGGATCGTCAGGGAAATCCACAGACTCCGACTGTAGCCAGTCAAATATCACTTGTAACGGTGTTGACAGTGACCAAATAGAGTATTTGGATCATGGAACTCCTGCACTTATCACAGAAGGTTTCAAAGATATCAAACCATTACCTGTGTATGTTAGCATTCAAGTAGGCAAGCAGTATGAGAAAGAAACAGCGACCGGGCAGCTTGGAACTTACAAAAAAATAGTAAGCCATGAGAGCAGGACAGTACATGAGACCAGGGGAACATTTTACACTGTCAAACAAAAGGAGTCGCCATCTCCTCAAGGTAGTCCAGAAGACGACACTCTAGAACAAGTAACATTCATAGACAGCTCTGGGAAGAGTCCTGTTACTCCTGAGACGCCAAGCCCGGAGGACGTTAGCCTGACCTCGAGAATGCCTGATTCTGTGATTGGCTCCATGGCTGGCATGCCTAGTCCAATCCCAGAGGAGTCAGAAGAGGAAGATGGTAAGACCTTCATCTACAAGGAGCCTACAAAGGAAAAACCCAAGCAAGCAGCTTCAGAGAATCACAGCAAGAAACAGGAAGCAGAGAAACAGAAGCCCAAAGGGGAGAAGAAAGTTCCTTATATAGAGTTTCCACCGCCTCCTCCTTTGGACTCAGAGCAGTCAGACCCTGAGAAAAGAAAATCTTGCGCATCCTCTGAGACGGAGACGGAAATGATGGAAGTAAACCTCCAGGAGGAGCATGACAAGCACTTTTTAACCGAGCCAGTCATCAGGGTCCAGCCTCCATCACCCGTTCCTCCCGGAGCTGATAACAGTGACTCCAGTGACGACGAGTCTGTGTTCCATCCCATCCCTGTCAAAAAGTATACCTTCAAAATGAAAGAGGAGGGGGAGAAACGCTCAAAACACAGAAAAACAGAGAAGAATGGAAATAAAGAGTCTGGGATCAATGGTGTCGTGAAGGGGGAGGAAGTTGACTTGGAACAAAATGGGAATGACCAGTCGATCACCGACTGCTCCATAGCAACCACTGCTGAATTTTCCCATGACACAGATGCCACTGAGATTGACTCACTGGATGGTTACGATTTTCAGGACGAGGACGATGGACTGAGCGAAGACCCAAAAACATCCAGTCTATCCAATGATGGGAAAACAGCTGATCGCCCCTTTGGTCAGTCTAAGCTCGAAGTGATTGAGGAAGAGAAGTGTGAGGATGGGAAAACCAATCCATCTTCTACGAAAAGCAGTGGGGAAGAAATAGATTACACCCTAGAAGGAAGGCATCCAGAAAGGTTCACAGACCATTACTTCCGCTACCAACTTGAAGAGGAGCTAAACTCAACCTTTAAAACCGTAGCCACAAAAGGCCTCGACTTTGACCCCTGGTCCACCAAAGGGAGTGATCATGAAGGAGTTTATGACTCCAAAACCAAAGACGAAGATCCCAAGCCCTTTGGTTTATCCGTGGAGGACAAATCACAGGCTACAACACCTGACACTACCCCTGCTCGAACACCAACTGATGAGAGTACACCAACTAGTGAGCCTAACCCCTTCCCTTTCCACGAAGGGAAGATGTTTGAGATGACCCGCAGTGGTGCTATTGACATGAGCAAGCGGGACTTTGTTGAAGAGAGGCTTCAGTTTTTTCAGATTGGTGAGCATTCCTCTGACCCTCTAACAGGGGAAAGGGGGAGAGGGGGCAAGATCCCGGGTGTAATTTCCTCTCAATCAAAAACAGGGGAGAGGGCCACGGTAGAGGGCAAAGTGAAAGTTATAGATACAACCACAGGCGGCAGCACAGCACCAGCAGCAGGAGCGAAATGCAGCCCCGTGCACCCTGGCAGTGACACCGGCTATGCTGGTACTGAGCTACCCACCCGTGAAGCCGTAGCTGAGACCGCCTCCTCATGCACAATCACGGCCTCCAAGGTTGATCCCAAATTGCGCACCCCTATTAAGATGGGCATAGCTGCCTCTATAACTGTGAAAAAAGACTCAGGGGATCTCACTGATTTTAAAGCTGAGATGTCAGAGGGCCAAATGGTGCCCGAATATATCAGCATAGAGGGTCAGAGTACAGAAGGCCAATCGAGCAAAGACACAGAGGCCAAGTCAGAGAGAAGAGATTACCCAACTGAAAACTGCAACAACAATAATAACCTCGAATCCTCCAGTATTCAGGCCAACTACATTCAGTGTGGCAGTGTGGTGTTCAATCTGCAGTCCTCCTCTGAGCCCACACTTCAGAAAGCCAGTAGGATAGAAACATTGTGTTGTAGGGATGTAGAAGAAAAAGTAGAAAGAGGTCAGAGCAGTCAGGTGCAGCAGCAGCAGCAAAGCGTACCGGTTAAAGACAGTGAGGTGAAGCTGCCGAGGTCCAGACTTCCAGTAAAAGCATCAGGGCGGTCAAATCACACCCAGGGAACAGCCATAGGCAAGCAGAAGCCCAAGCAAACGGTGAAAATTGAGACCAGAAAAAGAGGGGAGCCAGCCATTGCCAAAGTAGAACCAAGGTCTAGAATACCAGTCAAGGATATTAAGAAGGGAAACTCCACAACCGCAGCTAGCTCAGCACATTCGGTTAGGGTTACCTCACGGCCAACGAGGCCATTAGCTAGTGAAAGAGCAGCCATAAAGTTGCCCTCAAGGTTACCACTCAAGGACAGACATCAGGTCAGTAAGGCATCAGGTGAGGGAACGTCGAGGCAGGAGAGACACGAGAACCCGAGCGATGTTTGTAAGCGCACCATTGAATACTTTAAAGAGATTAGCGGAGAGACGATAAAGTTGGTGGACCGCCTGTCAGACGAGGAGAAAAAGAAGCAAACAGAGCAGTCGGAGGAAGACAGCACCTCCCGGAGCACCTCCCTGTCAGACACCTCGCAGCCGTCCCAACCTTCCCAGCCCTCCCGCTCGTCCAGGTCTGGTCGAGGTTCGAGGGCTGAGGCCGGGGCCGGGGCCCCGTCCGTAGGGACAAAGGTGGCGACGACGGACAGGGCCTCTGGCAGTCAGAGGAGCAGAAGGAGTAGGCGGACTGGTGGGAAGGAGGGCAGTCAGGGACTCGCAGGGTCTCGAACACCTCCCATCGCAGAGATCAAGCCTAGTTTGTAAAACTTTCACACTATCAAATACATTTATACATATATAGACCTATTTCACTTATAGTTGCATGACTTGTGGTCATTGAATTGATTGACTGGTATGCCTGTGGCGTGTTTATATATTTATATCTATACATAATGTGTATGTATTCCCTTAAGAACAGTAGCTGTCATTGACCCATCATCATTGATGTACTTTGTCCTGCATTGTCTCTGTTTCAAGTTTCCTTTCCTTCTGTGCCTCCCGCACTTTCTCAAACCTCGTGTGCCCTGTGCAGTAGAGTAGCAAGCCAGTCGCAGTGACTGCTACACTCGCACAATCCCTAGTTTGTTTGTCTCTGTTCAGGGCGAAGTTGTCATGGTTATACTTGTAGTGTCGTCGGAACTTTTCATATACTCGGATGTTGCAATACTTTTGTTTTTTGTTTTTGTTTTTTGCAAAGAACACCAAGTAGCGCATGTTGACCACTGCAATTCTAACCGAGTCCAATCCACCCTAGATTTTTCGACCTGAGTCTGCTTTGTAGAGTTGTGGTATGCTTTGTTTTGTGTGGTTCTCATGACACTTAATGCCTGCCAAAAAAGTTACACAGCACAAATAGCCATAGACCGCCACGTGTAGTGTGAAATGCCTTTTCTTGCCATCACGAAAAGGAACAATTCAACAAATTTCCAAGAATTACTGGATTCCAGTGAAGAAGAATTGGAGTTGCAACCCAGCTGTCTTGAATTGTAAATTGGAGAAGTGGCAAGAAAAGGAAACGTCTATGTAGTTTTTTTCTCTGAATATTGGAGAGAAGAAGAATGATCAAAATGTTAACTAGCGATTGTCCTCTGTCTCGCCAGGTCCCCAAAGTCCTTGTGAGCGCACAGATTTGCGTATGGCCATTGTAGCAGATCACCTGGGACTCAGCTGGACAGGTAAGGAAACGCTGGAGCGACGGCGATCAAATATCGTGGCCGATTTTGTGTACGCCCTACGGCGGTTATGTACTGCTTCTTCGAGACTCCGTTGATGTGTCTCGTCACAGAACTGGCTCGGGAGATGAACTTCACGGTAGATGAGATTAACCACATTAGATTGGAGAACCCGAACTCTCTAACAGCACAGAGCTTCATGCTATTAAAGAAGTGGGTCAGCCGGGAGGGGAAAAATGCCACAAGTAAGTGAAGTCTTACCTTGTGTCTGTGTTTCAATGACTTTTCACAACCTTCCACGTAACGCTATCGTTTGTTGGCATCTTGTTGACTTCCAACCGGAGTTGATGCTTTGTTATTTTCCACAGCCGATGCCTTGACTGCAGTGCTGACCAAAGTCAGTCGGATGGATATTGTGACTTTACTGGAGGGCCCAATTTTTGACTATGGTAACATTTCCGGCACGAGATGTTTTGCCGATGATCATGCGGTTTTCCGGGATCAGGCTGATGGTAAAGTTTAGCTCTGATTAGCTGACCTATTACCTCTTCCTGCTGCCATGTTGTTGTTATTTTGGTTTTTTTGCATGCACCACGTTGCATGGATCATGTCTAGTGCCAATTCCTAATTGTGTCTTGTTGTCGAGATGCTGTTTTCGTAGCGGTTTAGAGTTGTGTCTGGACAACTGGCTCCTACCGTTCTCCAAAAATGTTTTCATACCACTTGGTATCTCACGGGACTATTTCTTGCCTGAATTAAGATTTACACGGCTACAGTGTGCCAGTTGTCATGAATCTTTTCAGGATTGCATGCATGAAGATACAAAGGACAATAATATTTTTCACCTAACCTGAGTTGAATGTGGATCACGTGACTGCGTGGTCTATTTGACTGTTGTACAGTTTAGTTCTCCTAGTGCTCCTCCAGTTCCTCTGAGCCTTCCTTGGATAGATGAGAGTATGGCTTCTTCCTGTTCCTCCTGCCTTGCATCACCTCCCGCTCAGCAGCACCCACTGCTGATAGCAGCACATAACAGCTCTTAACAGTTTAAGAGCCACCTATTGCTGATAGCCATCCCTCTGCCAAAGTCACACTAATCATTCATTTTCGTTTTGGAATTCAACACTGACATTCATTTTCCATTTTCTCCTGGTTTTTTGTTTGTGTCAATCCATGCCTGCCCCTTAGTGTGTGTGATTATTCCATTGATTCCGAGCAGTCCCGCCTTCATCCTGCATACAAAGCGATCCATCCCATCCCCGCCCCTGACACCGAGAGCCCTGACCCCACGCCGCTCTCCCAGTTACGAATTCTCCATTTCGCTCAAAGACTTGGCACCCCCTTTGCAACCGGAAAGACACTTCACCTTTGTTCCCCCGCCTTTTCACTACCTCAACCCTCAGTGCCACCCTGCTGACGCGCGTCAGTCCCCTTCCTTTCCTTTCTCACCGCACCCGTCCTCCCCGATCCCACTCATCACTTCGCCATCACCTTCATTGGTGCCGTCCCCTCCCCCAACCTCCTACGCTCCAACAGAACCAGCAGTCGTAGAACTATCCCAAAACACCTCTGAATTCACCTGTGATCCACCTACCCTCACCGGACCCCCAACCACACCTTCCGTCCTCACCCTTGCATCCTACCCTGCCACCCACAACCTACCAGAACATGCTACAAGTCCCATTTCTTCACCCTCTGTCGCACCCTGGCCAAGTGATTTCACCTTCTCTTCCCGCCCTGTCTCCCCTCTCGCTTTCCCCCCTGTGACCCCCTGTGAGTCCCGCTGTGCAAGCCCAAATCCCCCATCACCGCCTCTGCGCTCACTGTCTCCTTGCCACACGTGCCCTTGCGCTTGTCCACCTTCCGCTCGCACCCGCATTGACCCTACCTCATTGGAAATGTTTATGTAGATTTATTTTAGTGGTACTCCAACTGGGGTACCTTTAAAACAAATTATTTTAATAGATATTGCTGCTTTTTTTTTCTTGAAAATAACCAATAAAAAAATACCTGTAGCATTTACATCTGTAAGTCATGCCAACGTTAGATTACTCGACTGTAGCCCGATTTTGAGCCGACAGACGTGTCACAGACAAACTTAGTGTCTCGTCGCCGATTTCGAGTTGTGTTGTGCGCAACGTAACCCATGTAGCATGAAATACCCAACGATTGGTCGTCCAGCATCTGGGATGCTTCACGACCATGACGAAAAAAAAGTCTGCCTGAAGTTTTGTTCATCTTGCTGCACAGTGTAAGATGTCCTACGTCGTCCTTTGATTGGTTCTTTGGCATTGACCAATAGGAAGACAGCGTCTACTTACAACAAGAGACTGGACAGCAACCAGACGATTGTCACATGTCTGGTCGCTGACGGACTTGTATTGTGACGTCTCGACTGGTCCAAGACACAGAACTATATTTACCTGGTAGTCTGACATTTATCTAGTTATTTTAATATTGACGTTAGGATACTGAGGGGGTTATTGGAAAAGTTCTGCACTGTTAGGGGTCCCTGAGACCAAAACCTTTGAGAAACCCTGCTCGATATTTCACCTCTCATCTGTCTATGCATGTAAAATCTTCCATATTGCTCCTTGGAAAAAAATCCTTGTGAGATCATATTCAACTTACCGACTTAAAACATATCCAGTACAATTGATGTCATACATTCTATTGCATATGTCTGCTGTGAAGCTACCTACTTCCCACTTAAGTCTCAGTGCCATTATCCTTGCCGTAGGATGTATGTGTGTGTTATGCTGTATTTTCAGTTCTTAGCATGCTTCGGTGTACATTTATCATCATGTCACCCACAGATTACCAGAACATTCTAGCCGAGTTGCATTCCCCTGCCGCACTGCACTCCGACCCACATTTCCTGGTCCCCGAACTTCCCGTCACACCCGACCCTTCCCCTGTCCACCACCAGCATCACCATTACCCACACCCCGACTCCCGGCCGCAGCCCCTGCTCTGGAGCCCTGAGATCAAATCTGGAAGCCCAGCCGAGAGTCCCCTTAGACCCTGTCAGCTTCCCCTGTCCCTTTTGGCTTTTGACCTCCCTGATCCTGTTCCATCCAAGGTGCAGAAGCCCCACATCGCCCTGAACGACCAGCTGCTTTTAAGCGAGGAGGAGGACAGATCTTACCGAGAAATGGAACCGAGCCGCACGCACAAGTCTGTCCACGCACTGTGCGAGTTTGACATCAGCATGGCCTACTCCACATCGTCCTGTTCAGTTTCATCTGTATCATCGATAACCCCTTTAACACCTGACAGAGCACAAATAGGAGATGGAGCTGTGCTACAAGCGGACATTGAAAGGTGTGAGACGGAAGAGTCACAAGAAAAGGGTAAGGTTGATCAGAGGGTTGCAGTAGAGGGGAACCTTTTTGTGGAAAAGTGGGTAGAGGAGGACTGGATTAAAAACCTAGAGAGAAAATGTGAGATCGTGACAAAAGATGTCAAGAGTCAGCTGGAAGCGGACAAAAACATTTTCGCCGGACAAAAGGGAGCGGCAGGAGTGCGGATTAAAATGCTGGGAGCTGGGTCTGCTGGAGATGAAATAGAGGCTGACAAAGAGAGTATTGATGTAACACCACAAGTAGAAGGGAACAGTGAAGAAGTGGTCCACCGTGGGGACAGAAGCAAAGTTGCTGATGATGGTCGAGGCACTTGCCAGCCAAGTGTCTTGACCGTTCAGGAATGGGCTGAGGCCCTTTGGGAACGTCAGTCTACTGAGTGTGGATCTAATGAGGAGGAAGTTGGAGGAGGAAATAAAGAGAGCCAAGAGAAGGCAGAGACTGAAGAAGGCTCAGAGGAGAAGGAGAAGGACAAGGAGATGACCACTGAGGCGGACAGAGAACTGGAGATTGTCTATCGCGTTGAACCGCCAGAAAAAGACATGTGCTCGCTTTCAGGTTGGCAGAGCGACTCATCCAGCGTCAACGTGGAGCCACCGACGCCAGGCCGCAGCTCGGATCTGCTGGACATGCGGGAAAGGTGTGATTTATCCGCTCCTTGAAATCCATGAAACACTCCAAAAAACACCGGTCCGTATTCCGACTGTCTCAGCAGCCACGAGAACTCGAGCGATTCCGTCACTTCCTCGTCCAGAGGCGAATCAGGGAGGTCCCGGCAGAATGGCGACAAGTCAAAAAACTCACCTCAGGGCGGCTCGTCAGAGTCGATGAATGGCAGAAAAGAAGAGGGAAGGCTGGTGTCCGAGAAGAAAGTTCAGGTAGTTCTGACTAATCTATCTGAAGTACAGTTTCTCGGATGTGAGGTTTGGCCTGGATTTACACTGCAAGTCTCAAGTGCCCAGTTACGATTCAATGCCTGGATCCGAAAGTCCATTTCCATGTACAGTCATACCTTGGTTTTCGACCATGATCCGTTCCAGAAGGCTGTTCGAAAACCGATTTGTTCGACAAAATCTTTATTGAACACGTCTGCTCACAATGGAACGCTACACGAGGAAGCGTCACTTCCTCGTGTGAGGAAGGCGAGAGGAGTCAAGTGGCGCAATCAAGTGCGCTCAATTTGGTCGAGAACCGATTTTCGGTCGTAATCCGAGACATAAAAAACCTTTTGTTCGAAAACCGGTTTCGGCGAGAACAGAGACGTTTGAAAACCGAGGTTTGACTGTCCTGTACATTTCGAGGGACACCGAAATGGCTCCCTGCAGCTATTTCAGGATCAACGTACCTCTCATCTCTGCAGACAATGCATGTGTATGTTTACACTGAACTCACCTCGGAACGTACCTGATCCAGATAACCGTTTTCTCCACATTTGGAAGGGTCTTGATTCCAATCTGAAAATATGCGGTGACACAAATTAGAATCGCGACACTTGAACCAGGCAGTGTAAATCCAAGTCTTTCCCTTAGATTCTGTGAATCCGAGATCCGTTCCATCATTGTGCTCGAGATTAACCAGGTCCTTGAGCAGAGCCGCCAATGGAGCCAAATTGTACAAAGTCGCACCCGACACATGGCTAACTCACCACTTTTTCTCCTCCTGGCTTCTCTCCTTGGAGTTTGTGTCATGATATTTGGATTATGCCTTCTCCAGCAGCGGGTTAGTGTAGAATCCGGTTCCGAGGAAGAACAGACCGTAACCACCAGAATCTTCCGACGCCGGCTCATTTTGAAGGTACCCTGCGAGCCTGGGAAAGTGGCTCGGGTTGGATTGAATCCGGAGTGTGTTTTTTTGTTTTTTATGTGTGGGTGTGCCCCGAATGATTACCTCTTTGGATATGGCTGCATTCCTGAGCCTGTCCTGGTTTTTCCTCTTTGCATGGACGATGCGAGAGTGTCAAAGCATTTGCACCGTTGCTTCAGCAGCACTTGATAGTGTTGTCATTTCACAACTGATCCTACTTGATCAAACAAGAAATTGAGGGCAGGTGAGCATCTGGGAATTGCTGTGAGTTTGCCGTCAGAACTTTCTAGGCTGTCACGCTGGTGCCGTACTCGCCCTCGCTCTCCGTTTGGTGTGGTGATGGTTTTGCCCTATGTAGGCAATAACTGCGTCCTAATGACCAAACATTCGCAGGGCGAGGAAGCAAAAAACATATCCGGCGAGTCTGTGACCGAGGAACACTACTTGGACCAAGACGGTAACCTCATCAGTAGAAAAGTAACTTATTATTCCATGTCCCGGATCCATTCAGCTACAGGGAGACAAGTGGCGTGTGAAAACCATCAGTTTTTATTTCTCTCTCGGTTGACGCGCCGAGTAGGTCATCAGGAAGGTCATCCGCCGGCTCTCTAGCTCCTCGACAGACAACCACGGGTGCCACAGGGACCTTCGGAAAAGTCCCACCGCGAAGAAGGACGGACCTGAGGTTGGCAGCGAGACCCTTCTGGGATGCAACGTCTTTGGTGGCATGCGGATCGTTTGGGTCAAAGTTTCGATTCTCCGTATGACGCAGTCAAGTTGTGCACCACTGTGAGCTACAACCACAGTCTCCCTCCATTTTCTACAGGGCTTATTTGGTTCAGGATTGTAGCTCATCTGACATTGGGCAAGAGATGGGGTACACCCTGGACTGGTCATCAGCCAATCCCAGGACACCCAAAGATTGACAAAACACAAAGGCTAAAACCACACCAATTGTAGTAAATGAATCTAAATTTGACTGATTCCGATGTATTGAATCCCGTGACATTTTTCAGGCCCAGCTAATGTGACTGAGTGGTTTCGGTGGTGCAACCACCTTGATTGCATTTTCAGAAATGTGACTAACGAGTGCCGTGACTCTATTTTAACAATTAGCTCTTTCCTTCCCCTCTCTTCCATAACTACACTTTTTTCGTCATCCGGGCGTGGGGTCGGTGTGTAACTGTCAACGACTACCACTTGCTGGTTTCGTATTAAACATTGTTTGGCTTAGCGTTGCCCGTGCTGTGGTTTTTAATGAAACAAAATTCCTTTGTCTCAACTTTCTTTCGTCTTGCATTTTGCAGAAAGATGGCGCGTCGAGAAATAGCAGGCGAGCGGACGAGCGGAAGCCCGCAGACAAAAAGTTTCACTCGTAGGGATGGATTGATTGTTCTCTCGACCAGGTACAGTTGCATTCCATGTCTGTCACTTTTCGGAAGTCGAGTCCTTTTAGATGCTTTGGACGAATTTTAGATGATCCGATGTATTTACCTAACTCATTTGCTATTATTTATTTCCCTCAAATATATTACATTTCATCAAAAAAATAAAACATGCATTCGTCTTTAAATTATGTTGACCCAACTGTCTAATTTGTTGCCCCAGTATAGCGCCAACTACTGCTGTGGAGGGCTTACTCGATGTCTGATTTTTTTTTTTTTCTCCTAAGTATCGGTGGTTGGTATCGACAGACTCCATGATACCTTAAAATAAGTCTGGTATCGGCCCAATACCGAAAACTGCTACTCTCGCACGCCCATCTCTCGTAATTTATTAAAGAGAGGCACTTATTCAAGTGGATGATGCGCCTTGGTGCTTCATTGAGTCACAGTTAATTAATTTGAGGTGATGCGTTTGTGATCATCTGAGTCCTGGTTTTCATTCGAGTGGATGACACACTGGGTAATTATTTGAGTCATGGTTAATTTATTTCAGGTGAGGTATTGGTTCAAGCGACTGACACGTTTGTTAATTCAGTCGCGGTTCATTTGTCTGAAACGAGGTGTTGGTTCAAGTGCTAGATGCAACCCGTGATTAACTGAGACACTATTAAAGTGGAGGCAAATATTTGAGGGAATACAGAGTGAGCATTTTTTGTTCCCCCAAATGGCAGCCCACATATTTGCTCTTGTAGGTGAAAAAAGGCTCAGTGATGTCTGAGCCTGCAACATTTTTTTCACTGAAGTGTTTTGTTTTGGGGGGTTTTTGCGCACGGGTGTCAATGGACATGGATGACAAAGCGCTGATGAGCAATATTTAACTGTAACACCTGCGCTTCTGTCTTTTCTGTGGACCAAATCCCTGACTCGGAGGCAGTGTGTCCCGTTCCAAAATAGAGCGCGTTATCCCAGCGGGCTCACTGTTCAGCCCCACTGCTGTTCGGCCGTATGCTACACCGGAATTCTGGAATTCTGTGTCTGAAAATAGGAAACCTGGGGCTCCACATAAAAAGCTTAAAGTCGATGTATTTGGCGATTTCTCTTTTTTTTTTCTCCATAATTTAAAAGTTCCTAGTTGTCTTAATAAAAGGTCTCTGAAATCATTAGGTAAAAATACACAGTTGATTCTGTTTAATCAATGCAATTTTAATTGTGTTCACAATTTTGGCACCACAATTAAAATTGAAATATAAAACAGTAGTCAGCCAGCCACCAGGGGGCGAAACTGCCGCGGAAGCCTAAAGTCATTGTCTGGACTTGTTTTAAATTGAGGGCAAGTACCGTTAAAAAAAACTTAACATGATGAGTTAAACATCATGAAAAATCTGGATTGAAATATTGATCAACTTAATAGTGATGATCATTTGGTTCATAAGTGCGAAGGCCTAATCAGAGTAACCGTAATGACCTGGGAGGAGCTCGGGTTTTGGGATGAAGCAAATACTCCTCAGGGTTGTCAATTTGCTGAAATTGACAGAATATTTTCTCTCCTTTTCCCACCCCCAAAAAGCAAACGTTTTTCAAAAACTGCATGTAAACTGCATCACGGCTCCCCCCGTTTTCTGGGTTTGGTCACATGACGTTTGTAACGCGAGCCCGAAGGCACGCTCATGTCATTTCCAGTCGACAGCAGAGGGCGGTAGGATGTAAAAATGGCTGCACCCTTTCGCGAAGGTTGAAACATGACTTGGGCAATTATGCAATTCGGCGAATGATATTTCGGCTTTCGGCAGACTGTATGTAACAGAATGTACTGTTTTGTGTCCCGCAGTTATACAGGATCATATTCCACGTTCCAGGGAACAGGGGTTACTTGAGGGCTGAGGTGTTCCAGTTTCAGGACTTTAGCGTCCGCATCCACCAAATGGGTTGGCTTCACGTGATGAGCGGAGTCCAGCGCCCCTCCTGACCCGCCAACGCATGAGCATGAACCAAACTCCTCCGCATCCACCGTGTCAATCAAAGGGCCTGAGAGGGGTGAACTCTCAGTCCCGCCAGGGACCCGCCATCGAGGTTTCCGCTTCCTGTTAGGGCTTTCAGGGGGAAGGCCACTCAGGGGGTCGGGGTAGGAGGGAGTTTGGGGGGGGGGAGTCCTCCTTTGCTCACATCCACAAATGTAGGCGCAACCGTTGACCAAAGACGGCACAATCAGCGACGGAGGACATATGAAGAAGACACAAATACAAACACGACAGCGATCTAATGGAACACGTCAGACAACTTCAACATGTTCAACACTGGCCTTAAAAGTTTTTCTTCTTGAACCCGCTGTTGTCAGGATGGTAACTGTTCCTTTTTTTTTTTAAACTAAAAAAAAAAACCAACAACACTTTTTCCGTTTTTGTATATAGAGTCAGAATGTGTACGGATTCTTCGTATGTAATACGCTACTGGTAGGGCGGAGTTTGGTCACATTAGGGTGTGGGATCTTTTCAAGTGCTTTGGGAATCCACTGAAGCAATTCCACTTTTCAAAGTTGTGCGCATAACACGGATTCTTCTTCTAAAAAAAAAAAAAAGAAAGACAAAAAAAATAGAAAGGCTACTAGAGCAGGTATAATATTTGTACACGGACTGGTTTGATTTTAACGCTAGGAAAGAAGACAAAAAAAAACATTACCATTGGGTCATTCTCAAAGTGGGAACCAAATCCCGCAGCCTTTCAAGAGTATTTTCAAGCATGCCGTTCACATTATTTGGAGTACAATTTTTACAAGTTTCCAAAAGCTCTGTATTAAGAGAAAAAGGCCCTTTTATCGTGTAGCCCTAATGTTTGTCACTGGTTTTATATTTTAACACGGACTAGCATAGCATTGGCACTTTGCAGTTTTTTGGGGGGGAGGGGGGGGGATGATGTGTGTGTGTGTGTGTGTGTGTGTGTGTGTGTGTTGGTCCTCACTGTGTACAAGTACAGGAATGTGTGTGTGTGTGTGTGTGTGTGTGTGTTTGTTGGTCCTCACTGTGTCACAAGTACAGGAATGTGTGTGTGTGCGTGTGTAAAACTGGAGGGGCAGCTTGAGAGCATAATAATGGCGAATGTAAGCGCTAGTAGGCTGGTTCGCTGTCCAACACTGTAACCCGTGTATCGTGCATTCTTGGCTGTAAGACGTAAGAGCCTCCGCGCACTGTTTTCGAGTGTCGTCTCACAAATGCTGTGTGGTCTCAAATGACACCCAAAAAAAGGGCATTTATTTTTCCATTATTCATCTTTTCGGGTGACTTTGTCTCTATACTTCATTTAAAATCTACTCACAAGCGGAAATTAATTTGGACTGTAGCTCTTCATAGCATCTTAAAAAAAAAAAAAAAAAGCACTGGATGGTCGACAGACGCCGTTTAAGCATCGAATAATGTGTATTTGAGTCTTGACGCCGTGTGGTATTTATTTAGGCAAGAGAGCCTGTATATGCAGTGTCCATTAGAATCATTTACATCACTTGTGTGTTGGGTTTTCATTCCATCGATCACGTGTGTTCACTATCAGTATGCTGATGCCAACGCTGTGGACGTTAAAACTACTGTGTGACTATTTTTTTTTTTCTGGTGGGCGTGGGGGGGTGGTACACATTCCCTTGCTCCTCTCAAAATCGATCAGGGGCTCGATGATCCTTTGATATGGTTGAACTATCAAATTTGTTTCGTATGTGTTTTCACCCAGGCGGACTTTTTGATGTACAATTTACTAACAGAGTGAAGCCATTGCAATGTAATAATAATTCTAGCACTTTGGTTATCCGAGGTCTTTTAGAGGCGATTAGCAGCAGCGAGGACACCGCAAGTGTTTCAGATGTCTTTCGAGAGAATGGGGAAAAAAAAAAAAAAAATGCAAAATTGACCTAAAAAGGACAAAAAAATAAAAATGCATTGGTTTTCCAATACACTTTCTCTTGTGCTCTCTGTGTGTGTGTGTGTCCCTTGTATGATGCAATATTGACAAAGTGATGTCATCGCAGAGAGGAAGTTTCTTCTGGGATGTTGCAAATATTAACTCATTCAATGCCAGTTTTTTTTTTTTTTTTACATTTGTTTTAAAAAATGAATCCAAGCATTTAACTCCAGGTATGTTTTTATGTATTTTTTAAAATGTTTTCACATGGGAGGGAAAATAAGGGTCAGAAAATGGCTGGCACTAAAAGAGAGTTAAATTAGATCCTATTGACTGGGACTTGGGGAAAAAAATAGACCTGACCACTCTATGGAATAATTACTTTTCATAGGGTGTGTAGAAAATTAAAAGATTGGGGGGGGGGGGGGGGCAGACAAGATTTGAGTGGTTTTGAAAGAGAAACAATAAATTACATTTAAATGCATTTTAATATTATTATTTACATTGTAGCTATCGAAAAATATTTTGTCTGTATATTTGTAACTTGGTTTTGCAACACTACCATGGCCAAATCGATATTTTGTAAAAACCCTAACCCTGGCTATTAACCAGAGTTGACAAAAATGTTTTCTTCTCCGCCTCTTTCACACCACTAGGCCTCCTTTTCCAAACTATGAATGGTGTTGTCCTCAAATGAACATCCCTCCTTTTTTTGGAGAGGCAAATGAATTGCTGACTGGACCAGAGGAAGCTGCTCACGGATGTTCTTCCGTTTGTTTGTGTAAATGCTGCTTGGGCCAACCAATGTCGAGTTCGCTGCACTCCTCACATCACTACACTGCTCTGCATATGCAACTTTCCTGAGTTTGCTTCTCGAGATTCTGTCCTAGGGATGACACAGCCATCAGAAGCATGAACATTGGTTCCCACTCGTCCTGGAAAACCTTGAAAAATGGAAGGAAAAAAAACATGTTTTCCATTGGGCCAAAATTGGCAACTTTCAGTTCAAAAGTGTTGCTGTAGTGCTATACAGTATATCGAGAGTGAGGCTAAAATAATTAATTGTAGAAAACAACACTTCGCCAAAAGTGGAGTTTATTAGTGTATGTTGTGATAACTTAAATCATACCGCGGCAGAGGAGAAAATCCTAGAAAATTCCAGGAGTCCTAGAGAACTGCAAAATAACTTCTGAGCAAGGTGTTCTAGTTTTAAATTAAAGATGAAACGTTTTCAGCCACCCCGAAATGTCTAGTTGCCTCAATTCAACATTTGCAGATCGCCACGTGTTGGACGACTGACACTTAAACAGACCGTGATTATTGACGAGAGTTTGCGATGATCAAGTGGGAATATACTTGGGTGGCAGTCTTGCAGACCTACATTTGGTTCCCTCGCTTTGTCTTTATGACGTACTAAAGTGGAGCAGTTCCACCGAGTCGCCGCGCTTATAGAAAACTTCCACACCGGGGCGCTGTCACCGCGGCGCCCCCGGCAAGGGTAACACGACGCTGGGGCAGAACTGCGTGGAAGCTGCGCTCGTCTTCTTCTGCGTCGACGCTCTTCGCTCTCCTCCTCCTCCTCCTCCTCCTCCTCCTCACATTCGCCATGGCGGACAGTGCGAGCGAGAGCGACACCGACGGCGCGGGCAGCAGCTCGGCCACCCCGATGTCGACCTGCGCCTCCAACTCGGGCAAGCCCAGCATCGTGATCTCGCAGTTTCGCCTGGAGGAGCTCACCAACCGACTGGCCTCGCTGCAGCAGGAGAACAAAGTTCTGAAAATCGAGCTGGAGACGTTCAAACTCAAGTGCAAAGCGTTGCAGGAGGAGAATCGGGACCTGCGCAAAGCTAGCGTCACTATTGTGAGTAGCGTTAGCTAATTAGCTCGCAGGCTAACACACATGACAACCTGACCGAGACGCAGTCGATAACCTGTCACGTAGCTAGCCGCACACGGCGTCTTTTAATAGCATCTCAAATCAACAATTTCATCACGTAATGCGTGTCACGCGTGTGTTTGAATTCCCAACACGCCCCCGTCGTGATGTATTAGCGAGTTGGCCATGTTGCTATGCTAACATAGCGTGTGTGCTATCGTCTACGTTGGGGTTGGCCGGCCAGCGGTTAGCCAGACGGCTAGTTTGGCTTTGTTTTGTTTCTTAATTTCAGCTCATCTCCGGTACCCAAAGTCGCGTTGACGCCTCACGAAGTCATTAATTAAGTCGGCGTGAGACGTTTTGTGTGTGGTCTTAAGCCCGAAATGGGCGACACGCTCAAAACGTGTCGATAAAAAGCAATCGACAACTGAGCTGGAACATAAAATATATTCGGCATTAGCCCTGCCGAAGCGTGTAACTGATGCCGTGTCGAGACGGGAAGTATGTAGGCCGAGCTAAGCCGAGAGCGAGGCTCATATGTCTGCCCAACACCCGCTGCACTCTCCCGGGGTCGAGGTGAGGTTCATCCCGGGTGTCTCCTCCGCTTTGACGCCCCTCACTGAGTCATTCCAGTTCACGTAAAGGCATTGCCCCAGATGATTAATTTGTGCGTGTGCTGCCTCCTGTTTCACCCCCTCCTTTTTTTGAGGCTTCCATTACTGTAATAACTTAAGAGCCATTAGGGAAAATTCAGTTTCCGTTTGGGATGCCAGAGGAGAAAAAAAAAAAAACAATAGTGAATTATCATGTTACCATTCCAGCTTTTTGGCTACACAACTCCACCCTGTAAAAGCAACCATCATGGGCAGTTTTGACACAGTGCAAGTGCGGTGGTGCCCTAGTGGCTAACACATCGGACTCACAGGTCTGAGCATGGTTCGAGTCTCTGTTTCAGTCCTTTTGTGTGGCGTTTGTAACTTCCCCAGTGCTTGCATTGGTTATAATTCAACTCCTTTCCAAATTCCCAAACCAATGAATGTTTGGTTTGCTGGAGACTAAACTGTCCAGGTATGCAATCACCAAATCCAGCCACAAATAGCAAGATTTAACAGAGAACCCAAACAATCATCACAAACATTTTTGATATTTCCAACTCATAATTCTTAGCATGTCTAGTTCTAACACTGAAACATGTTTTCCTTTCTTTGAGCATATCCTGGAGCGGCATTTCCTTCTTTTGGCACCTAGGATGTTTGCCAGAAGCTGTAAAAAAAAAAGTTGCTGATGGTATCTTTGGGCGAGACTGAAAAAGCACAAAAATATTTGGATAGGCATGATGAGGTGCGTTTGTTCAGCTAAATTTCAGACCGTGCCAAGTACTCTTACCGAGTGATTTAAATCGATTTTGGGGGCGTGGTTGGGGGTCCAGCCAGGCTAACTAAATATTGAACTTTTGTAATAAGTACTCAATTTTTAAATTTTGTTATGACTGATTCGTGTTGACGCAATCAATGCCGGTTGGTGCGTTCACGTTGAGTCATGTTACGTCAATGTAAACACAGAATGTCGGGTTATCTTTCACTCGAAAATATACATGAATGAAAAAAAGGGGACGGAAAGTGGATGGCGTTCGATCTAAATTGGGCACAACGGCTTGCGGTGTAAATGCAGCCTTTGTGAAACTCGCTATCATTTGTGTCCCGCAGCAAGCGCGAGCGGAGCAGGAAGAGGAGTTCATCAGCAACACCTTGTTCAAGAAGATCCAAGCCCTCCAGAAGGAAAAGGAGACCCTGGCCGTCAACTATGAGAAGGAGGAGGAGTTTCTCACCAACGAGCTCTCCAGGAAGCTCATGCAAGTGAGTCGGTCTACAACGGCGAACCGTTTTGCTCGCTTTTGTTGACGTTAAGGTCCAAACGGAATGGGGCAATAAGGGGGAAAGTAAGATGAACTTGCATGGCTGAAAACCTCTCTCGTTGAAATGAAGTGAAATACTGTTAACCTGTTTCAGCCCTTAAAAAAAACATTTTTTGGGGGGGGGGGGTGTCTTTTAATGAATGAAAATATGAAAATTGTAAAAAAAAAAAAAGAGAGAGACCAAAAAAAAAAAAACGCATTGACACCATATCAAGTGAGAAAATAGTTTTCAATATTAAAACAAATCATCATTTCCCTTGAAGGATTAAACAACTTCTCATGATAGCGGTCGGGAGTCAGGGGGTTTCTCTCAAATGCTGACATTGGGGTTGGGCTATTTGCCAGAACCTTGCGGCGGCCATCTTGAGCTCAATTGGCTCTGCCGGGCCATCCTCGGACTCACCTTGAGCCATTGCGGGCTGGAGCTGAGCGCCCTCAGGATCCCGGATTGTTATTGCGCTGGCGGCGTCCGGCTGGACTGAACACTGCAAGCGTCTAATTCTGAATTCATGCCTCATGATTGAACGTCACAGACGCGACGCACGAAACGACATGCAATACATAATATGAAAATGTTGTGAGAGCAGAGTTGTTAAATTGACGTCGTGTATTGGCTCAGATTCCGTTTTTCCCCCGTTTGGAAGGGGCCTGATTGCCATCTGAAGATCTCCAATTCCCTGCGTTTTCTATTTCGGCTGCAGTGACGCATGCTAGCCAAATTGTGTCACTTGTGTAAAGCCGGCCACTGTGACCCGCGTTTGACATCATCCGTCCGTCTGGGTCGTCCTGTTTTTTGGGGTTTTTTTGCCGACAAGCACACAGCAGCGAACGTACGCTCATCAGCTGTCGTTTGAATGTGCTCAAAGGGCTCCCGATGACATCACCGTGGCTTTGAAACAACTCTCCGGTGACTCTCCTTCCATGCGTCGCTTATTCAGTCGCTTCCGTGTGCCTAGTCGGTTCTGGTCGTCATCGCCAGGCGTTTTCCATTGCATATTTTTATTTATTTATTTTTCCAGTTTTCTTAGGGATGAGTAACCGTTGCTCATATAATTCCTGTTTGTCTGGTTGATCTGCCAAATGCGGTTACCGTGGTTGCCGCGTTGGGTCATTTCTTTGCATCGTGTCTTTGCAAACTGCTCCGTGCTAACATGGGGATCTTTTTACACACTCCTGTCCTCAAATAGTTGATGAGTGACTCATCGACTGTCACCCTTTTTTGCGCCATTTTAGCTCCAGCACGAGAAGGCCGAACTGGAGCAGCACCTGGAGCAGGAGCAGGAGTTCCAGGTCAACAAGCTCATGAAGAAGATCAAGAAGATGGAGAACGAGACCATCTCCAAGCAGTTGACTTTGGAGCAGGTGGGATTTTGTTTTGTTTTTCCCGCGAAAGAAAAGATGCTTCCTGGGCAGGAAGTCTTTGAATCATCTCCAGATCCCCACCACCCGCTTATGACTCTTAGGGCTGGGTGATGCTTGTGTAATAAGCTTGCGTATTTCCCCAAAATGAAAGTTCATGTCACTAGAAAAATACAACGCTTGTGTTACCAACTTTTTTGATTTTCAATCAAGATTTTTGCCTCTTGCCCTATTGGTTAACTCATTCACTCCCAAAGACGTTTTTATATGTCTTTTCAGACTTGGTTTAGAATTGGCTGGTACTGAATGAGTTTTGGGTAGTGTTTTTTTTTAAAAAATTTTTTAAAGGCTATTCCACTAAACATTTTGACAGAGGAAGATACTGAGAAGAATGTTGACATTTTTATGGTGGTAAAAAAAAAAAAACATTTCGGAAGCATGCTCTGGGTCATCCTTTGGGCCTCCTACCAGTAGGAGGCGCACCGATCACCTCACCAGGGAGGCATCTCGATCAGATGCCCGAGCCACCTCATCGAGCGCCTCTCGAATGCGACCTCGACTCCTGATTTTGTGAGTCGCAATCGAAGGCACGATTTTCAAATGTGGCCTCGCTCGGCGTGTATTTGTTCCCGTTCCGGGTGCGCTTCGATGTTCTTGTGAGAATTGAAACATTGAGGAAGTGAGTAAAATGATCACCATTTCCTGCAAACACCCCCCCGCCCCATCCACCCAAACCGAATGGGTGAGTCAACCAGTCGGCAAATTTTTCTGTCCTTGTTCCAGTGTCCTATTTTTTTTTTTTTTTGACGAACGGTGTCCTCAAGTGAAACAAACAGGACTTATCTGTGCCAAGACCTTGAATGTGCCATAAACATTCTCTGAATGTTTATCTTCCCCCCCCCATCACGCTTCCAGTTGAGGCGGGAAAAGATCGACCTCGAGAACACATTAGAGCAGGAACAAGAAGCTCTTGTCAACCGACTGTGGAAGCGGATGGACAAGCTGGAAGCGGAGAAAAGGTACACCGTGTCCGATCGAAATGAGAAACGTCTCCAGTGGCATCGCGGCCTGTTCCTGTTCTTTATGTCTTTGTGGTCCGATTGAATTTCACTCACCAGGATCCTGCAGGAGAAGTTGGACCAGCCCGTGTCGGCCCCTCCGTCGCCGCGAGACGTGTCCATGGAGATCGACTCGCCGGAGAACATGATGCGGCATATCCGCTTCCTGAAGAACGAGGTGGAGAGGCTTAAGAAAAGCCTGCGCACCACCGAGCTGCAGCGTGAGTGGCGCTTTTCCCACTCGCGCGCTCCCATTTGACAGGTGTCGTCAAATGTGACCTGCGCCATTTAGAAAACGCGATGCTGGGCATGTTTGGAAACAGCTGCGCCTTCAACCTAAATGAAGCCGTTGAGCCCGCGGCGTAGGTTGGAAAAACGTTTTTTCATTTTATTTCTATTTGAAATTCCGCCCCTGCAACCCCCCCAGTCATGCTGTAAATCACCGCAGTACATTCTGGAGTACAAAACATTCACAAATGGATTATTACTTTGAGGCACAAAGTTTCCAGCCCCAGAGTACCGTCCTAGTTCCTTGAATTCTTTAAAAAAAAAATTGGGGGGGGGGTTGTTTTTGTCTTTTAAGTGGAGGTTAAATAGCCTGACCCAGAGTTCCTCTCCTGTCATTGTTGTTTTTCATGTCGGCCACTAGGGGGAGTGCTTAGCCCAACCCTAAGCATTGGGAAGTCCCATTTTGTTTGTCCTCTGATGGCGGAAACGGGCATTGACCCGCCGTGTTTGTTTCATGGCCGTCAGCAGCGTTGTTTGTCTCCCTGCGCAGACACGGAGAAGCGCGCGCAGTACATCGAGGAGGAGCGACACATGAGGGAGGAGAACGTCAGGCTGCAGAGGAAGCTCCAGAGGGAGATGGAGCGCCGGGAGGCCCTCTGCAGACAGTTGTCGGAGAGCGAGTCCAGCCTGGAGATGGACGACGAGCGGTACGAGACGCGCGGATGCGGCGGTCGGTGGTACAAAGCAAAGGCGTCGGACGTGCACAGCGGCACGAGACGTGAGCTCTTTTGAATGGGGCTGTCGACTCTAAAGTGGCTTAGCGGGCACAAAAATAATAAGAAGTGAGGCTGGCTTTACGCTGCGCTTCCAATACCTCGGCCATATTCAATGCCCACGTGAGAGTTGACTCATTTCAGTTGCATTTCACATGACCGAGCACCCGAAACGACTGGCGCGGATGCAAATTGGACGCGAGTGATGTCACAGGCAGCGTTTTGCCTTGTTTTCATGGCATAGCCCCAAATGAGGCGTAGGTGGCTGCCTCCAAATTTGAAACAGCAGGAAGAAACCTGACAAGCATCTCTGCTTGTCAGTGACTCCGATCTGTCGTTTCTTGGTGGAGCGGCAAACTGCTCCGCGCATGGAGGACATCGCCAGAGCTATTTGAGCGGTCTCAAAAATGTCCATATTTTCACCGTAAAATCCCCAACTATATGTTACCTATTTATGTGCCCCACGTTTCTTTAGTTTTTCCGTTCTTCATTTCAGAAGTGCCCTTCAATCCACCGCATTTCAGTTCCCCTTCAGCTTTTCAGCATTCGCACGCAGTTTCGGCATCAATATCGCGTATCTGAATTGCGTCACTTCAGCTCGTTAATCCAGACGCTGTGTGGTTGCGCTTTGTAGCCAAACTGTTGCGTTGCGTAACATAATGCCCCCAATAAAACGATACGATGCGACCTAATCACCGGGAACAGATAATCCTTATAGCCGTCAAAACAGGGATGCCCAACCTACGGCCCTGGGGGCCACTTGCGGCCCGCCATCCATTTTCTAGTGGCCCGCGGCATAATGACATTTGTTGCAAAGCTCCGGTTCAGCGCATGGCAGGGGTGTGGATCTAAATCGAGTGGGACACGGGGGGGCTGTTGGCCACCTTAAAATCTTGCACAATTTGCCTTCTCATCTTGAACAGAAAACTCAAATGTTCACAAAAGATCATTGCTTGCTTGATCGACTGATTTTAGTGTGTTTTAATGAATTCAAGTTGAAGAATGTTAGTGTCCCTCACCATCCTTCCATTTTCATGCATGCAGCCCTCGAACTAAAAAAAAATGTGGACAGCCCTGAGTTAGCCACCAACATTCCCCCCCTTTTAATTTTTTTTTTTTTAAACTCATTTTTAAAAATGCCGTCTTGCTTCCTCAGGTACTTCAACGAGATGTCGGCGCAGGGCCTCCGAGCGAGGACGGTGTCCAGCCCCATCCCGTACACGCCCTCCCCCAGTTCCAGCCGCCCCATATCCCCTGGTAAGATGGCCACCGGCCAAGCGGTTTTACGGCGCAGCCAACAAGTGACATGTTGTCGAGAGAGAGAGAACGAGGCATGAAGGCACTTTATTATAAGGTGTCATAAGACTCTCGGCAATAGCACATAAAAGTAAATATCATAAAGCGCCGTTACGTAACGGGCCCTTTTTATGATTATTGTCATTTCTTCACATCAGCATCCTGTTGACCTGCGGTTTGATGTTGGATCTAATCTTTGCACCGGAAGCAAGAACGGAAAATATTTTATTTCTCCGCAATGGCGGTTGAGTAATTGTGTCAGGGCATCGAGTCCGCGCGCCGACAGGTCTGCTGAGCTTCCTTGCCGCGATGCCTTGCTCACGCCATTAAAAATCGATCATTTATTTCAAGTGGCTTTCAACTCGCAACTGCCGCCCATCACGCAAAGCGCCTCAATTTTACTCCAACCGAATTCCTTGGCACCGGGATGACAGAACTCTACATTCGGCCCCTATAAGTCATTTCAATATAGTTTCTTGGCGCCAAAACACTACTTCTATATTGTATGCATACATCGGCTCCCGAAATGTTCAGTATGTGTTCAAATTTTTTATTGTATTTGAAAACTGCCTCAGTCATTTAAAATGTATTTGAAGGATATGATGGGTGTAAAACTTTTTTTTTGGGGGGGGGGGTCTCTCTATTGTGGAATACCCCCTACCTTGCGAGGTGGTCTGGAACATACGCCCGACAGTGAACTGGGGGTTCACAGCGTGCATTATTTGGAGCCCCGCCTCCAAATGGCTGACATGCAAATGCGTCACCGCCGGCGAGCGTCCGAGTGAGCAACTTTCACTTCCCGCCCGCGCAGGTCTTTCGTATGGCAGCCACACGGTCGGCTTCACCCCACCAGCCACCCTGTCCAGAGCCGCCATCTCGCACTACAACACCCCCGCCCTGCACGTCCACGGAAGCTCCTCCCACTCTGTAGCGGTGAGTCTGGGCAGCTGCGTTTTCTTTTTCATTGCCATTTTGAATCTGCGTTTTTTTTTTCATGTTGGTCGTGTTTTTTTTTTTTTTCTTTTCTCTCTCTCCCCCCCCCCCCCCCGCAGAGGCCCTCGCCAAGGAGAAGCACCAGCCCCGACAAATTCAAACGTCCGACCCCCCCGCCGTCCCCCAACACACACTCAGGAGCCCTGCAGCCTCAGCTGCCCCCGCCGGCCCAGCCCATGGTCCAGTCCATGTCCTCCCCGGCGGCCATGTCTCAGCAAGCCGCCGGGGCGCAGGCGCCTCCCTCCCAGCCTTAACGCCACACGCTCGCTCGCTCGCTAGCTAGCTAGCTCGCACGCATCGCACACACCCACAACCCCGTCTCCGTCTTGGGGGCGCACGACGGCGCCCGCCGGATGCCGCGACGTCAAAACACCGCAGCAGCTTCCATCATTAGCAAGCTCTGGAAGAAGCGCTCAGAAGCAGCTTAGAAAATTTTTAAAGAGGAGAGAAGCGACGCGACGTGTGGCCGCGACGCCGGCCGACCGAAATGCACGCGTCGGCATTTTCCCCAATTGCTCTTAAATGGAATGGATGTACTGAAAAATAATCGCTTTTGGGACTCTGTAGGCCAATTATCCGTTCCGCCCGCCCGTCGTGTGTGTTTTGGGTTTATTTTTTTGTTTTGTTTTTCTTTGCTTTGGTCGGATCTCGAGCCGGTTGGAATTGTTGTTGTGACGCTTTTCGGATAGCTCAAACAGCACAGAGCTTCACGGCGGCTTTTTTTTTTTTTTTTTTTTTTTGCTGTCGTTTTGTTTTGCGATCGATGGATGTTTGGGTCAGCAGATGGATGTATGGCTGTCTCTGTGGATGTGATCGATTGTTTTTACGCCTTACAATGTGGCACTCGGTTGCAGTCATGTCTATTACACCCCCACCCCCCACCACCACCACCGTTTGACAATTACGCAGTTCGCTCACGTTTATTAGCAAGTTCGGCCGAGATGTGTCATAGAAGACCCACCGGGCGGTCTTTCGTCGTGGCGTGTCCAACGCGTCGCTCGCATCGCCGCTATTTTTTGTTCCTGCAGAGGTCTCGTTCAAAAAAATTTGGGGGAGGGAAAGCTGCGGACGTGCGGGTCCTCCCTGAGGATGCGCGCTGGTACATCAACTACAGATAAATGTCGCCTTTTAAGTTGTTCAATAACAATGTAGTCTAAGGTGTTACTTAGTCATGTACTCTTGGCTCTTCTCTCTCTCTCTCTCTGGTGTATTTCTCAATGCTTTATCGTCATCGGATAATGGCAAAAAGATGAATAAAAACGCACATTGTGCTCTTTACACTAAAATATACATACTGCTCAAACATTCGAAATGAATGGTACTGTCAAACTAAATTTCTATGTATGATTAAAATCTCTTGAGATGAAAACTTGGGTGTTTTCGTTTGTGGGAAGCATCCAGCTTTTTTTGGAACGGCGCCACTCGTCGCCTTCTCAGCAAAAGTGGTTTTGTAACCAAACATTGTGCAGGTTTGCTTCGTTTTGAGCTTCATAGTGGTGGAAATCTGATTTCATCGGAGTGGATTTGGAAAGAAATCCAGCTGACATTGTCATTTGGCACTTTTCCAGTCTGTTGCCACTTCATATCACCATCAAAAGAAATGCAAGAAAGCAGCCTGCAACTGTGCCATGTAAAGGTAAATCATTTCGAGCAGTAAATAATATTATCTAGCAATGTAGAACAAAAAAAAACCCACACTCGATTAAAAAAAAAACAAACAGTCATGAATTGACAGAGGTTTTGCTCTGGCCAACCAATCAGGATGGGGAAATGATTTGTGTCGTGGAAGACCAGCACTTTGGCTCTGTGAGGATACATTTGAAATCTTGATTTATTGAAGAAATGGCCGCTTGGCAAATAAACTGAAATGTGATTGTGAACGCCCTCGGCATATTAGATGAACACGAAAACACTGAGAGGCTTAAATATTGAGTTGGAAGGGGGGAAAAAAAATAAATAAATCACTGAAATGAAGGAACAACCGTAAGTGCCGCTACTTTGATCATCAAGTGTTACAATCATGTTCAGTGTCTCACTTTTCAGGTGACTTTGAATTCAGAAATATTGGCCGACAGCATCCACCCTGCTGTCTTTTTCAAAGGAACTTTGAGTTCGACTCCCCCCAAAAAGACCCTTTGGTTCTCACGATCAACCCTCTGCTCATCTTACCATGATGCGCAGGAACCTTAAGGGGGGGCGGCTCCTTCGAGCCCTCCCGTCGGCTCCTTCGAAACCACCTCAAGCTGCCTTTCGTAATGCGCGCGCGAGTCTCACCGATTTATTTGTTTGCATTTCCCTACTTGAGCGTGTGATCTGTGTTTCTCTTCCAGTGCCTGTCGCAGTTGGGCTCACCCCGTTTCCCCCCCCCCCCGCGCGCCCCCCAATGGGAGAGAACAGCAAGCTGCAGCGGCTCCCTGTGTTGCTCTCAGAGAGGTGAAGGCCAAGCTCATGTAACAAAACTGCAGGAGACCGCTGACGTTTGTGCTCTAGATTTTCGTCGGCCCCGTGCTGTGAGCTTGCCGCAGATCCAAGTGGAACAATAGACTTTGTATGTCACATCAACTTATACTATTACATATGATTTTTTTTTTTTTTAAAAAGAAGTATTTTGCTTGGTTGAAGTCGAAGAGTTACGATGTCATTTCCGTTGTCGATGACGACACAGAGCCACTTTTCGTTCAATGGTACACGGGTGACAATAAGTAGCACCTAGGCATGAACTCATCTTCAAAAAGAAGTTTTCGAGCTCTTTATTGCCACTCCCGCTTGTGTTTACTGTCAACTAAACCTAAAACAAAGAGTTACACCTTCTGTATTTAAGACAACCTAGCTTATTTTTGGCTGCTAGCTTAATGCTAACGCTAAACTATGTTGTGGTGCTCTTGTCTCTTTTTACATGAAGTACCATCTGAATTAAAACTTGTCTCCCCCAAGTACCACCAAAATCACCAACATCCTGAAGTACCCACAAAATAACCAACATAAAAATTCAGTTTCTAGTAGGCCCGAATTTTCATGTACTATCTCCCACATTAGGCGGGGTTCCACTGTAATCACATTTTCACCCCACCACCCATAATCCACAATGTAGCAGCAGATGACTGAACTCTACTTTTGGACACGCATACACACTCTCGGCTTCAATCCCCTCGAGTGGAACTCCCCAACCTGAGACCGCGTGATGAAATAATTGGCATTAGCGAAGCAGTAGTTGCGATGTGGATGATTCCCGCCGCACAAAACAGACTCGTTTCCAAGAGAAAATAAACAGGGTGCGTAACGTGTGCTCGGTATGCCTCCCTGACGTGTATGTAACCGTTTACTGTTCAATTGTTTCAAGTGAAATGATTTCATGTTTCAAGTGCTGGCATTTTTTTTTTAAAAAAAGAATTCACAACTGCTGCCGTGTGACTTGACACATCGCCACAACCTTCATGAGGTCACATATCGTTGGGTTGCATAGGAACTCAACCTGATGAAAGAAAGCCAACAAAGCCCCTCTGGCGAGGAGGGTGGGCCGGAGGGGTTACATTGGAGGTGGTGGAAGATAAAATTCCTCTGAACTTTTACCGCTCCCACGGCGGCGCTTTGCTCTTTTTTTTTTCCAGAAAAGTATTAGGCCCTGTAATCCCCCTCTTGCCAGGAAAAGTGAGAGGAACAAGAGGCATTTGCGCAGCGCTCACACTGGCTTTAAAGTGACATGTTGCCTCTGACCAGTTCGAACCAGATGGAGAGCATGTGCACAAGCGGGGCGGGTGGTCATGTCCAGGAAGCTGAAGGAAGGAGGCGCTTCAAACATTGGACGCACCCATGACTCATCAACACATCAAAGGTTATTCTCTTATGGCTTTATTCAACAACAACAGCCAGGTTAGAAATAACCGTCCGTCCAATAGGAAGGAAGAGAAAAATATGACAGTAGATAAAGATCCGGATGATATCACTATAACCATTGTCGTCCAAAACACGTCATCTCAAGTTTCAAACTGGGATGTGATTTCAGGTCAACAATTGGCTTCTTTGACCGAGATCATAAAGACGATAAGCTGTTTGGTTCATGACTTCCTTTGAAAATCGGCCTTGACAACACGAAAACTGTCATCAGGGTTACAGTTTGGTTCATGACTTCCTTTCCAATGTGAAAATCGGATATACATCCTGTGCTAAATTTCAGCTTGACAATTTGTCCAACAGTCCAAAAAAACTGTCACTGCAGGGTTAAATGCATTAACGTGCAACGCCAATTTTTTTTCTGCAATGTAGTCAGTGCAGTGTCGGAACTTGCCGTGTAAAATTAGCTGCCTCCTCAAATTTTTACTCTGCACTCGTAGTGGGCGTACAGCTTGGAAAATAGTGTAAATTTGTCTCCTTTATAACTCGACACACAGCCATTATTGTCTAAACTGCACAAGGAGAGTTCAACTCTAAGCGAGAATGTTTTGTTTTGTTTTTGAACGACAATATAAAGTGTAACGTCCCCTCCAAAAACTCAACACACAGCCATTAATTCAGCTCGGGTCCAGAGTTCAGAGTAAATATGGTGAAGCAGCACTTTGCTGTTACGCCGCAAGCAAATGGAATAAAAAGCTGCAAGTGAAGTCACTGCTAACTGTAAATGTTTTCAAAAAAGGTTTCCCCCCCACACCTTTTTTAAAAAATCCAAAATCATGTTCTTGCACTTTACAGTCAGATAGTAATTTTAATAAGCTCCTTTTTTAAAATTTCGTTAGTCTGCTTTTAAATGTCTTTAACTCTTTTGTTTGTAAATGCTTTTAAATGTTGTACTTATGTGAAGTTTATGTGAGGCACATTATGTCTGAAATGCACTATATCAGTAAAGCTGCAAAAGTGAGCACACCCCCTGAGTGAGAAAGTGAAACCGTTTTGCTACCATGTGGTCGCCGTCAATGTACGGCTTGTGTAACACTATAAAAATGATCTATCCTTTCACCATACGAAGGCAACAAAAATGAGTACACCCCGACACGGGACTGCACAAATTACCTGTAGAAGATCTGTAATTAGAGTTTTAGCTGTATGGAGAGTTCTCCCCCTTCCACAAAAACAAACTCACGCTTCTATTCCCACTTTGCACGTGTACAAGTGAACTTCATGTCCTCATATCATTGCTGTCTTCTTTTTTTCTTTTTTTTTTTGCCCACCCCTTTAACATTTTCGGTCGCCTATCAGGTCGATATTAATCATTCATTATTTGTAAAAGCAGGTGTGTCGCGCCTGTCTCATAAAAAAAAAAAAAAAAAAACAGCATCCGCGTGCCTTACGGGGTAGCCGCGCTCCTGTCGGCCGGCGAGAACAGCTTCGAACCGGTTTGCTCGCCGGCCACAAAGCGGCCACGAAACGAGAAAAAGAAGGAGGGGAGGAGAAGGCGGAGGCGCAGTGCGCTGATGCTCGGCCTCCAGTTGACACCTCCTCTCCTAGACGTCACCAAAATAACGGTGAGGTGCTTTGTCCCCCCCCCCCCCCCCCCCTACTACAAAAGCGTTTTCCCATCCAGGAGGCTCCCATCCTACATGGAAAGTTGCCGTGAACGAGCGCGCATCGCCACCGCGAGCAGCGGCTGCTGTTGAGGTGAGTGCCGGCGTGGATCCTTCAAAACAAAACAAACACACAAAGGGTGGATGAAAAAAAAAAAAAACAACAACATCTGTTTCTATTCTCGTGCGTTTGTAATCTGACGAACCGTGACAACTGACGAGAGAGAGCCTGCGCTGTTTGGTCTTTGCGTTGTCAACAAAGCGCGCCCGAAGGCTGATGTTGCTGCAGTGGTGCGTTCACAAAAACGAGCTGGGACGAAAAGCAGGCCGACGCTTTTGAAAATCAATTCATTTTTTGGAGGAACGATGGAAGCACGCCGTGACTTCCAAGATCCTTACACTGCTTTTGAAAGCTTCACCCTTGAATAAAAGCACCAAGCCTATAAATCTGTCTTCAACCCTTTTAACCCTCGAAATACCGGTTCTGAGAACCCTCGAAATCCGGACCCGGCCTATTATCCTATCCCTGGCTTGAAACCATAATTCAAAATCCGAACTATAAAACCAGAACCTCTACCGGTACGAGTAGCGACACCTGTCGTGCTTTTGATAGCTCAAATTAAATTCAACACAATGGTGAAAAATGGTTGGATTACAGTGAAACTCCTCTACAACGAAATCATGTTTGCAGCAAGAAATTTTTCACAACAGGGGGTTTTTCACTGTCGCAAATTTGAAGCAGGAAAGTGGGAATGGTGTTAATGCATGAAGATTTTTTTCACACTAGGGGGTATTTTCACCCATGTAGATTTTGTTGTAGAGGAGTTTCACTGTATTAAAAAACGTTCCTTTCTGACGCAGATGGTAATTCTTCAACTGTTGCACTAAATTGTAGTGCCAACTACTGCAAAGGAGTCAGATTTTGTTTTGCCTTAACTCATTCACTTCCAAAGATATTTATATGTCTTTTCAGACTTCGTTAATTCAATCCCATGTACTTAGGTTTTCTTTTTCCTAGCTTTTTTTTTTTCCAAGCCTGAAAGTCAAATTTTTTTTTTTTATATATATACCGGTCGGAAAATGGCTGGTATTGAATGAGTTAAGTATCTGTGGCTAGTATCGGCAGCCTCCATAAGTACACAATATCTTAAAATAATGCCTGGTTTTGGCCCGATAGTGACACCTAATTTTGGTGCTAGCCAGTGTGGCCATTTTGAAGACTGTTGAAATGTTAACGGACATTTGGAGAAAATGAAGGCTATTAATTGTTGCGAGTCACGATAAAGATGCTGGCCGCACACAGCAGCAAGACTACCCTCCACCCCAACTTCCCCCTCACTCCAAGGTGTGGTTACAAACACCAAAAAGTGCACCACCGGCTTTGTGCTCAGAGACACATCGAGGTGGGGGCCTCCCGAGTGTTGCGCTTTGCAAAAGATGCCGGCTAATTAATTTGCACACACACACACACACACACAGGTAGCCACTTCCTCACCCGGCGGGCAGCAGCGACATCGCCGACATGGCTTCCAGAGCGCTGGACGGCGGCTGGGGATGGGCGATCGTGGGGGCCTCCTTCCTGGCCCAGCTGCTGGCTTACGGCTCCCCGCAGTCGGTGGGCGTCCTCTACCCGGAGTGGCTCGACGCCTTCCAGGAGGGCAAGGGACTGACGGCCTGGGTGGGCTCCCTAGTGGCCGGAGTGGGTCTCATTGCTAGTGAGTACCAAACAGTCGCTCGTCTTAATGCACGATCCAATGCAAAGTCCGCTCACTTTGTCGGAAATAGATTCCCTGAACAATTTTGTGCGTGCGATCGCTGTTTCTTATACATGGGGTTGCATCATTTTGCTACACAACTGGCAAAAAAAAAAAAAAAAGCTATAATGATCTAGCGGTCAGTACAGCACGATCATAAAGCTCGGGAAATGAGGGGGAAAAAAAACAGTCATAAAGGACAATCAAAGAATTTTCACTCGTGGCAGCAGCACTTCATTCACTCGTTACTTTAAGGCAAGGATCAGCAGCAACCTTTTCCAAACTGAGAGCAACTTCCTGGCACTGAATAATTGACTAACTAAAACCGCGTCTAAAACAGACTAAATGTCATCATGGTGAAAGTGTTATTTGCGTTTGACTTTGTGAAGAATATTCAGCAAACCTGAGCTTTGCAAGGTTGATTTGAAATGAACTCAACGGTCAAATAGTTGTCTGCTAATTGTTGTTGACTTTGTTGCACGCTACTCTTCGTGACCTTTTTTCCATCCTTAACTCAACAAATAAAACCAGTTTAAAAAAAAAAATTTAAAAAATCGAATCATAACTATTAAGCCTGAACTAAAATAAAGCACTTTTGAAACAAATAACAAATGTCTCTAAACACTCATTAAAGCAACCCGAATTTTGAAAAAAAAAATAAAAAATCAATCAATTTGTGCGTGAATGCCAGTTATGGTCGACGGTAGATTACAAAAGAGCCAATGGATGTTTTGGCCTGGCCGTTTATGATTTGTCACCATCATCTGCTGACATGGCGCGATGATGCCAATCGCGCTCTTAAAAAGGTAACGCACTAAAACCTTTACACCCGACCTTGTTTGCGTCCGCGTGCGATACCGTTGATAAAGCAGACAACGGCAAAACAATGTTTTGTGTAGCGTTTGCAACAGGGCGGAAGGGGGAAATGAGACGTCACTTTGATGAGCACTTAGTTGGCTCCCTGGCTTGAGCTGAGCCGCCGCCGCCGCGATTGAGATTGACATGGAAAAGCAAACAAGCAGGCGTGAGAAGATTGCTTTCGAACCACACGGGAGTGGGGGGGTGGGGTGGGGGGGTGGGGACAGTGGGTCAAAAGGAGAAGCACTGATGCAAATACATATTTGGAACCAAAATGTCAACGCGGGGTCAAACAGTCAGCAAGTCAAAGATTAAACAGACCAGGAAAATAAATGCAAAAAAAAAAAACAAGACCAGGAAAATAAATGCAAAAAAAAACAAGACCAGGAAAATAAATGCAAATAAAACAAAAGTCATTTTCCTTCCAGGATTAACATTTGTAGAAGGCCGACTGTGCAAAATGGATCATATGGGCATTGGTTTGATAGATTCTTGATAAATGCAAGCACTTTTAGAGCAGTCTCTCGATGCAGAGGATAAAGAATATGACCATGTATGTATGTATATATGTGTGTGTGTGTGTGTGTGTGTGTGTGTATTAAAATATACAGAGGAAAAATCCATCTCTGAATATGCAAATTTGTGGGTGCCGAACCACAAGTGAGCAGGGTTCGACTGTATGTGTGTATTTTTTTTTTTTAGATATATTAGGGAGCTGTGCATCTCTTGAATAAATGATTTGATCCATCTCTGGATCCGCGGGTTGCGGCATGAATCAAGGACAGAACATCTCCAAGCGTAACGATTGCAAGGCGCTTTACTTTGATCCAAAACAATTTTCCGTTTGAAATTGGCTTTCGATGACTGACGGAGGTGATTGAGAGCAGGCAGACCTGGCGACGGGCCTGGTCCGGTTCTGGGCCAACGTGACCCAGCTGCAGCACTGCTGCACGTAAATGATGTGCAGCACACAAAAAAAAACCCCCCCACCGGGGAGTGCCAAGATCGTTTGGTCCTCGGGGGGCTTTTTCTTTGGCTTCTTTAGAAAGATTTGTCAGCACTTCTGTAAGGTTCCTTTTGCCTCTAAAATTAAACTGCATACACCCAATTTTCACCCCCCTCCCCCCGCCCCCAACACCACTCCCGTCTCTCTCTGCTTAGGTCCCGTGTGCAGCGCCTGCGTGGACAACTTTGGCGCTCGCCCCGTCACCATCTTCAGCGGCGTCATGGTAGCCGGCGGCCTGATGCTCAGTGCCTTCGCTCCCAACGTCCAGTTCCTCATCTTCTCCTACGGCATTGTCGTCGGTAAGGCGTCAAGGCGGTCACATGCGTGGCCTAAGCTTCTTCTGATCCTTTTCAAATCCGCGGGAAGATCAACAGCTCAGATGATGCAATGCAGGAACTGATTACAGCTAACGAATCGGAGCGTCATGACAGGCGCTCCGGAAGCATTTGTTTGACATAACATCAGGGACTGGAAAAAAAACAAAACATTTGCGGCTTGATTTTTTTCGGCTGCGTGGACACCATGCATATTTCAAGACGCTGGTTTATTTATAGAAATGCCTCCTCGTGCGCGCATTGCGGCATTTTGAACAGCTCGCCATTGCGTGTCGTATAAGAGGTCCCGGATGGAGCGCCTCGTGCGTACGGATTTCGCACGGCAATGCCGTATATCGTAAGCATGATCGGAAAACATATCATATTTTTTGTTAACATATAACGTAGTGTACCCTCCTTTTTTTGATATGCATCTCTTTCCACGTAATTCACTCGATTCACATCGTTCCGATCGCAACGTATTGCCCCAAAAATCTCGTCATGCGGGGTATTAAATTTGACTCATTCCAAAAATTCTTGAGTTTTGCTCAAATTGCACATTTTCAACCAAAAATTGCACATTCATTTGCAATGGGGCACCCCAAAAAAAAACAAAAAAACCAGCGCATTCAATTCGTCTAGGGAATCATTTTGAACACGCCAAAAATTCCCACGCACCAAAAAGTCCCCCAAAAATGTGACCGCTCGAATCCAAAATCTCTCTTCATTCACGATTACACAGTCAACAAAATCCATTCACATCATTCCTATTCCCAAAATGTTCAGCTCATTCAATTCAGCCTGGGAATGATTTTAAACATGCCAAAAATTTCTGCGCCCCACAAAAAAACAAAAACAAAGGAAGGACTAATTCCTTCCCAATGACACATTAAAAAAAAAAAAAACATCATTTTCATTCCAGTTCTTTCTAAATCATTCCACATGCTTCCATATTTGTTTGTTTTTCCAGATTTCTCCAGAAATGTCGCATGTCTAGCTTGTAACAAACATTGTCTTTGTGTTTTTCTTGACTAAAAAGAAATTCCTCTCACGTCTCTTGCCTGCCTTTTCGTCTCCACCTCACATTAGGTCTGGGTTGCGGTCTGGTCTTCGCAGCCACCTTGACAATCACCTGTCAATATTTTGACAAGAGACGCGGCCTCGCCCTCGGCATCGTCACCACAGGTACTGCTCGCGCCTCCCCCCCCCCTGCTGCTCTTGAGTTCTGCATGCTTACCGCTTTCATGTCTGCGCCGCTGCTTGCCAACCGTGGGGAAAAACTTCCCAGGTAAACATCTGCGGTGATGGTGAATGCGCCAGGAACAAGTTTGTAGCTTTGGCTGGCAAAGGCCAACTTGCAGTGCGTATTTGTTGAAAGCTTTGCAAAACTGCTAATTTGGCAATTTCAATCCAACGTCTGGAAGAAAATGATTGCCGCACTTGGATGAGGTCCGATAAGCATTTGTCCGTTATCTCTAAATCCGGCCACAAACAAGCGAAATGTGGACGGCTGCCAAATAGCCGAGAATCGCGCGACGGGTGACGCCATCCGAGCTCCAGTCGCTTCCCGCGTAAAGTCCACGTCCACACCCAGCCAACGCAGGACGTTATGGAAGCTGCTGTGCCGTTCACATTTTTCTTTTTCGTTTCTTCATTATTTTACGAGGTACTCGAGCCATAGGAACAAGGGGGGGGGGGGGTGGTCACAACGGTTTGAGCTTCAGCAGAGCCAAATTAAATCGGGTCATGTCATGAGCCGACCTCGGGTCGGTTGGCTTCGGGGTTACAATAGTTGAGGATTTTTCATGAGAGTTCATTTTTGTTTCATTTTGACTTTTATTTTTTTAAGGCAAATTTGGGCATTTTTAGTCGTTTTTATTTTGGGGAAAATGCTTAGTTTTAGTATTAGTTTTATTTATTTATTTAAAAAATATTTGGAGGGTTTGTCATGTGCAAAAAAAAAAAAAATCACAAAATATTGTGTAATAATTTAAACTAAGTTTGTCTTTTTCTTTTTCCATAGAGGAAAAAAATACATTTAAAATGAACTCTGAAAGCTAATTTTTGATATTAACAGACAAGGACATTTTTGCTGCAATATTAGTTTTAATTTTGTATAGTTTAGGTGGCTTACGGTTTTGATTAATTTTATTACTTTGTATTAATAATAATATTATTATTAATATTAATACTTTTTTTAATTTATTTATGTATTTATTTATTTAGGGGGCGTTAACAAAAATGTTTTTACAACTCGAGTTATTTCGCTAGTTGACCTACAATAACCTCGGCGCGCTTGCGTGGAGTTTGCGAGGGGTTTCCCTCCACGTTCCCTTAAAAATGAGCCTGCTGAGTTAAATCGTAGACTCTCGAGATAAACGCCCGTTTGTTGTCACGTGCCCCGAGATCGCCGAACGAACAGGCCAGGGGCGTACGCCACCACTTGCCCAAACGCCGCCCGATGAGAACAAACGCGATGGAATGGCCGTCTCTCGTCTTCCAACTTAAGATTGCGGATGCCTCTCGTCCAGGCACCAGCGTCGGCGCCTTCATCTACGCCACGGCTCAGAACGAGCTGATCGTGCTGTACGGCCTGGACGGCTGCCTCCTGATCATCGGCGCGCTGGCGCTCAACCTGATGGCCTGCGCCGGCTTCATGAGGCCCCTCCACATGCCGGGCTACTACCTCAAACAGCGGGCGGCCCTGGAACGCAACACGGAGCGGCAGCTCCTGGAAAAGCCCCCGACGGACGAGCTGAAGATGGCGCCGGGTTCCGCCACGTCCCCTCAGGAGAAAAGCCTGATGGGGAAGGAGCTCCTCATCGCCATCGACGGCGGCATGGACGACGCCGCCGGCGAGAAGAAGCGGGGCGGCTTCCTGGCTCGGCTGGCCGTCATGGAAGTCATGAAGAAAAAGAGGCGGGCCTACTCCTCGTACATGAGCTCCATGCACGAGCTGCTGCAAAACCAAGTCATGGTGGCCTTCTGCATCGGCGTCTTCCTGTTCAGCCTGGGAGCGTTCCCTCCGGTGCTCTTAATCGAGGACGTGGCGCAGAGCCAGGGGCTGGTGGAAGAAGTCGCCGTCATCCCGCTGGTCTCCATCGGCGCCATCGCCACCTGCGTGGGCAAGCTGGCGCTGGGGATCCTGGTGGACATCAGCTGCATCAACAGCATCTACCTGTACGCCTTCACCATGTTGGCCGGAGGCGTCGCGCTCCTGCTCATCCCCGTCGTTCAAAGCTACTTGGGACTGCAGATCCTCTCCGCCGTCCTGGGCTTCTTCTCGGGAAACTGGTCCATCACGTCCTACGTGACCACCAAGATCGTCGGCTTGGACAGGCTCACGCAAGCCCACGGGATCGTCATGTTCTTCGGCGGATTTGGCATCATGCTGGGACCGCCCGTTGTCGGTAAGTCGTATATATTTTTTTTAAATCAACATGAAGCCAAAATAAGAACTGGGTTCCCTTGGGATCAGGACTCAGAGCTCCCAAAAATTAAGACCCGCTTTCGCCTACCTGTGTTCCAACCACCGAAGAACTTTGTGCCACTTTGCACAAAGTCCTGGTGATCTTCGCATTGAACAAAATCCACCCAGAACGGGTCCACTTTGCATGTGGCAGAACTAGCTAAGAAACTTGGCCCAAAAACGGAACGATCAAAAAAAAGCAACGCCTACTTTGGGCCAAGTGACAGAAACTAAAGAACTCGTCCACTGTGCATGAGACAGAAGCGCCCCCCCCAAAGTGGGTTTGTGTCATGAAACCGGACAGAATTGCCACACAACTGGACCCGCTTCCTGCAAAGTGACGGAACAACCCCTGACCTAAACCCGCTTTGCTTGTGACCAAATTCTAGATCCATTTTGAGCTGTGACAAAAAACTGTGAGACAGTTGAGGGAAGAAATTTCATCTGTGCTGCATGTTGCACATGTGACAATAAAGTTGTATTCAATTCAAGGGATGCCCAAACTACGGCATGTGGGTCATTTGTGGCCCGTCGTCCATTTTGTAGCGGCCCACGACATCACCCAAAAAAAAAAAACATTAAAAAAAAAAAACGCAACTGAAAATAACTTTTCGCATGGGCCGCAAAGTTTGTTTAAAAAAAGGTGACGGGGGGCAGAGTGAGAAGGGAGGTTGTCAGAAGT
Source organism: Hippocampus abdominalis (assembly GCA_018466805.1). Lineage (NCBI taxonomy): Eukaryota > Metazoa > Chordata > Actinopteri > Syngnathiformes > Syngnathidae > Hippocampus > Hippocampus abdominalis. The sequence continues at coordinate 2,173,218 of CM031702.1, forward strand.
TGAAGAATTGAAAAGTGACCTAAGAAGTGCACCCAGCTTGCTCAGAGTGACATGTGCCTGTTTTATTTTATTTAGTTATTTATGTATTCATTCTATTTATTTATTTATTTATGTATTGGTAATGATACAGCATAGATAACTCAGACCAATTATTTTTGGTGACATGTTCCAGAAATCCTCACCGGCTGTTTTTGCCCCCCTTTTGATCCCCTTTTTTAGGCTGGTTCTTTGACTGGACGCAGTCTTACGACCTGGCGTTCTACTTCAGCGGCGGCTGCGTGTTGCTGGGAGCGCTGGTTCTCTCCCTGCTCACGCTGCCTTGCCGCAGCAGGAAACCCTCGCCCAGACCAGACGACGACCGGCCCGACGTCCAGTACACCGGCAACTGCGACAAGGTGGCCTCTGTAGCGTGAAGACGAGCACATTGGGGTGGGGTGGGGTGGGGTGGGGGGTGGGGGGCCACCCCCCCACCCTCGCTCCCGCAGCGCTCAGCAACCGTTCCGTGTTACGGGCACAGTTTTTCCCCTGGCAACTGCTGCCAGGTTTCCACCCGCCAAAAACACTTGCCAGGGGGACAGGGGGGGGGGGGGGGGGTAAATACTGGCCTTTCCTCCCAAAAACCACGCCTGCATTACTCAGGTTCATGCCAAACACACATTGCACATCAGCTGAAGGAACAACACCGCCACAGGTGGCGCTCTCTTATTTTATAGCCTCATTTTACGAGGCGGTCCAAATCGATGATCTCGTCAAACGGCTCCGTGCAAAAAAAAAACTTGAAAGCAGTGAAAACGCACAAACGGACCTTCAAGAATTGAGACGACTGAGCTTCTTTCCTTAAACGGCGACAAGTTTTGTGTTTGTATGGATTGAATTCCACCTCGTACGTGACAAAAGCATCGCTGATGGTTAATGGCTGTCAACACGTACCGCCTGTGTGAACAATGCACACACCTTGCTTTTTTTTTTTTTTTTGTGGTCACTTTTCGAACCTGAATACCACAACATGAGCTGCACTTGCACAATCCATTGAGGTCCAATACAAGAGCTCTGCCAAAAAGATAACGCTCAGTATTGATTGACACCGTCAGAGGCATTCATTTAATGTTGATTTTTCCCATGTTGAACTTTTTTTTTTTTAACACTAACTGTGCAAGTGTACCCAATGTATCCTTTTTTCAGGATCACCAAGTAAAATGCCTTCTTTTTTTTTTTTTTTTTTCCATCTCTTATTTTGACCAGGCTGGTCCTTCATCATGCATTTTTTTTTTGTATATGTTGAGTATGTTCGTATATGCACAGATTTATGTTTTGTTTTATATCCTTTTTGTATTAGCACTAGTTTAAGTCCGATGTACTAGTGACTTATATACCGTGTATATATATATATATATATGCACCTGCCTGTAGTTCTGTAAATCATGTCTTAAGTTAGAACTGTGTACATGCAATCACACGTAGGCTTTGAGAATCACTTGAATGTTGTTCAGGAGACCACTGAAAATAGTTCCAGTAGCAGGTAAAGTTTGTTATTGGTTTTTTTTCTTGGAGGGGGGGGGGGGGGTCTGTGAACACAGTATAGGGTGCAGATGCGACGCAACGGACAGTGACTTTGCATCGACAGTTATGCCTGTTTTCTTACACTTACATGTATGTAATTTATTTCCGTTCTGTTATTTTCTATGCATTGTGCCAATTAAAGATGTTTTGAAGTCTTCACAACTGCGCGCTTCTTTTATGCAGTGTACGGATGGAGACTAGTCAGTGAGTAGAGTTAATTGATTATTGTATGAACGGTTTATGATGGATTTGTTCTAAATTGTAAGCATTTTTACCTCGCAGTTGACGGGTTGCGGGATTTGAATTTAATGAGCTTTCTCCTGGTACACCTGCTTCCTTCTACATCTCCCAAACATTCTTGTTAATATTTTTGGTTACCTTATTTCGGCACAGCGGGGTAAATTATCGGTGCAGATTAAATGCACGTGATTGTGCTTTTTAAAAGAGTTGATTTTTTTTTAGATTCAATAGTTTATATCCCCCCCCCCCCCCCATCCCCAACCAAGTAACATGGTTTATTTACATGCCGTTTATGCTAATCAGGCTGCTGTGACAGGCGTTGTGGGCGTGGCTTCCGACGTCGACAGCCACGGAAGAAGATTGACCACGATAACGCGAGTGTTGATCAAAGAAAGCGTCGACATGACGCCAATTTCAAAAAAATAAGTTGATCACGCAACGCTATTCATTACGTGTAGATGAACCGAGAACACCAAAAACCCGTCGACAGGTCATTATTTACGTTTCATCTTAAACCCGGAAGTTGTAAGCGCTCATAACGTCGCGCCGGTATTTCCGTCGATTCCGTCTCGCGTACCCGTGATACAAAGAAAGCACAACACAAGCACGCTCTGTCCAAACTCAATTTAGTATTTGCTTTCCTTTAAAAACCCTCAAGTGTCTTACTTAGTTTCTTTAGCGATAGTTACGTCAAGTCAAGATGTTGCTTCGTCTTCTTTCGATAGTTTTTTGGCGGGGCGCAGGGGAGGCGTACAGCCAAAACCGACCTCATTATTAGTCCCAATTCGAAACCAAATGGCTGTCTCGCGCTATAATTAATCGAAGAACACATTCAAAATAGAATGGAAAAGTCGGGCTTTGTCCTACATTAGGCAACACTTTCTGAGAGCAAATGGCAGCAAATGAAGGAAAAGAACCCAAAATAGCCACAGAGTCGAGTGCTTGACGTGCCAGTGAATGTGGCCTCAACATGGGAGGAAAACTTTCATTATTCTACGTAAGTAAAGCTCCAGTCGTTTATGTCCACATTCGTCTGTATTTGGATGTATCTAAACGGTCAGTCATTTCAAAATTACCAGCTGTAATTTTGATTGAAAGACAAACGCTTGCAGTTCTGTTGTGAAAGGTCCAGTTCAGTCATCTTTGGTCGCATCGCTCGGTGTGCCAGCGGGCTTTGTGTCAAGTGTCGGCCAGTCAAGTTTGGGCAGCCCCGACCACCACAAGCCATTCACGTTGTTGCATCTTCGCCTTCTTGACAGCGTGAAAGGTCTTCGGCAATAAGGCTGTGGTTCAGTCTTCATTTCAACCCGGATCGAACCGCTCCTGTCCGGGTCTCAAAGTCTGGAGTGGCGCCCACGTGCGTGTTTGGCATTTCCCTGCAGACGCTGAGACAAAACGGGAAGATGATCCACGGCGTACCGCTCGTCTTACGAGATATGGTCGAGTTCTTGGAGAAAAACGGTAACCGCTGCGTACAACCTATGACGCGTCTTACTCTTGTGTGAGTAAATTGTCCCGGCGATTTGTGACTCCCATTTTCTTTTTCGTCGTCAGCGATGGACTACAAAGATCTTTTTCGCGTGGGCGGCTCAGTGTCGAAGATCCACCAATTGAGACGGCGGCTGGATCATGGCGAGAAAGTCAATCTGGAGCTGGAGCAAGTGCCCACTGTGGCTTCGCTCCTCAAACTTTTCTTTCAACAGCTGCCTGACGCCATCGTCCCCGAGTACCAACGCAGAAATCTCGTGCAGAGCTTCAGAGGTAATCTCGAACCGGCATGGCCTTGGCAAAAATTTTTTTTTAAAAATCGCCAGTTCAACTATAGCAACCATTGTGAGTCTCCTCCCCAAACATCTAGTTTGTCCTAATGCCAAGACCGACCTGTAGAAGGCGCTGTGGTGCCACAGGGGCATCCACAAAACAAAAATCCCATTCATTTGTACCTTGGTTTGCTTCGGTTGACTTTCGGTGCAGTTAGGGAACGTGATGCGAAATAAATCCCGCTTTTCTTTTGTACAAAAAAAAAAACCCCCCCCCCAGAAGAACCATGATGTCTGCTTGCCAGAAGCTGAGCTGCACGGCGTTGGATTCCGTACTCATTTTCTCACCTCAGCTTTTGCCTTCCCTAAAAAACATCCTGAGAACGCTGAAAAGCACTCCCAACATATTGACATCATTCCACCTGCTCCACTATTTGTGTCTGGCAACAGCGCCATCTTCAGGTTGCGTCGTTATTGACTCCCATTCCCTTGTTGGTATGTGGGTGTGCATATCCTGCTTTTGCCAATTCCTCCAGAGACTTTTCCAAAATGTCTCAATCGGGGACCACCAGGTGTTGTTTTCATGAGGAATGGGCCGAATAGCCGATTATGAATTCACGTTCCCGAGAGTAAATCGCATGATTGTGAAGACTTGATGAAGACGCCTTCTTGTCCCTTTTCATGTTTACTCCGTAGCCAATCCAGACGAGGCCCAGTTGAACTTGGCCTTGAAAAAACACCTGTGCCGCATCCCGGACGACAACCTCGCCGTCCTGTTGTACTTTGCCGACTTCCTTTCCAAGGTGGCGGCTTGCAGCCAATTGAATCACATGACGGTGGACACCCTGGCCACCGTTTTTGGACCTTGCATCTTTCAGTAAGTTGTTGGAAGGGGGACATGGAACGCTTGCCTCACCGGAGGCATCCTGAGGGTCCCTCAACCGCCTGGTGCTGTCGGGTTGTCGACCGCCATGTTGTGAGGGCCCGCAACATTTTAACTTTACTTTGGGTTAATCAGAGACACTTAAAATGGTGGCAGGCGTAATTTGTGTCACAAAAACTTCAATTTAAACTGTTACGTAAGCCATCCTGACCTGTCTTTTCCGACTGGCCGTGGTTCACTTTCCACCCATGCTGGTCCCACACCTCGTGTACCCATTTTTACACGCCACACTAGAGATTTTGATGACTTCAAGCCAAACGTGTCACCTCGACTTCATTTCAATTCACATACTCATGATGTGAAAGCAATTACAACAAAATAGCAGCCACTTGGACGTCGGGGGGGGGGGCTGCCTTGTTGCTATGGCGACCTCCCCCCTCGCACCATTGAACGGTCTCGAATACTGGCAGCCGCGATAAATGGAGCCCATTAAATCCCAATGTGTCCATACTTTGAATTTAATAGCAGCACAATGATCGGATGTTTAAAACGTCTGCCCTGCCGTTCTGAGGAAGAAGCCGTGTCGCGCGCAGCCTTGAAACTGCTTCAGGGATTTGAATTTTCGATTCATTTAATGTTTCGTTCACCCGGCAGGTCAGTTGCGAGTCGTTTCTCGATCTCGCCGAGGCTGCTACATTGCTAGCATGATTTATTCATGATGGCGTTTCGCCAAAAACGAAGTTTTTGGAAATGTTAGTCATTTCGAACTATTCTGTTAGATTTTAGCCTGTAGAAAAAAAAAAGCCGATAACATCCCCCAAAAAGTAACTTTGCAAATATAATATTTTCTTAAAGGCAACGGTCACATCCGGGTCCGTCAGATCTCGAGACGCCGCCGGACAATCAAATGATGTTTCTGCTATGTGCGACCCCCTCCACTAGATGGCAGTGTTTCACTTTTTGTTGTTGTTTCCCTTTGCAGCGTTCCCGCCGGCTCCAAGATGCTGGAGGAGCAAAACGTGTGCAACACCGTGATGGTCCATCTTCTCCGGAAGCACAAGATCCTCCCTTTGCCCCCCGGCATCTCCCGCCCACCTTCCCCGGCGTCCTCCAACCCTCAACACTTCTGAGGTGACTTTTTGAAGTTCTTGCCAATGTCAAAAAAAGCACAGTTATTATATATATAAAAAAAAAAACAAAAAAAACTCATATTGAAGACCGGTGCTGAACTCCTTGTGTGGACAACAGCATGACCATGTTGTTTAAATACGTGTGCTGCCGCAGCGAGTGAGCCTCCAGGGAAGTGGCTTGTTGACTCTGGAGTGCTCTTTGCGCCTGCGACTCTCCTTTTGCTAATGGAAGTCGCCCTCACGTCCGCCGTCCGCTTGACTGCCGGCCACGTCGATGAAAAAGCGCCTTCTTGTTGTTGTCTTTGTTTGCAGTCTTGTGCGCTTCATCTGTTGCTACGCCGCGGGTGCCGCAGGCAAAGGTTTTCCTCCCGCGCAGACGCAGAAAAAAAACTTAACTCAACTTCAATTTATTTAACACGTTAAAACCGTTAATGGATTCGTTTTTAGCGTGAATCTCGAGAAAGGTCCTGATAGTGATTTTATTTTTTTTTTTTTTGAGTCACAATGCGATCTTTTTGGCCAAAACAATCCCACTTTTTATTATTCTGAATCTTTTCAGCGCGATGAGCTAGCGGTTAGCATGTTCTGACACAGGAATTAATTTACACCTTCTGAGTCACGATGGATTTCGTAATCCTCCGCAAGCAGCCACGGACCAAATTTTGTGACTGTTGAGTGTGAACGGTTGCTTGGCTGTTAAGTGTCTTGTATTGAAATGCTACCGGTCCAGGATGTACCCCCACGCCGCTTGTCAAAAATCCGCTGTGATGAGCTCCAGCTCCAAATAGATTTTCACTCCTATTCATAGTTCGGCCTCGGTGGTGGCCTGCGCTCTCAACTTGGTGATGTTGCAGTCCTACAGCAGGCCCGGAATGACTCATTTGGACGACGCCGATCCGTTAAAAAACGGATTGGCGGGTCGTCGGGACGTTTTTTTTTAACCCTCAGCTTGTCGCACAAATCTATCGACGACTCCTTAGGCGGCTCGTGACGTGATCTCTGGCACTGAAGGCCTGCCCTTTGTCACGACAATTTACTAAACGACGAGAAACAACAACACTGGAACTAGATTCCAGCCTGTCCGCTAAGCAATGCACCGGAAATAGTGTGAATAGGTTTCAAAATAAAAGCACAAACAGGAAGTGCCTCGTGAACTGCCTTAACCTTGCTGGCTTCACATCGTTCGGTAAAACTGCCTCTGTTCAGTGTCAAATGTTTTTGGATGCTTCTCATACTTGCTCAGATCAACACCGACGGCGATTTTGTACGCAAATTCCCTTGTAAATTTGATTGCTCGTGAATTTCAATCATGTGGCTCAAAGTAGCCGGCGTCTGATTTGCGTGACAAAACAAGTCATGTCACTTTGGTAAAGTTGGCTCGGAAGTTGTCCATTCAAGCCCCCCCCCCCCCCCCCCCCCCAAAAAAAGAAGGCCTGGCTGACATTGTTGTTCTCATCTCCACTGACGTGATGTGATTTCTTGGGACGCTGCGGCCGTTCTTGTCCTCCTTTGAGCCAGCTTGACTCGCCTCGGCTCGGCTCGTCCTGCGCTGGTTGTGACAAGTGGGTTATTGGAGCAGTGCGATGCCCACAGACACGCTTTTGATATGATTCCAGTCCAAATAACACGGAGCCGCCATGGGGGGATTGGGGGGGGGGGGATGTCACATGACCGCTAACTGGCTACTTTGCGCTGACCCAGTAGGGAGGGTGGCACACTGCTTCTAGAGAGCAGAGCTGCAGGACAGGTTGTCTCATTTGTGCCTCGCTGATGTCACGCATGACTAAAGCACAACCTTAATGGACTTGCCAGATGGCCTCGGAGCAACACGGAGCCACAACACACACACACACACACACACACACACACACATGAAAACACAAACTTTGGGACAGACGGCAAAACACATGGAAGATTAGAACTGGCCCGTTAGTAAATTGCTATTCATCTAATATGCCCGTGTTGTGTTTTATGCTTTTACTGTAAAAATGAGAACCACTTTAAAAAAAAAAGTAAAAAAAACACAATATTTGTGTCAAGACCCCATAAGCTCCGGCGGGTGTGGAAAAAAAAAATCACTGGCGCCATGCCTGCACTCACATCTTTTTAACGTAAAACCCAAAACAATTTTTGAATTCAATTTGTTTTGTGTGTGTCACACGTCTCGTGCCCCAAAAAAATGTGCTTTTTAATTTTTTTATGTAATTTTTTTGTTTATTATCCGAACAAAACTGTTGAGTGCAAATGTTCCTACGAAAATGCAGGTTAATGGTGTTTTGCGGCCGCGGCTGCACTTTTCCATCCAGATCCACGGCGACGGATTATTTTCAGCTCCGAGGGTCACGAAATGAACTTTGTGTCCTCGCAACATTTTTATTGCGGTTGCAGTCGCGTTAAAACTCATTTTTTCCCCAATCTCTTTTCTCAGAACGAGGCCACTTGGTAGACTCATCGGTAAATTCATCCCTTCAAAAAACGAATCCTAAACGCAAAGGGGAGATCTTTACAAAGTTCCGTCACCATTCTCGAGATGTCCCTAATCCTGCGCGTTGGCATTCAGAGCGCGCAAACTTGTCGCAAGATCGGATTTGTTTGTCATGTGGCTTCTGTCGCCGTTCCTTGTGTGTGTGTGTGTGTGTGTGTGTGTGTGTGTGTACGTGCCGCGCACGATGGGCCGCAGCACAATGACACACCATCACTGTGTTTTTCCCCCTCAGGCAAAAGGAGGAGGAGGAGGTGGTGACGCTTCTCCTGATGCGCACACACACACACACACTCTCACACACTTATACTCTCACACACACACACACACACACATTGACAATTCCACTGGCTATGACGTCCAAACGGATGCCTCCATCCTCGCTGCCATTTTTCGACTCCTAATATGCGACAACTGGGGGCACCTTTCGATGCTCGTGTAAGTATTGATTTTATTTTTGGGACTTGCGTCTTGAAGCGCGCTTGGTTGTAGTCCGCCGCCTCCTCCTGTGCTGACGCCCCCACCCGAAATCCCCCCCCCGCCTTCCTCCCTTTCCTGCCCTTGTGACGCACGCACTATGCTGTGTTTTTTTTTTTTTTTTTATGAATGAACAGCGCAGGAGCGTGAGAAAGCAGCGTCGGAAGCCATGATGATGATGATGATGATGATGTCAGAGCTACTTATATGCCCCGCCCCTTCGCCTCCTCTCCCAAAATGCCTCAAAGCAAAACCGCTTTTCATTGCAGCCTCCAAGGTTGGTTCGCGAGAGCAACGTGACTCCCGCAGCGCCGTCATCGCGTAGCCGCCCTGGCTGGCTCTGACAACGTTGCCGTGGTGACCCCCCCCCCTCCGCCCAACATCATCCTCCTCCTCCTTTTCTCTTCCCCCTCCCCTCCCCGAGCACGCACGCACGCACACACCCACGCCGCACGCAAACGACACGAGCGGTATTCCCGCCGCGCCTCTTCGTGCGGCGCCGGATGAATAATCCATGTGGAGGCAGTTGAGCGGGGGAATGCCGGCCAGGGGTGGGGTTGGGGGGGGCGACGCCATGTGCGTCCCTCATCCTTTTTCCGCTCGCCGTGGATTCCCGCATGATGGGCTCCGGTCGCGAATCCTCCACTCGGACGCCGATGGATTTGCCCGGCGGTCCTTCTGACTTTTTGGATTGAGCACGACCACAAAACGAGGCCATGTCGGAAACGCGGGGAAGAAGGACGGGACGCCATTCGTGACGACTCAACGCGGCGCGACGCCTTTCCCCCCCCCCCCCCCCGGGAGGGACTCTCTCGCCTCATTCCTCCGGAGGACTTTTCAAGCTCAGGGAAGTCGCCATGTTCTGCTTCTGCTTCCAGAGCCCCTCCCTCAAGCTCCAAGCCCTGGAGGCTGATTTTAGCCCCCCCGACCTGGAGCAAGAAGACCCCCCGGAGCAGAAGACCCTGCCAGCCCACCAGCAGCCTCTCTTGAGCGGGCAGCAACCCAGCCCGCGTTTCCAGCACGAGCCGCTCCTCCACTCGCCTCCGACAACCATCGACTCATCGCAGCGCGGTGAGTGCGCGCGCACACACACACACACACACACACACACACACACACACACACTAGCACGCTTATGCGTGTACATGGTGATTGGAAAGTAATTCCGACCATGTTACATAATGAATCAAATAAGTTCTTTTTCTGCCCCCTTAATGCATACGACAATAAATATGACAATTTGTCTCTTAGTATTTGTTTCTCTTTACAAAAGAAGGGGGAAAAAATTGTTCGATTTTTTTTTTTTCTTCCCCCCGTATCTTTTCCCCCCCAATTTTTTTTGGGACATCTTGTTCATACAAAAAAAAGTGAGTCATACCTCGGTTTTCAACCATAATCCGTTCCAGAAGGCTGTTCGAAAACAAAATCACGCTCTTTTTAATAACCCTCATGCAGTATTTTTAAGCGGCTGCACGAAGGGTATTACGTCCCAAAAATGTCCCTCTTCCAATGTGCAACAACTTTTTTCACTTTTAATTTTTTTTGACTTTCAACCCCTCAAAATGTTCAGTGGGAATTGGCCAAGACATAGATATACATCCTATGCAAAATTTCAGCTTCGTGGAGTTATTTTTCACTCTTTTGTCTCTGGTGTCCATTTGTCCAACAGTCCAAAATCGTCCAAAGTGTCCGAAATGTCCAATTTTGGGATAATTACTGCATGGGGGTTAAAAAAAATATATATATATTGAATACGTCTGTTCACAATGGAACGCTACACGAGGAAGTGACACTTCCTCGTGTAAGGAAGGCGAGAGGAGTCAAATGGTGCATTCAAGTGCGCTCAGTTTGTTCGAGAACCAAATTTCAGTCGTCATCCGAGGCATAAAAAGCTCGAAATCTTTGGTCGAAAACCGATTTGGTCGAGAACAGAGACGTTCGAAAACCGAGGTTTGACTGTACTTCCCAAAATGGAGTTCAAATTTTGTTGTCGTCTGTCCGGCAGCCCCGCCGTCCCAGGATTCTTGGTGCGCCCCCGCTGCGTCCGGCGCTTCCCCTCCCGAGGGAGCCCCGGGAAGCGGCGACCCCCCAGCCAGCTCGCCGGGCGGCCCCCCCCTGCTCTCCCTGTCCGCTTTCACCACCGGCGAGTGCCCCGTCCCGTCGCCTCGCTGCCCCAACCTGAGCGGCAGCCTTCGCTACAACCTGGACCCCGACGCTGCCCCTTCGCCGCCGTGCTCGCAGCATCTCCGCATGTGAGAGGCGCTCTCAGATTTTGTTTCGCACGCACGCGAGGCGTCATTTGGAGATTCCGATTAATAGTCGTCGGCTAAAAAGTGAAACAACAACAACAAACGTTTTCCCTTTTCTTGGTGACCACTTTTTAATTTCAAAGTCGGTCTTGTTTAGTTTTTTGTGGGAATGTTTTTTTTATTTTTTTTAGAGTTCTTCATGTCCTCTTTGCGGTTTGACTCTTTTATTAATTTGTCTGTTTGGATGCGCAGGGCGCGCTGCAGCGTCCGCGCCGAAGCAGCCGACTGCTCCCTGTCCGTGTCCGTGTTGAAAAGACACGTTCAGACTTTGAGGAGGAGGATCAGACAGCTGGAGGAGCATTTTGAGCAGGAGCGGCTCAAGGTGAGCGGCAAAGTCGAAGCGGGCGGCTGACTCACGCTTCGCCTCGCCGAGGGGGCTCTCGTCTCACCGCCGCATCACGAACGGCACCACGTCACGACTTGGGATGACGGTTTTTTTTTTTTTTTTGGTTTGGTTGGTTTCTTTCAGCCTTCCTGTTATGACAAGACGGCACATCCCGAAGTTGCCCGACTGATCAAGGAGCTTCTGAAGAGCCGCAAGCAGCTCAAAGGTCACTTGGCTTACACTTTGCTTTCAGGCAAAAATCAACAAAAAATCATTTTGTTGTTCGTCAAAGTCAAAGTGAGTGATATCTTTTTTTTAATTTTTTTTTTATGTTGAACGAATCAAAACCTGGTTTGGTGAAGGAGAAACCACATTTTCTGAGCTCCATTTGGTCGTTTTTATGCAAAGCACAACAAAAACACTTTTCTTCGTTGCTCATCAAAAGAGAAACCAAATTTGTTACTTTTTTAAAATGAATTTGAAAAGATAATTTTATTCTCGTTTTACATAAAAATAAATATGTTGGTATTTTTTTGTGTTGCTATTTGTTTTCATGTGAAACAAACTTTTTTTTTAATGATTTGGATAAAAACTTATAGCTTGCAAAAATGTTTGATGTAGTTTTGTTAGTTCTTTTTTTTCTTCTTTGGATGTGAAATGTCATGTGAAAACGAGAAATTAAATTTGGAGGTACAATACATTTAAAAGAAATTTTTTTTAATGTGAAATGCAAAAAAAAAAAAAGCACACTTTATTTGTGTTTTGGACTTTGATAAAATAAACCGTGACATTTAAAGATGCAATTTTTTTGTTTTAATGCAAAACAACCAAAAAGTCAACTTCATATTTATTTATTTGTTTAATTATTTATTTATTTATTTATTAATTACGTGAAACCCAACGAAACGACACGCGTTCCTCATCTTTTGGACAGAAAGTCAATGTGATCCGTTTGCGGCGGTCTGTGTGGTCGCGCAGAGCTGAAGCTGTGTCAAGCGGCGGAAGGCGTCTCCAAGGCCGCTTTCGACCCGGCGGCGCTCGAGAGGGGCCGTCCGCCCGGCGAGGCGGCGCAGCTCCGGCAAGTCAACAACAACAGCAACGCCAAACCCAGCGTGGAGGAAACGCTGCACGTCATCACCACCACGCTGACCGAGAGGCGGCGGGAACTCCGCCTACCCGACGCCATCCAGGTTCTCTTTACCTTCTCCTCTCAATTCGACGGCGGAAGGCAAAGTCCAATGTTGACCGTGACGCGTCGTCTCGACGTTCAGGACATGAACCGGTCGCAGATGAGCTTGGAGAAGTCCAGCCTGCAAAAGTCGTTGCTCTACTTTGAGAGTCTGCACGGACGCCCGGTAAGGAACTCATTTTTGATTTGGCCGTCTTTATATCTTGGCGCGTTTTGTCATCACACCTCTTCCGGTCACAATTTTCCAGCAATCAGCCTCATTTTGCTTTTTTTGGGGGGGGGGGGGGGGGGGGTACTCCAATGTGTGCCAATTGTCAGTAAGAGTCGGCTCTCCGTTGTTGTCTTTAGAGTCGCGTGAGCGAGCAGTCGCTGGTCAGACCTTTGTACGAGCGCTACCGCCTCCTCAAAGAGCTGCTGCTTTCCTCCGCCACCCCCACGCTCATCACCACCATTGTGAGTAGAGAGATCGCCACACCTGCTCACTCATCGCGAAAGAAAGTTTACAACAAAATCGTGTTTCCTTGGTTGTTAAACAAAAAAAAATATCCACAAAACTTGCAAAATGTCTGTTTTTACCCAAATCCCCCCAAAAATCCTGTTTCCTTTGCTGCTATGCAAATCTAATAACAGCACATTTGGAAATTGTCTTTTTTATGCAAACCAATACAAAATCATGTTTTTTTTGTTGTTGTTATGCAAAAGAACTGACACAATATTTGGAGTAATATTTTTCAGACATTTTTGGCACCAAGTTCTCTCTTTAAACCTATTTGGTGTACTTTGCTGCCCTCTAGTGGCAATGCTGGCGCCCTACATGAAACCTTCCCCCTGTGCATCATTGGAAGTTTTTTTTAACTGCGTTTTTTTATTGTACAAGCAATAAGTGGCGTGTGCGTGTGCGCGTGCGCGCGCGTGCCTGCCCGTGTGGCATCGCAGGAGGAAGAGGAGGGCTCAGACGACGACCACCCCAAAGAGCAAAACCCGAGGCAGCAGAGCGTGTCATCAGAGGGGCCGCTGCCCCCTCCCACCTTGGAAACGGCGTCCGACACGCCGCTGGTGTCGCCTTTGGAGGAAGTCAAGTGTCTCCAGCCGCAGATCGTCACCATGGCAACACTCCATGAGGCCTCCAGGTAGGGATTGTGTGCACTCACTTTTTAATTTTTTTTTCCTCCCGTCTTCGAAAAAGGGCTCGCCAGCGCCCGTTCATCGTGACTTTTATTCCTGATTGTAAAGTGTCCTTGGGTGTCTTGAAAGGCGCTTATAAATAAAATGTATTATTATTATTATTATTATCACGCAGATCGGAATTACTGGATCATCTGCGGGTCACCCGCTTAGAAAAACGGAGGCTCCACCGAGCACTGCGGGAGTTTGAGGAGCTTTTCTGTACCCTGAGTGGCAGGTATGCACGCACCCCACAAAGAAATGTCCCTTTCTTTGCTTTTTGCTTTTTATTCTTCTTTAAACAAACTGGGCGGCAATTGCTTACAACAAAAACAAGCAAACATAATTCAGTAAATGTAATGAAATCCAGTGGTGCCTCGACTTTAGGAGTGACCTGGCTTAAGTTTTTGGGGTCTTGAGTTGCGTATAAAAACTTGAGTGCAGCCAACTTCAGTTTAAAATGATGGGGAATGTTCTTTTTTCCAAAAAAGTGCTTGCTTCAAGACATTTATAGGTAAACTTAAATAAACCCAAAAAACCCCCCAACAAAGTCCACTAGCTTAATGCTAACACACAATGCAATATGCCCATGACGGGCTAACGAAATTGGCATTGATGTTTGCAGTACTTAGAAACCTTGAAAGAATGTGTAGTTGAACACAATCGGACAGCGTATACAACAATACTCGCAGGTATACATTCTTTATCCTCTGCAAAAAATTCTGTCTGACCACACACAAAATTCCCATTGAATTCATGCATCATGACAAGCTTTTTTTTTTTTTGCATTCTATGTAGTTTGTTACTAGTGCATATTTTCCTCGAGTCAAGTACTGTACAGTGCTGTTTGTCTGAGTAAACATTATAAAAGATTTGGTTGTTTTTGGGGGGGGGATGGGGGCTCTGAAACCAATTAATGGCATTTCCTTTTATTTCAATGGCCAAAGATGACTGGCAGACCTATTTTGCCATTCATCCGATGGGCAGGGGATGCAGTTTAGCGTTTGATACGCATGAGCCTTAAAACATTTTTGCGACGATTGGGGGGCGGGGGGGGTGGGGGGGGGGAGGTATTTCACCTAGTTACCAGCGTGATCAGGGAAGGTATGAAACTCAAGTCAAGGCACCACTGCATAAGGGGGGGGGAGAACTTCCACAAATGAAATTCCACTTAAACACGGTATGGAAAAAGCTCAGGAAAAAAAATACCCTACACACTTTTTCTGCTCTGTACACATCCTGTGGAAATAGTCTTTTTTTTTTTTTTTAATAGACACTGTACAAAAATTATGTGAGTAAGGCAACATAGGGAGCGTCAAGCGGTTAAGGAAGTTGCTGCGATCCCCCTAACACGCCCCCCCCCCCTCCCCTCCCAAATTGCTGATGAGCAAAATGTGGTCTGTCCTGCCACAGGGTCTGTCAGAAGGAAGACCGCGGGCCCATGGCGGAGGAGTACTGCCAGTACAAGAACCTCAAAGCCAAACTGCGCCTGCTGGAGGCCCTGCTCAGCAAAAAACAGGACACGGCCAAAAGCAACTGAGCTTCGCAGTGGAGCGTTTGGTCCAAAGCCAACAGGATTTAGTCACCACGATGACAAAGGTAATGAATGACGATGCACTTTACAGGAGGACGAAGTTATTTATTTTTCGTCCAAAAAGCACAAGATGAAGCAAGTGGATGTTGCCGACGAGCTTTAGGACCCTGTATGCTTTTGTACATTGGGACTTTTGTAAATATTCATGTTGGCGTGCTATGGCACTGACTTTTTTTGTGTGTGTCTTATTGTGGAATATGCATTTTCTAAAAAAAAATGTTTTAAAAAAAGCATCAATTGCATGAGGGAATAATAGGGCCACACTGAAGGGAGATGAGAAAAAGTCTCAAAGTCATGAGCACAGTTTGCAAGAAAAAACTCAAATCCACCAAAATTGATTTTCAGGAAAAAAAAAACCCCGTTCATGTTAGGGTGGTGTAATATTACAACCTGGTTTTTTTTCTCTCTCCAAAATACAACTTTCTTGGAAAAGAAAAAAAAAAAGCTGCCAAATTTCCCCCCCCGCCCCTCTTGTCAGTGTGACCCACTCATTTGTATCAAATGCAAGCAGTGAAACAGTGTCAGGGTTTCGTCCTTCATTGTGCTATCATGTGTAGATAGATATTTAGGTCTATCTATAGATCTATCTCTTCCTATAGATACAGATCCATAGAAATATATATAGAGAGCAAGAGATCTATATATCGCTATAGAGATCTCTAGCGCTATGTATATATAGCTCTCTATAGCGATAGATGTATAGATTTATACTGTATAGCGCAACCTAGTTGCCGTTTGCAGTGCATCACAGTTCCACTTTGATTCATCATCTTCGTATGTCGGCTTGCTGAACATTCCACTTCAATTCAGTGACGCGAATCGAGAGCTCGGCGCACTTCTGCGTGATGTCACAATCTACACACTCTTCCCGAAATGTACATATGAATGTGTCCATAGAAAATAAATATTTTTTCACATTTACCCCCAGTGGGACATTTTTGGCTTTATTATTATTATTTTTTTTTTTGCCTTTCCACCAAACTTTGCACGACGACGACAACAGTGTTGCAGAAAGGGTTGGTTGTCATGGCGACGACACTCACAGTACACCCGTGCTGCCAAAAGACTGCATCATGCTTTTTTTTTTTGTTTTTAAAGGTGATCACGCTTGTCCATCACAGTACACACTTTCGAGGCCTGTTGCACGAGTTCCGATTCCGCAGCGTTTTTTTTTGTGTTTTGTTTTAAAGTCTCCTGTTGTTTTTTTAGTGCCTTTGGTTTTGAGAAATGACAGGAAGCCGGGCCCTCGCAAAGTCGGAAATATCAGTCCATGCCATAGTTGGGAGGTAGCGAGAAGGAATGGCAAACAAAAGGGATCAAAATCAATTGAGAAAGGCGAACGCCGCTCGAGCAGAACAAGAACACAACAGGAAAAAGTCAATCAAGCCGAGAAGCGCTCGTGTTTGTGGGGGTGAAACGGGAGCCTTTTCCTGGATGAAAATGGGCTTGACGGGGCATCAGACGCCTGACCAAATGAAAAATAGTCATTTTAATCGACATTTATTAGATATTATTTTATACTATATATTCATGTTTATATTTGTTGTTATTGATTAGTTTGTTTTTTTTAAACAATATTTCCGCATCACGTATTTCACTTTTTGCGGTTTAGGTCATGTTATGTGGAGGGCATCCTCAACTGTATTACGAGAATTTTTTTTCCCCCCTTTTCTACAAAACATTTTTTCAACTTCCTCCCAAATATTCGGAATTAGTTCGAGTACGAGAACAGAAACTTTCGGCGAGGAAAAAAAATCTGAGTAACAGTACCAAAAAAACTTGGACTTAGCATGTCAGTGTGGCTGTACTGAAACACACCGCTTCATGCAAGTGTTGCCCCGTTGCAGTGCACGCCCCAAAAGTCCCGCCCCCCCCCAAAAAAAGTCCCACCCCCCCCCCCCCCACTGCCGCTAGCGTCCCACGCTGATGTTACAGGTCTTGCAGCTGGGGTCCTTCTTGGCGTTGACGGTGGACAGACTCATGAGCTGGTGGCCGCTGATCTCGGCCACCGTGCCCAGCGCCAGGTCCACGGGCTCCGTGTAGATCACCTCCAGGATCACGTCCTGGGCGTGACGGAAGACCAGGCCGTCGCCGTCGCCGCCGCCGCCGCCTTCCTCCCGCTGGCACGTGAGGAAGCGGTTGTCGGCGATGTCGAGGGCGGGCAACCTCTGCTTGCAGAAGTCGTCCCCGCGCGAGCCTTTGGGCGCCAGCACCAGGATGACGTAGTGGTAGGCCGTGTACATGCAGTAGAAGTCCCCAAAGTAGAGGTTGGTGTCGGGGTTGAACAGGGCGTCGGCCCGCACCTCGAAGCGATGGCGGCCGTACGGGGAGTCCTGCGGGGTCTTGCCCGTGTTGAACTCCGTGTTGCAGCTGAAGAAAAGGCCCTCCAGCTTGCCGCTGATGGGGGAACCGTGGCTGCCGCTGTTGTCCTTCACCGACGGGAGCATCCGGTTGCCCTGCTCCTCCCTGGAACAGCAGAGACACCCCCAAAAAAAAAACCCCCAAAAAATCATAAATCAAGACACTTGACTGATGATAAACCCGTAAAAGTCAAAAGCAAGGCGTGGTGATGCCTTGTGCAGATATTAGCTCTTGAATAATTTCAGAAAATGAAAAGACTCGCGGAGTCGCTTTGAGTTGTAATAACTGCGTTCACCACTAGATGGCAGACACCGCTTACTCGCGCAACGGCACTAAAATTGTTTTCTTAATTAAAGAAAGCGGTTTCTTTCATGTCGCATGTTCACCAAATTTAAACGCAAAGCCTCGTTTTGCGATTTGCCGTCAAAGATTTCAACCGAGGTCGCCAAGACAACAGCACTCTCGTTGCTTGACAATCAAATGACCTTTTATCCTTCATTAATTATTCAACCACATACAGTCAAACCTCGGTTTTCGAAGGTCTCGGTTCTCGATCAATTTGGTTTTCGACCAAAAATTTCAATTTTTTTTATGCCTCGGATGACAAACAAATTGTGGTTCTCGAACAAACCGAGCGCACTTGAATGCACCATTTGACTCCTCCCGCCTTCCTTACACGAGGAAGTGACGCTTCCTCCTGTTGCTTTCCATTGTGAGCAGACGTGTTCAGTAAACATTTTTATTTTAAAAAGAGCCTGGTTTCGGTTTTCGAACAAATCGGTTTTCGAACGGCCTTCTGCAACGGATTATGGACGAAAACCGAGGTTTGACCGTATTAGATTTGATCCGTTTTTAACTCATTCGTGCATTTTACCAGCTTTCTTGATGTGGGTTCCACCATCACAGAAAGTCAACAGACAGCAGCACCGCCAGTTTGTTTAAAGTGCTAAACGCGTCTTCCAAAAACAAGCTTCTCGTCTTTTCCGAATCCCACACCGGCGTTTCAGAAATCACGGCAAAGTTGATTACATTTGCAGAACGAAAATGAAATCAATGCAACGCGGCTCCCGTGCAAGCTTTGCTGCATTTCGTCCGCGCCGCCGTAATGACGTTAGCGCCGCGAGGGGAATTGCGCTTGTCGAAAGACCGATTTCATGATGACAAAGCGCTGGAAACAAAAGCCGCGCAAGGGGCGAGCTCGCTCGCCCCCGCTCGTGCCGCCGCCATTTCTTCGCGTTGTGAACATTGTGAAGAACTAACAATGCATCTTTGGCGTGGGCTTTATAAATCTGCCGTTGTTAGGATGTCTGACGGACGGTTAGCACACCTGCCTCACTGTCCTGAAGTTCTGGGTTTGAATCCCAGCTGTAAATTGCGTGGATGTAAAATAATAAGGAAATGTGTCTTTTGTTACCCACCGAATGGCACAAATTTCAGTCCACAAAAAAATGGCGTCAAACAGTTTATGTCGTCATCATCAACGGGCTACCTGGCGTGGTCAAAGTATTCCTTATTCTGGTTGCGGTAGAAGACGGAGAAGCGCAGCATCCGTCCGGAGATGGCCTCGGCCTTCGCCAGGAGCTGGTTGAGATGCACTGTGGAATAATCTGCAAAGAAGGGGGGGGGGGGGGGGCAAACGTCCGCCCCGTCATTTTGTGCGAGCAAAGAAGAACGCTTGCGCGTACTTGAAAGGGCATCGGAGTTGGGGGATGCATGCAAATGAGCCTGTTGTCACGCTAAAAGGAAGTGGCAAACTTTTTTTTCTTTTTTTTTTTAGCTAAAGCTTCACAATATCGGCAGTGTTGCTTTTTGCTCTGCTTAACACGTACGTGGCTCATGCCAGTGACATGCTAAGGCTTAACATTAATAGTGATGGTTTTAGAAGCCTTTAAACACACATCTGCCTTGAAAAAAAGCCTGCTAGCTGAATGCTAACATGGAAGGGAAAATGCCATTGACAAGCTAATGGTTAGCCTGGAGACAGAATATAGAACAATACTCAGATATTCGATAGATTCTTCAACCCAGGGAGGACCAATGTGGTGACCGCGGTCCTGTTCTTAAAAATCGCTCGACACCGATGTGGCATTGTCATTTTTTCATCATGTCATTTGAAAAATGTAAACGCTGCTCGAGGAAATCATCGTCTCAAAGTTGACCGTGACTCACCGGCGGTGCAGAACTCGACGATTTCGCTCCACTCCGAGACGGCGTAGTCCCCGTCCGTCTGTTTGGACGCCGTCTGGACCGCCACCGTGTACTCGGTGCGCGGGCTGAGGAACCAGTGGCCGCGCACCGTCATGGGGAGGGGCACCGCCTTGGCCACCAGCTTGGTCGGCACGTCCTGGGGGGAGACCGCATCGACCGGACTTCAATCGCATATGCGGTGGTAACCTGAAACACTTGAAATGTCATGCCTGTTGCTACTGGAGTACTTGTGTGTGGGTTGTTGTGCCTTTAAGGGGCGTGGCCTAATGACTCCGGTAGGATCTCGTTGGCCTCTTAGCGTACTACGCTCCATTTATTTTTTTCCGTCACAAGTTGCCACTGTAATTCACAAACACCACATCACAGTGACCCCCTTTCATCGCGGACGGACACCCCCTCACCACCCCCCCCCCGTTCCCTTTAACTCATGAGCCTCGAGGGACAACTGCACCAATAGTTCATGCTCTGCCCAGCAACAACGTGGCGCAGTTCTTCCCCCGACACTCCTGCTGCTGCACACTTCATCCAAACAGCGGTGCGCCGTTGCCCGCCATGTCGTCAAAACGAGCTTTTGATCTTCACATACTCCCTTGCCCCGCCCCCTCAATGACACTCCTGCTGGCAATGAGGGACGATGCCGCTTTAAAGAGAAACACATTATGGCAAATGGACGTTTTGTTTACAAAATCCAATCGTACAAACGACGAAGATAATGCGCAGGACTTTCACGTTCCGGGCACGCGTGCGCAACAAAAAAATGCTTCCTGGTGCGGCGTTGTTGGCGTTACCTTGTGCTTGAACTTGTTGGAGTTTTTGTTCTCCTTCTTGTTCAGGTCAATGAAGTAATGCGTGATGCGCTCCTTGCCGCGCTGCTCCATGTCCCAGCAGATCTTGAAAGAGTCGCAGGTGATGTTGCTGATCTTGATGCCCTGCGGGACGGGCAGCTCCTCCGTGTCGGAGATGGCGCCGTCCTGGGATTTACTTCCTGCGCAGAACCAAAGTCACGCTTAGTCCGTCACGTTGACCTTTGGCCTTTAAATCCCCGCTTGTGCATTCATTACACTCACAGCTCTCATTCTTTTATCGCCGCGAGTGATTATTCTGCCTCCCCGTTGGCCACTTAACAGTCGAACCGGTGCACGTTGCCATGGAAACACATCATCTCCCCCCCAGCCCCCTCCTTCCAATACATACCTATGTGCTTCCCCAGAGCAGAAGGCACATTAAATATTTCGAAACGGTGCTGATTGAACGTGCG
The DNA here is from genome assembly GCA_018466805.1 of Hippocampus abdominalis. Classification (NCBI taxonomy): domain Eukaryota; kingdom Metazoa; phylum Chordata; class Actinopteri; order Syngnathiformes; family Syngnathidae; genus Hippocampus; species Hippocampus abdominalis. The sequence continues at coordinate 2,194,158 of CM031702.1, forward strand.
CTCTCCACAGAGGAGGCTCCCCATCACTAATCGGGCAAAATTGACATTTGGTGGTCGATATGCTCCAATCCGTCACGTATTTCTTTCTCAGTTGTGATGGCGCATGTCAAAGTGCCCCCCCCCCCCCCCAACCCGGTGCAAAGCAAGGTCAAAGGAAATGTCAAAACAAGGCTCAGTGGCTCCTTTGTGCAAATCGCGGATGAATATAGACTTTGCGCGTCACACTCGACAATGCGACGTGTGTGTTCGAGTGTGTGTGTGTGTGTGGGGGGTGGGGGGGTTCGCTGCAAAGAATGCACATCTAAACAATGGCGGAAGCAGCAGAGCGTGGTCCAGCCATCTCCATTCATGCGCCGAGAGGGGCCGAGATTAAAAGTGCAATTCCGTAATTGGACTGTCTCGCAACCACACACACACACACACACACACAAACACACCTTAACTCACGTGCGCACTCATTTTGAAACAAGAATGCAGACTGTGTTGATTCCCGTTTAGAAATGGCCAATCAAAAGGCAGCTCGTCATAATTACCTTCGCGTCACGAGCTAAATCAATCGTCGGTGCACATCAACAGGAACTAAATTTTCATTTACACCAGCAGGGTGCCTCAAATGCGTGTCGAGCCGCAGGTTTGCCGACCCCCCGCTCTCGGGCAGATTAGCTTGACGTGGCAACACAGAGGGCCTGAAATCTGATTGGACAAAAACAATCTCATGAAGTGGAGACAGTGCAGCTAAGAGAAGCGCAACAAAAGTGAGCTAGCTAGCAAGAGAGATGAAGCGAGCTAGCTAGCTAGCAAGAGAGATGTAGCTAGCTAGCTACAGATGTTACTCGAGCCAAGAGTGTGTATTATATATATTACTGACAGGGATATACAGTGTGACGGCGAATGATGAACCGCCCCGTATGTCAAGTGCATGAAGAGACATTTGGCATATCTTCCTCCCGTCGACTCCCGATAGGACTTTTCCCTCTTTAAACCTCAACTCGACCGCACACAAAATTGAATTGGGTGGCCATGTGATACAACAAAATGACACATTTGTCTTGGGAGCAGTCTCCCAAGCTTTTTTTTTTGGGGGGGGTTAGCGGTGTCACAGCGGGGCCGGACGGATGTGGACGGAGTCTTTTGAAAAGCATGTCTTTGTTGGGTTTCGCTACGCGGGCTACTAGACTGACACGGGCGTCATGCTGAGAGCGGCCGGAAAACAAGAGCATCTCTCTCAAAAGCGAGCCACGCAAACAATGTGGCCCTTCATCGCCGTGTTTACACAACCGGCAAGCTTCTCGGGCCGCAAATGCAAGACACGGTCAAAGCAGATCATCAACATCACACACACACACACACACACAAAAAAAACTTTCAGGGAGTTGTTGGGATTCCATCCATCCATTTTCTGTACCGCTTTATCCAGGCGCCTGACTCAAAAGTCAAAGCGGTTCACATAATCACGTAAGAGTAACACAAGTACTCGGTGAAAAAAATACTCAAGTACTGGGTAACTGCTCCGATTTATCCCAAAATTTGAATGCGCAACCAGATATAAAAGTAGCATTATCATTTTAACTGAAATAGTGTTAAATCCAATCATATATATATACAGTCAAACCTCGGTTTTCGTTCATAATCCGTTCCAGAAGGCTGTTCAAAAACTGAAATTGTTCGAAAACCGAAACCACGCTCTTTTTAAAATAAAAATGTTTCCTGAACACGTCTGCTCACAATGGAAAGCAACACGAGGAAGCGTCACGTCCTCGTGTAAGGAAGGCGAGAGGAGTCAAATGGTGCATTCAAGTGCGCTCAGTTTGTTCGAGAACCGAAATTTGTTCGTCATTCGAGGCATAAAAAAACTCGAAATTTTTGGTCAAAAACCGAATTGGTCGAGAACCGAGACGTTCGAAAACCGAGGTTTGACTGATTTTTTTAATATATATATATAAAAAAAAAATTTTAAGGCCATTTTAGCCACCAGCAATGGCCTTAAATGAAGTTTCATGAAACAACGCAACAGGCTCCGCAAGCCGAGATAACCACGATGTATTTTTCTCAAGTTCAAATTGGACTTCTTGTAGACTGAAATGCCGACCGACATTTTCACGTTCTGACGACAGCGCAAAGCTGCTCATCGGAGACACGCCAACAATTGCCATGGACACAATTCCAATTTTAACCGCGTCGAGCGCTTGCGCCGCACGTCGACACAACGCCGACGCTAATGTGCTCATCTGCGTCGTTAGCGCTAAGCGCACGTCTGAGGCCCGACATCATTAATTTGCGTTTGATTAAAACTCAACTCTCTTCTGAGAAGCGCGCGGGGCTAATTAATTTACTGGTTCAAACTTCCATGATGGATCAAGACAATCTACTTGGAATGCTGAGAATGACGCTCGGGGAACACGGCTAGCGCAGAGTGAAAAGGCGTCACTGAAAGATGTTTTGAGAAAAAAAAAAAAAAAAAAAAGCACCCCTAGGGGATCATTATTGGAGTCCAACAAAAAAAATTGTTCTTAGTGTGAGGGTGGAGAAGTAGCGCGTCCTCCATTTTGAGTTACGAGTCCTGCATTTTGACTGGAGAACTTTTGTCATTCAACACTGCACACGGACACAACTGTCCTGCCACGTGTTTGGTGCATTGAAATGCCCCGACAGTGCTCTGTTTGTCTGTGTGTGTGTGTGTGTGTGTGTGTGTGTGTGTGTGTGTGTGTGTGTTCCATTCCCCTGCAAACAGGAAGAGGCCCGGCGATGCCGCATGCGCTCCCATTTGCTGGCTCAGCATGGCCACATGCAGCCTCTCTCATGCTGCCAATTAAATATTGATGGCCGTGAGAGGTAAATTTAGAAAAGCGACAAACGAATACGGTCCTGAGAAAAAAGAAAAAAAAGACACAAGGTGACACTGGCTATTTCCAGGAAATTCAATGCGGCTACTTTACACGCTGGGTGCAGGGGTCTTCCATCATTTTTTATTTTTGTTTTTCAGACCACTTTGTCATGTTCAGGGTCAAGGTCAACCACAAAGCGTTTGTGCTTCGGGCACCAAAATGGCGAGCGCCGGTCTCGCTTTTGATTTTGACTTGATAGCAGACGGGCTAGCTAGCCAACAAAAAGGTTAGCCGTCCTGCGATTAGCGAGTCTGAGCAAAACGGTTGGATCGGCAGAATCGTGAGACAAGCCAAACATATTGGTTAGTTTGGTTGTAACTTACACAACTGCTCCTTGAACCAATCAATTTAACCGATTCCTAATTGGAGACTCCTCCAGCTGACACAATCGCCTCAGCAATTTTTGCCTCTCGATTGGTTGATGACTAAAACATTTTGTCATCAGCAGCTCGCAAGAGTTTGTTGTATTTTATTTGAATGTAGGTTTAGAAACCTGTCATCGTCTCGCAATGGACAAATTCACAATTGACAGCAGCAAAGTTATGAAAGGGAGAAAGTAGAAGAACCAAAAACAAAGGAGCTGCTGTAAAGGCAGCCATCTTGAAGTCATAATAACATAAAAGCAAAAATAATACAACACAACACATAAAACACAAGACGGTCATTCAATCTACACTTTTCTGCATACTATTTGTTGCTTGAAGCGGGCGTTCGCTAAATATTGATCCCGATGACGTACGTGGCCCAGTTGCGTGTTGTTACTTTGCGTTTTTTTTTTTTTGTATTTAGGACCATATTGGCGGTTTCTGTAATCGCGACTTGATAGCGATGCTATGAAGAGGTGGGATTAAGTCGGTCGGGTAAGCCCCCATGTGACCCAATACTCGGCCGATTTTTCACACGGCCCCGCAGCCGAACTGAACCGGTCTCTCCGCCGCTTCTTCGACAAAGCGTTGTCGTTGGGAATCGCGGCGGCCCGAGGGCGCGTTTGTTGCGCCATCAACAAACACGCCATGTGGGTGTCGCAAGGGAATACGCGGGCGATATTTAGTCTCAGCCAGAAGTGTCCGGCAAATGTTTTCGAAAAAAAGGGGCTCCCCGCTTCCACCTGCGGATTTCGAGATGACCCCCCCCCCCAAAAAAAAAAAACCCCAAATAATCTAGCAGCAAGTCCACTCCTGACCATTAGCAAAATGAAAGCTTTCGAATCCAGCCAGCAAAGCACTACGAAGGATACAAAGTGCGTCTTGCATGCTGAGGAGCGGCGCCTGATGCGCAACGACCACGTGCGTCGGAATAAATGAAAAGTGATCGTTTTTGGGGGGGGGGCTTTCGGGCTGTTGCAGAGGCTGTGGGCTCACTCACATGTGGCTGCGGCCATGTTGGGAGTCTCACCTGATGATGACTTGCGTTTTTTAATTTATTTTTTTTGGCACCACCGCTTAAGGGTTCAACAGAGGTGTTGACTCATTATGGGATGGTGTCAGGCACCCCCCCCCCCCCCTGAGGCCACCTTATTTGGCAAACCCACTCTGATAATGGCAACTATTCCCCGAGACTATGTTTCCGGTTGCGAATGATGCAGTAAGAGAAAGCAGTTAGGTGCGGTGATGACTACACTGCTGAGATAAGAGCTTTTTTTTTCCCTTTTTTTTTTTTTTAAACACGCGTAGTAACACATAAAGGCTTTGTTAGCCTCTCTTGCAATTCCACACACGCAGCAGCCTATTCAAAGGAACCCCTGTGAGTCCCTTACAAAAGGCAATCAAAGGCAGACTCTGCACGTTGCGGGAATGGGGGGGGGGGGGGCCGGGGGATGACGGAGGAGGGTGGGGTGGGTCACCCGTCATGCACAAATGCACTCCGATAATATGCAAAATAAGTTGTGCATCTCGAGCTCACCGTCTCGCTCACAAAGCTGAATGGCGTCCAGGCTCAGGTCCTTGATCATCCCCTCGCAGGGGCTCAGCGGGCTGCTGATGTTGCGCGCTATGCCGGGCACCTCCATCTCGATGTCACGGACGACGACGATGATGATGATGATGATGCTGCTGCGCTGCCTTGCGGTCCGAATGGCCGGCCGTCAGCTCCACTTGCTGCTCCACTGGCGGCGAAAGGAGGAGAAAGAGGAGGAGGAGGAGGAGGAGGAGGCGGGGTGAGGACAACCAAATGGGAGTTTGCACACACACTCTTTCTCTCTCTCTCTCTCTCTCTCTCTCTCTCTCTCTCTCTCTCTCTCTCTCTCTCTCTCTCTCTATGACGCGTCACGTGCCGGAAGGGGAAACGCCCCGTTGCACACTATTCCACGGACGCGAATATATGATTGGAAATCGCTTCATTGGCTGCTCGTATTTGTTCGGCGGGTTCTCGCGGTGCCTCCGCGCCGAGCCACAAGTGTGAGAGCGCGTCCGCAGGGTACGCGCGTGTCGAAGCGCGAGCGTTCGGCGGATTAGCGCGCGCGCGTGTGTGCGCGCGCGAGCGAGCGTTCCGTCAACTGAATGGGGCGCTTACGTAAGAAGATTAGACCGCGGGTTCTTCTTCTTCTTCTTCTTCTTCTTCTTCTTCTTCTTCTTCTTCTCCTCCTCCGGGTTGCGTCCGAAACACACCGAGGCTCACTCAACGTCAGCCAGTGCCGCCCCCCCCCCCCCCGGACATATTGCACGGCATAATGAGTGCACATCTGCACCCTTTAAGCTTGAATGACGCTTCATTAAAAGGACAAATGAGCAAATCATCAAGGAGGCTCGAAATCAGCATTTCCGACAATGAACGGTCACAATTGCAGCTGGCGTTTGAAAAGGGAGACATATTGTGCTGGAACAAAATGAAGGCGGCTTAATCGCTTCTGCTTTTGTCAAACCACACGGGAGCATCTTGCCAAACTCACTCAGCCTGTTTTGAAGGAGCGGCCCGGTCTACCCCGTCGACACTCGACGGTGCTGTGGCATATAACCACAGCCACAGGGTCATGTTACGACGGCGTGACGTCACGGCCGTAAAGTGGGCGGTTGCCGAAGTATTGCAATAAAAGGTGGCTACTGAGAATAAACGACAGTGAGCACAAAGTCCGACTCCACGCGTTTTATTAAACACAACATTGGCGACAAGGATGGAGCTTCCACTCTCGCCTCTTCCTCCGTTCCTCGCCCTGCCTGGCGAGCCGCCAGTCCCGTGGTCCCGCTGGTTGGAGTCCTTCGAGACCTTTATTGAAGCCTTCGGGCTAGCCGACGCTAGCGACGCGCGAAGGCGGGCAATGCTTGTCCATAGCCTGGGCTGTGAGGGCCAACGCATCTTTCGCACCCTCGGACCGGCCACGAAATTTTCGGACTGTGTGGCATTGCTCTCCGGACACTTCGCTGCTCCACAGAGCGTCATGGCACGGCGGATTATCTTCCGGCAGCGTCGACAGCGGCCCGGTGAGTCGGTCCACCATTACGTCGCCGACCTCCGGGGACTAGCCAGCCTCTGCAGGTTCGGAGATCTGGAGGGCGAGATGATTAGGGACCAGCTAGCCGAACACACGACGGACCTTAAACTGCGGGAGAAGCTGTTTTTATCGCCGGACGACACGTCGCTGTCTAGGGCGGTGGAAATGGCTTTCCAGCTCGAGTCTGCGGCCCTGTTAGCATCCCGGCTAGCCGCCTCGGACCCAGCTCCAGCCCTTCCCCACCTCGCTCCACATCTGCCTCTTTCATCTCGTACTGTTGCTCTCACGGCCCCACTCCCCGACACCACTGCTCCTCTCGACGAGCCGGAGGTAAACGTCGCGGGACGTCGAGGCGCCACGATGAGGCAACATTGTGGGAACTGCGGCTCCTCATCACACCGCACACGTGCGCCCGCGTGCCCGGCGCTAGGACAAAGATGCCAACGTTGCGGTAGGCTGAACCACTTTGCTAAAGTCTGCCGCTCTGTTTCTAATCCTGTGGACCCCGGGCCCCACCTAACCAACGCATCTGGCTCCACCACCATCCACTCGGTGGGCGCCTGCAGCAAGCCGTTCAAGTGGTGCGCAGTCGAGCTGGACGGCGTGTGTCTGTCACTTCTGCTGGACACCGCAGCCTCCAAGTCACTCCTGAATGAGGCCACGGTCCGGCGACTTTTTCCACGAATGACTGTTAAACCTGGCACGGAAGACCTGTTTGGTTATGGACACACCAAGATCGACATGGTTGGCACTGTGACCTTTTCCGTGCGCTATGGCGCTAGAACTCTCCCAGCTTTCACCTTTCAGGTGTCCCGCAAGGGCGCCAACCTCCTCGGTTTCGACCTGTTCTGTGCCCTGGGCTTCTCCATTACAGACAACATGGGCGCCACCATACTAACCGTCACCACGCCCTGGCTGCACCGCTGGCCCTCGCTGTTCGCTGGACTGGGCTGCCTCACCGCCTTCAACCACCAGCCGCTCCTGAACCCGGAAGTGACTCCAGTCATTCAGCCTCTCCGCCGCCTGCCCCTCGCCCTACGTGCTGATGTTTCAGCCGAGCTGCAGAAACTTCTGGACGCTGGCATAATCGAACGAGTGGACGCATCGCCATGGATCTCCAACCTAGTGGTGGCACGGAAGAAGACGGGCGGCCTGCGCCCCTGCATCGACCTCAGACAGGTGAACAAAGCGGTGATACCAGATAAATATCCTCTGCCCACTACAGAAGAGCTCTCTGCCAAGTTTCACGGCTCCACAGTCTTCTCCAAGCTCGACCTCCGCCAGGGTTACCTGCAGGTTCTGCTGCACCCAGAGAGCCGCAACCTCACCGCTTTCGTGTCACACATGGGCGTTTTCAGGTACACCCGCATGCCTTTTGGGCTTAGCTCTGCCCCCAGCTGCTTCCAGAAGATCATGGCCACCATCTTCGCCGGCATCCCTGGCGTGGTTGTGTACCTGGATGACATAGTGGTGCACGGCGCGACAGCAGCCTCACACGACGACCGCCTCACCAGGGTTCTAGAGGTGCTCGCCCAACACAACCTCACGCTGAACGGCGAGAAATGCATTTTCTCCGCGCCGGTCATCGAGTTTGTGGGGTTTCGCCTGAATGCCGACGGCCTCAGCCCGCTCCACTCAAATGTGGAAGCCATCCTACGCCTGCCTGAGCCCTCCTGCCCCGAGCAGCTGTCCTCATTCCTGGGCATGACGGCGTTCTACCTGCGTTTTCTTCCACACTACTCCGAGACCACGGCGCCACTACGCGCACTCCTCAAACAGGATGCCCCCTGGTCCTGGACACCCATGTGCTCCGTGGCAGTCCGCCAGCTGAAGACACAGCTCACCTCCCCTCCAGTGCTCGCCCACTTCGACCTCCATAGCCCTACGCTGGTGACCTGCGACGCGTCCAACACGGCGGTAGGGGCGGTCCTGTCCCAGCTGCACGGGGGGACTGAACGTCCCGTGGCGTTTGCCTCACGATCTCTGACTCCCACGGAGCAGAGGTATTCGGTGGGGGAGAGAGAAGCGCTTGCCTGCGTCTGGGCGTGCGAGCGGTGGCACATGTACCTTTACGGGCGGCACTTCACGCTCCGGACCGACCACCAAGCACTCACAGCCCTCCTGGCCACGGCAGGATCGGGACACAAACCGCTGCGCCTGTACCGGTGGTCAGAGAGACTGCAGGCCTACAACTTCACGACAGTGTTCACACCCGGCAGAGAAAACGTTGTGGCTGATCTGCTCTCCAGGGCCACGCCCACCTCAGCGCCAGACACCGCCCCGAACGGCCTGAGAGCGCATCTGACCGAAGGTCTCCCATTCAGCACGGCCCTGCAGAACACACTACAGCACTACAGAGCGCCGCCACATGCCACGACAGGTAGCTCCCCAGCCCTTCTGATGCTCGGACGGGAACTCCAACTTCCCATGGATCGACTACGGCCGCCCAGCAGGGATCCTCCAGGCCCTCCAGCAGCAGGACCCTCTGTCGGCGACATGGTGGCAGAGGCGCAACGCCGGATGAAGCACCGCTACGACAGGGCACATCGGGTGAGAGGACACACACTCAAGGTGTTGGACTGGGTCCGTATCCGCCGGCCGCATCGGTCCCACAAGCTGCTATCCTTCTGGTCCTCACCCCAACAGATAATGGCACAATTGGGCCCAGCTACCTTCCTCCTTGCTGACGGCTCCCGTTGGCATGCCAGTCGCCTAAGGCGCGTCAACCCACCATCAGCACAAGAACTCGCCGCGGCGGCTGATCCGCGCCACACTGCCGGGGACTGGGATCTCCCTCCGGTAGCCCCAGGAATCCCACCCGAACTCGAAGTGCCGGCTGACGCCCTCGGACCGAGGCTCCGCCCTGTTCGAGCTCGTCGGCAGCCCCTGTATCTCAGGGACTACATAGTCTGATTATGTGGCAGAATAAACCACATGGCTATGCGGGTAAATGGGTAGTCTACCCTGTTTACCCAGATAGGTTGGCCATGTTCTGGCTTTGAAGTTGTGCACTATTAATATGTTTGAATGTTTTTGCACTTTTATAAAAGGGGGGGGTGAATGTGGCATATAACCACAGCCACAGGGTCATGTTACGACGGCGTGACGTCACGGCCGTAAAGTGGGCGGTTGCCGAAGTATTGCAATAAAAGGTGGCTACTGAGAATAAACGACAGTGACCACAAAGTCCGACTCCACGCGTTTTATTAAACACAACAGGTGCCAAGCACCGCTTTCGGAACTCGGAGCGCTCGACACACGATTCAACGAATTCTACATCACAATCCACAAAAACAATGATACCAGCGTACAGTGCTGTTATTTTTTTTTATTTAACAACACCACCATGTAGAATTGCACCACATTATACGACGAAGGGTTTCTATTATAATATTATATGACCTCAAGAATGTTTCAATTACATCTGAATGGTGTTAGATTAGGTTTGGTGACAAAAGATGCATAGCCTACCGCATGTGTGTGTGTGTGTGTGTGTGTGTGTGTGTGAGATGGTGATTACACGCATTGAAGGAGGTCTCCCAGAGGTCAAGCGTATGATAACTGGAAGGCAAAGCGATAATTCGCAGGCCCGCGGGCGCCTCCTAACACCATTTGCCCGCGTTGGAGTCAGGAGTCATTTTCCAAGTGCGAGGCTCCCAAAGCATCCACTGTCACTTTCGTTTTGTCTTCCTCCGTTTTACACAAAACACCTCGAGGAGAGGCGACGCGGGGCTTCTCTATTCGGTGGTGGACGGCCGAGTTTGTAAATGCGCCCCATGAGTCAAGCTATTGAATGGTGGTGAGGGGAGAACGTGATTTCAAAATTTCTCAACAACTGACTTGGGAGATATTTGCATTGTTTTGGTTCTTGTAGTGTCTGTTTCTATGCCTTTAAATGTTATTGCTATTTCCCCCCCCCCCCCCCCCAATCTTCTAGGGTCGGACATGTCATTTTCCCAGTACTTTATGCGGCGAGGTATACAATCACTCACTTGCATGAGCCATCCAAAACGGAACTCATTTCAGCTAGACAAGAAACAGGCCGTGGAAAGTATGCTATAAATTTGCATCCTTGGGAGTATTTTGACTTTGGGAGGTTATTAAAACATGGATTGGGGGGCTGCGGGGGTGGGCGGGGGTTAAGTGTCATTTCAAGACAGTAGTTAAGTAAGATGGTTTTCTAGTTGTATACTTCTCCAAATTTTTCAATTTTCAAATACAGTATAACAAAGTATCATGCCACTGCCCCGCACTGGCCGTAAGCAGGAACTCAACAGCGTGCGGGTCTTAACAGCAAATCAGAAATGTGGCTTACAAATGTAATCTTACGTTAAATTATTAATTATTTTCCTTTTAGATTTGAGCATTATATTCCTTCATATGATAGTTAGTTACCTAAATTATATTCTGTTTAATAATTGTTGCAACAGTCTTTTTATGTTGCTTGCGTCTGATTGGCTGAAGAGAAGCAGGAAGTGTTTTCGTTACCGGAAAAGGGTGTGTTCGTTCGGGAGTTGCGGAGCAGACGTTGAGAATAATAGAAGCCGCGTTCAAAGGATTTAATCTCTCCTTTTGCCCATTCTTAAAAGTAGAGCTGTCTACTAAACACCTACGAACCCCTCAATTTACACACGCAATCCCCCCTGAAGTGTATTAAAAGCTGCTCTTTGTCAAGCAATCACAGCAGTGTGTAAAGCTAATTTGGAACCCAGTACAGTAGTTAAGATTTTAAAGGGCAGTGGAATGATCCAGTTGATGAACGATTCGATTTATCCTCCCAAAGAAAAATTACACAAATTGTTGTCATCTTACGAAGAGTCTTGGCGTGGTTGCGGAAGCCTCAGAACATTGCGCGACTTCTCGTGCCGCCGAAACATCACGGCCACCGTCCTTCCGGTATTCTTCCGGTAGCCTAAAATGGCCGCCGCATCCCACAATGCAACGTAAAAAGCCGACCAACGGTGGCAATGGCGAGTGTCTCACAAGCGGTGACCAAAGCGCTCCGTTTGACCTACATGTGGATTGGACGTAATTGCGGCGAAAACAAGCTGCATTTCCACGCCCGTTGCGGGATCAGTACCAAAGGCTTACGGAAGCCAGCGGGAGCTAACTCCATGCTAAGCTCATAATCGCGCCGCCTTCACTAAGCAGCCTTTCCGACGAGACCCCCGCGGCCTCCGTTCACCTGTTTTCACATTCCAGCGGCGCAAATTTTTGCAAATTCCTTTCCTGCTGGGGCCGCGATGAACACGTAGAGACGGTTGCTTGCTTCGTCCATGATATGATGCTTTTCCGCATACGTAATTGGACGCGGCTGGTGAGCGCGATTTAGCTGGCAGCCCCCCTGTCGCGTTGAAACGCCTTTATCGCGGAAAAGAGCTCAGTCCCCTGATGGCCGCAAGATTAGCACAGAAGCAATGGTTGAAATGCATTTTTAACTTCATAAGAAACAAGCGTTACATCATCAGAAGGCCTCAAACAGCGAGCGATAATAATAAAAAAAAAGCTCATTATGTACGCCAGGCGTCGCCTCGTTCTCTTTGTCGCTCTCCTCTTGCTGGTTATAGAAGAAGGCTGGAGGCCGGCAGATTCCGGAGGTTTCCTTCCTTCCTTCCTCCATCCATCAGCCGAGCTCATTCGCCCCCCGAGCGACAGTCATTATATGTTAAGATCAGTGCAGGCAGCCACTGACACAGCATCTCATCGCGCAAGCCCCCCCCCAATCTGAAAATTGGATTCTTCTACATTGACACGTCGATTTGAATTGGATTCCTATTTTTGCCCAAACACAACATGCATCATTCTCCTCCACCATCATCACTTTCCTAAATCCATTCCATGCTGGCAATCATCTCCCATGCTTTCTATTCAGGCTGCAATTATGGCCTGTGTGTGCGCGCGCGCGTGCGTGTGTGTGTGTGACATTGGCTCACCTCGAGTGCAAGTTGACAGGCCACACGGCGACAGATGGGGGGGGGAAGTGCAGGGAAGGATGCAGGAGGGATCCCGTCCAGAGAGATGAGCTTGTACGTGCAGGAGCAACATTTTTAAATGAGAGGTGAGGAAACACTTCCTGAGGTACGCCTGCGCATTTGAATATGAGCCGGTCATGTATTCAAGTCCATTTTAGTTATAGGGCACATTTTATAGGATTAAAGAGAAAACAAAAAAAAAATACTGCAAGGATGTTTCAGGATTAAAACAAAACCCCCAAAAATAATTATGCAAGGATCATGCAATAACAAAATCATTGAAATAACAAAAACAAAGATGTCAATTTACAAAATATCCACCCCTTCCCATACCGAATTTCTTCGACAGGGACACTCAGTCATGATATGAAGGTAAACTGGGCGAAGATCCAAATCCATTTTCAAACGATAGCTAGAGTCACAGGATTTTTGTTTGGTGACATGGCCATCCGCCACATACACACAGTATAGAGTAACGATCGTCCCAAGTGCGGTGCAGGTAGCGTTAGCGCTACGTGGGCCACCCCTCAGACATTTGCAAATCATACCGCATCTCTGCGATAAAATGGGACGTCGCAGTGGGGAGAATTATCTCGTATTTGCCCCTCGACCAGGATTTTTGTTTGGTGACATGGCCATCCGCCACATACACACAGTATAGAGTAACGATCGTCCCAAGTGCGGTGCAGGTAGCGTTAGCGCTACGTGGGCCACCCCTCAGACATTTGCAAATCATACCGCATCTCTGCGATAAAATGGGACGTCGCAGTGGGGAGAATTATCTCGTATTTGCCCCTCGACCAGGATTTTTGTTTGGTGACATGGCCATCCGCCACATACACACAGTATAGAGTAACGATCGTCCCAAGTGCGGTGCAGGTAGCGTTAGCGCTACGTGGGCCACCCCTCAGACATTTGCAAATCATACCGCATCTCTGCGATAAAATGGGACGTCGCAGTGGGGAGAATTATCTCGTATTTGCCCCTCGACTTGATTGGCAGCTTTTCTCAACAAATCTGATGTTGGACTTAATGAGGATTTGTTATAACGCTTTTTTGGGGGGATGGGGAAAAAGGAAGCTTTAAAATCACTCCAATCCCTGCATGTGTTCAGCCGGCAGCGTAATGACTGTTTTCCCACTGCAGCCTCCTACATAGTAACCCAGAGAAAGGCCGTATTTACACGCTCGTCAGTGCGGCGGTGTTACACAACAAACAAAGGCGGGAAAAGCTCATGTGGTGGACAGAAAAAACAAAAAAAAATGGCGATTGAGGGGGGGGGGGAAAGCAAATGAGTCACACGATGATGATGAACAGATGCTTCGTCGGGGCCACCTGTTTGGAGGAGGGTGCCCCCACATGCCAAGGCCTCTCTGCGTCGGACGTTTGCGTGACATCTTCGTCAATCAGGATAAAAAAAAAACCCCATCCTGATCATGAACATCAAAACAATAATTATAAAATGAATTAAAAGAAGCTCAATGGAAATTTAATTCATATGATCAGAAGAAAAATTAGTCAGGTGGAAATTTCCATCCGAGATTTTGAATTGCTCAGCGACATGCATGCATTGACGCTCTGCAACAACAGACCAAAATGTTTTGTGCTCTGTTGTATTCTTTTTAATTTCATGTTAAATGTTCTGGGAAGCGTTTTATTGCAGCTGCAGTCAAAGTGCATCTCAACAAATAACAGACGTACTGTATTGGTTTGCGTTGCATCATCAGACGGTCTGTTTAGAAGGAACAACACTGCCCTCTAGAGGCTGGACAGAAACATCATCGTCATTTGGCCCACAAGACCCGTCATTCGCACGAAGAACCCGAAGGCTCCTTAAATTCCACCCATTTTTCTGTCACGCTTTCCTTCATCAGATGTGGAGAAAATGTGCACATACGATCGATCATAGGACAGCATGAAAAGTGTTTGTTTGTTTTTTTTCCTGCTGGCTTCATTCCGCCTAAAATGACAGCAGAGACAGTACAGAATCGTTTTGCAAATCAGCCGCGCCAGAATGTTCTGGAAGCAGAAAGGCAGCAAGGGAAAGATAAAAAAAACGTTTCGATAGCATCAGAGAGCCGGCCGGGAACATCCACTCTGGGCCCGCAGATGGAAGATTTCCCAGACGAAACCACAAAAATAGAAAAGAGCAATTTTGGCATACATTTCTTTATTACCTTCAGAATATCAATGTTTGAACATATATATATTTTTTGCCTGACTTATCCAAAAAAAAAAAAAAAAAAAAATTCAATCTTTAAGATACAACAAGTGGAGTAAAGTGTGAACAAGAGTTGTTTTTTTTGGCCACGATGCACAAATCCTTTGGTGCAGAAATTTTCCTAACACACACACGCGTATAAAAAACAAAAACAAAAAAAAAACACTTGAAATGTTGCAAAAACGTTGCAGAATTCCTCTTAGTGGTTTTACAATTCCTTCCAAATGTACCATGGAACTGCAGTACAAAGACGTTTTCCAATAAAACCCTTTTGGCATCAAACAACTAAGGCTGTGCGACTTCTTCAGCGGAGCGGCAACTTATTATTATTATTTTTTTGATTCCTTTCACACGATTCGGCAAAACAGCAAACTTCAGATCAAGCGCTTCTTTTTCCAACAACATTCACCGGTTAAGACGAGAAGCGGAGTCAAAACACTTTCCAGGTAGCGTCTCAAGAGTAAAACTTGCATTTTCTAGTTTGTATTTTTCAAGACTTCAATGGGGGCGGGGGGGGGGGGGGCTGGTTAGCATCGGTAACCTTGTCAGAAAATGAATCACCGTGATGTTCTGAACAAGAAAAATTTGAATTGAAGGAAAAGTAACCCCATGCAAGGCACCTCATTTGTTTTGATGCTATTAATGCATCTGGACTCAACAGGCACTCACTTTTTTTTAAGGCACTTTTAATGCACTCTCACGCCCCCTCAAAAAAAAAAAATCTTGATTCTTCACTTGTAATACTGTCAAATATTAACCTGACGATCATAATTGTACTAGCCTGGAGATCCTCAAGGTTCCATCTGGAAAACGCGACAATTCCGACGTCAAATCCCCTCGCTTGACGAAATGCGTCTCAGGCAGATTTGCAACTGTATTGAAGACGACCCCCAAACGATCACTGTGGAACGTTCGAGCCGTTCTTTGCATTCCTTCAAATGGTTTTTCGTGTTCCTCGTGAGATGCGGTCAGAGCAAAATGTCCCTTCTTGAAATAAAATGGTAAAAAAAAATCAAAAAAAAAATCAAGTTAACTGGCACTTGAGGCTACAAAAAGTTCCCGAACGAGGTCCTTGCCCCGCGGAGAAGGCAGAGGAGTGCATTGTGGGATTTCGAGGCCACCGAAAGGCCGCCACTGACCAATAACGGACGGGGGGGGGGGGGGCCTGTGCTAGAAACAACCGGATGAAAATCCGCTGCGGTCGTCTAAGCGCTCCACAGACTGAGAAACATGAACATAAAATGACAATAACGATACCAAATAATCATGTTAAGTCATTCGTAACATATATATATATATATATAAAAAAATAAAATACACATGTAAACGGATTACCATTATATATCCTGCCCCTTTCCCTTAACATGGCAGTGGAAAAAAAAAAAAAAAAAAAAATCATAAAAGAGTACAAAAATTTGGTCTTGGAAATCCACGGACGCAAACGATGGCGAGATGTCGGAACAGCTGCTGAACATAAACACGCACTTGGGAGGTACGCTCCCAATCAAAACACTTCCCTTTTTTTGGTACACTTTGGTGCGCTGACCTACTTTGCACTTTGTTTTGGCCCAACTAAGTGCTGACAAACAAACATTTGGCTTGGTACAAAAAAAAATTAAAAATAAAATAAAATAATGCATCTGCGCTTTTTAAGTCCAATGCATAGTTATTGTTCTTATTCTTCCAATCTAAGCAATGGAGGCGTTCACAGGCAAAAGTCTAGTAACAGTAAAGTGCATGTCACCGACAACGGCCGCAGCGGCTGTCGGTGGGTAAAATGATTGTACTAATCATTCTGCCCGGTCCCTTGAAATACCGGAGTCGCTTTTGTCGGAAGTACACAAACGCTTCGGATCGACTCGATGGCTCGGACGGGTGTGAACGCTGAACCTCAGGAATCCCCTTTTAGCCCAGGGTGGTGGGCAAACTATGGCTTCCAACTGGATGTTTATGCAAGATGGCGCTGTCAACAGTCTGAGCCCGAAAGAGGGAGAGCCGCACCCCCCGCAAAAAAAATGGTGGTGCTGCGCCATGGAAAAAATTAAAGGGGGGCGCCGCCGGGAGGGGCTTACCACCGTCCACTGACGCTGGCCATGTCGGCGTGGAACTGACGGGAGAGGCGACCGCTTGCGCCGCCTTCCAGGAAGGACGAGCGGATGGGGGCTCGAATAGCTTGCGCCGGTTCTTGTTCAGTTCTGAAACGGCATCGGCACAGAGATAGCAAAAAATGATTATCGACTGCCCCAGACGCTTCCAAACGGGCTTCGCTTGGGCTGGATGCGCGCGCGACGTCACGTGGGTCATCGGAAGTCGAGGCAAACTGGTTGTTTTACTTCCGCCGCGCTAGCTAGCTAGCTAGCAATGATCTACGGCTGCCTACTAGTGTGGCGACGGAGTTGGTCCCAAATCAGCAACCATCACCTCCGTAGCGGTAATCGAGCTACCAGTTCTCACCAAGTGATGTTGAGGAAAGACCAAGAAGCCATGCTAATTGCTAAGCTAACGCCAGACGCTTCTGCCTTGTCGCCGTCAAAAATCACTTCAGCCACAGCACCGCATGGTCCAAAAACATGACATCACTGGCGAAGAACGGCACCCAAACATAAGCGTTGGAACCCATGTGTCTCAACAGAATCAAAGTGGAAACATACAAAAACACGGACACGCTCATCTGTAAAGAATGTAAATAAATCCCTCTTGATCCGGCGTCCTTTATTTTCCACTGACTGAGAGAGTTCGGCCATCTTACTACCTTGGCCTACAAGTGCCCCATTTGACGCGTTTTTTCAAGATACGAGTCATTAATTGGTCGATTATTTTGGTTTGTGTAGCAAGCTAAAATTTAAGGTACGTAGCAAGATTGAAGTGGGGGGGGGGGGGGGGGTAAGCAAGCTACCCTCATGCCCCAATAGAAGAGCCATAGTCACCCAAGAACAAAATCAGAAAACTCACGCTCACACGTGGACCTACCCCGGCTGCACTTCCTCACGTCACTCACGAGGCCACGCCCCTTAAAGGCACACATCTGAACGTTCTCTTGTATTTTGTTTTTGAGCCAAAACAATGCTATTTGGCTTCAATTACAAGCCAAAATATGATGACTGCGCTCAAACACAGCGTTCCGACAGAATTCGCCGGTCGCTCTTGAAGTACCTGAGATGGCCAGTAGCATTTTCCTGCGAGCGCCAAAGGTGGTGATGCCCAACTCCTTCAGGTCCTGGTCGGTCAGAGTCAGGAACGTCTGGAGATCGATCTGGAAGTTGCAACAGAACATTTTCACGACGACGCTCGCACGTCAGCAAACTTTAAGAGAAGCATCGCAAAGGCATGAAGAAGCATGATGCACACGAAACAAACACGACAAATAGTCATTTCCAAGAAATATTCAGAGAATAAGAGCTTTCACGTATTTTATTTTTATTTTTTTGCATTTGCAAAACAACGCAAAAGGGCACTTTGATTGTAAATTTTTTTAAAATAAATAAATAATTTAATAATGGTTGATAGTATGAAAAACATTGGACTGATGCATGAACTTTGCATTAGCGTTAGCCATGTTCTCACCACCACACTGCTTTCGCGCGCGCGCGCACACACACACACACACACACACACACACACACACACACACACACACACACACACACACACACACACACACACACACACACAAATACATTCAGATGGCCTTACTGGATCTACAGACTCACACAATGCCTGCGCCAAGATCTGATCAAAGCCACTACTGCCATCTGGTGGTGATTTATCATACTGAAATCATTCCCAAAGCTTTGATACACTGAGGAGCTGCGAAGCCCTTAATTAAATTAGAACCCCGCCCATAATTTTATGTTTTGGCACTCAGTGATCGGGTTTTCGCAAACTTAATTTGACGTTTTAGCATTAAATGAGTCGAAAAAAAACAACTTTTTCCCAAACAGTGGAAGCGGTTATAGCTGCAAAGGAAGACGAAGAAATTCTTCCATGTCTTGATGCAATCGTCTACATGATGGGCAAAATGCATCTTGTCGTTCGCCGCTTACCTCCTGCTGTTGAAAGACGTCGGTGTACTTCCCCAGGCCAAGCTTGCTAAAGAGCTCGGGCAGGTCCGAACCTTTGAGGGAGGAATTGAGGCTGCAGCCGTTGCTGCCCGTCACTGACGAGATGCAGTCCATGTAGTTGCTGCTGCTCAGGTAATGTTCGGCCGCTGTCCGTCAAAATAAATAAAAAAAGGGGTGACATCAGCAATCATCATCATAATAACCACAAAAAAAAGAATCGGAAGTCAGCCTGCAGTTAGCTGTGCGCCGCGGCAAAGTCAACACGCGACTGACCCGATTTGTTCTGCTTCCTCTTGGGGCTGCTCACAGCGCCGGGGAAGTCGGCGTGGGCCTGCAGGCCGTTGGAGGCGCCGTTCCTCTCCCGCCAATTGTCCGAGTCGCTGCCGTTGGCCACGCCCTCACGGCTGCCGGCGCGGGACAGGGACAGCGCGGAACCCTGAGGGGAAGAAGTTGGGCCAAATATTAGGGCAAAGCCATCCAAAGCCAATGTCAGCTCGAGAAGGTCCCAAACGGGGGGGTGGGGGGGTCGGGGGTCAAACCTCATAGGTGGTGCTCATGCTGGGTTTGTAGGGCACGTGATTGGCTCTCCTCAGTTCCTTGATGGTTTCAGCCGGCATGGACTTGGAGAAACCCAGACCGCTCCAGGTGTTCGTCGGGGTCCGCACCTCCGTCACCACGGGTTTCTTCAACATAGCTGTGCGAGCACATATTTGTTACTCAAGAAAGAACTCCATCATTCTTTGTCAGCACAGTACAGTGAAACTCCTCTATAACGAAATCGTGTTTGCAGCAAGACATTTTTCACAACAGGGGGTTTTTCACTGTAGCAAATTTGATCTCGGATGTAAACACACACACACACACACATTAATGCATGAAGCTTTTTTTCACACTAGGGGGTATTTTCGCCCATGCAGGTTTCACTGTAGAGGAGTTTCACTGTATTTCATTCAAAAAAAAATTGGAATATGTAGTGAAAAACGTCTTTTTCAGACGATGGGGCGCACATAAACTCCTTTTCATTTGGTCAAAATATTCCATCTGGTGTGCCAAGTGACCTCGGGTTGATTTTTATGTGGTACAAGGCGCTCAAAAATGTGTCAAATATGTTTTAGTATGTGGGGAAATCCACACGCGAAGGGCCAAGACGGGTTGGCTTTCCAGTTTGTCGTCTTTAATCCAAATTCCTTCCTTTTTCCTTTCTCTTTCACAGGATGACTTCCTGCTTTGGCACCTAAGAATCATGGGAAATGTAGTCCTACTTGCACAAACTGTTTATTTGTGCTCCACTAGAATAATTTTAGTTGACAATCGACTGTTTGGCCTACATTTGGCATTTTGATGTATTATTATTTTACAAAAAGGTAAATTATTTGTATAAGTATTTCAGTTTAGTTTGTCCTACGACGAGTCTGCCGTAAAGCGACCGTATCTGCCGAAAAGCGGCAACTTTTTTGGCCGCGCTTGGTCCATTTGCCGTTTTTGTAATGTCTTCATCATTTTTATGAGGAAAAAGGGATTTAAAGCGTAATCCCCCCCCCCCCTCCATTACGGCGCCAGTCCTTGTCGTCATTGCTGGATTACACGAGGCTCATTGACAGAAGGCTCAGAAATGTGATGCCCTGCCGACGTATGTCAAAGGTCAAAGTCATTTCTAGACCCGTTGATTCATATTGCCCTAAATAATCCGGTGCGCTTCATAATCCGAAAAAGTACGTGTGAAACAATCGGACGCATGTTTCGCATTTCATTTGACGAGATTTTTGACCGAGAGGGAGAGTGACAGTATTCAAGGGTTACCAACTGAAATTAGGTTGACAAGATGTGAACTCACCTTTGGTTGCCAGCAGCTTTTTCTGTTCATAGTCAAATGCCTGTAAACAGAAAAAGAAACAATAAACATTTGCTGTCATGATCCAAAAGAATTGTGTGTTCGCTTTTTTTTTGGGGGGGGGTTGGCAGGCACCTGCATGTTGGCAAAGGGGGTCTGCGGGGCCAATCTGATGCGCTCCCTCTCGTTCTGCTGCGCCGCCCTCTCGGCCGCCCGCTCGCTGCCCGGCGCCCGCTTGTCGGCCACGGGACTGTCTGACGAACTGGACTCGGCGTCCGACAGGAGGCAATCGGAACTGCGCAGAAAAGAGCCAAAAGTTAAATTCGATGACGTCGATACATTCCCCCCCCCCCCCCATGAAATACTGAAAAATAGTTTGAAAATGTGACATTCGCTTTTTGATTTTTACTTCATTTTACAATGCCACGCGGCTGTCAAATCTTGGCTGGATGACGTTATCGCACTTTACTTTGGAGTCAGCCAGTCCCCCCCCCCTCAAATGTCCCCTGTTTGTTTAAAAAAAAATTTGACTATGTTTTAAATTGATTTCACCCCCCCCCCCAATATAAATAAATAAAGCATATTTAAACGATTTCAGCGTCATATTTTGGGTTACGGAGTCCAAAAACAACATCAGTTTCTTTGCTCTAGTTTTTTGAAATCGGAATATTTTTGGACACATCAGGAATTCATAAATCATTTCAAGATATCCAAAATGCGCATCATTTATTCCCTCATAAAAGTGAAACATTTGCAAACATTGACTGATTTCTTTTGTCTTATACGATTGATTGGTGTGTTTTGACAGTTTCCGAAACCGATTTTGATTGTTCATAAAAGTAGCGCTTTGACGCCACCCGTCTCTGAAGGACAGAAATCTGCGGTTAACTGCTAATGCTTATTTTTTTTTCCCAATGTTTTTTTTTTTTTTGGCTCGCTTTTCACAGGATACATGGAAGGCTTCCTACACTAATAATTGCAGTCTTTCACAATATCGCATAAAAAAAATGAGAGAATAGAGCTTGGGGTGCTTGAAAAGGTGGACAGAGTCTCATCAAAGTTTTAGCATCAAGTGCAAACCAATGTCATCACTTGTGTATTATCAGCACTTTTTTTTTTTTTTTTTAACAAATATACGGAAATGTTTACCTAAAAAATGAGAGCCAATTTGCCCCCCCCCCTCCCCTAAAATTCCAGCGACGTCAAAACACTGAATATTGTTGAAGCTTTCTTGGCACCAAAATCTTTTAATATATTTCTTCCCCCCATCACACTTTTAGTTGTCATGAACAATCGCAAATGTGCAATTTACCTTTTATTTTCATGATTTATCAGATTTCATCTGGTCTTTTTTTAACATGCACCAAATGGAAATTTAGTAGGGGAACAGTCTGGAACGTTTCCCACCAAAAGTTTTTCAAATCGCGAAGCTCAATGGAAAATTTTCCAAAGGCCCCATGAGGACCTTCTTCCGCGATCGATGCACAAAGACACTCGGACATACTGTAGGTGGGAATTCTTGGTGCCCTGCAGCAGCTCCACGGCTTGCCGTTTTCCCGACGACTTCTTGCACGAGGCCAGCATCTGCTTCAGCTCGCTGCCGCTGGCCGAGTGCGAGGGGCTCCTCGGCATGCCCACCTCCACAAACGTGTCCGAGCCTGCCACGCATCAACAAAGACCGCGGCTTTAGAAAAAAAAAAAAAAAAAGTTCACGTGCGTAGACTGAACGCCACATTAATATGCGTGGAAGTTGTGAGCGGCCAAGAAAAGTACCGATGATGTCACGCCATCTAATGGAGATCTCGGGGGATTCACCCCCCCCCCCCCCCCCCCGACCCCTAAAAAGTGAGCGGAGCCAGTTGGTGCGCAAGTACACTGTGAGACACAGGAGGAGGTGATGGAGGGGAAACCTGCCCGTGACTCACCGCATCAGAGGGGAGGGCGTCGGTAAACACGCGAGAAAAAGGAGACGCGTGAGAGAGAAAGATTTGAGGGGGAAAACCGCCGCGCGCACCGCCAGGAGGGCAGAAGTTAAACGGTCTCCTCTCGTGTGTAATAAACAAGAGACTGGGAGGTTAAGAAACCGCACGGGAGGAAAAGCGCTTCATTTGAAGTATTCTTCACGGGGCTTTAAAAAAAAAAAAATCTGAACTTGAGGTGAAAAGGACGACAGGGTGAAGGCTCCTGCGCTACATTTTTGTATTTCGGGATGATCCTTTTGGTGTTGTAAAGTCGACATAATATGCATTTTTTTCCAACACGATTTAAAACAGTTTCCTGGTGTCTTGGAGGACACTTTCCCCCCCCTCCCAGGGTGTCTTACGACTCAACATGAAATTATTGATTGTCCCATTGAATGAAAATTTATTTTGCCTCATTAAACAGCAAAATGTGCCTACAAAGTGCAGGTATGATTATTATTATTGTTGTTCCCTCTGGTTCACTTTTTAAACTGATTTTGAGTGTGTATGGCTTTAAAAGGCGGAGCGTGAGCTGGTGAGTGACGTGGGCGTCAGTCAATGAAAGTGGGGTTGGGCACTGGGAACTCAGGCTCGAGGTAGTCATGTACGAATGTTTATTGTGTGTTTAGTTTGTTGCCGTTTGTGGGCAAAAAAACAAAGAAACCAAAAATTTCCCACTGGCAGGTTGGGCAGGCGCAGTTGTATAGAAGAAACTGAAATGTCAACATCCGCAGAGGGTGTTTACACGGTACATAGATCACACTTCATATTTGCGCAGCACTTTTGTTTTTCTCTCTGTCACGACACCACGATGCCACTTTGGACGCAAGCGCGGGCCATCCTGACCTGGCTGATATTGAAAGTCAGATTTCTCATGTTGACGGAATGACCCGAAAATATCAATAGAAATGCGTAACACATTATACCCTGCTTGTCGACTGACAGGTGAGTTTTGCATTGTGAGCCTATTTTCAGTCAATCATGTTTGTCATTTAAACAACGGCCAAACGGGCCGGATCATTTTTGACTGCTGAAATCGCTCAATTTGGCACGGCTGAACGATCGCGCCGACAACCCGTGTGAACCTCCCAAGCGCTGCGTTGCGCATGCGTTCGAATGCCGTGAGTACCTTCATCGGTGCTGGACTTGCTGGACAGAGGTTCTGATGGATTGTGTCCGCTGGCCTCTTGGACCGAGTCGCACGGCGCCGGACTCAGAACCGTTTCAGCAAGTGAGGCGGTGGATATCCTCCCGTAGACGGAAGCCGGATGCTGCCCCAGATGATGCCAAGTCAATATATTCAATGAAACCGTTCGTATATAAAACAGGATTGAGAAAATGGGCTGACCTTAATGTGGCCGTTGAGAGCGCAGGATGCCTTAGCGCAGTCGGGGACGCCGTTGGACTGCTTGTCGATGGGCGCCAGGCCCGGTGGAGGGGAGGGCGTGCTCTGCGTGTAGCCCTGCACGCCAGACAGCAAGATGCTGCTCAGCGTGGCGTGGGTGGCCGGGTGCAGCATCAGCTGGGACGTGAAGGCTGGGGAAACACAATGCAATATGTCAGGAGTCTGTTTGGTGGGGGGGGGGTTCTCTCCCCCCCTTCATCCATCCGGCTTCAATTGTGCTTGTCCTCATAAGAGTTGGGAGTGAGCCTAGCCCAAAGTTATTACTGTTAAACAAAAAAAACCCCAAAAAATCTGTCAATAAAATCTAAAAATACTTTAATACAATCAAAACTAACTGAAACAAAATCTTGGTTCATGTTGCAAAAATGTCCTTTGTTTTAGTTGAATTCAATGAATATCATACATGAGCTTTCTGGGTTCATTCTTTTAAAGTATTTCATTCGGTAGCGCTAGTCCTGACTAGTTAGTGAGTCAAAGTTAGTGAGTTTTTTTTTTTATCTTACACTCAACAAATAAAAACCAAACAAAAAAACTAAAACTAATAAAAAAAAAAGTATAATCTAATAATATATATTACTTATTATTGTATTTACATATTTTTATTATTATTTAATTTATTATTTTTATTTAATTGTTGGATTGTTATTTAATTATTTTTATTTTTTATTATTAATGATTAATAATAATAATAATTATTGTTATTATATTATTAATAATTAAACTACATTAATTTGAGTATTTGGACCATTTTCAAGTCTGCAAATTTGTATTTTCAGAAGCGTGTATCAAATTGGTAGCCCTTCGCATTAATGAGTGCCCATGAAGTACTTACTGGCTCTCAGTTTCCAAAAGGTTGGTGACCTGTGCAGTTGCACCCTACAAACTTCCTCTAATGTGACAAACAAAAAAAGACATCCAAATATCGTCTATCTCGTCACCTTGGGTACTGGTGAGCGAGCTGGGCCAGAGCGAGGGCGCGGGCGCGCCGGGGCTGGGGGCCTGCAGGGGGCTCATGGAGGAGTTGAGGGTGTTCAGGACGGCATTGGGGGCGGCCGAGTTGGCCAGCGAGTGGGACGCCACCGCACCCAGGAAGCCTGCGGACAAAACCGAACAAATCACCGTTTTGGGAATCCCGTCTCGCTTGCCCCTACGATCGAACGAGAATTCCATCAAGGCATCTTAAGGAATTTCTCGCATCGGCGCAAGGCCCCCCGGCCGGGGCACCTATCCGCCGAGTCTCGGTTAGCCAAGGCAAGCTTGTTATTGAGACAATGTGCCGCAGAGTGCTTTGACCCAAACGCGGTGTATGAAAACACAAAAGAAGCGGCGCTGCGGCTTTCACAAGGGGCTACTTTGGCTCCGGGGAGGAAGGCACGGGACTCTCCTGGCAGGCCGCTCTGTAATCTGAGCAAGAAAAGCATGTAGCAATTACTAACGGCCAGGATGTGGGCCCCGTCCGCCAAACTTTGAACCGATTCTGCAGCACCGGGGGCCTGCAGGGAACGGTATTATTATTTTTTTGGCGGGGCTGATTATTTACATTTGAAATCTACTTTCCCGTCCACTTTCATTTGGCAGGAAACGCCAGCTCATAAAATTCATTGAGTTTAAACAGGGAACGCGCCGCCCAAATGGAACTGCAAAGGACTGAGAATTAAGGAGAGAAAAATACAAGGACTCAAGAATAATGAGGTGGACAGTGCAACTTTTCTGGGGGATTAATTAAAAAAAATAAAAAAAAAAATGATGCGGCGATATTAGTTTTGTGCATTTTTAAAATTCATGGTCGCCTCGACATACAAGTGGCTCACAACTTCATTTTTTTCCGGACACGAGCTGTCGGGTCACTCGAAATAGGAGTGCTGGACTCGACCCGCTCCACAACGAGCAGCGATTGGGCAGAAGAGATGCTTTTCATCGAAACGTTCCAGTTCCTCTCAGCTCAACAGTACGGCACTAAGATGAGTCTTTCTTGGCGGAGGATAAAGAAGATACATCTACTATGCGAGTGCAGTTTGTGTTCAAACTGATGCTTAACGGGTTATAGCCATACAACATGGATGCAATTTTGTGTTGGCGCAGCGCTCGTGGACGGAACCGCTACGGTCTGCGCTTGTTTTAAACGCACAAGGACGAATTGACTTTGTTTGAAGTTTCAACCGCAGCGGCATTGAACAGCTTGAAGCTTTTCTTTTTTTTTTTTTTCCCTCCCCTAGCGATTTTTCACCCCATTTGCTATTTGTATTCCATTCTCAGTGACGTTTTTATTCTTCCTACCCAGGTTGCTGAGCCCCAGACCAGCTGAGGCCAAGATGTCCAGGCCAACGGGACAGATGAGGGACGGCGAGGGCCCGTTGGGGGCCGGGTTGACGGCCACCGATGGCGAGTAGCAAGATACGCCGTTGTTTTCCAGGCCCAGCAGGAACTTCCGGGCTTCGTACATGTTGACGGCGTTCCTCTCCACGCTCTTGACGATTACCGACTGGAAAAGGGGGAGAGAGAGAGAGAGAGAGAGAGAGAGAGAGAGAGAGAGAGAGAGAGAGAGAGAAAACGGTTGCGCAACAAAAGTGAGAGCCAAGAAAATGCTCAAATGTGTTTGTGTGTGTGTGTCTAACACGTGAGGAGCATGGGAGGAGATCCGATTTGGGAATGTTGGACTCGGACGTAGGGAGTGAAAGGGAGGACGGGGAGGGGGGAGACAAACATGATGGAAAGGAAGGAAGAGGGGAATTAAGGAGAGATTAGAATGACAAACAGCGTCGGTGTGGGAGTAACATTTGACGGACGACCTTTTTTTTTTTTCTTTCTTTCAACGCATCAGACACACGATGGAAATACGAGGGAGATATTGCTCCTGCCTTTGACGTCACATTCCAAGGCATGAGACTCACCAATAAAAAGTCATGAGGAGGAATTCCTGAGAGAAACATGTGGCGGCAATTATCGGACCCGCTTGAAAAGTATGTAATGATGACAGCGTCAATTGCCGGCTTTGCGAGCAATGGCGCTCGGCTTTTCCAGAACTATTCAGCGACACAGCCAAAGGTTGGCCGTCATTTGATAGCGACGGCAGCAAAAGCTGCTCGAGATGATGCTGATAGGATTGGAAAACGTAATAGGATGGGGGGGAATATCACAAAAAGCATTCGGCGCGCGGGATGTCAATAACTTCAATAAAGGGGGGGGGGGGGACAGGATTTCTGCAACAGGACAAATTATAAGATGATCTGAAGAGAAATGACAAGAGACGAACTATAAGCGTATGCGGAATCTATTCAATGGGGCGATGGTTGCCAAAAGCGCAATCTGGATCAGATCCGAAAGACTTGACTTGACATCTCCCTCCGCATCTTAGGAACACATTCGACGCCAATCGTGTTTGGTGAACTTTAGCACAGCTTACATTTTACTATTGGACTTCCCCACACATCGGAACTTTGAGACTTATTTGATGCGTCGATTTAACCCTCATGCAGTATTTTTAAGCGGCT
Source organism: Hippocampus abdominalis (assembly GCA_018466805.1). Classification (NCBI taxonomy): domain Eukaryota; kingdom Metazoa; phylum Chordata; class Actinopteri; order Syngnathiformes; family Syngnathidae; genus Hippocampus; species Hippocampus abdominalis. Next base: position 2,221,412 of record CM031702.1, read on the forward strand.
GCATGAAGGGTATTACGTACCAAAAATGTCCCTCTTCCAATGCGCAAGAACGTTTTTCACTTTTAATTTTTTTTCACTTTCAACCCCTCAAAATGTTCAGTGGGAATTGGCCAAGACATAGATTTACATCCTATGCAAAATTTCAGCTTCGTGGAGTTATTTTTCACTGTTTTGTCTTTGTCCAACAGTCCAAAATCGTCCAAAGTGTCCGAAATGTCCAATTTTGGGATAATTACTGCATGGGGGTTAAAAAAAAAAAAAAAAATAAAACATTCCTCCCCTAAATGCTGGCATCCATTCGGATAGCCAAGAACAAATGTCACCGTCCGGAGGAAACATGCTTGCCTGCTGTTCATATGTAAACAAACCACTTTGAATTTTACACGCCTGTCAACTAAGAATGCAAGCAACAGACACACACACACACACACACACACAAAAAAAAAAAAAGTCAGCCGGTCGTCTTTGCGTGCAGCTTGAGGACAGACTGTGGCTCTCCAACGGCGGCAGACGCTGAGTGAACATGGCACCAGTCCCTTTGATTTCCCTTCCTGTTTTTTTTTTTTTTTTCCATTTTAACTTGCTCACATACTGAAATGTGACCAGCCAATATGTTAGTTGAATACAGACAGCGCCCTCGCTCGCTTTTGAGGACGCGAGGCGCTTTTCTCAAAATGGAATGCTGTCGTTTTCCCCTTTGAAGCAGGCACGGAAGGGCCGAAGGCGACCATCATACCTTGCTGGGCTGCTTGGGCTTGGGCTTGATACTGATGAAGACATCCAGTTGCTCCATGAGGGCCGTGATACACTGAGGCTCCACCTCCACGTCCTCTTTAATGTCGAACATGAGCACCAGCGGCAGGCACCCCTGAGAGCAAAAAGAGGGGGATAAAAAAAAAAAAAAAAAATCAAGGTTCAGAACTGGAGGCAACCCACATGCGCTTGTCCAGGGGTGTGTAAACTTTTGTGCTCAAGGATTACATTTGATTTGTCGAATGGACAGATGTGCCATGAAAATTGTTTGTTTTCCAAGCACTTATATCAATAAATAACATGTTCAGATGTGCACTAAATAGTTTTTTTTATTTTGACCAATAATATATTTCACCATATCGGTAAAATTGTTTATTTTAGCTCATTGTTTATTGAAAAAATGGACCAATTATTTAATAAAACAATGCGATTTAATGAATTTAGATCAAGCGTCACAAGAGTGAATTGAGGAAAGGCAGAAAATTAGGAAGGAATGGAACTGCAGGAATGAAAGATGAACACTGGAAAAAAAAGATGGAAGAGGCAAGCAATCGTTTTCTGGATGTGATTCGGAAATGTTACAAAAGACAAAAAGGAGGGAAGGTAGGAAGAGACGATAAGAAAACTGATGGAAAAAGAAAGTTAGGAAGGAGAAAGAAATGAAGTAAGGAAGGGAAGAAGAGAGGAATAAGAAAATGAAGGACGTAAGGAAGGAAAGCAACAAGAAGGAAACCAAACTGAAAAAATAAATGGCATTTATCTTGGGGGGGGGGGCTTGATGACCACTTTGTAATGTGCATTACTGCCACCTACAGGACTGAAGTGGGGAAGTATCAGCCGGCACATAGCTAGCTAGCTATGTAGCTAGCTAGATAGCCAGCCAGCCAAACAGACACACAGCTAGCTAGCTAGCCAGCCATACAGACAGACAGCTAGCTAGTTAGCTAGCCAGCCATCCATCCAGCCGGACAGCCAGCCAGCTCGATAGATTGGTCAATGTTATGAGACCAAAGTGGGAAGTTTGTTGCCCACATTATATCGACCGGTATATCTTAATAATAAAATCTGCTCCCGGGAGCAACGGCATAAATCTTCGATTTTATTATCACTTGTCGAGTACCGGTAGTAGGTAAAACTAACCCAATAAATACCCAGACTCCCCGGTGGACTTTTTTTTTTTTTTTTGAGTTTGGGGAAATTCCGCCAAGTGCAATATGCTTCGCATTATCACCACCACAGGACCACAGACATCTATATTTTTGGGGCCGAGCGCTGCACGGCCGGCGCTCCTCTTGTGAGTGGGTGTAATTAGCAGCAGAGTAGCGCTGCTGCTGACGGGCTCCAGATCGGAGCTGTAATAAGCAGTGCGCCTGCGAGGGGGGGCCAAATCACAAAGTACGCTCTGACAGGCAGGACTCCCCATCCCGTACGTCCACTTGACGCTTTATTTTAGGCCTTTCTGTCTTTCTTCGAGGCTTTTTGTTTTTGGTTCCTTTGGCCTCCCCTGCCCTCCTTTGCCACATTCGCAAAGCTGTTTTTCTTGCTGCTTCTCCGGTTTCCAAAGCATGAGAAAGGCATGTTCAGTCACCACAACTGCTCTGGTATATGTTAACCGTTGTCCACGCCGGACTGGAGGCTACAGGAACAAAGACAGGAAGGAATTTCTGTCCGATGCGATGCTGACGGGCCTTCAGCGCAAGTGCAGCATTATTTCCTATTTTTTAATTGTTTTTATTTAACCTCTACTCAATCCTGGTAAGGCATCAGAGTACAGAGTCTCATTAGCGATGCCGAACTAGCAGCAGACAACAAAGTAAAACTTTACTTTTGCATGATGTAAAATTCTATATGCATTATTGTATGCAATTTAACTAATAAAAAGATTTGTGTAAATGATCCCAAATGTTTGAATGGCAGTGTACATTAAAAAAAAAAAAAAAAAGATAGTTACTCAATAATTTGTTCATTCATCAAGTAGATTCTCTGATAAAAATGACTGAAATATTTCATGACTAAAATGTAAAAAAACATATTTTAGATACTGTACACATCTACAACTGATGGAACACAAATGCGGCTTTTCAGCACACCCCTCTAGTCATCGGCTTGGAATAAGTGGTTTGGAAAATGGATGGACGGACTCGCGATGATGGGCCAAAACGGAGTTGTCTCAGGTTCAAGGGCACCCCTAAAAAAAATATGATTTATAACGCACTTCCGAAAACCCAAACCAAATTGTCTCGAGATTGCAGCATGAAATTCGAGCAAACCGTCATCATCATTAGCGGCAGTCAAGATAATGCGTCTAACTAGCGGCTATGTGGCAGCTTAATAGTTGCTGCTGAGCTGCACAAGCGCGTTTTAGCCGCAGCTACAGCAGAGCCCGGCCAAGGTTCTTCCCAAACCCCAAAAGGTCACGGCGGTTGACGTCCCGCAGCCCGCGCATCCCTCGCATACCAAGCTGATGCTCGTCCGACTGTGACATCCATTATAGCTACCACACAAGACTGGGGAATGGGCACATGGTCGGAATCGATTCCCGCGTGCCAACGCGTGACCACAAAAAACAAACGATGGCGGTTTGAAGTCATTCCCCCGTTAAGCGGCGCAAAATACGCACCATGAGGTACTGGCGGGCGAGGCACACCGACTCGATGGTGCCTTGGATGTAGACGGTGGACTTCTTCTGGGGGCCGTTGGGGTCGGGGAAGTGGATTTGGGCGCCCGTCCTCTGGGTGATGTGCTTGATGTTGCTGCCGTTGCGGCCTTTCATGAAGAGGTGGTGCTGGGGGGCGATGTCCAGGTGGGTGCTGACCGAGATGGTGCTCACCAGGCTGCCTGCCAAGTGCTCCAGCAGCAGAGCGGTGCCACGCTGGGGAAGAGTAAAAAAAAAATATATATAAAGGATTGTCAAAACTGTACAGCGAACCCACATTCATGGTTCCAACTGTTTTGCAGATTTTTACCCAATGTGCATCTAATTTTTTTTCCTTCAGCCTTATTTTGGATGTAATCCCACTGTAGACCACTAGATGGCAGCATACTTGTTTGTTTATTTGAAAGAAGAATGAAAACAATGTACAGTCAAACCTCGGTTTTCGAACGTCTCGGTTTTCGACCAATTCGGGTTTCGACCAAAAATTGCGATTTTTTTATGCCTCAGATGACAAACAAATTTCGGTTCTCGAACAAACTGAACGCACTTGAATGCACCATTTGACTCCTCTCGCCTTCCTTACACGAGGAAGTGACGCTTCCTCGTGTTGCTTTCCATTGTGAGCAGACGTGTTCAATAAACATTTTTATTTTAAAAAGAGCGTGGTTTCCGTTTTCGAACAGCCTTCTGGAACGGATTATGGACAAAAACCGAGGTTTGACTGTATTTCAGATCTGCCTAATTTTTGCTGGAGATAATTGGAAGTCAAATCCTCTTCAGGCCTTTTTGTTTCCTTCGGGAGCTTTAATATCCAACGCCAGGTAGCAACAAAAGTATAAAAAAAAACAAATTAGGAATTAGATGCTGAAACAAAACAACATACAGGAGCTAGAAGAACTCAATCTTTCTTTTTATGTGGTTCTTGGTGTAAAAGGTTTGAGTACGACGGGCTTATAGGATTTAGAATTGATGCACCAATTCTGCTGGACGTGTCCAATTTTTATTTTTTATTTTTGAATGAATGAATGAATGTTAAAATGTGTGGCTGGTTATGTTTTGATTAAATTCCGAAATCCAGAGTGCCAACGAGTGGCCAGGGATGCCTTCTTGTGTTCAACCTAATTGGGTCCACAGGAGAGCTAGCGTGCTAACGTTGCTGCTCTTTTCTTGACTGTTTTCCCACATACATAAATATTGTCTCGAAAATGATTATTTCTGGCGAGAAAATGAACAATAAAAGCACATTTAGAATAAATAAATTCATTTTTTATCTGCGTCCTCACACCACACTACAAAACAGTCCATATCCTTGAGAAAATACGCGTTTGCAAAAGGCGAGACGCATCCGTCAACGGGTTGAGGAGACCGACTCGGGGTTGTCTCCCTGCTCTACGAGCTCTCACTTGGCCTTGCAAAGCACGTCTTTGCCATCGTGCAAAGGGGGAACCCATCCCCGCACGCCGCGGCGGGTTTGGCAACCCGCCAAGGTCTTCCCAGGGTCTCGCAGCGCCGCATAAATAGCGCTCTACACATTCCACTAATCATCTCGGCCTTCGTCTGGCCTCCTCACCCGCTCTGACCTACCCGCAAACTCGCCGAGACGCTTTCGGAACGCATTTACTCAACGCGCAGACTTGATTTAGCGCACGCAAGAGTGCGAGCGCAGATGAATAAATATACATAAACACGGAGGCTTGGAAACGCACTCGCTGGCGAGGCCCCGCGTAGTCGGTGGGCACGATTTATTGGCAAGAGAGATGGGGGAAAACTCCCTGCCAGTTGAAGAAGTGCGCCTGTTTCGGAAGAACGCAAACGAGAGCCAGAGAGACGCTTTTCTCGCTCAAGTACGAGAGTGGGCTAAGCTAAAAGGTTTAAGAGTTGCGCCGCCCCCGCAGCGGAGTTCACGCCACCCAAACATCTCTCAGCACTCTCTTGGCTGCGGGGCGCCGCCAAGTCATGAGGCGGTTTGTGCGGGGAGGAAAAAAAAAAGGCAGCAATGCTGACAGCGTTGGTGGGCTCAGTTAACGGAGCTAGCTTCCTTCGCATTGCGGCCTCGCCATGGAAACGGGCGCGGAGGAGCCGATATGGCTGCGGACAGGAAATGGGAAGATCGCTTCGGCTGCCTGTTCTCAATCTGTGGTCCCCGCGCACCCGAGGGGGGATGACAGTTGGAGCTTGGGGGTGAGCAAAATAACGTATTGGCCCGAATATAAGACGGCCCTGATTATAAGACGACCCCCTTTTTTTTCCAAGACTCAAGTTTGAAAAAATACTTTTTGAACACCAAATTAATTTTTATACAGAAAATAATGACAGTACGTCTGAAACAAATGATTCTAACAATCTATTTGAGAGAAAAAGCATGTTAGTTTGCCTCATTCAAATCTAAAGTGCAACCACATTCGTCAATGAATGGCTTCTGGTTTTTGAAATGTAAATGACATCATAACTTCTCCTCAGCTGCCGGTTAACCTGGCCGATCTTTGACCTTTCTCCAGATTGTCGCTCCGTTTCTCCATTTTCTGTTATCTCTTCTATTATTTTCTTATCTTTTCCTTGTGACCGCTAGTTTTGATTTGTCTTCTTTTATTCTTCGTGGCAGGGGTTCGCTTTGGCCTGGGGAGTCAAGTTCAGCATTCGCTTCAATGATATCTGGCGCCATCTAGCGTCCTGAATGGGTATAATGTTTAGACCCCGAATATAAGACGACCCCCACTTTTTCAGTCTTATTTCAATGCAAAAAAACACCGTCTTATATTCGGGCCAATACGGTAGTTTGCAACAGAGTAGGGATGGTTTTTTTGTCAAGATTTTTTTCCCCCTTGACCCAAAAAGTTTGAGAAGCCCCGATTGACGAAAACGACTCAAATGCGCAAGCGAGCCCATGGCGCCCGGTCACTCCTCACCTTGACGGCGTTGGCGTTGTTTTGGGAGCCGCGCACCACGCCGGTGGCCCTGTACAGCCGCGTCGGCGGCTTGAAGGACACGGCCAGGTTGTACGTCTGCGAGATGGCCTGCACGCTCGGCGAGCTCGGGTCCGACTGCATGATGGCGGGGAGCTCGAAAGACAGCACGAGAGGGAGCAGCTCCTGCAATGAGTACGGACAGGCGCACGTTGGGATGGGCGAAAATGGGGTCAAATGAAAATGCACAGCTCACGTTTTTACTTCATCTCACTTTTCTCTCCAACGACTGCTGCTGCTGCTCGCCTAGTCGCAACGCCCTAGCTCTACAAAGTTGTCCTCAAACGCATTTGACCGGTTTGTTTCCCTTGGGGGCAGATTATCAGCGGTCCAACAAATAAGACAAACGGACAGTACGACCTCACTCTATGGTAACTTATGCGTGCAGTTAAACGCACAGACAGAGCAGGCAATGGACGCGCACACACACACACACACACACACACACACACACACGCGCAGACATGTTCTCCAAACATTGCATGGCTGTCGGGCAGAGCGCCTCGATGGGTTTGGCTTCCAGCGAAGGGCAAGCGGCATGAATCGCCGCGACCAAACAAATGCCTTCGCTGATCAGTCCCATATGCGCTCGGCCTTCGTTTTGGATCAGGCCTTCCACACTTGCGCTCTGAGGGAATCGAGACGTTTAGGTCGGAACAGAAGAAACGACCGCCGGACCCATGCAATCAATGAAGAAAAAAGCCGACTTTTATATTTGGAGCTGACTTCAGCTTTACTCTAACACCACTACCTGGAGTACTGTTACAAGTTGAAAGCATGGCTGGAAAACCTCGGTGAGGTCTAGAAGAGGGTGGAAAATGTAAAGATCTCGGAGGTAAAGCCAGCTTTCATCACCTGTCTGTTCAGGTTGGGCGTGCAAAGCTTCTGGGAAGCCCCCCCCCCCCTGACAATTCACCATCGCAACAACCCATTAAAAAAAAAAAAATGGAACACACAAGTCCATACAGTCCAATGTGTGTCAGTCTGAATGCATATTTGAATGATAAAAAAAAATTTGGCCAAGTGCTTATAAAAAAAAAATCAAGCCTTTCTCTCCACTCTCAAATGCTGTGTGGAAAATGGGGGAGGTCGAATGCACTGATCAACAGGTAACTGTCAATCAAACACCAAGTCTACGACCTTGGAAAAATGGATGCGACATTGTCGGGCAAATAACTACATGACAATTACAGGACAGTAACTTTGTCAAGCCTGCGGGGGCTGGAATACATTTGCGGCTACAACGAGGCAATGTCACATGCTGACTGTCAATAAAATAAAATAAATCATCCTTCCTTACTATTCCATCTCTCTCATGTTCAATGAGGCGCTCTAAAATGGCGTGAGGGGAAAAATGTATTTTTCAGGCGGAAACATCTGTACATACACTCAAATTACTCACAAAAAGCAGAACGTACGACTCCAAACATCATTTGAAATGGCGATGAAAAAGCCTTTTCGAATTGTTCTCCTACCCAATAAAAACTGACCAGGACCCAGCGTTTGGCTTCAGACGCCAAGTTTGGGTGTAAGTGAGCTTTCAAGTGGAAAATAATTGGCTGTACACACAACGAGTGGAAAGGCAGAATCAATTTGTGGCCGGCTGTCATGCCAGATAAAAGCAGATTAGCTTTAGCTAACATCATTAGCTTCCAGTGCGATATCGCTGATTGGGAGAGCACCCACCTTCACCATGAGAACGATTTTTTTTTTTAAAATGTGTAATTATGGCAAGGCAGCTTTATTTTTGTCGCGCATGAAATACACATACAGATACATATATACAATAATATAATAATAATAAATACAGATAGCTCAATGTGCACTGTGCTTCACACAGTTAAAAAATACACTGAAAGGCATTTAAGAAATTTGCAGTTAAGAAGCTACATTTTGATTTGAAAGACGTTAATTAAGTATGGGGGGGTGAGGGGGGGAAATTGTTCTTAAACCCCCCCCCCCCACACACACACACACTTGGGTCTCGGTGATCATGGTAACGAAAGCCGAACGCGCGCCAGGATGACATGAAGGCACTGAAATGATTGCTTCCTCTGGGTATTTTGACACAAAGCATGTCACAAAAACCTTATTAAGACACCTGGGAACTGTTTTAAATTATGGAAAAAAAAGAAAAAAAAACAACCCATATGTCTCCTTTCAAAACAAAAAAGGAGCTGAGTCAGAATAGCGTGCAATTTGAGTGAAGACGGACGGAGTGCTGAGCTGTGCGAGTAGGAAACTGGAAGGCGTGAAACCAAAAACGAGCACTTGCGTCCAAAAATGATCTCAGATCTCTCTGACCTAAGTGAGTTGAAAGAAAATCTATAGGGACGTCCTCCAATCAAATGTCTGCCAGCGTTTCCACAGCCGCCGAATAAGTGCAGCGAGTATCGGAAGTGGTGGTGGTGGTGCGAGTATCCCAACTCACCCGGATTTTAACTCGAGCCGCCTCCACCCCTCCTGGCTGCCCCGCGATAGACACCTGTTGAGCATGACACAAAAAGCAACACGTTAGGAAACGAGGCCAAGACCGATACGAGCTCAGATCATCGCATGTCGTCACACTTGATTTCGATGTTAAAAAATGAATGAAAAAAAAAAAAAAACCCTGGCCTTTATTTCCACTTTGTATTTGCCAAACACGTTGCCCCCTTTGTGAGTCATTCAACTTTTAACAGCTGCGACTGCATGTGAAAAGGCAAGGGCGTGCACATCGCGCTCACGCAACCGCCAAATCCCTTAGTAGCGAATAAACTCGCAGCTCGCATTTGTAAGCGCTTCCTGCTCGGTGCGTTAAATCAGCGAGCGGACCCGAAGAGCCGCGCCGCTGCGCGCACGTCGGGCATATGCGGTGCGATGCGTTGTACGCCCGGCGAGGCTCCTATTACGCGCCGGCGGGCTTTGAAAAGAACTGAAGGAGGCAGCTTAACGGGATCTCGGGTGTTAGGAGGGAGCCCCTTGCCGATTGTCCGCCTCGTGGGGCGTCATCGGAGCCGGTGAGAGCGGAAGAGGGTTGAATGCAATCATGAGAATTGGGGGTTTAAGTGGTTTAAAAAAAGTTGTTTTCTTGACTTGGAACGGATTAAAACATTTTACATTGATTTCAATGGGAAACATGGTTTCGGTTTCCGAACAAATCGGTTTCCGAACAGTCTTCTGGAACGGATTAAGTAGGAAAACCGAGGTTTGACTGTATATATATATTTTTTCCTCTCCCAAAAACCGACATCCTAAAAATTAGCTCGGTATTTGTTCTCCATTTTGCATTTGGAAAGTTACAGCTATTCAGTGTAACAGTGTTTAGAAGGGTAGGAAACGTGTGGGAGGAGTTGTAATGGCTTAACAGAGGCATAAATCCAACCTAAAATATCACAAATTTAAAAAAATAAAAATAAAAAGAGGTCCACCTCTACTTTGCGGAAATGCATTTATTTTGGGGGCTTTGGTGGTATCACTGGCAAAAAGTGAGAGGACACTGTAAATCTGTTTAAATGTGTTCAAGGATGTGGGAGGGAATATCGTCTGGTCTCTCTATCTTAATTTTATGATCGTCCAGCCGTTTACATTTCGGCTGATGCTGGTCTGCTAGAGAGAAAAATTTCGGTTAAAAAAAACAAAACAAAACCCCAGACGGATGCAACCGGATATCCTGGCACATAGGCCACTCATCAGAATTCCTTTTTTTGGTTGTTTTTTTTTTGTCTTTCGCCAAACAACTTCATTCCCACACCGATTGGTTGAAACAAACCATCTGCCGTGCGGTGATTTCTTCGACGTCTGAGGCAGGGAGAAACCTCATCACCATTTCGCGGTCACAACGTTTGCCCAAAACAAACGGGATTTTCATCGCAACGGGCTACAGTCGAAGTTTATTAAAAAGCAGCTTGTTACAATCAGCCGCCGGCTAACGTGAACACAAGCTCTCGACCTTCGGCAGCCGATTGGCTCGCCATCGCGTCTGCGGTCGCCGTAGTTTGCATAATTCTCAGTTCTGCTCGCAGCTTTATGATGACTTTCAAGTCCAGATAATAATCACGCCGCAATGCTGCAGTTCAGTCGATCAAAAAATAAATAAAAATAAATAAAAAATCTAAATAAATAAAAAGAATACATTTATTGCAGCGGAAGCGCCATCCGTCCGTCACAGGCGTCGGCGTGGACATACGCACCTGGTTGCTTTTCTCCGCCTGGTTGTTCCTGTTGGAGTCGGGGAAATGGATGTGGCAGCCCGTCTCCTCCATCACCCGCTTGATGTTGTTGCCGCCCTTGCCGATCACGTGCGAGTGCTCCGTGTGCGACACGTCCATTTTCAGCGTTACCCTGTTGCTCTGCGGACATCCGGGACAGAGGCCGTCAATTAGCAAAGCGCATGAAACCGTCGCGCCCAATGTTTGAAGGTTTCTCATGGGCGTGAACATCGATGTTACTTCACATAATATGTTAGCATTAAGCTAGCAGAATTTCATGAGCACAAAATTATATCGTTTATTTAGATAGAATATTTCCAAGAATATGGCCGGAGTCTTCCTGAAGAAAAAAACAAAACAAAAAAAAAACAACAACAAATACAAAATAATTATGTCATTTCAGATATTACAGGAAAAATAGGAAGTGATTTTGTTCAACAAACATGACATTAGCAGGTGCTAGAATTGACGTGAAATGTCAATTTTGGGATTATATACATTTTTTTTTGCTTTCCAAACATGGCTTCTAGTGTTCCTCATTATTTAGTGTGAGCGTGGCCTTAGCGCTCCATCGTAGTTAAGCAAAATCTCGCGAGAGGCTGATTGCCGTTGCTCATCTTGGAAGGCAACAGACGGGACCGGTGTACCTAATCAAGTGACCACTGAGCGCAAACGAATGCGTTGTCCTATTTGGCCGTTCAAAGTGCACGGATGAGTGGCTGCCCCCAGGGGGTGCCACCGCACGGTCGCCCAGGTGATGCAATAGTGCTGTTGCCATGGTAACGAAGCCTTCATATCCCCCCCCCTACATATCACTGAAGACCTGCACGTCTGATTGTCCCTATGTGGGGAAATTGTACCCAGAGGCAGTGGCGGGCGCTCTTTTTCCGGTACCTGGGCCTTCTTCAGTGGGGATTTACACACTTGCGACATCAAGCAAAAACATCACTTAAAAAAAATAGATTTACATTTGACTCACCAGCTGTGCTGATGATGAAATGCTTAATAGATTTGTTTAGCTAACTGATGTTGACTGGAACACATTTTGCTCTGTCCAACTCATCAGAGAACAGAAAAATGATGATGTCATCAAAGACCCCATGAGGGCCAATTTGAACTCTGATTGAGGGGGAAAAAATTTGAGTTACACCAACCAATACGAATGATTCTGAAAGCCCTGGGCAGATTAGATTGGCATGGCAACAAACAGGCTGAAATGTGATTGGACCCCAAAAAATAAATATATATATATATATATTTATTTATTTATGCAGCTCGATATTTACCTTTGTATCGAGCACTGACATAATTCTCTCTTTGGCGTCCCTGACGTGTTCCCTCTTGCCGCACACCTTGATGTGAGGATCTGCACAGCACAGAGACAGAGAGAGACAGAGAGAGAGAAAGACAGAAACAGAAAGGGACAGAAAGAGACAGACAGACAGAGGCAGAGAAAGAAAGGGCGGGTCAGGACAATGGGTGACAACGTAAACACAACATGGCCGCTCGGGGCCGAGCGACAAATTACAGCGAGGCCAAAAAGCCCAGCCACGATAATTGCCGCTTTTGATAAGATGCACGCTGGCATTCTGAGTCTGCTTGCAACCGCGGCGGCATGTGAGAAAGTGGGCGAGACGGCGGGAGGGTGCGGCGGGGGTGTCCGCCACCACTCAGCCGATCGGTCTGTCATTCGGTGACGTCTGAGCTGAAATTATTGCTCTGTGCCTCGCATTTTAGCTTAAATAGACAACACAAAACATCACGTGGCGCATATCGCGCTGCTCAACCTCGTATTGCCACTGCAAGACGCACAGGAAGGAAAGCTTATTTTCTGCACATGTGGTTTGCTTTTTCTTTGGCTTTGAGGCAAAACTTAGTCAAAAGAGGAAGCGGCATCAACAAGTAGTCTGGCCGGCTGTTGTTCAGACTTTTTTTTTTGTTGCTTTGTTTGTGAGCAAAATGTTCAGATATGCTGTCAACTCAATTCAGGGGGTTAACTGCCACTTCCAGTTGAAGTTCACCGTCAAACTAAACTTCAAACAAAAGAGAATCACATGTGTATTGAAAAAAAATGACATTACTTAAATCTGCTAGCTTAATGCTAACACATAATGTGAAACACCAGACAGGCTAGCAGTGAGCATCAAACGGCAGTGTTCCAACGCTTTAACGAGCACATATTTCATGTTTCTCCTCTGCGAGCTACGAGTACCCTTACTGCTGATTATTGAGTCTCTTCCAAGCTCTTTCTTGTTAGTTTGTCTGTTCTTCTACTCCGACACGGCGTTGTTGTTCAACGATTCTGCTGACGTACGCCGCTTCGCTGAACAACATGGCTGCAAGCAGATGAGCTAATTTACGAACGCAGAGCCAGTTTCACTGAGTTTGCAATTCGGTTATGATATTTAGAAATTTTTCTGGCCATCCTAGTGAGCATTTAAAAAAAAAAAAATGTTAAAAAGAAAGAAAGAAAGAAAAAACTTGCTTTTGCTAAGAAACAGTTTTTCCCGTGTGACAAGAAAGGAGCCCAGCGGAACGCAATCACCCAGTCAATCGCTCACAACGCTGCAAATAAGATTCGCACGTTGCATTGCAGTGATTTGCTAGAAAATTTGACCTGACGCATGTAGTTTACTGAGGTCACCTGGGGTCACCTGCTCACGAGTTAAAATCGAGAGAGGGCTGGCAATGAGAACCTCTAAGTATGGCGGCGTGACACCTCAACGCAAACTAGTTTATTGCGTAACCCCAAAGCCTCCAAAGTCATTGTAAAGCGAGGACCCCTTGGACTTATGACCGCTTTCTTCTCAGATATCCACACAAAGCAACGGCAGCGAATGCTTACATCTTGAGGGGCCCCTGTGGAATCAAACACACACAGTGACACACAATTGCCCACTAAATACACTCGAGGAAGTCCTCCAAGACCCCTTTCCGAGAATCCCCGTTCCCTCCCTTATACATACACACACACAGCACTCGCAGTATCTCAGATTTACAGTCTGGCCTTCAGAGAAGCCGCACTGAATCCCGTTTATTGTTTCGACGTCGCTTCTGCATTCTGTGGGATCTCTCGAAAGCGCATGTTTACAGTTGGGGGGTCTGGGCGGGACAGAACAATTTGTGATGATGACGACGGAATTCCGAAGTGTATGGAAACGGAGAGACAGAAAACATGACCAAAAAAAAAAAAAAGAAAAAAAAGAAAAGCCTTTCACATTCCTGCATGACAAAGCTTTGAATACCCGCCAGTAATACCCGATTTGGGCGTTAGAGGGCGCTCCTCCAGTGTCCCCACTCTAACCTGCAAGAGCACATCTGGCAAACATTATCCGGCCTGCCCTGCAGTTGTGATGTACAACACCCCCGCATTTTTGAAGCAAAGTGTGGCGTAGGCTTTTTTTTTGGGGGGGGGGAGTAAAAAAATGTGCACCTAACAGCTTAATTTGGCACACGCAACAGCTAGAAAAACAAACAAAAATAAAGAGCAGACGTTCGGGCTGCAGAAGGTGAGAGCTTTCAGTCACACAAAGAGGGAAACTTTTGACCCGCAGCTCACTCCTGGAAACAGCTCGTATGCAAAGCGCCCTCAAAAAAAAAATCTTGTCTTTTCATACTTGAACAGGTATGTCTTCATGTTTTTCAGACATTTAATAAGGAGCACGTAGAGGATGTTACGCAATTTCCATTGTATTTATTTATTTGAAAGCATTCGGTAGTCGGCCAAAATGATCTGAAATTTTGACTAAACTTGTCAAAATGAATCAGGTTTGATGTTACCTTAAGTTTCATGTCAGTTTGATGAAAAGGCTTTTTGTTTTTGGGGGGGGGGGGGTTGAATATGCTAGAATCACAAAGTCGAACAAGAATGTGCCATGTGCACTTTTGAGGAAATTTAATTCAAATACACCAAGTTGAAAGCAGTTTTGGACATGGCACAAAAAACAAATTTTTAAAAAAAATTAAGAGATGGAAAGAAGGGGAGTGTCTGGGCGTGAGCTGTGGTCTACAGCAGCTCTTTGAAAGTGTCCTCATTTTTTAGTTTGTCCCTTTACAGTACCTTCCTTATTCTATTTTTTTTTAAAAAAAAAAAATGTGATCCTCATAAGTTCAGGTCAGACTGCATTTATATTTTAAATGATATAAACACTTTTGGAACACACAAGAAAAAGTGAAGGCCAGGTAGTAGGACTGAACAAGTAATTAAAATCAACTTGCTATCGCAATGTAGTTAGATGCAATTTTTGGGAGAAAAAAATCATCTCTGCTTAATTTTGGTGAAGAATGTTTACATATTGCTTCATTAAAAAAAAAAAAAATCTCAGATTAAAAAAATTTTTTTTTATTCAGAAATGGACTTTTGGAACACGTGCACAAGGCAGACTTCATGTGTGTTATTTGCTTCCTTGGAGCATTAAATCACTGGGGGCTCACACGCACGCACACGATGAGGTGAACGTCTGGCCTTATCGCGGCGGCCGGGCAGGTGGCAGAGACGCACGTAAGACAATAATAATTGGAACAGGCAAGCTCACATTTTGATCGGGCGCAATCCTCGCTTGGGGGAAAGGTGACAAACATCTGCCGCTCGCCTGCCGACTTCCAAACCGTTTCCAGACTCGCCGTGAAAGGCGACCCCCGGGGCAAAGTTACGGAAAAAATGTCTCGCAAAAAAATAACACGCAGTCCGGCGCATCACGTCATCAGTGAGTCGTAGCTGAGTCAGTCAATGACTGGTGGGAACTTTGGGGTAACGGCCTTTTGTAAACATGTGCTTTTTGACAAAGATAAAACTTTTTTTTTTTTAATGCTCCAAGAATCAAGATTTACAACAGCGGAATAAAAAAGCAAAATTCACATTCTGGCATTTAATTAAACTACACGTGGTCCTGTTTTACCAAGATTCATGGTCTAATTAAATTGAACTCCTACTCCCACAGCGGCGCAGCCCTCCATCTCGCTCATCTGTGAAATGACCCGCATCGGTTTTCCAGCCACGATTTGGTCACAAAAATGGAGCCCGTGGTCCATGCTATGCGATATTAGCAAAAAAAAATTTTTTTTAATTTTTTTAAATAGAATTCATTATTTAAGAAATGCTTTCTGCCATAAATGTTTACAGAGCTCCGTTCAACACATGAACCAATACACTAATGGATAGAAAAAGATACAATTACATTTCTGGTGCAAAATCACATGACAGCAGTATTTATTTTATATATATTTTCAATAATATTTGTTTTCATTGGACAGCGCTGATATTTTACATGTTTCTACTTTTACCGCTCGGCTTTTTTAACCACCAATGATGCATCATGCCCCTTTTATTTTGCCAGTTTGTTCACGTGCGGTCACTCTGCTTCTCAAGTCTTCTTCCAAGAACACATGCTCATAACCGGAAGGCACCGCGTCCAACGTGTTTAAGGGAGGAGGGACGATGACGCCACTCCGGAAAACACTCGACGCTTCACGCGAAGGTTAAAACGTCAATTTAGCACACAGAACACGCGTGCCAGGTGGTGACGGCGAACTCCTTTGTGTGAGACGACTTCTTATGTCATTTTTGTCAAACATCTATTGCGAGTGCGTCAGGAAGTTACATAATGCCGTTGGATTGCACATCTGGCCGGAGGGCTCGCATTGGCAGTTCTCCTGTGGACAACAAAGTGGGCGTGGCCACAACTCTGTGTGGAAGCTCGCCGATCGGCACGCCCACTGGACGAGCTCCAAATGAGAGCCATCATGTTTTATGAGGAGCAGAGCACTGGAACAACTGACTAATGAACACCGGGGCTCTTGTTGGAAGTGACGCCCACCCGCCCGGATTCCATCCATTCTTTTTTTTTTTTTTTTTTAAATAACTCCTGTGCTTACGAGAGTCACCGGTTTTCTGGAGTCTAAGACACCCTGGATCCATCGCGAGCCACTCACATGTCACATCCGGACAAACAACTGTTCATCATATTCATTCTCAAAATCAATTCAAAGTCTTCAAAGGACAGTAGCGGGTGGCGCATTTGGTACCTGGGCCTTCAGTTGGGACTTGCCTGACAAACCAATTTTGAGTAACACCGGTATCACGTGGCAACTATTAAAAACAAAACAACAACAACAAAAACAATACTTCACAAAAACGCAATAGCAATTAATGAGCTGACGGAAAAATAAAGATGTCATTGAGGATGAATTTAAAATCTCATTATTTAATGAAAGAATTCCATTGCTAAAATAGTTACATTAGCAGAGTGGAAGCTAGCTATCGGCTAGCTACAGCTATCCATTAGTGTGACCGGCTAACTACAGCTAACGACCGGCTAGCTACAGCATGAATTTGAAATCTGATTAGTGAAAGGAGTTCCATTGCTAAAACAGTTACATCATCAGAGTAGCAGCGAGCTAGCAGCTAGCTACGGCTATCTTTTCCTATCCATTAGTGTGACTGGGCGAGCTAAGCTAGCTACATTTGACATTAAAGTTGTATTCAATCAATCAATCAAGCTGGAAACCGGCTAGCTACAGCTAGCCTAGCTTCTTCTTCCACCACGCTTGTCTGAATGCCCTGTAGAAATCATTGTGTGTGTGTTGTGTATGTGTGTGTGTTGTGCTGTGTTGGTGACGTAAACCACGCACCATCAAAGCAGTTAGTACACGCTATTTTTTTCCCCTTCACCATGGGAGGGGTCCCACAAAAAAAATTGGGTAAGATGTTAAGAGGCGGTAACCCCCTACGGGAATGCAGTCGCTTTGACCTTTTTCCCTGAACACTTTGTTTTTACGTCAAAAATGAATTATAGTTCCTCTGACGTGGTCTTAAACGGCATTGAATTGGATTCAACGTGCATAGTCATGAATGAAATACCTCTCTCTTCTCATCGTTTGATGCCTCTGTTTTCCCCGAGAAAAACGCAGTGCTTAGCACCACGCCGGCTAATTGAGGTATTTTGGGGCGAGGGAACGCGAGGACAACATGTGGATTTTAGTCAGCGGTTATTGCTGCTACCACAAGATGTTGGGGTTGTTGCAAAAACAAGACTCTGAGCCGTGTGTTTCTGTTGCATACACTTCATTAAACTGCGTGAAAAGAATTTGCCTCGACGCTCGTAAATCATTCAGCGAGGTGTTTATTGTCGCGAGAGTCATTCGCAATCGTGCAGAACTCCACAATCTCGGCGTTATTATATTGTGGATGTCTTAATTTGACACATGGGAGGGGTACAATTTAAGAATCAAGTCTCAGTAGGGTATATAACGGTGCCACAGCCAGAATAATGAATATTATCATTCACTTAAAATCTCTTTGACAGCGCCCATCCAAATTCAGTTTAAAGCAAATTCAACCTGTGTATTGTTTCAGCAGTTACCCCCCCCCCCCCCCAAATTTTTTTTCAGACGTCCATTCAAGTGGCACACATTGCGAGAGGTAAAGGAGGGGCCATTCTCACCTTTTTTCGACTTGGCTCCGATCTTCAGCTTGGAAGGCCAGGCTATCTGCGTTTGTGTTTCATCCATAATCTGCAACACAATTAACATGAACAAAGGTCATGTGGTGCGTCAGGGTCCCGAACAAACTCGTCTTGAAAGGTTTGTTATTCTTTTTGAAAAGCGCATAATGCATCTCAGTCGTGCTGATTGGCCAGTATTAGGCCTTTTCAAAATAAAAATAATCACCTGGAGTTTTGCAGATTAAATATCTTACGAACAGAAGAGAACAACAACAAAAAATCTGATAATTAATTAATCGGATGATTTAATTTAAAAAAAAATTGAATAAATTAACTTTTTGGGGGTATCATAACAAAGATATGAAGGCAGAACATTTGACTCTTTTACAATATTTTGTCCTTTACAAGAGAAAAATCAAAACGTTTTTTTGCCGATTTCTTAGGGTGCTGAGGGAATGTTTGAATGTCTTATGTTGTGATGTGTTGAAGTGTAAAAACAAAAGCGCTCAGCATAAAATCTGCCAATTTGGGACATGATTTTAAAAGGCGATTTTTTTGGGGTCAATTAAATCAGCCCGCCAATAAATTGATCAGACCTTATACTTTTTAAAAAATGCTAAACCAAATCCTATTATTTTATCAAAAGACGTCCACTCCCGTACCGCTAACATATAAAACATCATTGATGTCCAGGGGGTTGTAAATCTTCAAACTGCTACCGCAACACAAACAGAAATAGCTATTGAAGACGCAAAAGTCAACTGCGACCAAATCCAGTTCCAACAGGCAGTCTAATGCGAGACACTGGAGAGAGAGAAAAAAAAAATACAGAGCGCCCAAACTTGGCTTGTCGACATCTGAAAAAAACGCCAAGGCCAATCTGCCTTTCGACATGTCCAGTCGTCGTAAGCGCGAGCACATGCGCCGACGTTGAGAAAGCAAACCTCCAACCGCCCGCTTCTGCCTTCCAACCGCAGGAAAGCTCGCCTTGCCCGGGCTCTCTGGCTACAAATCCACAGACAAATCTCTCGAGAGTTTGCTCACCAGAAGTTAGCGGAGGGAGGGAGGAAGGAAGGAAGGAGAGAAGGAAAAAAATAAAATAAAATCAGAACTTAAAGTTGGGGAGGAAAAAAGAAAAAAAGGCTGCTCTATTCTCTCTCTTTGTTTTCATACTTTCTGGCATCTTTGGGGTGAAAAAGGCAAGAATTTCTATAAAGTGCTACCATGTCTGACACTCGAGCACTTGAGTGTAAAACTACTTCATATTCCTCAGCGGTCGAAGCAAGAAGAAATGAGCGCGGTGTTGTCGTTTAAAAGTGCGCCCTGTCAAGATTAGCGGGGAGAGATTAGCAACAGTGCTACAATAATGATAACAATTCACATCTTTCCACCCCGCCCCTGGATGAGGAACTCGAGTCAAAAATGTTCGACAACGAGCCTAAATTCTGATTATTATTCTGTTTGTGGGATAAGAATTAAGCACATTCATCCATTCGGTTTTCATCCAACAACAACAGGTGAGCTGTGATGTTAGCAATGCGAGCCCGAAGGCACTTTGACGTCAATTTCAGAGGGGGGGAAAAAAAACAAACAAAAAACACCAGCCACCAAAAATGGATTAAAAACTAGCGGCTCAATCTGCTTAGTTTTTATTGCACAAACGCCAAATTAATCAGAATTCAAATAAAAAAACGAAACCGGCAAGTGCTTCAATGCCACCGCTTGCTCTAGAGTGAGCAGCCCGGCCTGGTAGGCGTCAAGTTTTAGACATACTGACGGCTCGTCCTTCCCGAGGACGGTCGCGTGAAAAGTGGTCGGGGAACAGAGCGCGCCGCTCAGAGGGCATCGGCGTTATGAATTCACAGCAAACTTTCTGCTTTGCTCTGAAATCACCATTCAAACGTGCCCCCGAGTTGCTCTTTTGGAAGCGATTGGCATCTGCGGACGTTCCAGTTGTCTTCTGGTAATGCTAAAAATGAAAAAATAGAACGTAACCGGCTAGCGTTGCGAAAAATGAGGCTGAATGTGACGTTATAGCCTCGTTGGAGTAAATGTTTCGGTATGATAATGCGGAATGAAAAGAAGGCAGAATTTGCGAACAAGCAAACAGCCCCCCCGCCCCACACTTTTCCTGAACAATATTATGGAATGATTAGAGAGCAGAATTCCTGCCGCGTGGATTCCAATTGGCCGTGCTGCCATTAACTGTTTATTATTTTTTAATATTATTTAATAATTATGATTATTTATTATAATAAAATAAGATTTATTATTGATTATATTTATTCTACAAATATATTGCTAATGCTTTATTTTATATTGCACTTCTATTAAACTGTGTACAGTTCTTTTCTGAAACATTTATTTTGTGCATCTCCTCCCCCCATCTTGCTGCTGTAGACTGCAAATTTCCCCAGTGTAGGACAAATAAAAGTTATCTTATCTTATCTTATCTTAATTCCCCAGCAACAAAGTCTCCTGGCGGCAACGAGCGACAGTGGCGGCACCGAGGTCGGCCTTTCCGAGCGTTTGGGCCTGAAAACAAAACGCCGATCGTTTCCATAATGGCCCGAGGCCCGAGCCGCTAATCTCCCAACATCGCTGTTGTGCGCCGCATGTCAAGCAGGACAAGAGATAAATACCTCTGTGGCTAAATAAAGCTTTTCATCATTAAAAAACGAAGCCAGCGGCCACGAGGTGGAATGCACCCGCATATTTGCTTCGCGCTCTTGCACATCGCTGTTTTTCGCCAGCCCTCTGTAACCATGACAGATGGCGTGTGTCCTAAAGTGTGGAATTTAAAACCAAAAAGAAAGAAAGACTCCCTCGGCAATTTGGAAGACAACCTAAAGAAGAGCAACAAAGTCCAAGCCAAGACATATTTTGGAAGGCGTTCGTCGCAGGTGCTTGATGTCGTTTCGAGGCTACG
Source organism: Hippocampus abdominalis (assembly GCA_018466805.1). NCBI lineage: Eukaryota > Metazoa > Chordata > Actinopteri > Syngnathiformes > Syngnathidae > Hippocampus > Hippocampus abdominalis. The sequence goes on from CM031702.1 coordinate 2,242,345, forward strand.
TGTTCATAGATCGCACTTTTTGATTGTATGGTGCCGATACCGGGCCTTATTCCGATGCATCGAGTGTTCGCGGTGGCTGTCGATACCTAACAACAGATACAATATGACAGAGTAGGTTGTTTGAGGCATTGGGGAATCAGGAAATTTAAAAAAAAAAGGTCTTTGCTAACAATTATCTGTCAGTTTATCGAGTTCTGGTTTCGAATCTCGACTTCCTGTGTGGACTTTGCGCTTTTCCCACCATTTTGCTTGTGTGGGTTTTTCTCTGGGGACCTCCTCCAACATTCCAAAAGGCATGCAAGTTAGGTTCGCTGAAGACTCCCAATTGTCCTGAACCGAGAATGTGAGTGCCCGTTGGTCAACGTCTGGATGCGCCCCGCGATTGGCTAGCGCAGGGATCGGCAACCCAAAATGATGAAAGAGCCATATAGGACAAAAAAAAAACAAATATGTCCAAAGCCGCAAAAAAATAAAAGCCTTCTATAAAACTTACAATGAAGGAAACAGGACGGTCTTAGAATTATTTATGTTATTCATTCCTTTGTTGTGTGTTCACAAACGCCACCATATCATTTATTTTGTAATTTCCTCACTTGATTTTTTTGTTTCGTTGCATTATTTTCGCTTTTCTTAGTGTCAGTGAAGTGATCATGAATTTCCGTTTTTTCGGAGGCTGTCTTTGAACGCCTCTCGAGTCAAACGAGAAAAAAGAAGGCACGGAGTCGGACGCTGACGTGTCCGTGTTTGTCGAGACTGTTAAGAACAAAAATAAAGTGTACGTTTTTAAAAAACCAACACCACAGCTCTCCTTTATTGGAGCTGCAACATCTTTTTCCATTTTCAAACATTTTTTTTTTTTAAAGCTCCAGGGAGCCACTAGATGTCGCTAAAGAGCCGCATGCGGCTCTGGAGCCGCGTGTTGCCGACCCCCGGGCTAGCGGGACGTCCGGGATGCCTCCAGGGTTCAAAAATGTCGCCTCTGACCCTTTCGGTGTTTATGTCTCCCGTCTCCCGACGCGGTTCAAAAACATGCCCGTCTGGTTCACTGGACACTGGAAATTGCCTGCCGGTGGAGAATGTGGGTGTGAATGGTGACTGGCGACCGGTCCGCAGTACACCCAGGGGGTAACCCCGCCTCTTGTCCAACATCAGCCGGGATAACTTTATTGAGGACAATAGAAAAATGGATGAATGGAGGACAAAGCGTCCCATGATGAAAAGTGCATTTCAAAAGGCGGCGGCGGCGGCGCCGATGACTTTCCCCAAAGTCTCCCCGCGCTTTGCTTCGCCAAGGGACGTCTTTCAAAAAGGTCCTTGTTCAGAAAGCGGGAGAGACATTTCCTGTTCAGCGCTGCTGTTCTTGGCGGCGGCGTGCAGATGGGACTGATTTCGGACAAGACCACACACTGCTTGAATGGGCGGACTCCGTTTATTTTTCGATGAAAGGACTCGCGGACAACTCGCCCGATGCGCAAATTCCTTTACCTATGCCTCGAACGCCCGACCGACTCTGCCGACGCCCCTTTGTGGAATGCATAAATAGAAAACGTCGCCGCTGATCGGTTCCATCGCGCGGCCTTGACGCGATGATTGGCTCGCAGACGTTTCCAGCTGCTGTGCGAGCAAAATCAAACGTCCACCCGTACCCCCGCCTCACACACACACACACAAAAAGCAACAAAAAAAAAAAAGTCCCAGACTGGAAGGCAGCACATGTGTTGGACACACGTGGTCGTGCACGACCGTCGGCTTGCACGTAATATATCGCTGAAACAATCAACATGGCAGAGGCATGTTTCCTCCTGGCCCGCGCGGCGATGGTGCAGCTGTTGTTTCAGCTGGAATGTATGTGTGTGTGTGTGTGTGTGTGTGTGTGAGGCAGCGGGACGTGGAGGACTTTTGGGGGGTGGGGGGGCTGGGGGGTTGTTAAGATGTGGTGAGCAGACCTCGAGGCGGCATCACCAGAAACGATGCAGTTGACGGTTTGGATTCGAGACAACAAGCATTTCTGACATTGTCTTCGATCCTTCGGATAATGTCGCGGTTCCACGACCAAGTCAATACCGATAAAATCTTATTCACACATGAAACACTAAACGCAGTAGGAGTGGGCGGGCGGCGCGTAACGGAGATGCGGTGCTGATAGAACGTAATCCCGTGTAAATGACATCATACTCCGTCCTCTCACATGGACGGTATTACGCCATGTCACTAAGGACATTTATCGATTTACAAATAATCGATTTAAACCAGACTAAAATATGCATCGCTGTTAAAAAAAATACAATAAAAAAAATAGAATCAATGCTGAAAGTTTGATCACAAAAGGAGTTGTAATGACAACAGTCAAATCTCGGCTACGTCATGGAGATTAACAGTCAAGATGATGAGTTCATTTTCCAGTTTTTGTTTTTCACGTCACGGTTTGTAACAACGAGAAGTATGCGGATGTTAAAAGAAAAATATCCGTCGGTTATAAAATGATTTTTGCAAAATGATTCTAGAAAATGTCATTGCAATTGGGAACTGAACAACGAAAATTGAAGCAAATCTGGGCTTGAGTGAATAGTTATATCCCTTTATAAATATATATACATATTTATTACAGTCAAACCTCGGTTTTCGTCCATAATCCGTTCCAGAAGGCTGTTCGAAAACCGATATTGTTTGAAAACCGAAACCACGCTCGTTTTAAAATAAAAATGTTTACACGTCTGCTCACAATGGAAAGCAACACGAGGAAGCGTCACTTCCTCGTCTACCCGAGGAAGCGTCACTTCCTCGTGTAAGGAAGGCGAGAGGAGTCAAATGGTGCATTCAAGTGCGCTCAGTTTGTTCGAGAACCGAAATTTGTTCGTCATCCGAGGCATAAAAAACATTTTTTTTCGAAATTTTTGGTCGAAAACCGAATTGGTCGAGAACCGAGACGTTCGAAAATCGAGGTTTGACTGTATATGTAAAAAACAAAACGAAATATCAGTGTGGCCCTAATATGATTTACAAGTTTAATTCCTTCTGTGACCAAGCTTGTAACCCAATTTGCCCGTGGATCCAATCGATTTTCCCCCACTGGAATGAATTGAAATGGACACTCCAGTAATCCGTTCCAGTCCCCCCCGCCCCCGCCCAAAAGAAACCACTGGGTGGAATGCTAAACTGCAAGCATGTCACTTGCCAAATGTGTTCTCGATTCCCTCTGAACGAGTCGACAGACAACTTGAAGTCAGCTTTGAGAGGTTTGAGGTTCATCCGTATAAATCCACGTCGACTCCCAGGCAGGATGCGTGTTTCAATACCACAATGGCACCGCAAGCAATTCGGCGACAGATTCTCCCGTTCCATTGAAATTGTCGCTCAAGGGCACCTTGAGAGTGATCAACGAGCACACAAGCGTCTCACCAACCACACGTTCCACAGTGCTGACATTTGAGCTGTATGAAGAGGGCGTTAGCTAGCCAACCTTTACTGAACCAAGGTGCAACAGGAAAACCTCACAGCCTGCCACCAAATTAAAATACTTTGTCACAATATCATTTAAAATGAGCGTAATATAAAACAAAGAGAATGACCCATTCAGTATTTCACCAAATCACAAAACGGACACAGGAAAATCCGCTAGCTTAATGCTAACATGATGGCTAACCAACCGGCGCGACAAGGCGACGCCTGCCAATCATTCGGACTGCACAGGGCTACGAGGGATGTAGCTGGCGTGCGCACGCTTGTATTTCGGCCCCAACGAGAATAACTAGCTTGTGATTCGGCACTTCAACATCAGGCCCCGCCTTCTTTACAAAACCAAAGTGTTTTGCGTTGACAGCTGGAGGTTTTCTGCCGCTTTGGACTCAAAGGAAGTCTAGTAGACGGTGAGTAAGAGCGAGCAACTGGGCCTGGGGACAAAGTGCGGGGGCGGATTTTTTTGGGGGGGGTTTCGACCTCTGACTCTTCCGGCAACTGCGGTACCTCGACAAAAAGTCCAGCGTGCGGACTAGGTCTTATGCCATTCATTAGCCGAGCCCAGCAAGGGCGGCAGGAAGCGGTCAAACTAACACTTTCCATTCCCCCCCCCCCATCAACTTCAGGGTCTCGCGCACACATGCATCTCGTTCCTTTCGGCTCAACAAAAGCGTGGCGCGGTCCAAAGCCGTGTTTATTTTGCAGCCTTGAACGGGCCACGGCCACGGAGCACGCGATCCGAGGGGGCAATTGCACGCAAATGGAAATGCTGCACTTGAATGAAAACCTGCTCTTCCAAGTCAAACAGCCCGTCGCTAATTTCAAACTGACGATTTAACCTTGAGCCCCGGCTACCATATTGAGGTCTTGAGAACTTGAGAGGTGTGTGGGTGGGGGGGGGGGGGGGGGGGGGGGCAAAGTTGACCCAACTCCAAGCAGATTATCTCCGAACGGCTCTGCGGCTCACGTCCGATATTTCAACTTGGAAATAAAAGGTGAGGAGATGCCAAGAGTGTCGAGTGCGAGTCAAAAATGCCATTCAGAGGCACGATTTGCCTTCAGAAATGCGCATCGGGGAACGGTTAAACTTCCTTCTCCGTTCTGCGTCAATCTGTAGCAAATAGAACGGAGTAGACTGCTGAGACACTGAAAACGATTGTCCAAAAAGTTCATTGACTGAAGCCCTCAGAGGTTTTTTGACACCTATGACATCACATTGGGCTGACCAAAATTCCTCCGTTTTCAACAAAATTGTTTCAACACGACAGGATTAAGCCGTCCATTCGTCCCCACCTGGAAATGTGAGATTTGGCCGTCAGCTCCCCCCCATATCCAAAGCAGTTCTTGCCCATACCGGTAATTCTACCGCCCGACGTTTATCCTAATTTTCAGAGATTATTTCTCCATGTCAAGTCAAGGTCCCGATTCAAGAACTGCAGTCGCAAAAATCAACCGCCGAAAAAGCAGACGAACCAGCAAAAACGCAAAGTTAATCCTTTGACGTCCGGGGAAAATGTGCTGAAGCCTCGCGGCGATTTCAACCCCCCCAAAGTTTTTGCGCCACATTTGATCACGTACCAGGACCGAAAATTTTCAACCAAACTTGCGCCGAGCGGCGCCACGAGTACCAACTCAGAACCTTCAACTGCTCTCTCAGTCATTGGCAGTCAGAACAAGAACCTTGTGAATTGCTAACAAGATCCAATCCGAGACATTTGAAGCAATAATGCCAAGCAACCCTGGTTGCAATTTCCAACCAGTGGCCGTGACTGCTAATCTTTTGAAATGACCTCCAACTACTGGGAAGGTTTCGCAACCGTGCCCCGTTTTGCAAGCGCTGAAAAAGTACCGTCGGGCAAGCACAGTTTTGAAGGCTCGAAATTGTCCGGAGGTGCGACTGTGACCTTTGGGGCTCATGTTTCCGCGGCCTTCAATAAAATAAGAAATACAACTCAAGTCTTATGATTGATGAACACTTTAGATGCTGGTGGTTTTCTTTCCAAGTGTGTTTTTTTTTTTTTTTTTTTGTGGTGGTCCTTCGTTCAATAAATCAGTGCACACTGTTGAACCGATAAAAGATTGGAGGGAGTCGTACAATGATAAGGGAGGTGCGGGCTTCAAAATATTCATGCCCTCAAAAGTTTCAGAACATTACCCAAATCGCCGATGAAGTCAACGAGGCAGAGCGGGCGCGCTCGATGTTCAAAATCGATGCACGTGTCGGCAACGTTCACAAGGCGTACGTGTGTACTTCAGCGTTCCGTTACATAAGTAAGAAAAAGTCCCGTCTGTTGTGTCAGCTGCGTGACGGGGAGAAAAAAAAAAAAATCAGAGCGCGGCGGCCCGCAGCGGTCAGCGTCGGTGCCGTCGCTTTGTGTTTTGTTTGGATTTGTAATCAGGAACAACAGGACATGGCACCTGACATTTGTACGTCAGCCCCCCCCCCCCCGTTTGACAGAAAAGACACTCAGCAGGCAACAACAAAACCCAAAGATAATCAAGCAAAACAACCACGTGTGGACAAGACTCACCTTCTGAAAGAAATCCTCCCCGCCGTTGACTCTCCCCTCTGAGGCAGCTAGAGTGAGACAGAGAAGAGGAGCAATCAAACTCAACTGCATTTCTAGAGCTCTTTAAAGCCGCCGACGCTGTATACAAAGTGCTGCACGTGGAGCAAAAATTTTTCATCTAAAAAAAAAAAAACAATAAAAAAATAAATAAAAAAGCTATAAAGATAGGAGAAAGGACTAAATCTGTCAAACTCGCTGATCAGCAAGAAGGGGTGTCAAACTCATTTCACATTGTGGGCCAGTACGGACTCTGTCATTCAATGCCAAACCATTAACCCTGATGCATAGGGTATTAGTCCTCAGGATTGTCCCAAAAATGTCCCTCTTCCAATGTCAACTTTTTTCACTCACTTTCACCCCTCAAAATGTTCAGTGAATTGCCAAGGATATACATCCACAAAATTTAGCTTCGTGGGTTATTTTTCACTCATTTGTCCAACAGTCCAAAATCGTCCAAAGTGTCCGAAATGTCCAATTTCGGGATAATTACTGCATGGGGGTTAACATGATACCATACTGTGCTATGAATCACCAAAATCTCATCTCTTTCCTTTGTTTTGGTCTCAAGAAGCATTGATTGGCGTTTCCATGTCATTTGCTGCGTTGGGTCTATCTCAGTGACAGACTGAGACTGCGGTTTTCTTCCCCAATCAAAACAATGTTGTCTTCTACTGTGATCAAAACAGTGTGCGGATAATCCACGAATTGCATTGTATTTAAAATATTCCTTCTGTGTCTTCAATGCATTTTTTTGTTTCACTTTTAAATGATCCCGCGGGCCGGATCGAACCTCCTTGGGGGGCCGCATGTTTGAGAGTCCCAAATTTCGAATTCTGAAATGGTCTACTTATTCAATTGCATATGATATATAACACAAACAACAATAGGTTTGTTTATGACAATAGGTTTATTTTATATAAACAAATGCTGCAAAAATTTAAATAATTCAGGCATACACGAGTATTATCACAAAAAACGATCCAACTTTAGCTGCTTCCTCTGTTATATCTCCGCAAGAAACTTTCGCAACACTTGTTCGCAACACTTTGCTTTAACGTTACACATCTTGGCAATCGTCTGCTTTCCCCGCGGTGAAGGCCGATCGCGCCAATCTCGTCTCGCGAGAACGGAAATCTCGTCACGCGAGATTACTTAACGTGAGATCAAAACAACAATGGCGGCGATTGTCAAACGGCGATCGTTGCTGGAAACAAAAAGATTTACCGTCGTTTTTCTTTGTTTCGTTTTGACTGAGAAATGTCCTTGCGTCCCAAAAACGCACATCATTTGGAAGTGTGCGTCTGGGCGGGAAAATTATGCGTCTAGGACGTAGCGGTAACGAGATGGCTGAGCTAAAGAATAAAAATGAGTTTGAAATATGGGCAACAATGGGGCTTGCCGAACGTTCATTCCAAAGAGAGGGACCGGCAACGGAAAAGGCTTGATCACCTCTGAGCCTCCACTTAGTTCTCGGTAACCTCGAATGGTGTCTGCGCCGCAGACCTCAGAGGTAAGGTGGGGTGAGACCATTTTAAGATTTGAAAACAAAACAGTCGAATCTTAAAAAAAGAAACGTATCGGGAGCCAGAGTAGCAGTGATGTGCTCCCTCTTACGAGTACCAGTCAAGAGGCGAGCGGCGGCAATTTGGACCTACTGGAGACACTTCGTGATCCTGTCAGGCATGGCCGGAGTGAGCTCTCTCTCTCAAAGATTGTCTCTTCACATGGCAGCGTTTAGAGTGGATCTGACTTTCGCACTCATGTTATGCTTGGCGAGCGGACTGGTATCGCTCATTTCCAGGAATGGGATTCAAATCATGCTATGTAATCCAAACGACTGAAAACCAATCCCGTGTGACTAATTGATGGATATCGGGCAATCGCTGGTATTGCAGTGTACAGGAGTCCGGAACGGTGTCATTAATACAATGTTTGGGTCAAGTGTCGCCAAATTCCACTCCGTGCCAGATTCCGCGGCACAATTCTGGGAATACTTTGGAAAGTGCAGTTTCGGAAAGAACACGAACCACATCAGAAGGGTCCCAGTGCAAACGAAAATCAACATTTACAAAAGCTGGGCGCTTGAAAGTCTTTTTCCGAGCACGGAATAGAATAGGGAGGAACTCCCTCGGCCGTAAGTTGCTGTAAGTTGAACTGCAGCTGGTTGCTAATAAATGTGAACCGCGCAACCTGAAATAAGACTGAAGAAATAAAACCGAGGTCAGTATTTTATGAGACCGCTGGCTTCAGGCGTTACATGTAATCACGCTGTCCAATCAAAGCATTGTACAGGATGATTCCTTTCAATATGTACAGAAGCTGTGTCGAATACATTCAGTAAACGTAATGACAACATAAGCAATCCTATCTTGAGGTTAGTTAACTAGCTACAGCCATTTTCTACCTCGCTAGCGGGAGGAAATTACATTAGCGGCAGTAAGATAACATTTTTAATAATACCAAACTGAATTGAAATGGATTTTCATTTGTCATTTACTTGAAGTGGAAAAAAAAAAATGTTAGCTTCACTTCCATGTCCAGGCACGCTCGCGCAAACAGTTAGCTTGCAAGCTAGCTTAAAGAATTCATTTAATGATATCAGAAGTGACTTGAGGAATTACATGCAAGCACAGCATTATTCATTTTCTGTCGTAGAAAAGTTACAATGGCAAATAAGCTCAATAAATGTACACAAAATGCCAAAATCTAAATTTTCTTAAAAATTTCTAGCTGCACCAACAAAGCTTACATGAATTATCCAACGGACAAAAAATATCACGTTTCCATTTGGGATACTTAAGCTAGCAGTGAGTTAGCTTGTAAGCTAGCACAGAGAACTTGAGAATTGAGGTGAGATATTTTGTCTCGCCCCGTTAGCAACGATTGAGATGAACCGCTAACCGACCGAAAACAACAGACTGTGCTTCAAAACGGATGCGAGCGCACCTTCCAAACAACTGACATCGATCCGGCATCAAATTTCTCCTTCCTACGATTTCAACGCGAGCCACAGCTGATGCAACAAGGAGCAACGCGGCGCAATGATTCCGTCGACACATGCAGTTTGAGTTGGATAAACGTGCGGCTTTTGATACGTCGACTCGAATTGGAAGAGCGACCCGCGCTGGGTGGAAGACGGAGGGGCTAAACACCAAAAGCTTGTCGTCACTCCAGGACATCTGCAAGTCTTCCAGATTATGGCAGCTCTGCTAATGTAAAATACATATCTGTCCTCCGGGGAGAATTCTCATGTTTCGCTATCATCCGAGCAGGAAGTCTTAATGATGTCTCTTCACCAACGTTGCCTGAGATGGATCTGTTACCGTCTGTCGGAATCTGGGTCAGGAGCATCCGCGGATCAAGATTTGGGTAGATGTACCTCCCCCACCCCCCAAAAAAAATCCAGATATTCCATTATTAACACTGATATGTTCAATGCATCTGCAGAATGTGAGAGGCCTACTTAAAAAAAAACGGGAGCTTTACTGCCATTCAGAGCAGACATTGTGGCCTTTGGCGATGCGCGCCGACATCATCAAGGAGGCGTGTCAACAACAATCCAAGCACTTTATGATCACGCCGAGACCATTTTGCTGTAGTTACATTTCAGAGCCGATCCCGGCCAAGCTCATTCTCAGGCCCCTATTGCGTTGAGAACAGATGGTGTCTGGATATTTTGCTGGATCATTAGCGAAAAACAATACAAAATGGAAAAACTACTGACTGTTGTGAGGTCAGACCCTTAAACAGAAGTTTTCAGAAGCTGCCTTCTTAGACTTCATCTGCTTCTCTGAAATAAATAAATAAATAGGTATATTGAGGATGAGGCAACCGGGTTGGTTGAACGGCTCTGGCTCGGCGGCAGATCGACTAATAAGTGGGCATCAAGGACGCGCAACAAATGTCATAGACGGACAGAATACAGAGACATCGGGGCTGCAGATTGACCGCAACTTTGGAGAAAACATGAGCAAAAACCTACAACTCGCCAAAAGGGAAACATCCCGTCGACAGATGTGTGGCACGCAAACCAGCCGTGGGAGAAACCAGACCTGAGACGGGAAGATTACGAGACCCGTGAGGGTGCGCTTATCATGACAGCAACCCTATCGGTGGGCCGTTTACGACACCAACTCCAAACCTGGCCCTGCTCACATACTTTTGCTTCAAAACGGGAATATTGCAATTCGGCGCAATTTTGTTGGGTCACGTCGGAAAAAATGCTAAGAGGCTTGCAATGCGATTAATAAAGAGAAACATCACATTTGTCTGGAACCATTTCTTGCGCAGACTTTTGGCAATCTCTTGTCCAGGCCTCCAACAATCGACTGTTAAAATCACACACCAAAAAAATAAAAAATATCGTCCATACTGTAGATTCATATTTCTGAAATCTGAATCGAGGCCCACCGCATTCCAAAAACTGGGCTGAGGACGACAATCGTCTCGGTCAAGCATCAGGTGTGTCGCTTCCGAGTTGATTTTCACCAATTGTAGTCAAGGTCTGGAACATAGCCCCCCCCCCACACACACACAAACGGCGATTCTCTGGACTGTTGAAAAAGAAATGTTTTTTTTTTCTAAATGCCACCATCTTATACGTCCTAAAGTCGCCGTGTCGTTTTTGCAGCAGAGACGCCAATGACCGAATGTATCCGCTCGTCCATCTGTCACAACGCGTAAAAAGAAAGCGATGAGCTGCGGAGGAAAGCACGAAGGCCTAAACACTGACAGATGATAGCCGGATCTGTTCTCCATTATTTCACGGGCAGACACGAAATCCGGGAGATTCCACCGTTGTGACACTGACGGAATGCAAACAGTGTTGATTTCTACAGTTGTAGCTCCGATCCACGCGCAACAACAATCAAGCAAACAATACCTTCTAACTCCGACCAGAAGACTCGGATATTTTTGGCTTTTTTTTGTTTTTTTTTCCCGCTGTTGGATTCTTGCACTCGCGTACAAGTTCAGCTTTAATGCAAGGGTGAAATGCAGGTTGAGAGAAGGTCAAACGGATTCCGGTTCATTCGGCCCCACTTTACACAATTCAATCATGTTAGCGAGTGCAGAGTTTGCCCGGGATGTCTTCGGAAACAGTCTATGATGACTACTTTGGCTTCAATCACAATCACCTGGTGTTAATTTTGAACCAAAAGATGCCTATCGTCAATGATGGCTATTGATTCATTGTCAACAAAATGGGGACCGCGGTCTGCGGGTGCTTCGCTTGTCTGCCTCGGTCATGAGGATCTGGGTTCAAATCTCGACTCCGTGTGGAGTTTGCACGTTCTCCGGTGGTTGCGTTTTCTCCCGGTACTCCGGCTTCCTTTCCCAAAACATCAACGCTGATATTCACCGGCGACCAGTCCAGGGTGTGCACATCCAGCTGGCGTCGCTCACAGAGGCTTGTAGGGACACACAAGGAGGCTATTACAGTTCCTTGGCTGATTATTTGACTCCAATTTGATTAATGTTCCCACAAGTCATCAGGTAAATTGATCAACTTCCACAATAATACAACATCAAACCGGTAACATTTCATTTTTTGAAATACTCCGTCATGAACAGGTCATGCTAGACATGTAGCTGCCTTGGCGTGCCTCCATGCGTGCGCGTTAGTGAGCTCAGGGCGTTTTTCTAAAGCTGTCACTGCGGAATCGATTATCCCCCGCCATTATTTCATCCGTTAGTTTGTCTGGTGCTACGTGCTACGTTGCGATTACCTCTAGTAGTAGGTTCCCGGCGACCGGTCGGTTGCCTCATCATCACACGTCGCCTCCGTCCTCATTCATATAATAATCGTACCTGTTAAAGCGCTTCTATCCCGGTCTGCCCCAACAGCAAGAAACCGCATTTACCTGACATATACAAAGACGCCATGTTGGATGTGGCAAAGTGAAGCAAATTGTGAATACGATTGCTCTTGATTGCTATTGATCGTATGATGTTTATATTCGCTCAATTTTACGATATGGTTTGCCGAATTTATGTCTAATACGAAAGCCACATACAATATGACGGATGGGCTGACACACCGCTCCGACCCGGTTCAACAACTGAACCACGTGCGCAAGAATCTGCGAGAGACGTCCAGATATCAAGCCCATTTCCTTCCCGCGTCATCCCTCCTATAAATGATGCCAAGCGATTACACAAAGCAGCGCATTCCTGGTACCTGGTATCTCCAGCCCAGTATCGGGTCCCCTGCCGAGCAAAAGGGAGGGAGCCTCGCTTGGAGGCTGTTGCTATGTAAACATGACATTGTTGGGAAATCGCCGTTAATCATATTAAAAGCACCGCCGCAGTATTTTTAATTTTTTTTCCTCAAGTCTACTTGGCTCACTCGAGTATGTCGACTGATACTGCAAAATATGTCCAAATCGGATGCTCCCCGTGCATAACGGAACAGGACATTACAAACAAAGTTCGAGCAAATCATGATTCCTTTTCCTGGATGGACAGAAAGAGATGCAACAGAATAAAACAAAAACAAACAAAAAAAAATTGATACAATCACGCGAGGAAATGAAACGCAGCTAGCAGCCGGTGCCGAGTGATCCGAGCGAGAACAACAAAGCAAAAGCAGAGCTTCTCCAAAAAGACAAACACTGAAAGCCCTTGAAGGGGCGTGTACGTAAGTGGGGTGCCCACTGCCCACCTCTGCCACCCCCCCCCCCAACCCTCAAAGAAACATTTCTAAAATAGCAACCGCAAACCAGACAGAATGTAAATCTGCACTCTGACAAGGGCAGAAGAAAAAGATGTTGGAGGGCCGTGGAATAACAGAGATTCATTTACAGCTCCGGCAGCGCAGAAATGGGTCAGAGAACTGAAATAAGACTCCCCCCAGGCTGCTCCCCCCCCCCTCTTTTTTTTCTTTTTTTAAAGTAATGAATTACAGGTTTTTCCACTGAGTGGAGCCCAATTATATTACATCTGCTAAGAGCTTCATCATCGCCCCGCGATGGAGGAATGCGCCGCGCGGGCAAAGTTTGAATAGAATTGTTTAATTGTCGCGGCATGTTGTTGTGGCGACGGAGGAACAAGAAGGTGCGAGAAAGGAAGGGGGCAAAAAAAAAAAAAAAAAAAAAAAAAAAAAAAAAAGTGGTGACAGAGCGGCAGGGAACCCTGCTGTGAAATCGACTCCAGTTACTTACAATTGACTGGCGACCGGTCCGGGGCGTACCCTGCCTGGGATAGGCTCCAGCTCGACCGCAACCCCAATGTGGACAAGCGCTATAGAAAATGGACGGACACTTTGCGGTTCGGCTGCATATCACTGACATTAAAAGTTGGCCCCAAAAATGGATACGTACTGTGGATCCATGCGCACACCAGTCATAAGACCCGGATAAAATTTTGCAAGATTTATAAATCGTTCGCAAAGTAGCATAATTGCCCAGGTCATTTTTAACTTGCTATCACAACAATACCCAAACCTACAAAAAGATTGTGTAGATCAGTGGAATCCAAACTACGGTCCAGGGCCCATTTGTGAATTGCAATATATTTACCGTATTTTCCACATTAAAAGACGCACTGGATTATGAGGCGCACCTTCAATGAATGGCCTGTTTTGTAATTTGTTTCATACAATTGGCGCACCGCATTATCAGACGCAATCTGCAATGCATCCACTAGATGGAGCTACGCTCAAGGAAACGCCAACAGAACGATCAGATGTCAGTAAAACGTATTTACCGTATTGGCCCGAATATAAGACGGCCCTGATTATAAGACGGCCCTGATTATAAGACGACACCCTCTTTTTCAAGACTCAAGTTTGAAAAAAAAAAGACTTTTTGAGCGCCGTGAATGGTTATAATGTCTCGACCCCGAATATAAGACGAACCCCACTTTTTCAGTGTTATTTCAATGCAAAAAACACCACCTTATCATACGGGCCAATACGGTAATAAAGCACCGACACAGTTCACTTAACCAACAGCAAGTTATAACTTAAAACTCGTTAACGTTGAACTCTCTTGCCGCTGCTTTATTTCCGTGTTCAACTGTGAAACCGATCGCCTTAAGTTTGAACTCTGCGCGTCAGCATGTCAGCAAGGAGCCATTTTGGGGTCGACATATTACCGTAATAACCATACACAAGGCGCATCAGATTTTAAGGCGCACTGTGAGCTTTGAAGAAAATGGAAGGCTTTTAGGTCCGCGCCTTTTAGTGCGGAAAGTACAGTAGTTCGAAATACAGCCAGTGAGAGGTTTGTTCTTGCTCGCAAATAAAAAGTGAGGACAAGAGAGCACTCGGGAGGAAGCAAGATGAGGTCAAAGACCGCGCCGCATTCTCCCTTAAGATGCACACTTCCTGTCCAACAGCCTTACTCAGCACCCGGGGGGAAGACGAGGATGACGCCTCAAAAGAAGGACTTTTTTTGTTGTTGTTGTTGTTGTTTTTCTTTTCATGGCATGACACAGCTCAATAAAAGAGGGTGACGACTGTGGAGGTTCACTGCCACGTTTTTTTTCTGCTTTCTATTGCGTCGGCAAGGTTATTAGAGTTCGTGAAAACAAAATGAAAGTGGGAAAGCCAATACTCAATCTACAAATTAAGTTTATACAAGAAAAAAAAGCCCCTCAAAAATTAGAAAAGCTGCTCCTCAAATGAAGGCAATGATTGGCAAAACTGCTGCCCAAAGTTTAAAAAAATAAATAAAATTAAAATATTGTGAGCCCAGGCTTGTTTGATAAATACAGCATTTCATCCAAATATCTCCTGCAATCATCACTTCACGACAGCAACTTTACCAACGACTTCAGTTCATATTCCGGGTACGTCACCACCGTCGTAAACATCCGACTCCTGCTTTAATATCATGAAAATGCATTTTGGAAGTTAAAGAGGCAAGACCTGGAACCAAATGCCAGACAAAGTGGATCACTTTCAAAGTGGAGTAAATGTTAATGCTTTCCCACCACAGTGTCTTGTCTATAAAAAGAAAGAAAAAAAAAAGTGACCACACAGGGGTTTTTTTTTTTTTTCTTGTCCACAAATAGCCATCTTTCAGGCTTTCATGCCACTGTGAAGCTCTCCAAGGTGTTACAACTTGCGAGTTCTCGGACGGGCTGCCAAAAAGACGACAGTAAACTTCAATGGCTACCAGGGTGAGATTTCCCGTAACCCCCCCCCCCCCCGAAAAAAAAATCTATTTACTAATTCGACCATCCAGGTCCAAAGACACGGCTGGATTTGCTGGCGTCACAGTTTCCATTTTCTCCTGGTGAAAGTGGGCCCAAAAAAAACAAAAAAAAAAGAGAGCGATGACTGCAGGGCATCCGAGTCACTATGAAGTCACGCCAGCTAATCATCTCTCAATGCTCGTTTGGATTTCCCAAAAGTCACACAACCCGTGACGACATGCCCGTGCGTCGTCAATTTGAAACTCCGCTTCCCATTTTAGCTTCGTGCTAGGAGCGCTTCTTGAAATTCTTGACTAATGGCTCATATAATTGCAGATTTAGTTCTTTTCCATATTATTAAAAAAAAAAAAAGGATGTCAATCCGTTTTCAGTAACCAACGCTGCATATTCTGGGAGGGTGGTAGGTCCCATTTTGCCTGCACGCAGTGTTTGGAGTGAAAGTTGCAAAAAAAAAGACTTCATACTGGCTATGGCTCAATTTGTGGAAGCCAGAGCTTGGCGCAAAAATGGTGCATCAGCATTTGGCTGTTATGCTGCACACAAACGGAATTCAGCTGCCAACAAAAGTGAATCTCTACGAGTAGAGTCGTATGATCATCGGTGCAGAGAGGACGCCGAGGACTGCCGACTAGGGAAGCAAGCACGACAACACGAGCGGACGGCCCGCATTATTCCTCGAGGCAGGATGAGGTCAGGGGTTAAAGAGGTTTTATAGTTCGGATAACGTGGCCTCCGGAGGCTGAACTAATAAATAAAGCAGAGACGAGCGGCGGACGGAGGAACGCACATTCTGTGCTCCGTCCCGGCCAGAGCCACACCAACAAACCGGGAACATCCAATCAACTCGCTCCGTTTATACACACACACACACACACACACACACACACACACACACACACACACAGCGTGACGTGGCGCGCGGTATGTCCGGGACACTTTGGATCTTGGGTTGCTCTCAGGCTAAGTTGTTTTCCTGGAAGAGTTTGAGATGACATGGAGCTTTGAGGAATGCACTTGAGCAAGCGCAGCAGCGCCAGACATGGAGGGCGACATGCGCGCCGAGATCTAAACATCAACTTAGGCAGGGGACAGTGAAGTCGCGTTCATAGCGGGGGATCGAGTCCAAACACACGGGCAACGGGTCAACGGCTAAAATATTGCTCGAGTCTCTTTAAAGAGTGGGGGAAAAAATGACTGGTTTTACTCCTCCAACTCACTTTTGAAGAGAACTAAGTTTACTATGACAGATTATGCCTTTAAGAGGCGGGGCCTGGTGGAGATGCATGTGACATCAGGTCCGCGTGTGTCTGGGCATGAGCGGTGGCCGACAGCAGTCTGCTCAGTTTTTGTTTTACCGTTTTCCGAGCACTCAAAATACATCTGAAAAGTGTGGCTGAAAAGTGTGGCCTTTCCCACATGCGCTGAGGGCATTCAAGGAAGTCAACTGGACAACAACAAAAATCTTCATGCCGATTGCAGAATCACTGGCTCGGCTTGCCATCACAAATAAGATCAAATAAGATAAGGTATAACTTTTATAGATGTAAGGGATCAAATTAACTAAAAATAACGCACTACACCACAAGCTAATCCCCTCTGGATCATTTTTCAGAGACATTCGATAGAAAAATGTGACCCTAAAATCTTTCAAAAAAACATAACCTGTTCAATCGTCACATTAAATAGAAATGTCACCCCTGGGTCCATATTGGCTTATTCTCGCTATTCTATATTTTAAGACCGATATTACTCGTCTTCAAATCGAGTCTTAAACATTTAGATCGCGAGAAAAAAAAAATACAGTTCACTAACAACCAAAAACGTTTAACAACACCTAACAGTGTCACGTCATCTTAAAGAGTTAACACTCCGAATGTATCGAACAACAAAAAAAGATGAACATTTCAACTAAAGTACATCGTAGTCACCAGGTTTACAGTTGATTCCTACTCACGTTAGCAAATGGCTACTGATGAGTTTAGCTCGTCCGAGTTTTGCTGACACAAGCCTTGCTCTGATCAACCAATCAGAGGACAGCAAAATGGTGACGTTTGGCGCCACAACTAGCGGGCCAGACGAAGCCGATTTGAAACGGTGCTTTTCCGAATCAGTCACTTTGCCGATCGGCTAGCATCGGCAAGCACAAGTAGGTTTTGACGGCCACGGTTGGATAAAATCGACATGACAGCTCCTAGTGGCCGAAATCGGATTTTTTCTTTTTTACGTCCGGCGCACAAGAACACAAATGTACCACGTGCTCACTTATTTGAAGTCAACTGCTCTAATTGCTTCGTAGCAAATCGCCCACGTGATTAGCAGATGGTCACATGCCAATCAAAACAAATGCCGCGTGTTCACGTGGAACTTGGCTACAACGCGAGCGGAGCGAAACTTTTGGGTGTAAATTAAACTAAGGCCCATTTGGGAGGCTCGAAAACATTCCACAACAACACAACTACATATGTGCGCGTGTTTTTTTAAAAATGGAATACCTAGCAACATGAATTCCAGCTTCTTTCGGTCCACTCGGAAGCGCTCCTCCGTCCACTCCGGATCGGGCAGCTGGTGGGGTCCGCTCAGGTCCTCCTCGGAGCCCGGCAAAGGCGAGTCTGTGCTGCGCTCGCTGTTGGAGCCCTGGTCCGACTGCTGCTGCTGCAAGTATCCGCTCAAAGCGTCGCACTGGGCGGCCATGGCGGCGCTACTCGTCGGTGGAGGAGGACTCAAAGAAAGTTGCCGAGTACTGCTGCTGGACCGCGTGGTGCGTCACTCGGGAGCTGGGCCTCGCGAAACCTTCACGCAGCGTCATTTCCCCCCATTTGAGCGCCGATTTCGGGGGACTAAAAATAGGCAGGCTCCGCTCTCTCCGCGGGCTGACTGTGCGCTCAAGTGCGGCGAGAAAGTCTTTCCAAGTAAAGTTTCGCGTGACATCCAGATCTTAGACTCCTCCCAGGAACCCCCCCCCCCCCCCCCACTTCAAGCATCCTTCCCCCTCTCCCCCTTTTACGACCAAAGCATGGGGCTCTTAGAACATCGATTACATATCCTTACTACTAGACAACTTGTCCTCACTAGTTCAACGATTTTTTTATTTTCCCCCAATTTAGTAAGACACTGGTGCACTGAATGTTTTCACTAGTGATGACCAAGAGCACAAATTAACATTAGCACTTCACTCATAGTACACGCATGTCAACTAGTGCAGTTTGACCTCCTTTGTCTTATGTTGTTGTCCGACTCGTATGTCAAAGCTGCCCTACAAGTGTACACTAGTGGAAAGAAACATGAAAAAAAAAAAAACAGTAGAAAGCTGCAAATGTTCTCAACCGGGGAAGAGTTGCGTTGTGGCCACGTTATCATCTGGAAAGGCGCATTCTTCCCCGCAAAGCCACCAGGCAACGGTTTTATTGGCCTGCAGAGGAAACAATCCGCATCCTGTCAAGTGGGGGAAAGCGGAAGCAATACTGCAAAGTTCAAGCAAAACAAAACAAAAAAACGGGCCGAGAGGGAATGAAACACGCGCGCACCTTGAGTGTTGTCATTTCATATTCATCTGCTTTATAAGAGTGTTTGAATCCATTTGGGATATTTTGTCATGCCTGGTCTAAGGCACCATGGATTGAAAGTTTTATAAAAAAAAATTAAAATCCCATTTGTATGCTGAAAGAACATGTTTTGCCTTATGTTTTATTTCCAACTAAACAGTTCCGACAGCTTCAGCCAAGTTTAATTTAAGAGCAACTTTCCAACACTCCTAATGTCCATGTTGTCCAAAGCTGCTCGAGTCCCTAAAAGACATACATCTGCTCTTAATAAATCATACAACCCCCCCCAAAAAAACGCCAACCCTAGAAAAGCTAGGCAGTTTTGTTGGTTCCGCTATCATGATTGTTTGATGTTATGAGTCATTCCATAAATACATTTTTAATAAATTTTAAATGATTGCCAGCTTGCTCGTGCTCCTTTTCTCATGTAGAGTTGCACTGGGGATGCAAAATTTGGGTCTTGGAAGCGCATAAAATCACAGATTCTAAAATTTAACAGGTTCCAAAACAGCTCCACGTTTAATAGACAAAACATTCTATACAGCGAGAGCAAAACGATTCTATAATCACCTGAAAACATCATTTCGGACATAAATATTTCATAAAGGCTATTTCGCTCTGTGATACCGAGTTTGCAAGTCTCCGGGCCTGTGTGAAAAAGTCAAGGCCGCCCTCTAGTGGTCATCAAAGTTATCACCGGCACACGTGAAGTCACGTGGGTGGAAAAAATCAAATGCGACTCAAATCGTGTGGCGTGTCAAGTAAAATGAGCATAGTTTTATTCCATATAAATCTCTCCAAAGTAAAATAATGTGAGGTATCGTCACCATTGCTCATATCATCATCATCATCATCATAAAACAATAATAATTCCAATTGATTTCAAGCAGAAGAAACGGAACGGCGGAGACAATGGGGTCATGGTGTCCAGTTTGAGAAGTCAAAGTGCTCCCAGCGTAAACTGAAAACAGTGTGGCGGCGTGGGGAGGGGGGGGGGGGTATACTGGCTTTTTTTTCTCTTTAAACTTGATCTGTCGTTTGGAATGTTGATGCTGAAACTTGCCTTGCCTTCACATCGCAAACTTCCTCGTCCATTCTTTGGCCATGTCGTTGTACCTGGACGTAACAGCAAAAAAAAAAAATAGTTGAGAGAAAGATAAAAGAAAAAGATTTGATTGACTTGGCTTTCAGGCTTACTTTTGTCGGTCCGATTTGTACGTGTGCGCTATGTCGGGGACTAAAGGGTCGTCGGGGTTGGGATCGCACAGCAAAGAGCAGATGGATAGCAAGACTGCAACAGGACACAACAGGCACACGCGTTTACGTCAGTCAGTTAGCCAGTTGATTCACATTTCAGGCATCAATTCAATTGAAAATATAGTTCCACAAAAATGTCGAGAAAAAAAACAAAACAATCGGTTGTTATATTTGGCCTCCGGAGAGCGAGGCGGGACACCACGGGTCCAAGAAGGGTCCCAAAGTGTTCCAAGATGGAAGCTGAAATGTAAAATTGAAGGTTGGCTCTGAATAGGGACCTTCAAATCATTCGGCAAAGTATATTCAGACTAAATCAACCAGATTTCCCGGAAGCGCAGTGAAATATTTACGCTACTCCTCAATCTTTTTGTTAGTATCTCCAGCATGCAGATCATTTCCAGAACCCTGGACTGCACTTTCGAGCTCAGATCACGAGACTATTCTGCACGATATGCGAACAACATGCGGGTCGAATGCTACTTCTTCCTTTCATAACGTTGCTGCTGTGAATTGGGAATTTCTCCATTGCGAGACTAATAAAAGTTTTCGTATCTTAACAATATCGATATTGTGACATTTAAAAAAAACAACAACTTTTTTTTCTCTCATACTGCCAACTAATCAAGCGCAATGTGGTTCTTAGCTAATTTATTGTAATACTCCGAGATACTGTTCACCTATTAAATGGCTATGCAGATTTAAGGTTGCATTCAAATTCCGATCAAAGCATCTCGATGCATATGAAATTTATACTGCGCGTCTTGGCAAAATGCAAAATGCATTGGTGTCTTCTCGGTGAAATGAACCTCAAAGTGGAATGAACATCGCGTTACTTCATGCTATAAACGCAGCCACCTTGTAGCGAAGAAAAAAAAAAAAGTTATAAACAATTGAATTAGAACTGGGCAATTGGATCGGCAAGCGTCAACCCAGCCTGAATTCACATCTTATAAAAAATCAACAAAAAAATCAACATACCTTTTGATACGGTAAGGGCAGGCGACCACTGCGACCTCAGTATGTCCAGGCAGATGCTGCCGTTGCTGTTTATATTTGGATGATAGATTTTTGTGGTAAAAGCCACCTGTGTGTGTGGGGGGGGGGGGGGGGGGGGGGGCACAAATGAAGAGAAACACAACGCAACGGTTAAAGGGCGTCATGTTTAGCATGCTAGTGTGACACTTGATCCTCCCGTCAAACAGTTGATACGGTGCGCACCGGGAGGATTTGACTTTGCTGACACAGCGTAGCGGCAGCTCGGCGGGGATAACGATGAAGCGCTGCTTCCACAAGGGAAAACAGAAACCATGCCGTCTCCCTTGGGCATCTCGCGTATATGCTATCGCAGTTTGCGGTCGCTTTTTCAGAAACGTTGCGCCGAATGCAGCCGCCTCCAGTTGTCACGGGTAACGAAAGCCAGACTTCGCCGTTGGCTCGGCAGCATATGGGGCGGGGAAAGGGCGGGCCGGCTCGCTCGCTTTTTACAAGGCCCACTCTCAGAAAATAATCATGAATAATCAGCAGGACAAAAGCAAAGGGCACATACAAAAATATTATACCTGGGAAGTGTTTTAAATTGTGAATAAAATGCGGCGGGAGTGGAATGCTCCAACTGTCAAACGGACCAACATTTTCAGAAAAGTATCCATCAAACAAGCACAAAATCGTATGAGGTCAAACTAACTTAAAACGGTGCCAGTGAATTTAAGGCGGGATTTACCGAGGTGACATTTTGACCGTGGCGCAGATTAATCCGGTTTCCATTATTTCCTCGGTAGATAAATATCTTTGAAATCCAGTACGTGATTTGAGGTTTCACGGTGCCTGCACTCGATTTCCAACATCATAAAGACTTGTTGGAAGCTCGCTGCGAAATCTGCGAGATGGGAAAACCTACCTTGGGGGGTTTGAAGGGATAGTCGGTGGGGAAATGCACAGAAAGGAAGAAAACCCCTCCATTGTACGGGCTGTCATTCTAAGATGGGGAAAGAAAAAAACCATTGTAGACTAGATTGTGAGATATATATTTAAAAAAAAAAAAAAATCTCAACAATGTCACAGGCCTGCATATGTTGGACTGCCCCAGAGTGTGACAGGCTAAACTTTTTAAAACAGGAAATAAGGGTGTGCTGCAAACTAGTCAACATAATGCTCTATTGTGGACACATCTAGAAGCAGCACACCAAAAACACAAAGCACAAAAAAAAAAAAAACATCTTGAAAAAGCTCACCGGTCCTGTGATGCTGGCTTGCCAATGGAACACTACGAAAAAACAAAAGGTGATTTTAACATTGCAAGTCAAGTTCTTTCTGAGATTGTGTGTGTGTGTGTGTGATTGCCCAGAGGTTCTGCTACAGTTGAAAAAGTTCCGTAACTTACCCAAGACGTCAAAAGACACCATAGCAATATGCAAATACGCTCGAGAGGAGCTGCAGCCTTGTAGCAATTACAGTCAACCCCGCCTACTTGCACTTTTGGTTCTGTAGGACCTAACCATCAAAGTATTTGCCAGAAAACTATTTGCTATATTATATTTCTGCTGCTTTGTTAAAACACCACACTGCGTTGGCCACTTGCTCATAGCCAAGTGGCTTGACCTCATACAACAGCAGCATACAAGATTCTAGTTGAGGCAGCCTTGCGTTTTTGGTCATTTTTGTAGTTTGTTTTGTTATTTTATGTTTGTTGTTACGTCGTGTGGACCTGATGTGGACCCGTTTTCAGCAGTTTTGGCCACGTCATTCGTCAAAGAAGGAGAATCTGTGCTTGGTGGTTGCGCCTTCTCGGCAGCACACGCATACCAGCACTGATTCTTTTGATTGTGAGGAATGTCGGCGCCATTTGACTGTCGTTGCTGGACATCCCCGGGGCGCTTTTGTCTTGCGCCTGAAGTAGGCAGCATTTTCACAGCCCTGCTTTGTTCAGCGAAAAGGTCGGTGCCGATGGACAGTCTGCATGGATTGGATGGATGCATGGTTTGAGGAGCCGACGATGAGAAGAAAGGAGCGTCAGCGCAGAGCGCCGATGCATGTGTGGAACTGGGAGTCGCGGCTTGGAATTGAAGCGGATTTACATGGGACAGGAGAAGAGAGCCAATCTCTCTTTTTCGTTAATGGATGCTACAGCTTCTTGTTGCTACAGCTTAGCTTGTAGCAGACGTGTGCACATTGCCGCATGACGTCTTTGATCCACTGGTGAAAAGGACACTTTGATTCGCTCCTCTTTCATCCATTACGGCATTAGTGTATGCAGGAAAGTGGTTAAGATTGCATAATTGTCTGTGTTTCATGTGTTGTCTTGTATTATTTTGTCATGTTTTTGGTCAACTTTTCTTTTGATGGCGGCGCGGACACCCGCAGCGGCTCCTCTTGTTTTATGTTGAGGGGGAAGAAATTTCATCTGTGCTGTATGTTACACATACGTACAGCACATTTGACAATAAAGTTGTATTCAATTCAATTCAATTTTCGGTGGTGCCCATGACAAAATCATTTCACAAAAACAACCAGGGTTGTTTATCTTAAAGGGTTTGACACTCATCGTATTCTTTAAGGGTTCCCAATTCTAACAGACTTAAGACGTCTGCCATGCAGCAACGATGACAATGAAAATGAAAATAAGATGACGACGTCGTCCACTCACTGTCATCTCCGACCGGTCCCGCCGAACACGATGCAGGAGGGTCCCGCTTCAAGTCACACAATTCCTACCCCAAAAACACAATTGAAGAAGCATTTTTGGTATCAGTTCCGGGATTGAGTTTGTGCTTGTTGCGTATGCGGGTAAGGAACGATGATAAGCAAACACGTTCGAGTGAACACGCCTTAAACCTTTTTTGCTAGGCCAACTTTGAGCTAGCCGCGAAGTTAGCTTACTCGCGTTGAAACGAAACAACCACTTCAAATAAATTGTTACGATTGTAACGTCAGCACCATTCACGTCGACTTTGGTTCTCTTTTTTTTTTTTTTTAAATAAAAGCTGAATTCATCCACTTGTTTATATTAAACTAGTTCGCGAACGAGGCGTTAAGACCGGCCGGCGCGATGGCTGTTTTCGATACATCAGAAGTGATACGGCCAAACTCACCTTCTTTATTCTTTTCAAAGCCATGACAAGTCTTAAGTGTAGCTTACGGGAGATTGTGGTGGCAAACAGCAAACGGACAACGAGCAAACAAAAATACTTCGCACCAGATGTTTAGTATTTAAAGAGCAAACTGGTTCTCTATTGTTTCCGCGTTTACTTTTTTCTTTTTTCTTTTTTGGTTGAGCTCGGTGCATTGTGGGAATTGTAGTTGGTGGGAAAGCCTCTCTTAAAGGGACCACACTCGAAAGACTTCTTCGCCATGACGTCACACGTACTTTCGGATGACAAGGCAAAAGTATGTTGCAATTAAAAACTACTCTTACAATCTATCCCCAAAGTTACTACGTAAATGTAACGGAATAAATGGAGCTTCTTACGACCCAGCTTAGGTAAGCAAAAGCTACTTCTGCCTAAAGTATAGAGGGCTCCGTCCTTTTAGCAATTACCCACAATGCACTACCGGCGGCCATATTGGAGGGCTGTTATAAACAAGCCAGACATTTTTATGATGTACAAGCTGTAGTGGCTCGGTGCTCTGTCGCTTTCTGGCTTTTGGGCTTGGTGAAACAGCCACGACAGCCCGAGGTGCTCTTTAAAATTTGATGCTTTGGCCTAAAATACCCATCGTGATGAATGCTTGACCTTCGAACACGGATCTCTGATGACGCTTTAAAAACAAACGAGCTTTCACAGGATTGCATTCAGATTTCAAGACTATAACGACTTGCACAATCTCACCAAATCAAATGTTTTATGGACAACTCTAAATTTACAAAGATAACAATGAGGACAATGGGTCGATTTGACCCGGCTATTCTCAATGTGTCCAAAGCATCCTGAGAAACATTGTTAGAGCTCATGATGAACCGTTTTCATTTCAAATGTGTAAAAATGAACCGTTTCTTACTGTCTGTGGGTAACAAGTTTCAAAGTGGAAAGGCTTGTTGTTCTTCAACTTGAAAGTGGGTCATTTTGACCCACAACATAACAGGAAGGTTAAGTCAATGAAGGCCCTGGTACCACCAACGGCCCATTTTGACCAACAATGTACTGGCAACTCCTCATCTGTGTGCTCGTCTGTGATCAAATAAATAAATCACAGGGAAAACCAGGTGAGCTGAATATTCACGTCCACCTGCCCTAAAACCGCAAATCCAAAGAGAGCGAAGGGGACGAGAGGACAGGAAACAAACACGAGCGCTAGCTACGAAGAGGGGGTCACATCTGCAATTGTTTATGCTTCAACTGCGCTGCCGAGCTCGAACGGAATGACATCCTTACCGTTTGTTACCACCGCATTCATTCACACGGAATCAAAACGGCGCATTGGCAAATTCCCTAATATCTTCTCAGCGTTGTCATGATTCTGTTTGTGACCAACAGGTGGCACTGTAGGGCTCCCCCCTGCAGCTGCACACCTGTTCGTCGTTATGTAATTAGTAGTACAAAAGGACTCCCGCCCGACTACTCATTGTCGGGTCATTGTTTGCTGCTGTCAAGTTTGTCTCAGTCATGTTTCCGTCACTGTTATGTTTTAGCTTCAGTCATGATTTTTGTTTGATACTTTGGACTTTGTTTTGGATTTAGTTTTCTCCGGTGGCCAGCCAATCGCAGGGTGGAAATGTCATTTTACATATATATATATATATATATATATATATATATATAATGTAGAGAGAGAGAGATAAAACAAAAAAATCATTATTTGTAGGCTTAGTAAATCATTTTGTAATGAGAGAAATTTGATCATTTCATATGGCCCACTGATTGAGATTTTTTTTCCCCCCATTTTTAAGGTCCAACCTACTATTGTTTGCGTGACGTGCAATTTGTAGTTCAAATGAACACGTCGACGTCTTTCCATAAACGCGCTGTAGGTCGATTCTATTCGGGAACTCGGCGTTCCTCAAAACGGGCTGCAACTTATTCCGCGCACGCGATTGGTCCCGGATCGATGCGCGTCCACGGCGCGGCGAGGGTGCGCGCCTGCTTGCCTGCTTGCTTGCTTGCTTGCTTGCTTGGCAGCATAGCGGGGAGGAAGGAGCGCGGCGAGTGTCGGCGAGCAAAAGAGCGAGACGGTGGAGCGAGTCCCCCGCCGAATGTCCGCCTCCCGGAGCCACCGATGAGCCCGCCTCGCCTTCCTCGGCGCGCCGCTTGACAACGCTCGAGGCCAGCTGGGTCCACGGCGTCCGCGCACGTCCCGATCCACGGGTCCCACCAGCCTTGGGGGTGGGGGGCTGCGCTTTTTTTCAGGTGAACAACCCCCCCCCCCCCTCCCCGCTCGCACTCACCATACACACCGCCGACTGTCCTCGTCTTTCTCCTCGCCTGCTTTTATTTGTTGTTGTCTTGTCTTGTGTGTGTTTACGCGCGGACGAGGGGCGTTGCTGATCGCTGTCCAAGGTGCTGCCCGAGACACACAAGGCGGCCTCGTGCACGAGCAGCTCGCATGCATGCGCCACTTCGTGCTTTCTTGCATTCTTTCTTTTCGTTTTTTTTTTTTTTTTTTTTTTTTAATGCATGCATGTATGCATGCACGCGACGTACGTGCAGGAGAAGGGAGGAGGGGGCTATTTCATGTTGTGTGCGGGAGGGGATAAATAACGGCAATGACGACGGAGCGCTCCATTTGGCTGCGTGAGCCCCCCGAGTGGCTGCTGTGTCTTAGCTGCATTGTGGAGGACCTCCTCCAGGGACGGTGTGCTGTTCCGACTGGAATCTGCCTACAGTCGGTTGCTCTCATCTTCGGCCGAGACGTTTTGACGGTGCGTCCCCCAACATCGGGCAAAAATACCAAATGACTGTTCGGCGGTGTGTCACAATGTGGCGCATTCGTCCGACTTCCGTGCAGGCCGCCGTGGGTTCACATCACACTCGGCGAGGGTGTGAATGTCAGTGGGAATGTTTGTCTCCTTATGTGCCGTATGATTGGCGAGCGACCAATCCTGGGTGTCGTCGGCGTTTCACCCGATGTCGGCTTTTCACCGCTCCCCTGTGACCCCCCGAACATGATAAGCGGTGCGGAATATGGCCCAGTTGCGGATTATTTTTGAATTTCCGCTTTGTTATTTGTCGTTTCTGGGCCGCTATGTTCCAGCAAAACCCTGTCGAAATTGGAATTGGTGTCACGGAAGTAAGATGACGTGATGCATCTCTCCGGAGAGACAAGCTTCGCGCATGTCGTGTAGAAGCCAAGGTTAGCCTGGGTTTTTCGAGGCGGCTTGTACACATGCACAAACTTTTTCGAAATCAAATCATCGACAAGCTTTTTTTTATTTTTTTATGAATTTCTTAGTTTGAAGTTGTAATATCACCATCTACCACTAGATGGCCCACATTGCTTTTTTGCACTTTACACTCCCAACCTATTTGACCGATTTGGAATGACAAGGAACGTAGAACCTGAATAATAAAAACATTTTGGGTCGATTTTTTATGTGGGAAAATGCACAAAATTAGTTGCCCAAAATGTTTTGTGAGCATTCTTGTGTGGTCCCTGAATGGACATTTTTATGCTTTTATGCATGATTATGTCTGTGCGTGTACTATTTACGTTTTTCTCAAAAAGGCATGTGCCTTGGCAAATAAACGTTGGCGCACACTTGACGAAATTGCTCACCTTAAGCACGGTGGGGGGCGGGGTAATGTGAGAGTTTCTCAAGTATTTGTGGCACCGGCAAATTCCTGGCAGCGCCCCTGTTGCCGGGTTGAATAAAGAAAGCTGATTCCACTGGCAGAAGCTGAGCTCGGGAGAAAAACAAAACAAAAAACAAACGACCTGAAAGACAAAAGCATTTTCGCTTGCGGAGACAGCACTTTATACACTCCTCTCGACATCAAGTATAAGAAGCTGAAGTTGGCCCTGATGCTAATCTGCGCATCCAGCAAAACTCAACGCAGCTCTGCTTACCTCTTGGCTTTGATGTGGCGGCATCCTGGAAAGTAGCTTATTTCATCTTTCGTCACAAGACAGTCATTTCATCTCATTTTTGACGCTCTTATCCGGAACAGGGTCACAGTGGGGTTGCTGGAGCCTCTCCCAGATGACGGAGGACACCTAGAACTGGTCGGACACTTCAATGGAAGGGTCCTTTTTGGCATATGACGTGTACAACCATCCATGTCCTTCATTGTCCTGACCTGACAATTTTTGGGTTTTCAAGACCATGCGGGATGTGAACAGGTGCATAAGCAGCCTAAGAGAGCAGCACATTTGTTCCGCGAGTAAATGTCAAATATGTTTAAACAGGATCCGGTAAGAGCAAGACGGGCCTTTTGCCACCATTGTCCCTCCGACAGACTCCAATATCCGTTCTGTCCACTGCAGGAGCACCTGACATTTCCTGCGGAAGAGCGGCTTATACTGGACCATGGCGCAGACCAACAGCGGCGGGCAGGGGACCAACGGGGTAGCGGACGAGTCCCCCAACATGATCGTTTACAGAAAGGTACGTTCAGCGATCCGATCTGTGCTTTCGGCGTCTGCTCGACGAGGACCGTGCGCTGTGCGCCGAGCGCGTGCCGTTTGCCCTCCCCCCCCCGAGCGTGCTTGAAGCCGTCCGACTGCAAAACTAATCGCACAGCAAAAAGAACGACAGACGTTGTGTATTTAAATGCAAAGACAAACTTTGCTCTAAAAAGATTGCCAGCGCTAATGCTAAAGTCAATGTAAAATCCCACTGACAGGCTAAAAAAAGTTAGCATGGCATTTCCGGGAGTGATATATATACTCGACAATACTCAAAAGGCATATTTTTTATCATAATCTGTGAAAATTGATTTTTGCTAATCAAGCTCGAGTACAAATTTCTTCTTCTGCTCTTCTTACTATTGATGTTAGTCTGTAGGAGTTGAGATGGGATCATCATCATTTCAGGAAATAGATATTTTTTGCGAGTGTACTTTTTGTTGTTTGTTGGTGTGAATATAAGACGGTGTATTTTGCATTGAAATAAGAATGGGGGTCGTCTTATATTCGGGGTCTAGACATTATACCCATTCACAACACTAGATGGCGCCAGATACCATTGAAGCGAATGCTGAACTTGACTCCCCAGGCCAAAGCGAACATCTGTCACGAAGAATAAAAATAAAAATAGCGGTAGCACGAATAAAAAAAAAAAAAATAGTGGTAAGAAAGAAAAGAGAAGAAAATCATCGAAGCGATAACAGAAAATGGAGAAACGTAGCGACAATCTGGAGAAAAGTGGGTCAAAGATCAGCCGGGTTAACCAGCAGCTGAGAAGTTACGGTGTAAACTTCAAGATGCTTTTTCTCTCAAATGTATCGTAATAATCATTTGTTTGAGATGTACTGTAATTCTTTTCTGTATAAAAATTAATTTGGTGTTCAAAGTCTTTTTTTTCAAACTTGAGTCTTGAAAAAGAGGGGGGTCGTCTTATAATCAGGGCCGTCTTATATTCGGGCCAATACGGTATAACCTTACCTTATCTCTTGTGATATATTATTGATACAACAGCATCCAATATTGGTGCCCTGGATTCCTATTCGTCCATCTGCTGCAGATGTATTTATTTTTTTATCCCCCCCCCCCCCATTTTGTGCGTTTGCAACAGTACTCGGCTTTTTCCAAAAAAGTGCTCCTAATTTTGGGGGGTACAGCGTATGGCGATATCAGCTGATGAGGTGTGCAGCGACTGTTTGGACAGGAGCGGGCAGAGTTAGCAATATCGGTTGAAGGCACTTTGGTTTGCATTCATGGAGGAGAATATTTGGAGAATGGCTAAAAAAAAGGGAAGGGGGGGCGGGGGTAACAAGACAACTTAATCCAGCCCTGCTTCACACATCAAGCACATTCATGAACCCATTAAGGTCTGATGCAACATTCACACGGTGTGCTTGATTGCATTTATTGATTCCTTGTTTTTTTGAAATTTTTTTTTAAACATGTTCCTGAACACGAAAGAAAACGACACGCCGTGAAATCCCGTTTTAAATTCTGCACGCGTATACGTTCGCTTGGCAGAGAAAGAGGATTTTTGGGGTGGAGCCTTAATTGGATTCTAATTTTAACACCTGTAATGTGACATAAAGATGGACGAGCGTGCGCACGCTGCTCATTTGATCGCAATCTTTTGATGCGTTGACGATGAAACCATTTGTGGAAATTGCTTCCCTGCCAACAGGAGAGGCTTCTGTTCCCCAGTGGCCCCGACTTTATTAGCCACAAAAAGATAACAAAAAAAAAGGAAAAAAAGGGGGTGGGGGGGGGGCTGATCCATTTTAGTCTCCTACTCACTGGCGTGTAAAAGCATGAAGCCAAATTCACTTAGCCTTGATGCTAGGCTCCCATAATCAAGTGCGAGCCGCAGTATTACAGCCTTCGCTATGCGCGAGAACATGTATTGCTGCCCGATGGGCCGTTTGACGATTTGCTTCACGTTCAGGTGCGGCTTTTTTACCTGCGCATGAGTCAGGCGTGCAGTCAATTTTCGCCATTTCGCCCGCTTCACCGTTCGGTGAGCGCCACCGTTCCATCTGCTCCCGCGCGGCGGGAAGCGGATGCGCTTAGCATGATACCGTAGCTTGTCGATTCCCCCCCCACTAATAGCACTTGCGTGCTAGTGCAATATCATTGCCGGGGTGGGACAGGATTTGATGGGCTAGTGGCACACAAAAAAAACCATTTGCTGCTTTGAGTCATCATCTTTAGGAAGTAACCAAAGCAAAGTGACAGGCTCAGGTTCGTTCGCATCCTGACCCAACAGTAAATTTGACACAAAACTGGATGTATTTGCATGGTCTGAACCGCTTTATCTTCACGAGTGTGGGGCTCCCCCTAGTGGTACGTCACAGTAAGCACGTCCTCGATGCCGACTGGCTGTCGCCGAAGATGGCAGACTTGAACAATGATAAATATGATGATGGATTAACGTGCCCATCTAAGTAGACAATACCGACATTTTCACTCACGGAAAGCAGCACTTCAAATACCGTATTTTCTGCAGTATAAGTCGCAGGTTTTTTTTCATAGTTTGGCCGGGGGTACGACTTATACTCTGGAGCGACTTATGTGTCTGATGGTTCGGTAAATTTGTTCGCATGTTCTTTGTGCTATAGTTGTCTAAACAACTCTTACTATGTTACGTGAACATACCAGGCACATTTACAGTTCGTTGTTTAAGCGTCCTGTAACGTTAGCATATCGTACACTTATTCAGCCTGTTCTTCTCCAGTTTTATTTTTATTTTAAATTTGGTGTTGGATTTTATCAAATAAATTTCCCCCAAAAATGCGACTTATTTAATGATGCATTCTTTGGCTGGTGCGATTTAAAATCCGGAGCGACATATAATCCGAAAAATACGGTAATCAGCGTGCTGTATATGTGCAAATATCCTAGCAACCACTGCATCCACTTCATCTTATCGCCTTCAGCGGGCGCCGATCTCTGCATTTGGAGCAAAGTCATTGCAGCTCTGCTTACCTTTTGGCTTGGGTTTTTCTAGACCGTGTGGTCCAGGCCACGGCTTGAAATTGTCCGATCTTCGCAGGCCTGGCTGCCAAGTGGGCGGTCGATTGCTGAGGATTCAGAACGGCTCGTTCACTGGCACACGTTCAGAAAGAATGACAGATAACAAAAGAATTGCTTGGCTGTTAAATTATAAACAATCACTCCACAGACGGACGGCGCCGAAAGCTCAGCCGAAACAAAAGCATCCTCTCATCTTTTTTTTTGGGGGGGGGTCTTCAAAAAAGCTTCATGCTTTCACACACAACCTGCCTCTTTGCTTCGAGCGGACCTTTGTTCTGGCGCGCACTTTCCTGACCTACATACACGCCGCCGCGAAAGGGAAAAGGCCTGTGACGGCAGCCGGGATGAAAACGCCGCTTCTAGAATGACTTTGGGTCAAACTTCAATCGGAAGGCAGGGGGTCTCGGGTCAGCCGGATGACAGATGCAAGTCGAGGCGGCGACCCGCTATGACTGGGCCGTGCCGTCTGCGAAAAAAAAAAAAAAAAATGGAGAGAGAGAGAAAGAGCGCGAGATCCTTTCATCGGCGACGTCTCTTCTGCCTTCTTGTCATAAACTGGCTGTGTAAACACCGCGGTCAATGTTGATATTAGCTCGGTCTCGTCTCCTCAATAGTTACCGTCGGGAGTTGCGTAACAAGAGCACAGGGAGTTCTCTGGTTAAGGACAGTGCATGCTAGTTAAAAGAAGTGCTTCAAACCGAGCACCGTAAGCTGCATCCGCGGGATGGACGGACAAGTGGCCATGTTGACCTGCTTATCTTGGAGACGAGTACCGTTAGCCATTTCTGTTGCCCTCAAGGATGCCTCAGCCACAAAGAGTCCCAACACCGTCCACAGTACAGTACAGTGAAACTCCACTACAACGAAATCTACATGGGTGAAAATACCCCCTAGTGTGAAAATTAACACCATTCCCACTTTCCTGTTTCAAATTTGCTACAGTGAAAAACCCCCTGTTGTGAAAAAGTTCTTGC
The DNA here is from genome assembly GCA_018466805.1 of Hippocampus abdominalis. Taxonomy (NCBI): domain Eukaryota; kingdom Metazoa; phylum Chordata; class Actinopteri; order Syngnathiformes; family Syngnathidae; genus Hippocampus; species Hippocampus abdominalis. Next base: position 2,274,886 of record CM031702.1, read on the forward strand.
TGCAAACATGATTTCGTTGTAGAGGAGTTTCACTGTACCTGTTTTGCACAATAAGAGAAAAAAAATAAAATAACACAATAGTGTGCATGGTTCTCAGACTGAGAGGAAAAAAAACAACTCACAGCTTTGCAACAAAAAATTAGCCAAATTAGCTAATGAGAACTAATGACTCCACTTTACCTGCAGTAAACGCGTCGTTTCAGACGTGCCCCCTGCTGTGTCCCCGTTTTGTGTTTCTTCTGCCTTGCCGTCAAAGTCCCCACGTTCGCAATCCCAATCGCCTCCATTTCTTTCTCTTCAAGACCCGCCGCACACCGAGCAACATGGCCCAACGCGGCCAAAATGGGCAACCGTAAACAAAATGACAGTGGGTGACTCATAACCCTCACCCTGGCAATTGACCTTTGCAAATGCCAACTCGCCGTGATGGAAAATCTGTGCCCCCCCCTCTTTGGTCTTCTAATAGCTAAACACTGAGGAACCACGTGTACTGTAGTGTATTATTTTTAACAAACCACGAACATTGCGAGACGATTAAGTAAGAAGCAGACAGCCCCGACTGCTGTAGCGACAGTATATCATCATAATACAAAGAGAGGAAATGGTGAGAGTGCAAGAGAGAGTGTGTGTGTGTGTGTGTGTGTGTGTGTGTGTGGATATTTGAGAGGCTACTTGCAATGATTGCCCCGTTCGATCATTCACAAAGACTCTCCACACTTCACTTTTTTAGCCATTGGGGCATGATTGTAAAATACGCTTCAGATACCGGTCATACTGGAAAGTATGGCTTGGCGGGAGGACAGCCAAACTCTTCAGGATAGCCTCCCCCCCCACCCCCCCCCAAAAAAAAATCCAATTTGTGTGTCCAATCCCATGTGCGCGGCATGAATAATATGGCGACGCATGCATGAACATGGCGGCGCGTAGCGTGATGTCGGGCAAACGCTGCCAAGAGAGCAAGCTGAATTTTTCATGCAAGCCTAAAAACGCAAGTTCACCGCCACTTTAGTGTGCCGTGCGACACGCAGCGTCAAATATAGATTTTTTTTATTTAATACGCCGTTACTCACCAGTGTCTTGCGACGACGCAGCAGCACAAAGGCTAAAAAAGCAGAATGGCGCCGCCCTTGTGGTCAGACTGTGGCCGTTCGTATTTGGCTCTTTTCATGTCGAATCGCGACAAGTGAGGAATGTATTGCGCAAATGCAAAGATCATGGCAGAGCATTTGTTCTGCTGCAAAAAATATTCATCCTTTGTTGTATTGTTATTTTTATTCTGCTTCTGCTGTTATTTTGAACCTGGACTTCAAAACACAATTTCTTCAGATTTATTTTTTGTTGTTACGACTCTCGACTTTTTCCCCGTCAGTGGCCGCCTTCCGCCGAGATCAACCCCTCGAGTTGACGTCCCCGCGCGTTAACAAGCGCGGGGTCGTCTTCCAATTCCTTTCTATTGTTTTGAGCTTTCAATTTTTGTCAACAGCGTCTCCCAAGATGGCCATTTTCCCCAGGGACGCACCATTATCCTGTCAAGTGTCTGGCTGCCGAGCCACCGGTCCACTCGTATTTACATCTCGGCTGCCGATGGGCACCCGCTAAAGTGTTTTCTCCCGGCAGCCACTTCGGCTATTGTTTCAGTGCGGATCCATTAATCCGCAACCGTACCGATGCGGCTTTTTGTTCCAAGCGCCCGTATTTCACAGCCGCTATTATTCTCTCCGATCCGTGGAGGAAAGTGTCCTGTTTTGCATTCCGGGGCTTACATGCGTGTCAATATGGATCGCTTTTGACGTAAGCGCTCCCCTGGTGACATGCTGGCTTTGCAGCAAATGAGGTAAAAGGGAGCGCGAGGCTCTGTGATTTCTCTTGTTTCTCTTCTACCTCGGAGCTCTTGAGAAGACGCGGTCGCGTCGCCGGCATGTAACCTTGCATTAAATAGAATTACTGTCATTATTATAACAGTCAAACCTCGGTTTTCGAACGTCTCGGTTCTCGACCAATTGGGTTTTCGACCAAAATTTCGAGTTTTTTTTATGCCTCGGATGACGAACAAATTTCGGTTCTCGAACAAACTGAGCGCACTTGAATGCACCATTTGACTCCTCTCGCCTTCCTTACACGAGGAAGTGACGCTTCCTCGGGTAGACGAGGAAGTGACGCTTCCTCGTGTTGCTTTCCATTGTGAGCAGACGTGTTCAGTAATTGTTTTATTTTAAAAGAGCGTGGTTTCGGTTTTCCGAACAATTTCGGTCTTCGAACAGCCTTCTGGAACGGATGATGGACGAAAACCGAGGTTTGACTGTATTTTCTGTTTTCAAACGTTACGTTTTTTTTCCCTCAATCGGGAGTGTCTACGGAGAAGAAAACGCTCAGCATCCATCAAGTCCAAAATACCGGAGCTGACTGTTTAGATATGTTTTTAATATTTTTCATCCGGATGGGCAAAAACGATCAAATTCGATAATAATAACCGTGATAGTAAAACAGAACAAAGCCTATGTATGATTTGGTGACGATCGACCGATCCAAAATCTCGGGGATAAACTTGCAAAAAAATAAATAAATAAAAGACTTGAGCCGCAGGGAACATTGGAGGAACCAGACGAGAGTGCAAATAGTAATAAAATGACGAAGGCCTCGCCGTGAAATCACATACGATGTCATCAGCGCCGCCCGCCTTAAGTGATTGTCTGATGGGAGCGCCTCTTCCTGCCGGTGTCTGGATTATTACATTATTTATTCGATGCCGCCTTGCTCATACCCCCCCCCCCCCCCAAATTTTTTTATTCTCTCTGGCGAGATCAGAACCAGCATGAAGACGCCACGGGTCATGTGACGCGTCTTCATGGAGAAGACAGCCGCGTACAGCCAAACCTCCTTTATAGGCGACAAAGATGGCGGTTGATGCTTTTGGAGTCACTGTGTAGCAACCCCCCGACCCCCCCAACGGGTGAGACTGAAGAAATAAACGGAATTAACAAGCGAGGCGAAAAGGTATTAGTGCGTGCTATTGATCCGCCCATCGACTCGGCGGTCAACCGGTGTATGTTTGTTCCGTCGAGACTTTGAGCCTCATCCCTGCATTGCCGCAACACAGCCGAAATCTTGTATCGATGGATCGCGGGCGATCGTCGATGCATTAAATTCAGCGCGTGGCTTCTCGATTTGGACGCCTCGCCGTCATCTGCATCTGTCGTAGCTACGCTGCGTTTCCCTATAACGTCGTTTTCTAACCACCCTCGATTGTGCGCAAGGCATGAAAGTGAAGATTGGCAAGATCGACGCGTTTTTTTTTTTGTTTTTTTTTTGCGCTGCCCGTCTCCCTCAATCTATAACCAGAAGATTAGAAAACAGAGAAAGATGGAGGGCGGGTGAGGTGGACTGATCTATAATTACAAGATTAGAGAGAAATCTTTTGTGCATCTGCTCCCCGTGTGGGCAAACACGCATGTTGCCGCGGCTGCGAGTGCAAATTATCCCAAGCGCGCGTCGCCATGGCCGCCGCTGGTGGACGAATGGCTCTCGACTTTGCAATCCATCGTGTCCATATTTGCGGCGGTCAATACCTAAATGCCAATTAGAGGGGCGGGCGTCAAACGCGCCCCGCCACAGTCAATAGTGGCCACGGTATGAGATATCATCCACTGGTCGGCCCGCGTTGGCGGCTGTATGTTGTTTTTCGAAGGCGTTCAACTGTGAAGTCTTTGAGGATGAGGCGATGAAAATAATGAACAAGCGGCGAGACAAAAGATTCACACTTTGCGCCGCGTGAAGCCGCGATCAAAGTGAGTTAATTAACAGTTGGAACATTCGACAGTCACGTTAGTGTCGACTCAAGGTAACCACGATTAGTATGAAGATGAAAAGAAAAAAAACCGAACACTCCTTAAGTGTGTACGATCTAATTTAAATGCTTGTAGAGGAGTACTTCTACTCGACGTGCGAATAGCGAACATGCGCATGCAACTGATACTCATAATTTTGGGAAAAAAACCACCACAAAAATAAAAAAAAACCAAAACGGATAAATGCAAAAATAAGCATTATTCATGAAAAATGGGTGATGACCCCCCCCCCCCATTCCACTGCCCCAAAATATTAGAAAAATATATTGACAATAAAATAACAGAGTCCAACCCCCAGTCTGAATATCAGCCTTACATCAAAGCCAAAAGGTAAGCAGAGCTGCAGTGTGTTGTTCAATGCAAGGATTAGCCTTCGCTAGCGGTGTTAGCTTCCGTTCCGCGGCACATACTTGCTCAGTGCAGTTGTCGATACTTGGAGGGCTGCTTGAGTTGAGTGAATTCCATCTGCCACATACACACAGTATAGTGTATCAACTGTGCGTGTGTGTGTGTGTGTGTGTGTGTGCGTGTGTGTGTGTGTGTGTGTAATACAAAAAAAAAAAATAGTGTCCACAGTTTTTGTACATAAACCTGAGTCGCATTCACCTTCATTCCATGATTCTAAAACGCCTTTCAATTTTTGCAACTGCTGTCGTGATCAACCGAGAGCGAGAAAAAAGAAAAAAGGAAAGAAAAAAAAAAGGGATCTATTGGATCGGTACCTGCGTCACAAGGCACTCAAAAAGTGTACCAGGGTTAACGGCACTGGGCGTGATAAAAGGAGCTATTGAACCATCCCCGGAAGAGAGTGCTATTGATTGGTCCATCTTCCCATCTGCAAAAAAAAAATTTAAATACAGAAAACAATGACGACTTTCCCACCTTGTCTAAATTTTTCCTTGACGTTTCCTTCTGGGCCCGACGGATCGAGCTCGAGCGGCCTTAATGTTTACGACTCGACGTGATCAAATATAAAGTTTGGCCTCTCGACAGGGTATCGCCACCAAGCAAGGAATCCCATCAGCGCGCCACTCTTGGCGATCGATGATTGCCGAGGACGGGATTAAGCGGATCGTCTTTGTGAAAATACGGGAATTTTTGCGAATGGCGATATCTCAGTTTGAAGTGTGAAGACAGCGAAGACACCGACCGGCGCTCTGTCTGCTTCTAAGGTCCCCCCTCCCCCCACCCCAAACACACACCCTCACCCCCCGCACCTGCCAATCGGGGTACGGATGCCACGGCTGGAGCCTTTTAGTCCCGTCACTTTGGATTATGTAAGGGTCGAAGTCAGCCTGGGTATTAAGATAGCGGCCGACTTTCATTCCGGCTCAACATTTAGGCAATGATTACAGGGAAAAAAAACAATTGTCGGCAGCTGGGAACCAACACACAACTTCTTGTCTGATGGTATGAACAAGGACCCGCCCCCCCCCCCCCCCAAAAAACAGCGCGCCACAAGTAGGCAGGACGAGTGAAAACGAAACCGTTTTTGCTGCCTTGCTTTGTGTAACTTGTATGGCTTGAAATTGGCAAATCCGTTACTCACTCCATCGCCACGATCGCATCGTCATTTCTCGCCCGGTTCCTCATAACCGCTGCCTCGTCGTCCTTTCAACCGGCTTCGCTCAGTCATACTTCAAAACCAAAATCGTTGGATTGTTTTTGGAAAGCCATCCTCAGTATTTTTCGCGGGTAAACAAAAAGCACCTCAGATTCACTGTCGAAACTTTCTCGGTCTTGCTAGAGGAGTCCGTTGCCGCCTTCTTGTGTCATCTAGAGGCAATTCGTAACCTTTTTTGGGGTCCATTACCGTCGGTGTCGCTGCTCAGCGTTGCGGGCGGTGGTGGTACCGGTCCTTTGTTTACATTTACACGTTGTACGTTTGTACATGATGTGAACCAAATTTGTACGTACCTCACGTTAGCGCAGGAGTGGCGTCATAATTCGATTATCTTTGTACGAAAAACACCTCTAACGTCACAATTATAATGACATCAGTAATATGTACAGTCGAACCTCTTTTCAACGCACCCCGTTTACGTTTGCTCCCCCTATAATGTTCGCATAAGTCCCGATTTCACGTCGTTCATTTTCCATTCGGCCGATTTTGCTGACAACGAAACACCTTCGTAACGTAAACTTTTTTATAACGACCGGATTTTTCCTCACTAAACAGTAAAAGGCCTTCGTTGCGACGAACCGCGGGAAGCTAACCTCCGCCGCGATCTTGCGTATGAACGCAAGGTACGCAAGAATCCCCTCTGTTGCCTAGCAACGCGGCGTAGCCCAGTGGTTAGCACGTCGGCTTCACAGTGCAGAGGTACCGGGTTCGAAGCTGTGTGGAACCGCCGTTTTCTCCGCGGACCATTGCAGGCTGATTGATCACTCTAAATTGTCCCTAAGTGTGAGCGTGGATGGTTGTTCGTCTCTGTGTGCCCTGCGATTGGCTGGCAACTACTGCTGGGATCCCCTCTGTTGCCTAGCAACGCTCCCGATCGACTCGGTATGTTGTTGTGCTCTGAAAACATGTCTGGTCAACGGAAGCGAAGGATGAAATCGTCTCTCACTTGGCTATGCCGGCTAACGTTTGCAGACTCAACGTTATCGGAGATGAAGTAGCAACGCTACAGCTGTTTGTTTCACGTCTTATGGAATCATTTTGTAGTAATTGGGATGTTTCCACTGTCTGACATATTTTTTAAATTGATAACTGTTATACTGGGTCACCCGTCGTAGTTGGCGGCCATTTTATCGGAAAGGGTTACGACGAACGACCGTTGGAACGCGCAATTCGTCGTGTCCCTCGCGGTACGTGGTAACGAGGTTCGACTCTAGTTTCTAGTTTGAGATCTTTTGTGTGGAGCAGTCGTGGAACGGATGGACACTGCAATCCGGGCCGAAGTCGGCAAAACCGCCGTTGACCGCCCGCCTCCAAAAGAAGCAAAACGAGCTTCTCCCGCATTGCCCCGATCAAAATGTTCAGCCAAGGAACAGCGAGCATTAACCGGAGGAACGCGCCGCTTCTCCACTCCCGCGCCTCCGTGTACATTTCCCCGCCGCCTCACTCCATTTGCCAAATCCCAAATCGTATTTGCGGCCTTCAAAAGTCAACAGCAATCAGAAATCTTGTCATCGTCTCGCCGCGCTTCATCGCCTCGCCTGCGCTTCGCCGCCGTTTATTTTCTCAGCCGGAATCCAGGATGTCGTTTTCTTCCCACCGAGCATCCTTCTCGCGATTCTCACACGTCGGCTTGTCTCGCTTCTGTTTTGGCCTTGTTCCCTCTTCCGCTGCTTTTAGGCGACCCCCCCCCCCCCCCCCACACACACACTCGTGTCCCCTTTTGGTTCATCTTCACCTCTTTGATGGCGAACTTTGTCTGCTCTTTTCACCTGTGCGCCGAAGATATGCACCTCTTGCTTTGGTGACATCCCTTCACATAACACCACCCCCCCCCCCCAATCCCCCCCCCCCTCCCTCACCCCACTTCACGCTAAAACCCCGAACGGCCGCCGGTTCCGTCCTCTCACATCCCTCTCGTCTCGCTTTGAAGTCGTCAGAGCCCGATTTGGAGGAGCGTGCCACTCCACTCCGCTTTTATCCTCACAAAGAGATGGCGGACGCGGTGGGGTGGGGGTTGAGGGGTGGGTGGGGAGGGTGGGGGGTGGGGGGGGGGGGCAACATATTCAGACCCTGCTGCAGTACAGTCATCCCTCCTCCTGCGTGAAATGATTCACTCGTGACTCAGAGCTTTATTGGGGACTTGAGCTAAACAACAATAACAACACCAACAACAACAACTCTGGATGTATTATTATTTTTTTTCCATTCTGCAACCGATTGTCTCCCCTGCAGCTTTGCATGACTCAATAACAAGTCGATATCCCCCCCCCAAAGAAGGAGCATTCCACTCCGGAAACCCGTGCAAACTAATGAGCGAAGCGGGGTACTTGTGGACTTGAAATGTAATTTGTTACATGTTCAATATTTTCTTTTGATCTTCAAACGGCTTACCTTAACCAGGCACACTAATCCGCCGGGATTGTACCTTTTGGCTACAATATGAAGGCGGGATTCTGCTCAAGGTAAAGCCACTTTTGAACTGAAAAGAAAACTTTCACGCCGTTAGTGAGCGGCCATGACAGTGGAGACATTCCTTTTTGGGCAAACACCCCGGGACTGGATTTGCATAAAAAGCGGTGCCCGTTTCAAGTCATGGGAGGCGCAGGAACGAACACTCACAGCTTGCGGGTTAAAAAGTAGCTGAGCAGCTTTTCCACGCCGCAGCCGACCGAGTCTCGCTGTGAGCTGAGCTTAGCGAGCACACCGAACCTCACCCGGCATTTCCGTGCTTAGAAAGTACACATTCTTATGTGGCCCCTGAGTAGCACTGACCCAAAAAATGATGACCGCGCCCCCTCTTGTTGCTCCTCCCTGATTAACATTAGATCAGGATTCAAATGTTCAGACGGTTTTTTGGGTGTCAATTTCTGTCTGACTACTGAGCTCAATGACTTTAAAAAAAAAAAATGATATCAGGCTTTTCTGCTAATGCACGCGGGATATAATTCTAGCATTTGTGTAATCATTTATTTAGACTCATTGCCATAAGTAAAACGCACCTCAATGATCTGCAATCTCTGTGATCTGCGCCGACATTATGAACGGTGACTGGCATCGCCTAATGAACCAGTTCTCCTGGATATGAACGCGGGATGGACTGATTGCATCTTTTTTTTCCCCGCCGTGCTGAAATCATTCTTATCGGAGTTTACACAAACAAAAGGCAAGGTCAAAGTTACGATATTTGGCGTTGGAATAATTTCACAAGGTATTAATTTCCCTTGTCTGCATCGCAGCCTTATATGCGCGTGTGGATAACGCCGACTGGCCGGATATTTACCCGGCTGATTCCAGCTAGGCAAGGCCGACGGGGGAAGAAAAAAAAGAATAATAAAAAAAATCGAGCTGATTAAATTCTGGGCTCAGTCGCTTGAAATTTGATGGTATGACAGACACAAATAACAATTTGGTCTATTTCTGTGCCGGTGCACGCGGTTCTACGGATGACATGCTTTGACACACAACTGCCGTCGTCGTTAATGGCTGCTGTTAGCGCTGGTTGTTGTTGGTGCGGTTTCTGGCAAATAGAGCGCACAATCGTGCATTGACAGCCATCTTGTGCATGCCGGCAGGCTTGTTGCTTTTGTACAATGTTGGCAGGATTGCGTCGCGTTGCTCTTCTTGCACTTAGCGATGTTCTTGGTGACCAACTGCTTGTTGGCAGCAATCACTGGTTGCTGGTGACGGACATGAGAGGTGCTTTTGCAAAAGGTTGGCAGTATTGCTTACACACACACACACAGAGAGAGAGAGAGAGAGAGAGAGAGAGAGAGAGAGACAGAGAGAGAGAGAGAGAGAGAGAGAGAGAGAGAGAGAGAGAGAGAGAGAGCTATCTATCTATCTATCTATCTATCTATCTATCTATCTATCTATCTATCTATCTATATACAGTGAAACTCCTCTACAACAAAGCCTACATGGGCGAAAATACCCCCTAGTGTGAAAATTTTTTTTCATGCATTAATGTGTGTGTGTGTGTTTACATCCGAGATCAAATTTGCTACAGTGAAAAAACCCCTGTTGTGAAAAATCTCTTGCTGCAAACATGATTTTGTTGTAGAGGAGTTTCACTGTATATATATATGTATATATATATATATATTTATATTATTCCCTACATATGGGTGCTTTCTGGTGAAACCTCAGTAAATTATAAAAGCATAGCTTTGGCACCATCGTGGCATCAAGAAACAATGTTATGTGAGGGGAGAAGGAACGTTTACTCAGGCCATAGCCCTGTCTAATGGAAAAGTAGTGCTTTGCTACCCTATTGTGGCACCAACAGATTCTTCTCTTTTAAGTGCCTGTAGAATCGTCGTCGTGGCAAGATCAAACCTTTTGTTCTATTTGAGGGGGGGTGTCAAAATTTTATTGTAAGACCGAACAAATCTGATTTATATCCACATTGGACAGAGGCCCAGAGCGATTTGAAAAAAAAAAAAAAATTAGCATTGTTCTTTTCACACTGCGTGAAGCGGGGAAAAAAAAAAATCAAATAAATGAATGAAAAAAATAATCTGAATTGAGCAGCAGTATAAACACAGCTTTAGATTATTTAAATTTTGCCCTGGACTCTCATCATTAGTTGTAAAAAAAAAAAAGAAGAGACATTCCCTTGCATCCATCACTTTTGTGAACTTTGTCCAAGCGCCGACACGCTAGCAAGGCAGAACCACTCCAGGAGTGACTGACATTGCCAGGTGTCCATCATCGTACGAATGTCAAAGTGGCAACGTGTCCTTCTTATGCGTTTGTGTGCGCCCGAGCGGACGCCTCTCCCGTCCCGTCCCGTCCTTGTCGGGTCGCTCCAGACGAGAAACGGCAGAATGTCAGCCTGCCAGCATCCAGCTGCTTCTTTCCGATTGCTATTCAGGACACTCGCGGGCCGACCTGAGCGTCTGCCGCACGTGCCAAGGAGGAATGTGGGAAATGAGGGAGGAGCTGAGGAGTACACCCCACCCCCCCCACCCTCCCCAAACCCCCTCCCTCTCGCCACCTCTCGTGTCTAAAAATAGAGCGCATCGTTGCTTCTTTACTATTCCCAACGCACCTCCGTGGACCGTTTCCAACCTCGCCCAGTTTCCCTCCCTTCTCTGCTTTGCACTCGCTCGCTTCCTTGTCATGCTCAACTCCGTTTGGGGTAAATTTACTCCCCCGGTGCCCAATGAGGAGGCTGCTCAAATGTGCAGCCAGAAACGTCGGATGATAGTAACAAGCTGGCCTTGATGACGTATTCACTCGGTTTACAAGTGAATCCGGTTCCATCATCTTCGTCGGCGCACTTTCACCAATAAAAATAACGACCTTAAAGGCTCCCACGTGGGGAAAAATAAACATTTTGTGCGTAGATTGGCAATTGAGTGAGCGACGAGAGTCGGTGGGAGATTCACAATGCAATACAAGTGCAAAAAGAAGTTAATCAGTTTTAGTCTCCATCTTTGAATGTAAGTTTGTTTTTTTTCCTCTTTTTTTTTTTTTGTTCATGACTCAATTAAGCCATGACAAATGCCCCCACATTTCATTTTCCCCAACCTTCGAAACAGTTGTTTACACTTGATAAATTGAAACTTTTAAAATGCCAAATGAAGAATAAATACCAAGCTGCTGATTATAGACTGTATTCAGAAATTAATGTGAGGGCGGCACACTCTGCGTCCGACAGCGCACCAAAATGTCCACTCAACTAACTGCATAGAATTTTTTCTTTTTAGTTCAAAATGGCTTACCTTGACCAGAATCCCGTGTCATATTGAATCCAAAGGTACAATCATGGTGCATTCGTGTGCCTGGTTAAGGTAAACCAATTTAAGATAAAAAAGAACATTTTTTTTTTTTTTTTTACAGGTGAAATTAAAAAAATTAAATTTCACGACCCAGAAATAAACCGACAAGTTAGGACTGACTTCGAAGGAAGACTAATAGCAAGAAAACCCGCAAAATAGCCGCGATGGATTAAAGCTGCAACGGACGAATCACAACACTGTACTCACAATTATGCCCGTTTTGCGTTCAAAACACCTAAAGTGCATCGACGACTGCGGCTCTCCTTTCCCACATGTGAGGGCATGCCAGTAATTACACTGTGCCAAGTTCTTCCAAATGCAAAATATCAAGGAGGGGGGGGGGCGAATATGCCATGCAGTTTGATATTTTTGGTGCCTCCACAACGCAAGCAACAGTTTCTTCTGTTTTGGGGAGGGAGAACTTTGAACACTTTAGCGGCAAGTCTGAAGAAGCATCAGCGCTTCCTTTCTCTGCTTAATTTCTGATCGCAAGCTGTTTGAGCCACGAAATCATGGTGGGCGAGCAGGCGGGATATTGGCTTTCAGTGGATTATGTTCCCGCACATGGCCAACCTTGGCTTAGTCATCGCGCCCACTGCCCGCCCACCAAGAAGATGAGTGTGTGTGTATGTGTGTGCATGTGAATTACACAAAGGTCCTGCCCCATGAACGCTATTGCGCCACCTGCCCAGCACCACTGCAGCGTTTGTTTAAAAAAAAAAAAAAAAAATGAAAAATTGAGAAAGGCGATCGTGGTGTGACATCTAACACACAGATACGACACCAGTTCATTACTTTTCATCAACTTCACCCGCAATCATGCAAGTCCAGTCAATGAGCGGCCACTCCGACAGCGCTAATCGAAACGGAGCTTTATGAGCTTGGCAAGGGCAGAATCGTCGGTCCATCTTAGGCCTCCCTAATGAAGTGACATGCTGGGTGCATGCTGTGATGACGTGGGTGTTAGTCACACATTGCTATAGGACGATGGGGGTGGGGGGGGTGGGGGTCACTTTTCGCCAGCTGTTGTCTGCGTGAGGACAGGCTTTGATTACAAAGGACAGCAGCCTTGGAGTGAAAAAGATACTCATCACGTAGTACGTCGCGGTAAAACGGGCATTTCAGTTGGGCTAAAAGCAGCGGTTTGGTACACACAGGACTGATCATCAGAATCGGAATCGCCTTTATTGTCATTGTATAGCACACAACGAAATTTGGGTGCCACTCCTTAGTGCAGTTCGTTAAAAAAAAAAAATACAATAGAACATCAGGCCTGATTCCGCCACTTCCTAAATCAGTAAAGGTTTGATTATCGGATGTCATTGAACGATAATCCTGACCGATTATCCTGTGGTGTGGGGTGCGTTCGGATTTTTTTTTTCCCCCTTCCTGATATGCTGAGTCCCCCAAAAAAATGTTGATCTATTTATTATCGCAGGGGTTGTAAACCACACTTCTGGTTTGGGGAAGGACACTGTAACGTGTGTGTGGTGTGACATCCCGGTCATCTCAAGTACACCACTCACGATAAGAGCAGAACGCACACACTTGGATTTTTTTTTGGGGGGGGGGGGGGGTTTCGTCGTGATGTGTGCGGTCGTTGAGGTTTTTTTAAAAGTCGGATTAGATATGGTGAGGGTGGTGGGTGAGGACCCTCCTTAACCCTCATGCAGTAAGCGGCTGCATGAAGGGTATTACGTCCCCAAAATGTCCCTCTTCCAATGTGCAACAACTTTTTTCACTTTTTAATTTGTTTTCACTTTCAACCCCTCAAAATGTTCAGTGGGAATTGGCCAAGACATAGATATACATCCGATGCAATTTCAGCTTTGTGGATTATTTTTCCTGTTTTGTCTGTGGTGTCCATTTGTCCAACAGTCCAAAATCGTCCAAAGTGTCCGAAATGTCCAATTTTGGGATAATTACTGCATGGGGGTTAAAAAGTCACAACAAAAATTTGACTCCAATGAAGAATCCTGCCGTTGGTACAGCACGGCCATTTAAAGTACGCTTCGTCAGAACAAAAACGGACCCTTTTGGAACCGACGCTTGGGGAAAAACCCACCAAGTAGCCTTTATATCTTGGCCTGCCAATTTGGATCAAGTCTCCATTCGGCAAATCCGTGTCAAACGAGGATACATCGTCACGATTAAGCAGCTAGCGGCGAAACCATCTCCCCCCTTGATGATTCAACGCATGCCTCTGTCTCTCCAGCGTGGGGATCGCTCCTTGGGGAGGGACAGTCAGACTTTGGCAGTCGGGGACATATTGCACGCCCTCCCGCTGCTGCTCTATGCCAGAGATAGCGGGCCTCTGGGGGAATAGCGAGAGCAGGGAGGAAAGAAGGGGCCCCCCGAGAAATCGGAATTCAGCGCATATTGGCACGAATCCAACGCGGCAACTCGGAAATATCGCCTTGGTTGTCGTCGGCGCATCTCAGTCATTCATTCGGGTCTCAGGTCAGAGGTCATATTTCAAGTCCCCGTTCACAAAGTCGTTGCCTTGCGGCGAGTCGTGAACATTTTGAGAGACATCATGCTGAGATGAATCAACAATTCCAATACATTGCGGGTTTTCGAGAAAATGGCGGTCACACTTACATATAAGAGATTTTTTTGACGGCATTGGAGAGTCGGGGGTAAGACTGCGCGCATCAAAGTGGAGCTGGACGGTGAGCCACAATGATATTATAATCTCGAGTCCATTTTTGGATTTGATCGAGTCAAAATTCGATTACGGCAGCGTTCATCTGCGCGTGATTGTCATCGTTCGTTGTCCGGCGGGGCTCACAACACAAGTCGACGGCTGCGGCGTATTTAAGTGCACACGTGACGGAACAACACGCACCCCGGGAACCCCCCCGACAAGCCGCCGCCGCCGCGAAAAAAAAAAAAAATCACCCCAGCTTTCATCCATTAACGAATAAGATCAAGCCATTAAAAGGCTTTCAGTCACACCTCGGACGAGGGGTTTTTTTTTTTTTTTTTTTTGGCGAGCTGTCGGGGGCATCGTGGCTGACAACATCCATTTGCAGGCGTCCGAAGAAAGCCTCTCGCTGTGTCCGTCAGACGTGTTTACGATAATGCTACTGCTATCAAGAGTGTTTAACGAGTGGCATTAGCCTCGTCTTATCACTTCGCCGCCATTACCGACCCGAACATGCGGCAGGCACTCCGACAATTTTCAAACAATCACGTTGCTTTGGTGTGATGCCGGCGGTGAGACAATCTGAAAAATTCTTCCATGGGTGCAGGAAGTGCGCGCCCCCCCCCCCCCCCCCCCCCCGCCCCCTCTCCCCGCCACGCCAGAGATGCACTTTGTCTCCAGGCTGTTCGAATGATACGCGGTGATGAATAAAGACAGCGAGGGGAACACATTCGGAGCAGCAGATGCTCCGTGTGACTAATTGTGTACACAGAGGGGAAACTACGCTGATGAAGACGAGTGACGGCGGGGCTTATCCAGCACCAAACCGCAGATGCCGTTCAATGGCCGACGGCCCGTCCAAATCAACTTTCACGTCGGGTAGGGGCGCAATCGCCACCTGACGCCTGCGGGCATCGCCGTCACCCCGGCATCTGTTCCTCAAGTCTGTGGTCTTGTCGTACGGCCAAGGCGTCATCCTAGCTTTGCACGCAGGTGTCGCTTGAAATGACTTACGATGTTCCCGTTATGAGGAACTCGCCGCGGAGAGTGCGAATTGTATATTGCGTGTCGATATGGACCTGCCATTGGGGAAACTCACCGAATTCCAGATGGCCACCACGCCCCCCCCTGGTGCAAAGTGATACACTATGACGGGGGTCGGCAACACGCGGCTCCAGAGCCGCATGCGGCTCTTTAGCGACATCGTAGTGGTTCCCTGGAGCTTTATAAAAAAAATATTCGAAAATGGAAATTTTTTGATAGTAGGCTAATATAGCTCAAATAGATATCGATAAATGTTGCAGCTCCGAAAAAGGAGAGCTGTGGTGTTGTTTTTTTAAAAAAAAACGTACACTTTATTTATACTTTTAACAGTCTCGACAAACACAGACACGTGTGCGTCCGACTCCGTGCCTTCTCTCTCCTCGTTCGACTCGAGAGGCGTTCAAAGACAGCCTCCGAAAAACGGAAATTAACGATCACTTCACTGACACTAAGAAAAGCGAAAAGAATGCACCAAAACAAAAAAAAATCAAGCGAGGAAATTACAAAATAAATTCGATGGGGGCGTTTGTGAACACACAACAAAGGAATGAATAACATAAACAATTCTGCAGCATGTGTTCCCTTCATTGTACGTTTTATAGAAGGCTTTTATTTTTTTTGGCTCCAGACATATTTGTTTTTTGGGGGGTTTTTTTTGTCCTATATGGCTCTTTCAACATTTTGGGGAGCCGACCCCTGCACTATGACATCCATCCATCCATTTTCTAGCGCTTATCCGGGGTCGGGCTCGCAGGGGCAGCAGCTTTATCAGGAGAGCCCAAACTTCCTCTCCCCAGCCACTTCTTCCAGCTCTTCCCGGGGTATACCAAGGCATTCCCAGGCCAGCTGGGAGACAAAATATCTCCGGCGTGTACCGGGTCGTCCTCGGTGGGACGTGCCCGAAACACCTCGCCAGGGAGGCGTCCAGGAGGCATCCTAATCAGATGCCCCAGCCACCTTCATCTGGCTTCCTCTCGATACGGAGGGGAAGCTGCTCGACTCTGACATGAGTATGACATGTTCAACCTTAACGTACAAATTCAGGTGACATCAAAGTCTTCGGAAGCCTCTGCATAAATGTCGTCGTTGAATCCCTTGTGTGAAAAGTGTGTCAGGAAGTCTGACCAGGAGAGAAAATCCTGCTGGGATTCTACAGACCAGACCAAGTCCAAAATCTTAGGACGCCAACAAGCGATACTACTGAGACAGGAGAGATAAATCTTGGTAACTGACGACATAAATTCGTTTTGAAAGGAGCTGTTCTAAAGTCGAGTTTTTCCCTTGGGCTCCTCCTAAAGTAAGGACTGAAAGAATCCCCCCACCCCCCCAAAAAAAGTCTGCAGGGTTCACAGACCTGCACTCTGTCAAAGTATTGAAAGAATATTAAAACATGCCTCTCGAGTTTTTCGGCTAAAACATCCAAGTGCAAAGTTGCCCGTTCTACGGCTCTCCACAGTCTGTAGTTAGACCATTCTTCTCGCCCCTATGCCCCCCACCACACCCCCCCCCACATTATCGTCGAGCCGCCTTCTTTCTTCCTCTCTGGTGAATGAGCTACCGGGAAGTTGGCAGAGATGTCCTTGTGATTGTGGTCGGACACGGCTGCGTTGCTGTGGTAACTCACAAGTGGAAGGCAACGACTTGAGATTCACGTCATCGCCTCGACAGCTTCGTCAGCATGAGCTCACTAAAACGCCCCCACGCCGGACGGCCCCCCTCCCCTTCCTGAGTGGCATGGTCGACTCATTGTGAGGGTGCACTGTCATTGAAACTTTATATAACGGGAACTTGTTGTCCTACATTGATTCGAGCGATGAGTTTCATTCAGAACGCCAAAGCTGAGTGCATAGATTTCAGTTCTGCCTTTTTTTTGGTCTGTGACATGCTTTGGTTCAATTCCCCGACGATCAAGAATCATGAGGCAAGCTCTTTGGTGTCTTGCTGAACGTAACCTCGTGGAGCCAACTGTCAGTGGACACCCTCCTTACATACTGCCGGCCGACGGCGAGAGCCAGAGTGCCGACCAAGTGCCTACAAAGGCAATAAAAAAAATAAATAATTTCACTCATGGAAGCAGCACTTCATCGACTATACGGTGTGTATGGAACACAAATATGAACTCCGCTCGCAATTGGTAAGTGTGTACCGTTTAGAAGAAGTAAAACCCCTTTCAGCTAAGGCTTATCTGTGCATCGAGCAGAGCTCATTGCAGCTCTGCTTACCTTCTAGCTTTGATATGATGAACAGGGGCATCACACCCTTAAGGGGCATGAGGAGGTTTTGTCATGATAGCGTCGGCGTGGCTCTCGACGATGGAGATTCAGAAGTCGACTACTATTGCCAGCAGTTGCAAAAAATGACAAACGTTTTCTCTGCATATTGATCAATTTCGCTTTGACCATTCGGATTGAGTGGTGAGCAGAAGAATCGCTCCGGTCGGAGTCAACGGACGGCGTTTGCGTGCGCAAACACCTGAAGTCAGCACATGCGGCGTCTTTATATTGGTCAGCGGGATGCGCAGAAAGGGACATCGATCATGAGGAAATGGGGGCCGCCGCAATCGTGGCCGCCACTTGAGAAAACGCCATGCGGGGCACTTTGCGATGCAACCCGATACCCAAAGGATGCCATCGAGCACATCGTGCCTTCAGGATTGCCCAAATGGCCGTTCGAGAGGAGACGCGCGATTCATAGGGTGACATTGATCGCATCCTGCCGTAATGCACCTTCAAAAAAAACGAAACAAAAAAAACCAAACGGGTGAGAGTCTGCGATGAAATTGCGTTCGTTTGTGTTTATGAGAGCAATCGGGCTGGCGTCAGGTCTTGACGATAGACCGTTTGTAATTTTTATTTTATTTTTTTCCCCCGCTGCAAACCGCTGCTGAATATGAATGATCTTTCGTCTCCGCTATAGGTGCCGACTTATTTATTGGACAGCTTAATGGGGAATTATGTCAATCAATTGCAAGATGCGGTTGCCCGTTGAGGTATTTTACTGACTGAGGTCTTCCGGATGGCCTTCGGCAGGCAAGATTGAAGCATTTTTTACAAATGCTCATTTGGTGCTCAGTTTACCGAGTGATTATGAATTTCTTCGAACAAATCAAGTCGGAGTTGTGAGATCGACGACGCTCATCACCACGATGGGATAAAAACAAAAAATTGACCGACCAAGGTCATAAGTGATTCCGCGAACCTCCTCGAGACGGCCCCCTTCTGCATACCTCAAGACCTCCAATATCCTTTCGGCACTTTCAAAGCGATCGACGGGGGGGGGGGGGGGGGGGGGGCATCGGTAATTAAAAAAAAACGAAGCGGCGCGTCGTCCTCCATCTTTCCGCATTTCAACCACAACACTTGTTCATGCCGATCGGCAGGACAGACGTCAATGCGCGGCATCTTTTGGTGGCGAGATGAAAAGGAAGGAACCGGGATTGATCCCTCTCTCTCTCTGTCTCCCCATCACAAAACTACAGTCAAACCTCAGTTTTCGTCCATAATCTGTTCCAGAAGGCTGTTCGAAAACCGAAACCATGTTTCACATTGGAATCAATGTAAAAATGTTTAATCCGTTCCAAGTCAAGAAAACAACTTTTTTTAAACCACTTTTTTTTATAATTTCACACCAAGATTCACGCTGGTGACATTTTAGCGTGTGTGGGCGGATGAACGTTTCGAGAGCGGGCAAGAGAGAGAGACGGCGAGAGAAATGAGGGTATTGATCAACGTCCCCGTTTGGTCTGAGGCTCTCGAGCCAACAGAGAGCAAAGACGAGGCGGCAGAGGGACGCTCGGCGGCAGAGGGACGCTCGGCGTCATGCGGCTTCAAGTCTTGCGATGAGATGAAACCAATTTGCATTAATTAGCGGAGATATGAAGGCGCTGATGTTCCGCCAGACATAAAACAAGCCTCTATAGCACATCTCACCGAAACGAAGCAACCATCTTGAATTCCCTCGGTCGGCATTAAAAAAAAAAAAAAAACCCTGGCATGATTTGGTGATGAGCTGCTGTCACAATTTTCTGGGGGGCCTTTCATTATCGCGGCGCCTGTCTGCAAGTTCCTATTAGCCGGAGACCTTCTTCACCGCAATAAATAACCAAGTGAGGAGCGTGTCACCTCGTTAAAAATGAACAGCGTCTGGCGACTGCGCCGCCTTGCCGCTCCATTAAGGGCCGCCGCCGCCGCGGTGATGCTAGCCTTGCGCGTATCAAGAACAGACCGTGAACAAGCAACAGAACGAACGCACACACACTGACCAATCGGGTTTATCTTCGACTCGAACGTCCGACCGACTTTCCAGATCAAGTGCGACGCTCCCACGACACGAGTCGCTCAATCCAAAAAGAGTCCAATTAACATTTTGGAACATAATAGGAACTCCGCTCGCAACGACGTGTCCACAGAAATTCATTTTCGGGGGCACAAAACATTAATTTAGGCGATCCAATTGCCATTCGCCGAATAAGCTCCGCCGCCGACGAGTCATTTGCCTCTTTTGAGGACGAAGCGGTAGCGCAATACTTTTGCGAGTTACAATCGGACATCTCCGAGTAACAGCCACACCGTTTATTTTGGTCTCTGCTTGGCTGACGAGGTTGCTTCAACTCAGCACTGTGGGACTCATTCGTCACGTTTAAATTGGCTCGGATCATTTCAAAAGGGTACACCTGGGGCTAGATCTCTCTTTTACTTCGATGATGACTCTTGCGGTGTGCTCCAGGGACACGTATTGAGTCCCATATTTCTTTCATGTTGCCCTCGGGGCAATGAACTCTATAGATGGCCGGTGAGGCAGGCTATGAACATCTCGCGAAAATGGCCATTTTCTTGACACACAAAGGTTCAATGTCAAGTATTTCACATTGGCGAACCTTTTCACTTGTTCATCGTCAGAGTAATCCTTCAACAAGCCACGTTCTCTTGAGTTTTTAATTGCTAATATTCGAGCTAGCTGCTCTCTGGCTGCCCACCTCTCATGAAATTATACAACCAAGGAAATATCTACCTGCCAATATCTGAAAATGTACGTGAGCCACTTCCAAGAGTATCTGCTCCCACGATTGGGCAGCAAAGTAGCGACAGCCGGAGTCGAAAGATTAAGCGCAAACTGTGGTTCGATTAGCCCTGGCGCGTGAAACTCATTTTTGTCGCGGGCCACATTGTAGTTACGTGACTGTGAATTTAGTGAAACCGTGTCAATGTTTCATCACCTCCATAGATGACATATTCAGTGCACAACAAATTGGGGGGTAACTAGCTTTGAAATCAGAAGTCAACAATGATGGTAGTAATAACAATGTAGTAACTAGATAATGCTTGCAATATCTCTATGTGATGATGGATTACATAAGACAATTTGAAATTGTCAGAAATAAGCAAGCATCACCCTTGATTCGTCCATCCATCCATTTTCTGATCCGGTTTATCCTCACAAGGGTCGCAGGGGGTGCTGGAGCCTATCCCAGCCGTCTTCGGGCAGTAGGCGGGGGACACCCTGAACTGGTTGCCAGCCAATCGCAGGGCACACTGAGACGAAAAACCATCCATGCTCACGCTCACACCGAGGGACAATTTGGAATGTTCAATCAGACTGCCAGGCATGTTTTTGGACTATGGGAGGAAACCAGAGTACCCAGAGAAAAGCCACGCCGGCCCAGGGAGAACGGAGCCGTGATCGAACCCACAACCTCTGCACTGTGAGGTCGACCACCAGATCTTGATTCAGTAATTCTCTTTTTTTATGCGCCGTGGTCTGTATTCATCATTTCAGTTTCTTGGCACTCAATTCAGGGCCACGCACCCTTCGCAAAAACTCCCGTAACTATTCGGTCACCTTGACGCGTGCAAATTGTTTCATGTCATTTGTTTTCCCCCCCCTACACTCGGCGGTTTGAATTCGTCACTCAGTCAAGCACACCGAAGAACTCCAATCTGCCGGAAATGCTGCGCCGGGCCCGGCCTCTTACGAGACACAGAATATCCTGTGATGGGAAAATAACAGGAATGTCCACAGCTATAAGAATATGACAGCAACAATTGTTGCGAACAGAAATCGTCCTTCACAGCCTGTGACCTGCGGATGATGATTGAGCCGCGTCGCGGGTCTCAGGTGGGAAAGTGGGTGGCCGCAATCACACAAGGCGGTGCTTGAACCCAAGACGGTGCCGAGCATTCGATTTCAAGTGGGCTTTTATGCGGGACTCTCAGCCGGCAATTGCTCCTGATGAGGGCGGGGCTTCCCGCAGCTGTGAAACCTTGGACTTGATCGTGCTCTTCTCTGAAAGTGACGAGGAATTTGCTTTTCAAATGACACTCATTTTTTATCAGGGGGGGGGGGGGCGCAAGATGGTTGTTTTAACCCGTTGAGGGACAGCGGTTACTACAGTGGACAGCTTATCATGTGAGCAGGTTGCAGGGCGCATGAAAGGGTTGAAGTGCTCGAGAAATACAGTTGAATTGTTTCAGTGAATTGTTTTATGAAAGCGTTTTTTTTGTGTTTTTTTTAAAAAACTCATTCAATACCAGACAATTCTGGACCAAGTCTGAAAAGACGTTTAACCCTCATGCAGTATTTTTAAGCGGCTGCATGAAGGGTATTACGTCCCAAAAATGGCCCTCTTCCAACGTGCAACAACTTTTTTCACTTTTCAATTTTTTTTCACTTTCAACCCCTCAAAATATTCAGTGGGAATTGGCCAAGACATAGATATACATCCTATGCAAAATTTCAGCTTCGTGGAGTTATTGTTCACTGTTTTGTCTGTGGTGTCCATTTGTCCAACAGTCCAAAATCGTCCAAAGTGTCCGAAATGTCCAATTTTGGGATAATTACTGCATGGGGGTTAAAAACGTCTTTGGGAGTGAATGAGTTTTTAATTTCCTGAACGATTTTCCTTCTTTGACCGAAATCCACTGCATTCCTCTCGCATTTCTCCGCAGATGGAGGAAGTCATCGCGCACATGCAAGAGGAGAAAAACGGCATCCCGATCCGAACGGTCAAAAGTTTCCTCACCAAGATCCCCAGCGTTTTTTCAGGTCAGGCTCCGATCTCAACCTTTGTGGTCCGATTGCTTGCGGTAACATTTGGACGTTTTGTGTGTGTGTGTGTTAACACATCGTAACCATTGTGAAATTGATAGTTTGAAATAACGAATCACTTCATAATGAAATTTTCGGAATAATATTTGTGGCTGTTATTGCAATCCAACAACAGCCTAAACGACAGGCACAAAGTCACTCCTTCAAAACAAAAGGAAGAAAACAAATAAGACGTATCATCATCTCAGCGCACAGTCAAGTCACGCAAAACATCTCGTATCTAATAGCGTCTTTTTTTTGGTTGCCATTTATTCGCGCGGCAGCGATTGCCCTTGCTTTTTATTAATGAGGCAAAGTTAATTCCCATCCACCTGCTTCTAAAATTGCGCGCACACACACACACACACGCACACACACACATGCAACTCCCAACCAAATTACGCAATATATTAATCAGGTCTCGTTTGAAGATTACCTTACACATCACATCGCTCTCTCTTGGGTCATGTGTGACGCTGTGGAAACAAGGTTGGAGCTAATAATGGTAATCCACGGAAAAAAGCTCCTCCGGTTTCATGGGGGGTGTCGGGACGCCAGAGAGGAAATGGCTACCAAACGCACGTTCATCAACGGCCTAAAACGCGCGTAATGGCGGACGGGAGGACAGACAGACCGCCGCGGGGAGCGTCTGACATTTCGCACTCCTGTCCTCTCACCTGACAGCTCGGTAGACAGCAATAACCGCTCCGAGGATATATTTATTTATTATCAGATATATTTAGCCCGAAACGACACAAGTCGCGGGGTTTTAATGGGATGTGGGGGGAAAATGGCGAGGGTGGGGTGGGAGAGAGAGCAGAAGGTGCTGCTGTGCGCTGCTTTGACGTGAAATGACTCGCAAATCGGGTGTGAGAATTCCGGCATTGTGCACAAATCGGTTGTCAATACCCCCGTCCTCTCCTGTCTTACCTACGACTCGTTTCCCTTCTTCACGCCGCGTATCATTGCCTTGCTTACGCCCACTGTCCTGTCCTCTCCTATTTGCTACTCATGTCACCACTTCGTCAAAAGGTGTAGCACGGCTTGGCTCACTCCCTCTGTCCTGCGCCGCCACATTTGCGACTTGTCTCGTTCCCTCGGGGTCGACGACTGCCTCAAATCTGTGTCCTGCCTTATTTGTGACTTGCCCTTCCTGACAGGGGTGTAACTAACAATCCCAGTCGTCATCTTGTCAAATCACTGCCCCTGTCCTGTCATGCCCTGTTCCATTTGTTAGTCGGCGCAACCCTTTCAACCCTGCCCTATTTGCTATCTCCCCCTCCCTTGCTCATAGTGTGTAGCACTACCTGGCTTACTACTGTTCTCCTGTCCTATTGTGTGTCTGGAATTCATTGCATCCTGGTTGAGTACCACGATTCTGTCCCGTCCTATCCTATTTGCCCCCAGTCACATCCCTGCCTTACGGATTGTACCGCTGTTTTGATGATTCGACCCAAGTCCTGTCCTGTTTATTATTCAGTATATCCCTTCCTCACACAATGTAGCGCTGCCTGTCTCACTATCTCTGTCCTGTCCTGTCCTGTCCTATTGCTGCTCGTCACATCACCATAGGCTCAAGAAATACCTGGCTCTCTTACTCCGTCCTGTCCTGTCCGATTTGCTCTTCCTTATGTCACTCCCTCACAGGGTCAAAGATGTGTCTAGCTTCTCGCTCCAGTTTTGTCCTGTCTAGTCACTTTTTGTCCTAGTTGTTCATCGTTTCATCGCATGGTGCAGCACAGTTTGGCTCATGACCCTGTCCTGCATTGTCCCATGCTTAGTATCCTATTTGCTACTCGGCATATCCCTTTCATCTTGTCCTATTTTCTATTTGTCTTGTCCCTTTCTTACAAGGTCTAACATTGCTAGGCTAACTACCTGTCCTCTTCTGACCTATTTGTCCTATTCGTCACATCCCTTTCTCATTGGTTGTCATACTGCCTGCCGACTGACCCTGTCCTGCCGCATCCTGCCCATGGCAACAATGGCAATGGATATCAAAACTCTCCCAACGCACAGTAAAACAGATCCAGCATGAAAAACCATAGAGATCCACGATACCGCTTGACGAAGCAACTGAACAGGACAGGCTTACAAAACCGGAAACAAAACACTTAGTAGTATAATAGTAACAACACACCTCCCTTAAACCTAAATGGAATGGGACCGCAATTCAAGTGTGTTCTATTATTTACCATTATCAATATGACTGTCGGTGGTAAAGTTCATTAAAGCGACAAAAAGTTAATTTCGTTCAAAGCCCACTCCACAATAATAAAGCGAAGCTCCCGTAAGAATTGTTTGCTGTGAGTCACCCTCAATCGTGTCGTTACTCTATTCGGTAAGCGCTCCATTATGCCGCCCCCTACCTGCGGTCATTTCAATTAACGGGATGTGGCTTTGAAGAAAAATAATCGCTGCGGTGTCATCCGCCCACGCATTGCTATGCGCTGTGATGATGACGGACAGCGGTAAGGGTTAAGAGCGCCGTCACGAGCATTTCCATGAAAACTGTCGAAGGTGATATCCGCCTGCATATTGATGAGCGCTGTCGTCTCCCCTTTCAGGTTCCGACATTGTACAGTGGATGATCAAGAATCTAGACATCGAAGACCAAGGTATGAGATGATTATTCCGCCGTCGAGCAATCCCGCACCGACGGTAGCGCTGTATGATGCGGTTAGCACCGCACTAAAAACGAAGTTGGGCGGTCACAAAGCAATCGTTTACAGAATCAATTATTCCATGGACGGCTCGAGTAATCGCCACCTGCCTCCCTGGTTTTGTAATAATCGATAGAAAAAAAAAGAAAAAGCTCTTGTCTTCGACAGAATGAAGTTGCTACGACTCCTCCGCATGCCATTTGGCGGAGCTCCAGTCAGTTTGTATTTTGGCAAACAACGAGGTAATATTGAATTCGATCGCCAAAGGCAACTTGGCAACTTAACTGCAAGCCACAACATTTCATCAACCGTCACTACAAGTAAAAAGTTATTTTACTCTGATTAAAAAAAATCGTTAAAAAAACCCATTAAAAATGCACACTTAAGCAATACTCAAATCGAGCGGGATCGCCATCGTGTTCGTCCTTATTGGCCTATGCCAGCTGACTTTTGGTAAGAAGCAGGACACGTCTCGAGCAACACCCTCACATTCACACCGACGGACAATTTAGAGTCTGCTTTCATGTTTTCATGTTGCCCACACTTGAAGATTCCGCGACCCCATGACGCTGACCTTGGAACTGTGACGCAAGACATGCTCACCACTGCGTGACTATTGGAGGGGAAAAAAAACAAAACAATGCAAACACCAAAGAGCTAAAAATGTACGTGTGATTGTGTGTGTGTGGGGGGGGGGGTGTCCTCGCTTTGTAGGCCTTTTTTACTCGGTCCTCACTGTGTCACAAGTACAGGTATGTGTGTGTGTGTGTGTGTGTGTGTGTGGTCCTCACTTTGTAGGCCTTTCTACTCTGTCCTCACTGTCCCACAATTACAGGAATGTGTGTGTGTGGGGGGGGGGTCCTCGCTTTGTAGGCCTTTTTTACTCTGTCCTCACTGTGTCACAAGTACAGGAATGTGTGTGTGTGTGTGTGTGTGTGTGTGTGTGTGGTCCTCACTTTGTAGGCCTTTCTACTCTGTCCTCCCTGTCCCACAATTACAGGAATGTGTGTGTGTGTGTGTGTGTGTGTGTGTGTGTGCGTGCGTGCGTGCGTGCGTGTGTGCGTGCGTGCGCGCGCCAGAGGGGCGATTATATAATCTAATCCTTCAGGTTCCACCACAGAAGGGAAGTGTTTGTACGTAAACGGCTTTGAATAAATTATGAGTCATCACTTATTGATAAACGGAGCCCCGTTACACACACACCGATGTGCGCACACACACACACCGGCTGCAGCGACATCTGCGTGCGCGCCGCCGACAAAAGAATTCGACACAAACTGTAAAATCGGGACAGAGTCAAATCTTTCAACTTTTAGTTCAATCGTCTGCTCCCCGTTTTCTTTTTGTCACTGCGCGTGAGCAAATAGCGCACGACATGAAAACCTCTCGACGTTGATGATCGCGACGATGTCGTGTTTTCATGACGTGATGGTTTAAAAATCAAGGCCCGGGTTGAGCGAGCGCCGGAGGGAAGCAGATTTTCTCCCCAGCCAGCCAGGCGGGCGGGCACAACATGGCTGATTGCACTGATGAGTTCTTCCTCTTTAAAGTCAAGGTGGCCTCATCGCCGGTGTGTTCGGTTTCAATTGACAAACTGACAGTCCTCGGTGTGATTCGGCGTAGAAGTCCAACCGCAATCACGGACATCTTATGGAATTAATACCTCGAGCGCGGTTTTGACGAATACGCCAGCGGAACTTTAGTCCAGAGTACCGAAAGCCTCTGTGAGATGCTTCCAAGTGGAAAACAACAGAAAGGAAAAGAGAAACGGTCAGGAGGGCTTACTTTTTTTTTTTTTTGGTGGCGGGTTTTCTCTTTCGCAGTTGAGGCTCTTCACCTCGGAACGCTGATGGCCGCGCACGGTTACTTCTTCCCCATCTCGGACCACGTCCTCACCCTGAAAGATGACGGCACTTTCTACAGGTTTCAGGTGAGAGCCAACCTCGCGTCATCATTCTCCACCCTTGTCAATTTTTTTTTCTTTCGCACGCCTTTGTTCCCAAGCGCAGTTCGCGCGGAACTATTCGGAAGCCCTCGCGGTGTCATCCCAACTTTCGCCGATCCTTTATTTTTAAGGCTTGCAGCACTCCAAGTAACTGCAAGTCGACGCGGTGCCGTATGCGTCCGAAATTGTCTTCTTACGGAATCCGCAGGTTGCTTCATGTTTGGTGTTTTAAAAAAATTTTTTTTTAGACGTGGCTCTGGAGAGTTCTCCATGTTTGATAGAACTGAATTTCATAAAGCCGCTGACATGAAAAAAAAAGGTTAACGAATCGCATGACGAGTTTGATCATCGGAAAAGCTTTTTTTTTTAATACGTTTTTTTTTGTTTTTTGTTTTTTTGAAGGAGGACATTCATTTTCAGGAACGTAAACATAATTGGATGCTGTCGAGTTGGTAAAAATATTTTGCGAGTACCAGAGTCAAATGCCAAGGAGTCTGAGTCAAGTCCAAGACAAAAAAATAACCCCCAACCAAACAAACAAACAAAAAAACAAATAAATAAATAAATAAACAAAATAAAAAATCTTTTTAAACTAATGCGTCGAGTCTGGACAAGGAGTCTGAGTCAAGTCCAAGACAAAAAATAATAAAAAAAATAAAAATAAAATAAAATAAATAAAAAAGTGGGCTGCAGCCCTAAGCTGGTTCAAGCCCCGGGGGCCTTGAGTTTTACACCCCTGTGCTATTTAATGCAGAGTAAGTTCCTTATCCCTCACTCGGGGCTTAGTGCACTTTCTGGAATTAAGCCCCGGTGGAAAGGTGGAAATGTTTCTTGTAATCAAATATTTACTCACTACAGGAACCTCTTTTATTATAAAAACAAAGACATCTTTCGGCTATCATTGCACATCCGTGGTTGGTGTAGAAGGGGCACGCGGCATTCACACTCTTCACCGACTGAAAGTACCGCAGTGGCCAATGTCACGAGGTCGGTTTTTAAATGTATGGCCAATCATTCAGAGAGTCTTATATAAACAGATTAATTTTTTTTTAAAAAGGCATCAACAGCATAGCACATCGCGGTTTGCGCCCAACGCGCTGCCTCACGTGCACACAGCACATCTAATCAATGGAAATGAACACTCGAGGGTGTTTGTGTTCCATCCTCGCGCGATTCGTTCGCCTTTCTCATCGGAAGCCGCGCGGCGCGTCGCCCCAAGACGCGCAAAAAAGACCGATGCGCTTTCGACGATGCGCGGAGCCGACGAGAAGGCAAAATATTTTATTGTGACAGATGCCATGATGATGCTATGCGAGCACCCCTCCAGCCAGCCCCCCCTCGCCCTCCCCCCGCCCCAATCACATGACAACGCACCATATGGTCCTCCATCAGAGATGCTTGGCTTGCATTGGGTTTCTTGTCATATTTGTGCTTCCAGACGCCGTACTTTTGGCCATCAAACTGCTGGGAACCGGAAAACACAGACTATGGTGAGCAACTACTCAAAATTGCATTTCGTCTGCGCATTGATAGATTTGAAAAAGAACTGAAACTTAACCCTGAATTGATAAATATTACGACATTGATCCATCCATCCATTTTTTTGTAATGATTACCCTCAGGAGGACCTGCTGGAGCCTCTGCCAGCTGTCTTCGGGCAGTCGGCGGGGGACAACCTGAGCCGGTCGCCAGCCAATCGCAAGGGACAAATTGATGAACGACCATTCGCACTCGCAATCACACCTAGAGACAATTTCGAGTGTTCAATCAGCCTGCCATGCATATTTTTGGAATGTGGGAGGAAACCAGAGTACCCGAAGATAACCCACCGTGCCGGCCCTATTACAACATATATTAATTGTGAGTGATTAGCGTGTCGATCTCACAGGCAGAGGTCATGTGTTTGATCCCGGTTGCGGCTTTCCTGTGGGGAGTGTGCATGTTCTCCTCATGCCTGCGTGGGTTTTTTTCCGGGTACTCCGGTTTCCTCCCACATTCCCAAAACATGCATAGGAGGCTGATTGAATTGTGTGAGTGTGAGCACAGATGGCTGCTCATCTGTGTGTGCCCTGCGATTGGCCCAGCGACCGGTTCAAGGTGTCCCCCGCCTACTGCCCGAAGACAGCTGGGAGAGGCTCCAGCACCCCCCGCCCCCCGCGACCCTTGTGAGGATAAAGCGGATCGGAAAATAGATGGATGGATCTGCTAGGAATAAAATGAGAGTCAGAATTAAAAAAAATATTTAAAAAAAGAATACAAATCTGCTGGTTTTTATCGTTCCTCCGCTCAGCAGGCGATTTGACAGTCAGAGCATTTTTCTCTGCAGTGGCTTTGTAATAGAGTCGCAGCGCCGGAGCACAAGTGACTTAACTGTAGCAGAAACTAAATTGGAACGCAGCCCTCCTCTAATTTCATCAGACAGACTGATTACAGGGACCGAAAGCTGAGCCGCGACTCGTGTGTGTGTGTGTGTGCATGCACCTGCCGAGCACGTCACCCGGCAACATTTTCATGGTGATGCGCTTTGGCCACGCGTCTTCATTTTTTT
Organism: Hippocampus abdominalis; assembly: GCA_018466805.1. NCBI lineage: Eukaryota > Metazoa > Chordata > Actinopteri > Syngnathiformes > Syngnathidae > Hippocampus > Hippocampus abdominalis. Next base: position 2,304,068 of record CM031702.1, read on the forward strand.
TGTTTTGAGTCATCGAGGCGGAGATGAAGTAGTAGGTCGCGGCGACGTTAGCGACTCGCTGCCAGACTGATGAATTGTCTTTTGAATTTAAAAAAAATAAATAAATAAAAAACGGTCCAGGGGCTTAATGACCACCTAATGGTCAGTTTACAATAGGATGAAGGGAGGATGATAATGCGCAGAGACATCAAAAGTCAGGCACACACACACACACACACACACACACACACACAGTCAATGACCTTTGCGATTTACAGGCCATTTTAAATGTGCAGTTGAGAGGATTAAAACGAGTCAAACGCAGGGGCCACTTAAGGCCGAGCTGAGATCCGGTTGTCTAACCCGCCTCCGTGTGCCCCCCCCCCCCCCCGCCCCCACCCCACTGCCTCTTTCTTTCTCTCTTTCAGCTGTTTACCTCTGCAAAAGAACAATGCAAAACAAAGCACGTCTGGAGCTTGCAGACTACGAGGCGGTAAGCCCCCCCAAAAAAAAAAAAAAAAGCCTTTCGCCTTGGCGTCACTTTCCGCTCTTCTCTCCCACACCGACGGCGAAGCAAAAGTACATTTGGTTTTTCCTGGCGTCTGTGCCAAGCAAGGATCATTAGTCCACGGGCATGTGCGGCAAACATCAACAGTCCAATCACCTTTTTTTTTTTTTTGTTCTTGTTTGTTTTTACTTGCAGGAGAGCTTAGCAAGGCTACAGCGAGCTTTCGCCAGGAAATGGGAGTTCATTTTTATGCAAGCAGAAGCACAAGCAAAGTAGGTTTCGATTCGGTTTTCGCACCGTCGAGTTTCAACCAAGCGCTACGGTTCAGTTCACCTGAGCGTCGTTCGGAACTTCCGGCGGCCGCGTTCCGGCATGAAAATAATATCGCGGCAATGCCACACGCAGAGAAAACAAAAGGCCGCATTTATAGACGTCGGCGAACTCCAACGGCACATTGTGGAGAGCAGACTTCAGCCGAGGTCGGAAAATCTAACATTTCGGAACATGCAAACTGGAGGGGGGGAGGGTGGAAAAAAAAATGGATTTTTCCCCCGACAAAATATTCCAAACACTTAAAGTGGTGAAGGAAAATAGTTGTTGTCTTTGGGGTGGCCAACGGCCCTCTAGATCACAGGCTAGATCCGGCTCTGCGCTGAACATTAGCCGAATCTCCACATTCAGAACCGAAACAAGAACAAACCAAAGTCAGGTGACTATTTTTCAGTTACTTGACGATCATTCATGCAATGCGCACAAAAAGTGGAAGAAACTATTTTTTTGCCTCTAATACTGAATGACCTTTTTTCCCGAAGATAAATTGGTGCTCTACAGTGCACCCTCCCCCCTTCCCTCTGCCCACCGTCACCTTTTTTTAGCTAACCTTGTGGCTCGTGTCAAAAGTCATTTTTTTACTATTATGCAGCCATCTCATTAGCTCTGCATCCCGCGTCATTGTCCCCACAGACGCACAGTTCCAAATTAATGTGCGTTTTTGGGACGCAAGGACATTTCTCAGTCAACAAAAAAAAACAAAAAAAAACGACGGTAAATCTTTTTTTCCCAGCAACAATCGCAGTTTGACAATCGCCACCATTGTTATTTTGATCTCACGTTAAGTAATCTCACCGGATCAGATTTCCGTTCTCGCCAGGTAAGATCGGCGAGATCGGCCTTCACCTCGTGGAAAGCGGACGATTGCCAAGTTGTGTAACGTTAAAACAAGCAAACAAGTATTGCGAAAGATTATTGCGGAGATATCACAGAGGAAGCAGCTAAAATCGAATAGATTTTTTTTTTTGCAATTATAATTTTGTATGCCTGAATTATTTAAATTTTTGCAGCATTTTTTTTTTAATAAGAACTAAACCTATTATCAATGTATATTGTTGTTTGTGTTATCATATCCAATTGAATAAATAGACCGTTTCATACTTTTCTGATCAGCGAGTCCCTGGGACTCGCAGGAATCAAACTGTAACATTTTGGTCATGTCGCGGGCCGCTGGAAAAATGGACGCCGGGACACGAATGGCCGTAGTTTGGAGGCACCGTTTTTTTGCCAATATATTCCCACGCCTCGCTTTAGCCGCTAGCCCAAACAAAACCCTCCCAAAATGGGACACGGGAGCTCCTTGGTTGCCGTTCACAACTTTCCGCACGGCACCCGAATGAAGTGACCTCCAGCGCTTGGTGGGAAACGGGCTTGCGGCTCCTTGCTCGGACGTGTCCCGCCGTCAGCTCAAAGTGTCTCTTCTTGTTCTCCTCCTCAGAGTGGATAAGAAAAGGGACAAAATCGAGAGGAAAATTCTCGACAGTCAGGAAAGAGCCTTTTGGGACGTGCACAGACCGGTGGTGAGTGCGCCAACTTAAGACCTCCGCTCGTACGCGACGTTCCGATTCTCAATCTTTTCTATATATCGAGCAATACACGGTACCGAAATGTGGCATACGCATGGTGTGAGGGGTGATGTTACCCCCCCCCCCGCTGCCGGTCTTCGTACACACACAAAATACCAAATCGATACGTGTCACTCCACATCAGCATCACCGCTGCTCTTTAACTACATGCTCGCTTAGCATTAGCCTTTCACCCCCCTCCCCCTACCCCTCCCCCCTCGAGGTTAACGACACGCCGTGGCGGCCGTCCTCAAATAGCGTCCGCCTCTCGCTTAATTGGCAAATAACGCTTTCAATTTATGCGTCCTTGGGGGCCCATTTAATCAATATTAATTCCGATTTCACACCCGCAGAGCGGCTCCACACGCTGTTGTTGTTCCTGAAGAGATCGGAGCTACTTACTCCAATCCGAGCGGCTTTGCGCACTTGAAGGGGTGGTCTCGACGCTCGGCGAGAATTGGGCACATTGAAAAAGTTGCGTGACCTGACGTCAGATCCATCGCCCCCGGAGACGTCTCGGAATTCCCGCGCATCTGGCTAATTAGACAAACGGTCGGAGAACGAGGACGGCCGCCTTTTCCATCGGCATTCTTGGGGAGCTAAGCAGCAACAGATCAGAAGAAATGCTGAAAAAAAAATAAAAATAATAATAATAATTCCCTTTCTTCTCTATTCTTTCTTCCAGCCTGGATGTGTGAATACAACAGAGGTGGACATTAAGAAGTCCTCTAGAATGAAAAATCCACACAAAACCCGAAAGGTGCGCCGTTGGATTTTTTATTTTTTTTCGAGTCGAGGCTCGATGACGTTCCGCAAAGTTGGAGTTGAATGCCGCGCCGCTAATTTATTTCGTGTTGCTCTCGTCCCAGTCGGTGTACGGGCTGCAGAACGACATCCGCGCGCACAGCCCCACCCACACTCCGGCCCCGGAGGCCAAGCAGCCGACGGAAGAGGAGCTGCAGGAGCAGGTGGACCTAAACGTCACTCGGGCGCTCGGGTGTTCTGCTTGAGCGATGGCGGCTAACTTTTGCACGTTTTATGCTTTTCAGATCACATTTTGGCAATTCCAATTAGACCGACATCGGCTGAAAATGTCCAAAGTGGCGGAGAGGTGAGCGAGGCCCAGCCACGACCATCAAAAGTCTTTCGTGAGACATCGAGCGATCGGATGTCTCGCGTGATGAAGACCTGGAGGGTGCCATCGGGCCAACAGGGCGGCGCCATTGCGGCGCCATTGCGGCTTACGCGGGGTCAATCCCGAGTCACATCGTTTTTTTGACCACACGATCTATGCGGAGTCTAAACACGTTTTTTTTTTTATTCCTATCCCGTCGAGGAATTGGAATGACGCAACAAAATTGAAAATGGCATCCCATTGCCAAATGGCCCCAGCTTGCGAATGTCACATGACCAAACCCAGAAAACAAGGTGAGCCGTGACGGCCGTTCCGGGAGAGCCTTTGGCACTGTGATGTCATCTTCAGTCGACGGCAAGTGACAAAATGGCCGACCCTCGGAGATGGACAAGGGATTTTTCTGCGGATCGTCCACAAATGCAATATTCATCGGAATGCAGCGTATCGATCTTTAGCTCATATCTCGGTTGCCTACCATCGCTTGTGATGCCCCCGCAAGTGTTCACCAAGGTTAGCGTCCACTTTCAATCCCTTCCGTGAACAAAAACAGTCAGAAAACAAACAAGCAATACCCGCTACCGAGTTAGCTACCCAACAGCTACTCCCCTCTACACCCTCCGACGCCCACGTCATTCACCAGGCCTGACCCCGCCTTTTAAAGCCATACACACTCAACGTCACAGATACGACACAGTTTCCAGCCGCGCATTTTATATCCCGCTTGTCCTTATTTAGGTCACGGGTGAGCAAGAGCCGATCCCAGGTGAATGTTGGGCAAGGGGCGGGGTAAACCCTTGGACTAGTAGCCAGACAAAATCCCGAGTACCACGTGATTCGAACCGCCACCGATCTTCCCTGACCTAAGCTTTTACAAAATAAAAAAATGAAAAGCCACGTAATGCACTCGTTCCACACGCCGTCGTCTGTGTCTGCTCTAGTTTGTTGGGCTACACGGAGCAGTACATCGAATACGACCCCTTCCTCACGCCCCCGGACCCTTCCAACCCCTGGATCACAGATGACACCACGCTGTGGGAGCTGGAAGCCAGGTGGGCACACAAACGAAGGATCGATTTTATTTGCAAGTCCCTTTCATCCCATTTCCGATGGGCGCTCTCTCTTCATATTCAGTCTTCGAGGGGAAAATGTATGTAACGTGTGCGCATGTGCGTGTCCCGCCTCCGTCCAGCAAGGAGCCCGGCCAGCAGAGGGTAAAGAGATGGGCTTTCGGCATCGACGAGGTTCTCAAAGACCCGGTGGGGAGGGAACAGTTCCTCAAGTTCCTCGAGTCTGAGTTCAGCTCGGAGAATCTCAGGTGGGATATTTGGTGAATTTGCTTCAGTTGGGTTTGGGCTACAGCGATTGGAACACCAGCGGTGCAACAGCACATGTAGACAGACGCGTTAACAATACTCATAGGCGTATATTGTATATCCTGTGTGGACATTCAAACGTCTCCCCCCCCCCCCCCCCAAATTATATATATATATATATATATATATATATATATAAATAGATAGTATATATATATATATATATATATATATTATTTATTTATTGAGCAAAAGTTATCCAAATATTTAAGTACAAAGTATTATAAAACAGTTAAATAGTTTATCAGTCATTCATATATTTATGTGTGTCAGCATTAAGGGATTAAAAAAAAAAAATTTAGTGATTTATTTTTTAATTGATCGACCCATTGAACAGTTGTAAGAATTTAACTTACAATACTTACAGTATTGAATCTGTATTTAAACATTTTGCTAATGTAGTCGTTCAGACTCTGTCAAGTTCTACGCCGCCTGTTGTCTAATTGACAAATGTTCTACATGTGAAAGGTTCTGGCTAGCGGTCCAGGAACTCAAGAAACGTCCAATCCGAGAAGTCCCAACTCGGGTTCAGGAGATCTGGCAGGAGTTTTTGGCTCCGGGCGCACCCAGCGCCATCAACGTGGACTCCAAGAGCTACGACAAAACCACTCAGAATGTCAAAGACCCGGGTCGCTACGCCTTTGAAGACGCACAGGTGGGTAACTCCGTCGCGTCTCCCTCTGCACTCGCGTGGTCCTCTGATGAATATCTGACTCGTTGCCAGAGCTCTGCCCCCCGTGTCTTCATTCCAAATGAGTCACAACTCTGTGGTGAAGCTATTCGGCGAAAATGACCATTTGACAGCCATGTCCGATTTTTTATTTTTATATTTTGTGATGCATGACTGTCATGCGTTCCAGGAGCACATCTACAAGTTGATGAAGAGTGATTCCTACAGCCGCTTCATTCGGTCCAGTGCCTACCAGGAGTTATTGCAGGCCAAGAAGAAGGTAACAAAATTCACAACTGGAATGGGAATTTTAAAACTTTCAAATAGCACCAGCCAATATGAGCGCGGGGGGGGGGGGTTATTTAGTTTTGGTCAATGCTGTGTTTTCTTAATTTTTAATATGCTTGCTTTGGTGCCAGTATGACATTTTCTGAAATGCAAAATGTTATTTTCAATGCCAAAAATGTATGGTAGTCTTGGTCTGGCAATAATCATGCAGTCCAGGGTTCCCACTCTTCCACGTGCTTTTTATTTATGGACCTTTTAAGGACTTTTGAGGAGTCATTCAGCCACTTTTGAAGGACTTTTTCAAAAATGATTAAAAAATTTTAAAATTCCACAAATGTTAAGTGCAAGTAATCATTTCCCTGTCCCCTGTAACCAGTCGGTCTTTTAATTAGGTGATTTTTTTTTTTTGCTAAAGTGACCTTTTTTGGCTAAAGTGACCTTGGGCTTTCAGGATCTAGCGCCACCTGGAGCATGGGGCGTTTGAAAATGCATTCAGTCTGTTGCCAGTGATGACCAAGTGGTTTTTCATTCGGGTTTGGTTTCCACTGCTTTCCGCATCAAAAGCAGAGCCGGGGTGTTGTTTCTCCGTGAAATCCTTTCAAGCCCCCCACCCCCCCCCCCCCCCCCGCAATCAGGAATAAACCTCATGCAGGTTCATGGGGAGTTCAGCGCGAGGCGGCGTGAAGTAGTCATCTCTGTGTGCACAGAAATTATATCTGTGCTTGCATACAACAATGGCGGAGGAGAAGCGCCAACGATTCCGAGTTGCTGAAACGTACGACGTGTCGGTCAAAACGAAGGACGTCGCAAACAAAAGAGACGCCCACGCGCCAGCCATACCAATAATGTGCGCAGGGAATTTCAAAGCCGCTTCTTTAATAGACTGTTTTCAGGTGGGGATGACGGGCCACTTCATCAGGCCTTCTGTCTGGCACGTAGGCCACAACGAAGAATAGAATTGAATTGCGAAGCTGTCGTCATTACATGAATCAGCGACTGCTTCTAATTAGTCTGAGAAACTCCTACCTGGTATACCGGCAAAGAGAATATTGACAGTGAGCTTAACAAATGATATTTTTAACTCTGTAATTTCACTTGCCAGACTTTTCAATGAAAGTTATATTATTTTAATCAAGCGTGGATACTTTATACGTGTGACATTGTGCAGTAAAATTTCTCACGTTATGAGTTTGTTGACATTTAAATGTGTTCATGAAAACATTTAACAAAATATTTTTCCCCCTTACAGAAGAGCAAGAACCTCTTCTGAAAGCTGGGGGTTTTTTTCCCCAGGTAAGGCGACATATTTACGGATTTCAGTGTGAAACTGCCAATGTGGATTAAATAATTTTGACTGGCAAATACTAATACATGTTGGCTAAATGTAATTTTCTCATAATGAGTCAATTCCTGTAGCATTACGTTAGCATGTAGCATTTAGCCAACAAGTACATTTGAACGTATTTTATTTGTATTTCATTCAGAGATTCTTTCGTATTCCACTAGAAGGAGCTCATGAGCCACACTTTGAGACACATTGCTGTCATGGAATAACATTTTATTCCCCCCCCCCCCCCCCCCCCCCCACGTCTTTGTGTCTCTTTCCACCGTAGGGGAGGACCGCCAGGATCCAAGCGACGGACCAGTCGTGTGCCATCATGCTTAAAAAAAATAAAATAAAAAAAGAATGGAGAAAAAAATCAATGCCATCTCTCTCCCTCTCGGGGACATGGAGAGCAGCCATGTCATCTCTCCATCATCGTCGTCGTCGTCGTCGTTTCTCGGCCCAGCCCGGGCGACGAGCGAGCCAGGCCCGATCTGTTCGTCTGTCGTCCTCCGGCCGTTGCACGTCCACCGAGAGCAGCGGAATGCTCCTCCCGTTCTCTCCTCCTCTTACAGTCACTGACATTAGAAAGGAAAAAGAAAAACAAGAGGCATCGCGGGACTGGGGAGAACACTCACAAACTTAGTGAAATGCAAAAAATAAATAAAAATAAAACAAAGTAAAAAAAAAAAAAAAGGCCAAATCCGGTTTTGTTCCGGTGCTTTCAATCCTCCCTGCTGGATCGGAGGCCTTCCTTTTTCACTTCCGGCGATAACAAATGATGTCAGAGCGAGGAAAAAGGGAAAAATAAAGTCAAATTAACACACACATAGAAAATAAATCCGTTTCAAATGATAAATCTAGCCAATGTCATTGCTTCACGCGACGATGACGTCAGAGAGACTTTGTCACGCTGTGGGAAAATTGTTGTGCAGAATGAATATATAATATATATCTATACACACACACACACACCTATATTACTATGATTGTTTATGTGCATTTATTTATTTTTTTCTTTGCATTCTTTTATTGCACTCCAATAATCGGCACATAATTGGTTTCCACTGCACTTGTAAAAGTTTACATCCAAAAACTAGAGGAGGATACTTTGTCTGCTGTCTTGTGTAAAACATAACTACATTTTTCTTCCCCTCTCTGCGTTTATTTTTATACCATATTTAAAGACACTTTGACTTACTTGTATGATTAAAGTTGGCCCTCTGTCTGTTCCTGTGACTCGTGTGTGTGTGTATGTGGGGGCTGGGGGTGCTCCTCAATTGGCCATCGTGCAGGATGGGCTTTCAACCACTAGAGGGGGCTAGGTTATTTCCCACAGAAGTGAAGAAAGAACATGGAAGGATGAAAGGAAGAAGAGGGCTTCTCGAGGCACGACAGTGGAATGTCTGAGCAAGATTAGTCATGCAAATATTTTCACTCAGTATTGTTTTTGTATCATTTTAAGTCCGTTTCTTTATTCTTAATTTGACTCTAAAAAATCCAGATCTGGTTCATGTTTTTTCATCCATTTTTTAGGGAAAGTGGTAGGGGGTCTTTTTCCGTTTCCAGAGTGGTTTTTTTTTTCTTTTTTTCACATTTTGCCAATTTTTGAGCACGAAAAAAAAAATCACCTTTTCCGTTTTTTTTGTTTTGATTTTCTTCATTGTATTTTTTGTTTTTTTTCAAAGCAAGTTATATTTGAACTATAGTTTGTATTTTGTTTCAATGTTTTACTCCTTTTTTATTTTGTTTTTGCTTTCCTGGTTTGCCTTTATTCACTTTTCTTTTATTCACATTTTTCACGGCTTATTTTTTCCCCAGGTTTTTAAAAAATGTTGCTGTTCTTTTTTTCCAGTCACTTAATATTTTCCCATTTTGTTTTCCGTCCCCCTTCTTCATTTTCAAATTTTCAAGAGAATTTTTAAATGTCTTATCCACACATAATTATTTTGTGTTTCTTTCAGTGGTGGTAAGATAATAATAATAATAATAATAATAATAAATTTTATTATAAGCGCCTTTCAAGACACAACCAAGGACACTTTAACCTTTATTTTTCATAACTGGGGAAATTTGCAATGATGCAAAAATGGTGCTTTCCATCATGAAAAATGACATTTTCTCAGTCATACAATCAGTTAATATTGAACTTTGCAGTCAGCCAATCCTCCATGAAGTGTCTCCAGCTGGTCCAGACTGCTGCTGCTCACCTCTTGACTGGTACTCGTAAGAGGGAGCACATCACTCCTACTCCGGCATCCCTTCACTGGTTCCCTGTACATTTCATCTTAACACTCATTTTGATTCATTGGCTTTTGACTCAGCATGAGACTTGTTTTTTTTTAGCTTGACTGTTTTTGAAATTGTTTGTTGTTGTATTCATTATTTTTGCTCCATGTACAGCACTTTGTATACAGCGGTGGTTATTCGAAAGTGCTCTATAAATACAGTGGAGTACTTCACACGCAATTTAACATTTAAGCTCCGTATAATATCTTCCGGCGACAAGACTCAAACTATGACGCATCATCTAGACGACATATACACAACTAAAACGTGGCTCAAGAAAAAAAAAAAAAAAGAAAAAAGATTGTGATTAAAAGCTGTCATTCTTTATCAGGGGCAAGTACCAAGAGTCACCCACGCACACAAATAAAAGAAGGAGTGAAGGCTGCTTGAATCACACAATGAGCAGGGCCAATAGGAAAAAAGCCTCCCATTCGTGAGGAGGGAAGGGGCTGGTGGTGATTCAAAGTAAGTCGAAAGGATTTACAGTCAGTGGAACACTCTCACAGTCTCACGACACACACACACACACACACACAAACACACACACACACCCTCACACTGAGATCCGTGAGATGGTTTGACTGCAAGAGCCGGAGCCGCTCTCTCGAACCTTCATCCAGGAGACATCAGCACACCGACCCAAGAGATGACCACAATGTGACTGAGTCCTCATCGTTTTCAAGAATTTGACCCTCCAAGAAGAGGGTGTGTGTGTGTGTGTGTGTGTGAGAGAGAGAGCAAGCCTTGGGGATCCTTACGGACTTTGTCGTCATGGAAACCGGAGTCTGGAAGCGGACACGAGGACCGCTGAAGGTGGAATGAACTGCGCAGACCGCATCCTTGACACCTTCTGCGACGCTGAGAGGTACCGCTCACTTGACACACGCAGCAGCGCTTGAACGCAACACAGGCGGGCCACCAATCGTGATTTCGATTAAATTGGAGATGAAATAATCCATTCAGCGGTCGTCAAATTCGAATCTAACTTGACATGTGATGCAGAAAATGGACGCTTTTAATGGGGAAAAAATAGGGTGGAGATTCTGAAATGGAATGATAAGGAAAAGTCATTTATTGAAAAAAAAAAAACAACGAAAAAAACGGAGATTTTTTTTTTTTTGAACTTTGATGGAAAAGTCCAGATTTGTGTACTTCTTTGAGAGTAAACCGATTTCAGAATCTGAATAAGGAAGCTGGAGTACAAAAAAATGGATGAGTCCATTTCTTACCAACGAGTCACTTCAACTATTTTTCGACAGAAATGGATGCGCCCGGATTTTTCCGTAAGGCGAAACATTTTACAGATGGCTTTTAGAAGCGAACAGCGTTGTGAAAAGGTAGTGAAATTTTAGCCCTAAACTGGTGGGGGACCCAATCTGAAATTCAATGTCAGGCCTGCTTCCAGTGAGCAGGAGGACATAACTCCAAAGCTGCGTGTAATCGGAGCATCTGTACTTATTGAGGAAGCCAACGTGGGCTGTTTGACTCCCACCGGCGGCCCACCCAGAGTCCAAATCTCCCAACTTGAAGGTACCTTGCATAAAAGCGTCCTGTAAAATAATAGTCATTAGTGGCCGCAGATCGCTAGGAATTAGCGTTGGCAGGTTGCGATGACAGTACGCCTCGGTGAGATTAAGGGCGAAACACGGAACGGTTCGCGCCGTGTTTTTTCCGCTCGCGTCTTGCTCCGTTCGTGCGTGCGGCGAACGCTCGGAGGGTTGCGCCTTCTGATCCGTCTTACCGCTGCGGCGACTGCGCCGCCTTGTACGGTCTGCGCCGACGTTAAAAGAGGATTTAGCCGCCGCGCCGACACATTACGCTTTCTTAGGCGGCACACGAGCCCTTTTACGAAACGATAAAGACTTTCAAACTGCCCTTTGATGGAAGCTTTTGACACGCGTGAGGTGAAGGGAGGCCGTCAAAGACCTTCAAATTGTTGCGTTTTGGGAAAATTCAGCTCCTGAAGCCTGTTTCGCGGAGCAACATGAAATTTGGTAGGCGTGTCAATCATGGGTAGAGCCACCAAAAAGTTTGAAGACACAAGAGGTCGACCATTTTGGTTTCAAAGCAAACATTTTAAGACCCAAAAAGGGGGCTTGGTGCTTCCCAGTGGGGATGTTTTTTGGAAAACTCAGTCCCTGTTGCTAGTTTAAATTGGCCGTTAGCAGGTGCATCAAGAACGCATCACTGAAAAGAAACAGCAAGTCTGCCATTTTGGTTGAAAAGCAGACCTCTTAAGACCCCACCAAAAAATTGGTTTTTGAAAAACTCAACCCCTGAAGCTAGCCCTGAAATTAGCCACATGAAATCTGTGAGGCAAATCCATCATCGGTAGCCCCACAAAAAAACTCAAGAACGCATAACTGAAAAGAAACAGCAAGTCTGCCATTTTGGTTGAAAAGCAGACTTTTTAAGACCCCCCCAAAAAATGGGGTTGGTAGCGCCTGGTAGAATTTTTGCAGCATGGGGGCTGCAAACTGTTCCGACCGAGCCAGACGCCGCCGTCCAAACTGTCCAAATGAATCAAGCATCCATTGATTGAGTAATTAGCTTAATCAATGAAATGACATTAAACGCAATCAAATCGGGAAACGTTTTACGTTTGTGGCTTTTGGACCAAAGCCAACATAAACCGAGCTTCAAAAGCGTCATTTGAAGTGGCCCCCGTCTTGATTGAACACTCGAAACCGAGAAGTATCTCTAATTGGCCGTCATTCACTCGTAAAGCGTTCCATTTGGCCGCCGAGGCGGAGGCGTTTTCTCGCTCGCTCAAGTCGGTACTTTACGGGGGGGGGGGGGGGGGGAGCTCAATATCTGCGAGTCATTATCAAGATGGATTGTGGTGACAAACGGGCTGCCCAAACCGCCTGGAGCAACCTCGCGGCGACGCGAGCGTTTTGACACATTGACACAGCCGAGCAGACCCCACCTCTCTCTTCCTCGGGAAAACCCCCCCCCCCCAAAACATTCATCCATCCATCCCAAACGTTTATGTGCCGACAGCCGAGGGAAGTTTGGCCGAATCCGCCCTCACGCAGATCACGACACGCTTCCTCTTTTGTCGAAGCGAAAGAAGAACATTGGTTCCTCGGCGCGCGAGTGCGGTCACGCGTGCTAGCTAGCGCGAGTTCAACGCGGCTCTCCGATAATTGAACACACTTTGCAGCGTGTGTTTGAGGCGCGGCGATTAATTGAGACATCAGGTTCCGTTTGTTTTAGGTTTCCTTTGCAGACGGGTCGCGACGACGCCGTTTATGACAGCGCCTTTTGAAAAAAGATCTCGCCCGGGCTTTTGAAAAGGGGGAGCCATTAGCGCACGCCGATGCTATTTCAAGTGCGGGTGGTGGAAAATAAAACGCAGCAAAGCCTAATGGCTGTTCTTTCTCTGGTATTTGGTTCTGGTATTTGTAATTTCATTAGAGGCCTGAATTTTGGAAGCAAGGTCTGCCACACTTCAGCGAAGCATGTCCCCCAAAGAATTTTGCGGTCGCGCTGCAGTCGCGGAGATGTTTACGTGGGCGATATTAGTCTGAAGCAGACGGAGAGAGCTCGGCTACGCTCGGGTTTTTCGACCACAGTCTCCTTCCGCCGGCGGGACCCTGGAATGATTAGTGCGAGCGTCAGGCGGAGTGACAGAGTAGGGGAATGTCAGAGAGGGAGGAGGGAGGAGGGTGGGGGGGTCAAAAATTAAAAAACAAAGTTGTGGGGAGAGACCTCAAACCTCAAGACCTCTCCGTCCCCCTTCCTACTGTCTCCATACTCAGACCACTAATCGCCACACCTCAGCGGCGCCCCCCTCCCTTTGCAAAGCCTCAAATCCCTCAAGCGAAGCCTCAGACTGTCCAACCGCAGGACTGATGAGGAGCGCTTGTCAGGACTGGCACTATCAGACTTGTTTTTTTGGGGAGGGGGGGGAGACAGGAAGCTGGGCTGCAGATTCCAGCGGCCGTCTGTCATCTCCTGCGTACACGGTTGGCCCGATCATCGCTTTGGCAACTCGGAGGCTTTTGGGGAGTTTGACTTTGAAGGGAGGGGAACACGGTGGTTGAGCGGTTAGCATTGCTAAATAGCAGCAAGAAGCTTCTGGTTTGGAACCCGCGGACGTTTTGCATGCCGTCCCGACAGCTCACGGAGAATCACTCCTGCTAACGGGGTTTCCTCTTACTAAGTCCAACAAGGACAGTTCACCGAAAAGGTTGAGTGCAGGCCAGATAATGGCTAAAAAAAACTGGACGGATGAGAGTCAGACGTCGAGTTGATCGTTTCGGCCAGGTGTGGCCGATCGCGGTCCTTGAGGGCCCCCTGTTTTCAATATCTCCCTCCTCCAGCACACCTGATTCGAATGATCCGCAAGCTCCGAGAAGCTGGATAGCAATCCTGATCGTTTGAATGATCAGGTGCATTAGAGGAGGGGAGAAAGCCTGACGCGCTCGGTGTTGCAAGCAAAGATCACAAGCTTTGGTTTGAGCTCCAACGATCTTTGCAGGCTCGCACGTTACCGTAGAAACATCAGATTATAAACTCCAAATGCCTGACCTGAATGTTCATTCATTCATTTTCCGATCTGCTTTATCCTCACAAGGGTCGCGGGGGGTGCTGGAGTCTATCCCAGCTGTCTTCGAGCGGTAGGCGGGGGACACCCTGAACCGGTTGCCAACCTCGGAGCAATTTTGAGTGTTCAATCGGCCTGCCGTGCATGTTTTTGGAAACCGGAATACCCGGAGAAAACCCACGCAGGCCCGGGGAGAACATGCAAAATCCACACAGGGAGGCCAGTAGTGGGATTGAACCCGGTACCTCTGCACTGTGAGGTCGACGTGCTAACCACTGGGCCAGCGGGCCGCTCTGACCTGAATGTTTCCCTCCAAATTGCTTATGATACTAAACCACAAACTACAGCCCCTAAACGCTTTCATTTCAACCTCATCTTACATTACCCTTAAAAATAATAACTACCAAGTACTTTTATTACCATTACCACCAAAGCAGCACCAAAAAGAGTCAAAACCCAAATCGGATTACCGTCGAGTCATTTGTTCCAGGTCAGGGTGAGTCGCAGGTCGCCGAGAGGAAGTCTGAGCCGTTTTGCTGAGCAAAAGAAGACTCAATCGAAGCGCACGATAGGATAGAGGCGCTTTGGTTCTTTGTTGGTCCTTTTCAGGAACATCTGCTCAAAAGATGCTTGAGTGATGGTCAAAAATGTGCTGGCGCAAAACCCTGACAGCGTGCACGCTGGCAGACGAGGGATCGATTCTCCCTTTATGACGTGAGGACGATACAGAAGACAATCGCAGAGGCGGCAGGTCATTCTCAGTGCAGATTTCAAACAAGAGTATATCAGCAAAGGGAATAAAATGAAAACTGGGTACTTGCCTGGGAGGGTTGGGAGGTGGGGGGGGGGGGGTGCAGCGGGGGTCCAGTCTTCCTCCCCTAATGGCATGCAGATGGGCCTGTCCAATGCCGGTTTACATATTTGCGGCATAGTTCATGACTAAAGCAAACAAATTATTACCAATTATTTTGCCCGGCGACTCGACCAAAAATCAACTTCCCCTTCTCGTTAAGTGCATCATTTGATTGGAGGGCTTTGTTTATTTTGTGAAGGGTTGCATAGCAAAAAAAAAAAAACTCAATGCAGGGAACCCCAACTATTTGTGGGAGATTGCGATCAAGTCCTGCTGCAAATTGCAAAAACACAAGAAACTGAGGTCTCCCACAAACATCTTTTGAATTGCCTGTATTAACAGATTAGAATGAACAATGACCCCCCCCCCCCCGCAAAAAAAACCCCACTTTGACATATTTGCTTTTTTTTCATAGTCTGGCTGGTATTGCAAGCTCAAACTTCCGCGTCCAAGTAAGAAAACGTTTTTCTTTTTAGTTTAAAATGACTTACCTTCAGTAGAACCTCATGTTACATTGTGGTCAAAGGTACAATCCTGGTTGGTATTTGCGCCTTTTGGTGCTGTAGTCTTGCCTCGCCAGATGCCGCATGCTAAACTAGCGAGCTAGCTGGGTCTCCTTGTTGCCGCATGAGGCAGCAGCAGCATGTATAAATGTATGAGTTTTATCAGTGAGCGATAGTTGCGTCACGGCGTGGTCAGGTATGACAACGGAACTGATTCTCTTGCGTAAACTGCAATGTGACAGTCAATCTGATTATCTGCTCATATTCCGCCCAAATGCTTCCAAACTCTTCGGCTGGCGCCTCACAGTGCAGATGGACATGCTACGAAAAGCAGTTTTGGAAGGCAAAGAAGTGTACGGTTATGCGATGGCCAGGTCAACCACCTGACCCGCGTTTGCATTTTACTTGCTGAAGGCAAATCGGAAGGGAAAATTTTATGGACGGAAATGATTTATGGACCTGACTGTATCGAATATTGATGGGGTATACAAGTGGAGATACACACGTACAAGGTGTGTGAGAAAAGTTCCTGGACTGGTGTCACAAAAGACATATTTCAAATCCAAAAGTACAAACCGAGTCTTTCCCGTCAAAATAATATTCCTGATGTCCACTTCTGGAAGGACTCTTCAAGCATTCACTGTCGTATCGGCCAAGTTGAAGTCATCCACATATTCCAAACGGTTCCCCCTGATGACTCCCTTGAGGTTGGGGAAGAGGGGGGGAAAAATGCATCACATAAAGCCCAGCTGGGTGAGGAGGGATAGCCAGGAAGTGTCAGATGCTCAGGCCATCGTCGCGGTGAAGCAGCCACGAGTCGCACTCGCACAACTTGCTGCTTGTCACACAGTGAACCAATCAAATCCCGCTGGGTCTTGTCGCTTGCCAGTCTGGCCCACACCGAAGGGGAAACTTGTCGCTTGGCTTTGAAATCTTTCATGACATCAGTCCTAAACTTTTTGGAGAGAAGTTGGTCAACATAGATACAGTGAAACTCCTGTACAACGAAATCATGTTTGCAGCAAGAATTTTTTCACAACAGGGGTTTTTTCACTGTAGCAAATTTGAAACAGGAAAGTGGGAATGGTGTTAATGCATGAAGATTTTTTTCACACTAGGGGGTATTTTCACCCAGGTAGATTTCGTTGTAGAGGAGTTTCACTGTACTTAAACCATCTCTGCACGGACAATCCGTTTTAGCTTACGGTGAGATGAACAGCCGAGTTTGTGATTAGCGGACCACAAATAGGCGGCGATTGACTGCAGAAGTAACGACAAGCCGATGCTGACAAATATCATTTCAGCAAGACCAGAACGTAAAAGGTGGTCAGCGTGAGCGGGTGGGATGACTCTTTTCTGATCACGCGATAACACATGTTTGGCATTTTTGTTGCTAACGCGCACACTCGTTCGTCTCTCTGTCCGATTTTTAGAATGCTGTGGAGAATAACCATCGCGGTCCTATTGGCTGGAGCGCTCTGCATCCCGGCAGAAAGCAAAAAGTCCCGGCCGCAGGGCTACATCCCGTCGCCGTACAAGACCAAAGCCAACCTGTCCTCCGAGCGTCACCAGCAGCTCCTGCAGCCCAAGCCCGAGGTGCTGTCGTCCAGCCGCGAGGCCTTGGTGGTGACCGAGCGCCGCTACCTGCGCAGGGACTGGTGCAAGACCCAACCCCTGCGCCAGACCATCAGCGAGGAAGGCTGCCGGAGCCGCACGGTGGTCAACCGCTTCTGCTACGGCCAGTGCAACTCCTTCTACATCCCCCGGCACATGGGGCCCAGCCACAATCGAGGACAAGGAAGGAAAGGCCACAATAAGGCCCAGGAGCCCTTTCAGTCGTGCTCCTTCTGCCGGCCGCACCGCGTCACGCAGCTCACCGTGCAGCTGGATTGCCCCGACCTGCAGCCCCCTTTCCGGCACCGCAAAGTGCAGAGGGTCAAACAGTGTCGCTGCATGTCGGTGGACGTGAGCGGCCACGGAAAGCTGTGAAGACCCTTGGGCGAAAACTCGCAAATGATGCCCACCCCCCCCCCCCCCCCCCCAAAAAAAAAAAAAAGCGCCCGTCTCTTTGCTTGGAACTTAATGAATCGCAGAAGGAGAAGACACAGATTCAATCACAGACTCGAGGACGTGTTAAGAGACTGTTACGTTTTGTTGTGGGCCTGATATTTTCCTTTGCTGCCAGGGGGAAAGAGTCCAAAAGCTAAATGACTTACTGGACCCCAAACTGTGAAAAGGGCTGTTTACCGGTAGGAGATGATCAGAATCCGTCTCGTTCTCTTAAATCCATTCGGTGTTCTTAGCGATGCACAATCGGTTGTCTAACGGCAACGCAATAAAGACGTTTGCCTGTTTGGACACACACACACACACACACATACATATATCCTACAAAAAGAACAACAACAAAAACCCCACAATACTGCTCAACGTGTTCTCACAAGAATTTCGGAGGAAATCAGATGGACTACAAATATGGTGGACATGCTACGCTGCATCACCCACTCTTTGTTCTGCAACCCTGGAGAACCCAAGACCCCTTTTCTTCTTTGGAAAATGATGAATTATACATTAAATGACTGCTACATGTTCACTGAACACCAAAATATATATTTTTTTCCCCCGAATATTTAATGCTTTAATCCTAATTTACGATTAGGGCCAAATTTGCCAAAGGGTAGCATTTGAGTAGCAGAATTTATAGGGGCCAAATTTGACCCCGTGGGTTCTCCAGGGTTAACATCGATGAAAATATTTCAAAGTCAACCCCCCCCCACCCACCAAAAAATCCCCAAATGCCCATTTTCGATCGAGAAAAGCGCATTTGTTCATGTACAAAATTCATGTGAGAACAGGCTGTACTGCTGCATGTGTATTTCAAGTGCAATGCAATATATCATACACTATAAACATGTTATGTAAGTGTGCATATGTGAAAATATATTAAATCTATTTCATATAAATCCTATTTTATTATTTCGGCGCATGGCCGGATGACAAAACAGGAGCAGGAAAGACCCACCAAAATGTAAAATGAATTATTTTATTCAATAAATATATATCTATATATCGATATCTTTTTCAGGGTCAAAAGGTATCCCATCCAAAACATGTCATGTGATCTTGTTGCTCCGTAAGCACATTTGAGTGGATGAGAGGAAGACGACAAAACGACAAAATGGCCTGCATAAGAATTAAAAGAAAAGCGAGCGATTTTAGCGCGATGACATCACATCACACATCACGATCGCTTTTATAAGGAGGGCGGGGGGGGGGGGTGACCTTTCGAGGATGAGCAAATGCACCAAAGGAGGGGCGAAACATGTGGCTACCAAAAAAAGTAAAGACACGTTTTTTTTTGCCCTTTTTCTTTTCAATGCAAATATCGAATTACAAATGACACGTTTCTAAAATCCACGTTAGTCCAGCACTCATTTGTCAACTCTCGTGTGCGATAAGGCACTTTTGTCAGGGTTATCTATCTTGTAAAACGCTTTGTCCGGAAAGTAGACGGAGATATTGCACTCGGGGAAAAACAAAGATCCTCTACATATGGGCTTAAACCCCCCCCCCCCAAAAAAAAAACCAATGCACGGACGGATACAGTGTTGCTATGAATTTGCGCCGAGCATTTTCTGGCATCCAGGCTCAAATCCCCGAGAGTCGAGTTTGTCTTTTGCAAGCAATAACTCAATAAGTGCTGCCAGAAGCGGGCTGAGCATTCCACGCCCGATACGCTTAAATGGGCCAACTTGCGCTGGTATTAAATTGATTTCTTAAAAAAAAAAAAAAAAAGAATACTTTGGAGTAAAAAAAATGACTGATGCGTCACGTCCGATTGTACTTTCGCAGTAGCCTCGGGGATTACCCTTCTCTGCTTTACATCTTCTGGCCCAGCTTCGCTTTCTGCGGAACAGAGAAAAGATGTTTTTATTTGGGAGTGGGGTGGGGGGGGGGGGGTTGTTTTTTCGCGAGACTACTTGAGATAAAGCAGAGTAGACCGGCGGAACTCAGACAAAGAAAAAGGATGGCGTACTATTCCAGTGGCGTGTTTGGGTTTGACGTTGTAGGATGCTTTCTCCTTGGCCTGTCTGAAACACTCCTCCGCCATCTTCAGCCTAAAAAAACGCAAGGCACAAAATAGAGAGACAGAAATAATTATTCTTGCCACACGCTTTGGAATTGGTTACGTGTTTTGTTACGTAATACAGAACGGAAACCTTCTTTATTATTTATTAACTTGGTTTGGGTGTCTGTGAACGATGAAATCGGAATGTGTTGTTGGGTCACACACACACAAAAAAAACCCCCTAATGTTATAGGGGAAAACAAAAAATTTTTTTTTCATATTTTGCCAAAATTAAGACAATTTTCTGAGGGGGAAAAAAAAATTGCCTTTGAAATCCAGTCAGAATTTTCCCAAAACAAAGTCGGGAATTCTAAGAGAAAAAAATGACATAATAAAGAATCCATGGCTTTATTTTCCCAAGAATAAAGTCATCACAATCCAATTTAGCAAATAAAGTTCCATATTAAAAGATTTGCAAATCAGCCACAATGTACCCTGGTGTTCAACAAAATAAAAAGAAAAAAAATAGCGTCAATCAAAAGTCAAGAAAATGATTGTCATAACATGATCACATTTGTCCATTCTTGACATCTCAGCCCTAGTTACGATCTCCAAAAACGTACACGATCCTCATAAAACTGTGACCTGTGTTCTGTTCACAAAAAAAAAAAAAAAACATGACCTGTTGACGATGATCACTTCAACCCAAACAAAAATTCAGTTTCGGAAGTGGTTGAGCATTTTTGCGAGTTGGCTTGTTCGCTCAAAGAAGAGGGCAGCGATAACTTGACCCGTTAGTGCCGGCACCGTGTGAGGCAAGATTACAATCTTTAACTGCGCAACCGCCATCGCACAGCGAAAGCCGCATGATAGCTCGGGGCCAAAGGTCAAAGGGTTAACGCTTTCCCATTCTGTTTGTATGCTTTCCTGCCAGCCTCTCACTCGGGGCCTTTGGAAGAATATCACGATGTGATCTTCATGTGGCATAATGGACCAATTTGCTTTCTGTTGTCCTGCATCGTAATCGGTGTATCCATCACAGCACTGGAAGCCAAGTGGATGCTGCGTGCGTTCTTTTCATTACAGCGGCCGAGGAATCCGAATGACCGCGATAGGATCTAAAGAGTGAGCGCGATGCACTTGAACTTTTTCAAGAGTTGGGAACAATTGTTGATTTCCCCATAATGGAGCTTACCTTTACAAAGGCAAAACGAAACAGCAGGATTTGATTTTACACCTTCCAAAAATGTTCACATTCAGCAAAAAAATGATAGGGTCAACATATGAGGGGGCGGGGGAAGCATTTCAAGAATTCACCATATATTATACTCATGTGAAGTAATAATATTTAGGGAAAAACAATGCTATCCCAAGCAAAGTTGCGATATGAGAGGAAAAAGTCAAGAATAACGTACAGTACAAACTTTGTACAAGAATAAGGCCGTGGAAAAACTGCAAGAATAAAGATTCTGGAGTACAATCAGCTCAAAAGAAACCGTGCCACTGAATCTACGAGAGGGAGGAAATTAGAACACCCCACGCACACCTTATCACACTATCTCCAGATGGGAGTAGCTAACATTAGCCATTAGCTGGCTTCAGATTTGGAAGTGAATTTCTTTTCACTATGGTAGGGAGGGGAAGAAAAAAAAAAAAAACACCAACAAGCAAGAGCGTCTTTTTTTCTGCTTTAGTTTTGCTTAATTGTTTTTCTTGCTTAGCTTATATTTACATTTCTTGGAATAGCTCCTCAATGCTACAATTAGTTTTTAGTTTAGCAGTTTATTATGAATGTGAGTGTTTGTGGGTTGCTAATGCTGCCGTAACAAATTAATTTCCCATCCACCTATTTGAAATAGAATCTATTTGACTATTTTGATAGCTAACTAGCTAGCTCGAAATGTATGTATTTTTCTTTTAGCTAGCTAACAGAAAGAAAAAAAAAAACCTAAGCTAGGCTAACTTCGGTACATTTCACAAAGCTTATACATCTACGTTCACTCTATCTGACCACATAGCTAGCAAGCTAGCAAACGAGCAGTCTAATTCATCAACTCACCGTTCCTTTAGCATCAGCTTGTTCTGCTTCTTCCACTGTTCTTTAAAATCCGTGGAAAACTCGTGCCAAAGGCCGAAAAGAGTGTTGGGCGACGCCTCCTTTTCTCCTGGTTTGGGTTTGACTGAGAAGGATGTGCTCAGCTCCAAGAAGCTAAAGGAGGAGGAAGACAAAAAAAAAAAAGAAAACGGGAACATCCAGACAAAACTATTACAGCATGAGATAAAATCAAGTCAGTTATTGCAACAACAAAAAAAAGTTTTTTAAATTGGCGGTGTCAAAACAAATATGACAATCCAAACGCTTATCTTGGAAATTGATGCTGTTTTTTCGAAAAACAAAACAGTGAATTCAGACAACAGACTTAAGAAATTTGGATCTAAGCCAGAACGCGATGTAGTGTATCGCTTAGCTATGCTAACCCGGTAGGAAAGTCATCATTCCATCTATTATTTCGTGGTGCCTGTCCTGCAAGCCTTTCTAGCTGACTTTGGGCGAGATGCAGAGGACACCCTCGCCGGTCATTCACATACAAACAACCATTCGAACCCAGAACCTCCTGACTGTGAGGAAGACATGCTAACCGGCAGTCCTTCATTCTGTTTTCGTTCCACTAGAAAAATGAAGAGTGAAAATAGCAATGGCATCCAAATCGCGGGAAAAAAAACACAAAAAAGTTGAAGCCGATTTCATATCAAATAAAGAGATTCTACCTTAAAACCTTGAACCTTGGTGGACACGTGTTTAGGGCGTAAAGGCTGGAGGGCCAGGCACCAACGATCCATCAGAATCGCTGGTGCCGCGCGACGACGCATGTCAAGGTGTTGAACAGGGGAGCCCGTTTGCGGTGGATCAATACAGTGGACAGGTTGGGCTCCCTTTGTTTGGAGTGCGCTATAGGAACGCATTCCTCACCAGCCGTAACAGAAACCTGGAGCCAAGGCTGTCTACTCTCGCTTCGCTTAGATAAACAACGCAGACACCGCACGTGGGGGTGCGCGTGGGGGTATGCTCCCGTCTACTGAGGCCCCCCCCCCGGAACCATGGCCTGCACCTTCCTCAGGAACCAGAAGCCCTAAATATTGACAAAGCGGCAAGATTATATTCCTCTGTGAATATGGCATTGAAGGCTTTGTTGGATTTATCTTCCCCGTTGTTGCCTTTACTTCCAAACTCACAAATCAGGGCTTTGACGCACAAGAGCGCGCTTTATGTAACCCGCGAAATGGAATAAGAGGAATCACCGAGCGGAGAGAGAGAGAAGGTGAAGAAGCCTCGAGACTAATCCTGAAAGAAAGATCAAAAGGGCTTACGTGTTTTGCGTGTCTGCCAGTTGTTTCTCCTGCGTTTCCAGCTCAGTTTTGGCTGAAAAAGAGAAAGAAGAGAGAAAAAAAAAAAAAGGGCATTTTGGGGGGAAAACGAGAGCCGTGCGAGGAATGCGCGCCGGGGGATGAGATCACTGGCAGGCGGACGGACTTGTATGTACACGAGCGGTCCCGCCTGCCATCGTCGCTTAAACCAACAGTTGTTTTCGTGGTCGCTGGTGTGCCACCGAGTCGGCCGGAGCGCCGGCTCGCTTCGCTGTTGCGCAAACTGACAAATGATTCCGAGCGAGCGCAGCACAAGTGCCTCTTTGTGCCCTTGTCTCCGAATGGAGACTGATGGCTGCGTGTGGGGCGAAAGGTGCGAGGTGGAAGGCGAGGGTGAGGAAGTTAAGATGAGCAAAAATGTTTGTGGATTCATTTGGTTTAAAAAAAAATGTCCAGAATGGAAGCTCATGTGCTGCTCTGCAGTTTTAATGTAAGTATAAAATGTTGATTATTTAAATAATTATGAAGTGGAATTTTTTGTATCTTCTGTATTCATAACTACACCCCCGCCCCCCCCCCCCATCCCCCAATTTTCTTTTTCTTTTTATCCATCCATCTATTTTCTCATCCACTTTAACCTCACAAAGGTCGCGGGGGGTGCTGGAGCCTACCCCAGCTGTCTTTGGGGCAGTAGGCGGGGGGACACCCTGAACCGGTCGCCAGCCAATCGCAGGGCACACACAGACGAACAACCGTCCGCGCTCACACTCACACATACAGACAATTTAGAGTGTTCGATCAGCCATTATCTGCCATGCATGTTTTGGGAATGTGGGAGGAAACCGGAGTACCCGGAGAAAAGCCACGCGGGCCCGGGGGAGAACATGCAAACTCCACACAGGAAGGCCGGAGACGGGATCGAACCCACGACCTCTGCACTGTGAGGTCGACGCGCGAACCACTCAACCACTGAGCCCCCCCCCCCCTTTTTAATCCAAATACCCAATTATTCGACATAATTTTTCAGTAGGATATTCGGATACCAAAATAGTCGATAGCTGCAGCCCTCGACATTACAATACCTTACCTCCCTCATTTTTTCCCACTCCACCCTGAAACTTGCTCTTAGCTCAAAGCTCGTAAAGGGAGAAAAGCCCACGGATGAGCCGACTTCCAAGAAAAAAAAAAAAGGCTACATTTACGAGACTAAAATCAGCAGTCTAACAGGTTTAACGCGACAGGTGATTCTCACTTATAGTGTTATATGCGGCCACCGACTCGCAGAAGAGGAAAAGCGGCCTTCAAAACCGCTCCCCTGCAAACATTTCCGTGTCGTGACGAAGAGCAAAACAAAAATCACAGAGCAGCGTGGCGGTGAAGGTCAGGTCAATATTTCAATCATGTTTTTGTTTCTTTGCTAGTCCGTCAAAATATTACTTTACATCGAAAACAAGTCCCTGGTGGAAAAAAGCAACAACAAAAAAAGACCGGGCACTGCGGACATTTCGAGCAGGCTCCAGAGTGCTAATCTCAGCGACCATCGGGGTCACTTGGAGTGGCGGTGGAGTGTGACAGTCTGGCTCGAAGTCAGTTAACTTATCTCATTTCTGATCCGCAGGCTCCCTATTTTCAAATAGAATAAGAGCAAGAGCGGATCCGATCCAGCCGTATGTCCCCCCCCCCCTTTGGGTCGCACCGTCAACTGTACTGCCGTCTAATAGTCAAAGAGGGAGCCGGTTGCCTTCGCGGTCAATAAACGTATGCTAAAGCTGCATTAAACTGTCAATGATTGGCCGTATCCTCGAGTCAATTCTCCTCATGGGTTCGTTTTGCGAGGCAGACATGACTGCAGATAGAACAGATAATCTTTCCTGGCGCAAATCAATGTTCAGCTCTTATCCCGGGAATATCTGGTTGCGATGTGTAATTGAAGCCAGAGCAGCATCTTAAGATCTCGGAGAAACCCGCCGGGACCGATGCAATTGCACGGCGCTAAATCACCCGTCGGGCCAACAGTCCAATTCCTGCGGGGATGACAGCTCGTCAATATCTTTTGATAAACATGAACGAGGCTTCATATCGAGAAGTCGCTTTGTTCCTCGAGAAAAGTAAGTAGCGTATTTTCACCATCATACGGCGCACCGGATTAAAAGGCGCAGTGTCGGTTATGGCTGCTATTTACTGGAGTCAAGACGTAAACAAGACGCACTGCATTATTGGATGCGGGCATGGTCAAATGTATCCTCGCTTAAAAATAATACAATAGCATAAATTAACTAGCATATTTTTATTGAAACGCAACGGGAGAATGGTAGATGGATAACCAGTCGCCTTCTGATGATAAACATTTTACCTCCAAATTTTGTGATTTTATTGTTTGACAGACAGGAACCAGAAGGATTTTCTCTGCGTTCCAGGATGGTGATGATAGAACAGTAACAGTCATTACTTAGCTAGGCAATTACCGTATTGGCCCGAATATAAGACGGTGTTTTTTGCATTGAGATAAGACTGAAAAAGTGGGGGTCGTCTTATATTTGGGGTCTAGACATTGTACCCATGCACGACGCTAGATGGCGCCAGATATCATTGAAGCGAATGCTGAATTTGACTCCCCAGGCCAAAGCGAACGCCTGTCACGGAGAATAAAAATAAAAATAGCGGTAGCACGAAGAAGAAAAATAAAAAATAAAGAAAATAATCGGAGAGATAACAGAAAATGGAGAAACGTAGCGACAATCTGGAGAAAAGTGGGTCGAAGATCGACCAGGTTAACCGGCAGCTGAGGAGAAGTTATGGTGTAAACTTCAAGATGCTTTTTCTCTCAAATGTATTGTTATTATTATTTGTTTCAGATGTACTGTAATTATTTTCTGTATAAAAATGAATTTGGTGTTCCAAAAGTCCTCCTTCAAACTTGAGTCTTGAAAAAGAGGGCGTCGTCTTATAATCAGGGCCGTCTTATATTCGGGCCAATACGGTATATGGTGAGCAAAACATGAAAAACGTCACACGACGGTTTTGAGAAGAGTTGGGGTGAATGGATGCAATCCCGCTCTCGTAATCTGGAGGTCTATCAGAAACAGACTATCCAACCAGGCCCAAAGACCGAGCATCAAAGAGCAGCAAAAGATTTTGTGAAACTTTTTTTTTTTTTTTTAAAAAGGAGCGAGACCAAACAACGGATTCCCAACATGTCCGGTTCCACTGCTATCCTGTGGTTAGTTTCATGGCCAGAAAACAAACAAAGGCGGTTAAAAACTATGGAGCCAGAAACAGTTGAACCCGTGGGCCTTTTTGGAGATTAGCGAAATAACAAAAGAAATATGACATTTGGCTGTTTTCTTGTTTTGTTTTGAGTGTTCTCCCCCCCCTCCTCCTCTTTTCTAACGCCACAGTGGCGGAACCCCAAGAATCCCGTCTGGAGCCATGCGAGTGAAACTTCCACGCTCGCAATCGTCTCTCAGAGGAAAAACCTTGTCATGTGAATCAAAGCGGGAGCTTCCATATTTCTCTCCCCAACCCAGGAAAGGGAGCGCATGAAAGAGGGGACCGAGGGGAGTAACGCAGGGCGCCAGGAGCTTTTCATCTGCAGACTTCCTTCAAAAAAAAAAAAAAAAAAAAAAAACAAAAAAAAAACAACGGACAGCGAGCTTTACCGCCGAGCCACATATGCTCCGCGTTAGACTTCCTCATTTGAATACAAAAGCAATCGGCGCAAAGCCTGTGGCATGTTCCTTCAGAGGGATTGGTCACAGTCAGTTAAATGTCGCCTGGGTCAAAGCCAACAGAAGACAAATACGTTTATTGTTATATAAAAACACCCGGCAAACAATGTTGCTGGATACGGTTGTGCAACAAAAGCGACACAATAGCGCTTTCCTAATTCTGAAGCTTCCCTATTTCACGTCAGCGTAATGGCTTTTTTTTTTTTTTTTGCAGGACGCGTGTCAACTATCCTTCACGGCCCGTAAAAGTTCTTCACGATCGTCAAACACGGCAGCGTAAATGTAAGTATTGCTTCATTGGCGCTCAACAGCCTGAATATGAAATTGAGCCACGCTTAACTCCTCAGTGAGGCTTTCGTTACCGTGACGACCGGGGGCGGACACCACGAATTGAGCATCGCGACGGTTACAGTTAGCTTGATTTTTTTTTCCAAAATGATAATACACACGACAATCCTGTACCTGTCGAATGAAACCAAAGATCAAAAGCTGTTTTTTGTTGCAAACGTAAATTTGGCAAAGCTGTAGGCGAGGCGCGGAGACTGTTGACATTGGTCGACAGTCCCTTAGCCAATCAGGATGCAGAACACAACACACTGTAAAAAAAATAAATAAAATAAAATATCCACGAAACAGCGAAGTTGTGAAAGGTGAACCGCGATATACCGAGGGTTGGCACTAACCCTTTTACTAAACCATTTGTGTCAGTGTCAATTTCATTGGGCGGTTAGTGAAACATCGTTTTGTTTTACGGCTAAAGCACCGAAGATGTGGTTGTTGTCACAGTTCCGAAATATCAACGAGATCAAGATTTCCGTGTCTGATCTGGTGACGAACTCTCACGTCTCGGTTCGTGTTTATGGTTCCCTTGCACAAAAACATCAAGACTGTTAAACTTAAAGATGCGCTGTATTGAATTAACGGAAGTCGAATGTAGACTCCTTACGCTAAGTCTCCAGGAAATAGTTCAGTAGATTCTTGTTCTTTTGCCAGCCCCGACAACACTTTTTCTCTCATCTTTGATTCCTCCGGGAGATATTGGGTCATTTGAACATTTATGGAAGCAAAACCATGTGAGACCAAAGGCGAGGGAAAGCCACTCTCAGTGGGGCTGTTGACATGTGAAACGCGACGCTAAGTCTACAAAGCCGCCATTTGGAGGATGGATTCTACTGGTTATAAAATGCACAATGTTGGAAACCCTTGTTTCCAATATTATGTCAACGATGTCCATTCATTCACCGTCTACCGCGTTTATCCTCATAATGGTCACGGGTGAGAGCTAGATGCTATCCCAACTACCTGGCCAAGAGGCGGCGTACACCCTGGCCTGGTGCTCAGCCCAATAGCATTGCGGGTCGCACAACGAAGCCTGATGACGATTCTGATCATTTAAATCTGCTGGACAGGGGCTCTCGAGGACCTGACTTGGGATTTCGAGTCTGCATTCAACCTAACGTGTTTTTGAAGTTGCGATAGGCGCCGAGAGAAAACGCACGCAAGCAGAGAGGTCTGAGATTCAAACCCAAAACCAAAGAACTGTGAGGCGGACATGCTAGCCGCAACGGCAACAATGCGCCTGACTGACATGAGTAAGGACAATTTGAGCGACTGCGTTTGAAGCGGAAGGGTTCAATTTTAAATCGGAAAAAGAATAAAGCTGGACTATGTACCGCATCCTGTATCCTGCCGGAATTCCGTACGTTGATCAAAGTCCGTGTCAAACTGTGGATGTATGTCCAAAAAGTGACAAAGTGAGAGTAACTCACCCCGGCTAACAAACTCATCCATCTTGTCCTTGAAGGGCTGCAGGTTGTCTTCTGAGGACAGCTTGCATACTTTTTCTGTCTCTCTGGAGCAGGCTGAAAGAAAAGGATGCGATTCCGCGTGAGTGTACGTCGCGGCGGGGGCACGTAGTATCGCCGCCTGTATATTTTCTCGCTCCTTCTCGAATAGATTTGCAATGTCGATGAGGCCTACGAGGAGCGAAGCATGCGTTTGTGTATGAAATTCAGAAACCATATGTCGCCTCCCCTAGTGGGACCCAACGACCTCTGCTCGTATTCTCTGCCTTCGCCGATGTCATTTTAGCGCTTATCGGAACACCCCGGCCTCCCATTTTGGAAGCCCGTGTCTGTCGGGGATCTCGCGGGGGGGGGGGGGCGCTTGGTAATGACGAGCTCCACAGATTGAGCAGTGGATGAGGGTTTATGTGCGGGCACTTTGCGACAACGCCGGCATACAAGTCCATTCTCCTCCCCTCCGTGAGTGATTAAATGTTCACAAGTTACAAATTACGCCGGGGGGGAGAAAAAAAAAGACAATCTGGCAAAAGCGTAGGGCACAAGCTGATTGGTTTAGCAGCAATGGCGCATAAAACATCCCAGAGAGCAGACCTTGTTTGAGGAAATGGACTACGGGGACAAAATGGCGCTTTATTATTTGCACAAAAAAACACATTTGAAACCGCCCGTGCACAAGTCAGGACTTGGAACGTGCTGCCGAATGCTTCAGGAAAGAGAAATGAGCCATTTCGCAACAGCCACATTCGTTCGGTCTTCACTTGGTGTCCAAGTGGAAGCCAAGCAGCACACAGAGATCTTGATCGATCAATAAAATGATTTTTCCATGTGTTTCACGAGGGAACGTTGAACCAGATTGAGCTAGCTTCTTTTTTTTTTTTTTTTTTTTCCCCCAAAACTGCAAATGACAATTGCCACAGACACAAGGAGAGATTCTGCTGCCAAAAAAATCAAATGAATTTCGAGTTCTAGATGATGAAGACGTGACAGCAGCATATTTTAGATTTCTGTAGATGCCATGAAAATGGGCCACCGCAGTGAGCAGGACAGAAAAGCACACCAACCCCCCCCCCCCCAAAAAAAACATGGCTAAGAAACACAGTGCACTCGTGTTTGTTTGTTTTTTGCCTCCATTGCTGATGATGATTGCATCTCAAAAACCTTTCCTTGACGGAGGTCAATCAAAATCCCGGATTATCCATCCATTCAATTTCTATGCTGGTTTTCCAATATTAGAGATGAGTACGGGAGGTGGGAGTGTGGGGGGGGGGGGGGGGGTCAATAACAGGGTGATCGTGAATGGGGCATCTGGTTTAGTTACAGGAGACAATGTACACTCCTGATATTTTGTTCTGAAACCCTGAAATTCGGGGTGGCCACTTCCTTGGGACATCTCCCTCCTCCAACACACCTCATTCAAATGATCACCTCATCAGCGAGCTCTGCAGGAGCCTGACAACGATCCTGATCATTTGAGTCAGATGTGTTGGAAGAGGAACATTTTCCAAACAGGCTAGATAGGGGCTCGCGAGGACCGGACTTGGGGAACCCCTGCCCCCTATAACTCACTCCCACCCGACATCCATAATATTGACTCTCTTTCCATATTCAAAACTCATCTCAAAACCCACCTATTTAACTCATTCAGTACCAGCCAATTCTGGACCAAGTTTGAAAAGACGTTTAAAAACGTCTTTGGGCGTGAATGAGTTAAAATTGCATACTCAGTTTAACCCTCATGCAGTATTTTTAAGCGGCTGCACGAAGGGAATTACGTCCCAAAAATGTCCCTCTTCCAATGTGCAAAATTTTTTTTCACTTTTAATTTTTTTCACTTTCAACCCCTCAAAATGTTCAGTGGGAATTGGCCAAGACATAGATATACATCCTATGCTAAATTTCAGCTTTGTGGAGTTATTTTTCACTGTTTTGTCTGTGGTGTCCATTTGTCCAACAGTCCAAAATCGTCCAAAGTGTCCGAAATGTCCAATTTTGGGATAATTACTGCATGGGGGTTAAACTCATCGCTTTTTTATTATTTATAATTTTATCTGTGGTTTTATTGCTCTTTCTTGATTGTAAAGTGTCCTTGGGTGTTTTGAAAGGCGCTTATAAATAAAATGTATTATTATTATTGTTGGGTTTCAGATAACTGGTACTTTGTACCATGTCAGCTATGTGAAGCGCTATATTACCAACAACCTGGCGGCTTTTTGTAACATTTCAAACAAAACAACAGTCAGTCACATCGAGCGAGAGCAAGAGAGAGAGAGAGAGGAGGCTTATAAGAACAAAAGCAGGTCTCTTCCATCCTTAATTGACTAATCATAAACACGGTCTGCTGCACGCTGTGGGATCGCTGGCTGTGTGTGTGTGTGTGTGTGTGTGTGTGCGCGTTCTGCTCAAGTGGGAAGGCCCACGTGGGACAAATTTGTTTATTGGTCGCTACTTTGCGCGGATTTTCGTTTATCGCGGGTGTTTTTGGTCCCCATTAACCGCGATAAACGAGGGATTACTGTACCGCAAAGTTTCTGGCTTTTCCGCGGACGCCGTCGCAAACAGGACGCAACGAACATCATGCTTAATCTCCACATTTCCCAGCGACTTCTTCAAGGGGTTTACTGCGGGTGAAAGTAAAAGGAGCACCTCCATTATGTACGCTGATCTCAATTTCATGAGGAGCTCTCTGCCGAAACCCACGGGGGTCTCGTCCCGAACCGTTCACATCTGTTTCTGCTTGTCGTCTCGACAACAACCAGATGTTATCTGGCAAGTTGACACACCTCCGCCAATCTGACCGCGGCCGTAGCATGCTCGGCTTTTGGGAAAATTAGTTTCCGTTTCCGCGCGTGAAGTTAAAGGCCTCATGCATAATTCAGGGCTGCAGCTTTCCTCACGCGTTGCCCATAAACAAATAACACCTCGGGGTCACAGTTAAAAGCAGCTGAAAGGGAAAGGCAGGCGGGCGGGCAGCAAGCGAGCGTCCAGGCTCTTCAGAAGCAGGTCGTGGGGGGTGGGGGGGGGAGTGCGGTCAGGTGACCTTACCGGTCAGATCTCTCCGTAGCTTGCGCAGGTCCTTTTGAAAGTCCTCGAACTTCATCTGGGAGGCCTGGAAGAGGTCGTGCGGCTCGGGCAGAGGGTAGGCGCACGTCTCTCTTCCAGCGTGCTGGTGAAACACAACACGCGCATTCATGCAGAGAAACACTCGAGGCCCCGCGCGCTTGTGTACATTATCAACGGCGGGCCGGATTGATACAAATGTTTTAAATGGCCCTCGCGCACTTACGAACAATTCAAACAAGTCCGAGAAGATCTGTTTGGGGTTTTGCAACACATTAAGGCCCAATTAAGCGGGGGCAAACAGGAAAAAAAAAAAATCATCACAATGCGCTCCATCACTGTCGCTCCAAGGCCATTATGAGTTCGGCGAGCACGTAACGCAGGTTGATCTTGGCAAGCGGCGCTCGGGGCTGAGTTCATCTCATCTGGCGAAAACTAATTATTTACACCGCCGCCTCTTTAGATGCCGTGCCAGCGAACGGACGGACGGCCGGTTTGAACGAACCCAGGCCGGGGGATGAAGAGTGAAACGCTGACAGAAAATCGCGAGCCAAACAGTTTGCCGTATATAACGGAAAAGAAAAATAAATAATTTGATAAAGGATAAGTCATCGTATCCTCTGGCGGGAGGGGAGATGAAAAGAGGGCTCTGGAAGGATTTCTGAGGGAATCGGACCCGAACGGAAAAGTGATCCAAATAAACAGAAATGAAAACATACCTCATCAAAGTGCCTCAGATAGTAAGCAACCACGTAGGACAAAAGACTCTGGGAGTTATCCTGAAAGAAAGGAAAAGACCGAAATAAATAAACCCAAATCCTTTATTTATTAATCTAATCAACTCGGCGCAGGACGTTTCAATTTGTGTGTGGGCACAACCAAAATAGAAACAGCGGCCTTAGGAGGAGGAGGGGGGTGGGGGGGGGGGGGGGGGGGGGAGCATCAATCATGACATTCGGGGGGAACAATGTAACAACACGCTCGGCTGGCTGTCATAATTCAGAGTGGGATGTTCTTTATGGATGCAACGCTCGGTCCACCTCCACCGCAGCGCAAAGCAGCATCCTGGCCTTATATGGCGGTGCCAAGGGCAGACTGGGACCAGGGTGAGATTGAGCGAGAAGAGTAAACACCATGGCCTCTCCTCCAAAGCTCCGCGGCTCATGCCGACCAGAACTTCCAAGACTGGACTCTTAATTCCAGGTTGGGGGGGCGGCGGGGGAGCCACCGGAGGTCAAGATTTTCCGATAACTTCTCTGCCGACTATTTTTATATCCAGCGGAGCCTTCAAAGGTCAACGCAATCCGCTGCTCTCATTTTGAAACCCGTTTTTGTTCGATGGGATGTCATGTGTAAAGTGAACGGGCACAAAGAGCATTAAAAAAAAAAAAAAAAATGCAGGGAAAGTAACTATCACACCCAGAGTTCAAGAAGCTACCGTATTGGCCCGAATATAAGACGGTGTTTTTTGCATTGAAATAAGACTGAAAAAGTGGGGGTCGTCTTATATTCGGGGTCGAGTCGTTATACCCATTCACGACGCTAGATGGCGCCAGATATCATTGAAGCGAATGCTGAACTTGACTCCCCAGGCCAAAGTGAACCCCTGCCACGAAGAATAATAATAAAATAGCGGTAGCATGAAGAAGAAAAATAAAAAATAGCGGTAAGAAGGAAAAGAGAAGAAAATAATAGAAGAGATAACAGAAAACGGAGACACGTAGTGACAATCTGGATAAAAGTGGGTCGAAGATCGGCTAGGTTAACCAGCAGTTGAGAAGTTATGATGTCATTTACATTTCAAAAACCAGAAGCCATTCATTTACGAATGTGATTGCACTTTAGATTTGAATGAGGTAAAATAATATGCTTTTTCTCGCAAATATATTGTTAGAATAATTGTTTCAGATGTACTGTAATTATTTTCTGTATAAAAATTAATTTGGTGTTCAAAAAGTCTTTTTTTCCAAACTTGAGTCTTGAAAAAGAGGGGGGTCGTCTTATAATCAGGGCCGTCTTATATTCGGGCCAATACGGTAATACAAAGTTCATTATTCATTTCGTCTAACACCAACATACAATACTCATCGTATGATGACATTTGACATATATGTAATAGAAAAGGAGCAGGAGACATTTTGCTCTCGAGCTAACCTTTGTCACTCCCACTGCTAATCATTAGCATGGTGCGTTCGTCATCATGCTCTAAACATGAGCAAATTGTACACCTTTTGATTTGGCTTTTCCTTCCCATGAAAACTTCCCCTTCTTATTGCAACGTGAACATTTCTTTTCTCGGAAGCACTTACGCTGCTCTTAACGTCCTTCAGTTTGGGCAGAATGTCCAGAGTGAAGCCATCGGCCTGCCCGCGGGTTCGATTACCTCCATTCATGAAGTTACCAAAAGTCAGAACCAGACCCAGAACCTGCAATACGCACTTTCCGCTCTGAAGAGACTGACACACACACACACAATACAGAAGTCAGCGACACTAATGCTAATTTAAAAAAAAAAGGGGGGGGGGGCTCACCTTGCATGTTCTTTGTAGTATTTCCATTTTGCGGACAATTGAGGTATGCATTCGTAGAAAGTGGACTGGAAAAGGATGCAGAAGACCCTTTCGGAGAAGTTGGGGATCTCAGATAACTGCAAGAGGAACCTGAAGGAGGAGTGTGTTGACGGATGTTCAATTTCATACACTGAGACGACTCGAGTCGCAAGTAGCGCACTGCAGACTCACTGCTCGGGCTTGTCCAGCGGCTTTGCGCCCTCCTTGTCTTGCGTGGACTTCGTATGTTTCGCAATGCTCTCCATCTCGTCATTTTGGGCTCTCTGGGAAATGTGCATTTATTATTTATTTATTATATATATATAGTCAAACCTCGGTTTTCGAACGTCTCGGTTCTCGACCAATTCGGTTTTCGACCAAAAATTTCGAGTTTTTTATGCCTCGGATGACGAACAAATTTCGGTTCTCGAACAAAATGAGCGCACTTGAATGCACCATTTGACTCCTCTCGCCTTCCTTACACGAGGAAGTGACGCTTCCTCGTGTTGCTTTCCATTGTGAGCAGACGTGTTCAATAAACATTTTAAAAAGAGCGTGGCTTCGGTTTTCGAACAATTTCGGTTTTCGAACAGCCTTCTGGAAACGGATTATGGACGAAAACCGAGGTTTGACTGTATTATTATTATTTTTTAAATTCAAATGTCTTCAAGCAAACACAAACTTGAATAGTCGCTTGAAGGTGGTTCTGGAGCTTCTCCCAGTCTAGATTCCAAGTCATGGACCGAGAAACCCGGGTGCGTGGGCATGCGTTTTGTACAGTAAATTCGCCAAATTTGTGACATGCTAAAATTCAAAACAGCAACTGTTCACTAACAGGCAGATGACACACGATTCGCTTGGCTGTTTAATTTATGACTTAATGGGTCGGGCGGGTGCATCACAGACGCAACTTTTTGTCCCATAATATTTCAAGATCGATTGGCTAGCAACCAGTTAAGGGTGTACCCCGAAGACAGCTGGGATCGACTCCAGCGACGCCCGCGACCCTCCTGAGGATAAAAAGGTTCAGATAATGGATGGATGGATGGATGAATATTTCAAGATCATATAAAAAAAAAAACGCTTCATCATGTCAGTTGCATATCCTGCCAAAGCAGGAAGATGAAGGAAGAACGTAAAGTTGCCGCTCCCCCAGTTGTCCAAAAAAAAAAAAAAAAAACCCCCCAGAGCAGGCCGGCCTTCGCGGGGATCCTCGGCGGACATCAATAGCGGGCATCAAACGCTCCGAGGGTCCCCATTAGTATTCCGCACACCGCCACCTTCTTCGGGCAAGGGCGAGCTTCTCTTTCGCCCTTCCTCTCGAGACGTTTTTTTTCAAGTGTAAATAGATTTAACACAAAGCAGATTCCGTTTCAAAGGGCGGCGGCGCGGCGCGGCGGCGTTTGGCGTAATTGGGGACAAGTAGGCATGAGCGTGTGATCTCGGAATTGCAAGGGCATGTTGCAACGGTCGTTAGCATGGGAAATGCAGTCCCATGTGGAATATCAAATGCAAAGGAATGTAGGATGATATTCGGTGATGCCGGATTTCGAGCGGTCGTTGGCCAAGTGGTATTCATTATCCGCTTTTCTGGTTCTGGGGCAAAGGGAGCCCACGACGGCTAATTCTCTCATTTATGTCACTCAGTTGTGCCGTTTATGAGAGTCTCTGTGCACTGGAGTGCAAAAGAATACTTTCCAAATGGGGCGAGGGCATAATGCAATAAACATCGAAAAGACATCAGAAGCCGCACGCCATGAAGAAAATCAAGAGGCGATCATTTAAAAGATCGTACGAGAGGGACGGTTGGTTCCGACTGACCGGCGTGACATTTCGCTACCGTCAGCAGTCTGAGCTTCAGACAGCCAGTCTGGGCCCAGATTAT
This sequence comes from Hippocampus abdominalis, assembly GCA_018466805.1. Lineage (NCBI taxonomy): Eukaryota > Metazoa > Chordata > Actinopteri > Syngnathiformes > Syngnathidae > Hippocampus > Hippocampus abdominalis. The sequence goes on from CM031702.1 coordinate 2,339,896, forward strand.
GGCTTGCGATATTGCAAAGGGGGGAGCCGTTTCCCCCCACTATCACTGCGACCCGCTTTTAATGGCTTATTGTTCAAAGCACAGGAGTGACTATAATCCGCGAGATCGCAGACTGAGCGACTCTACGCCCGCAGAAAGAGAGAGAGAAAAAAAAAGAAAAATCAGAGCGCGCTCGGTTTCAGTTTGTTTGCGAGCGTATTTGTGCCGAGGCTCGGCGAGGAAAGTGAGGGAGAGAGCAACCCTGTCCTTTGCGCAGCCGGAGAGCGAGCGAGGGCGTAGCCATTAGAAGCCCCCTCGCATTCCTCAAGACAGGCTGACTGTGCTGCCAACTGTGGTTTAGGGGTCTGGAGACCCACAGACAGGATGGAGTCTCGCAATACAAAAGGGAAACAATTTGGCTCCTCCACTCAATAACACAGCCCGAGGCGGCGAAGGGGCGGGGGGGGGGGGGGGGGGAGAAGGAGAAGGGGCGAGAGGCCTTTCCAAATCGCGGGGTGAGCGCTTGAGAGGTTAGGAGAGGCTCTTGACATGTTGGTTCGGAAACGGCAGCTTGTCCTGTTCCCATGATCGACATCGACGATGGACAGATTTTTCTGTCCAACCTGATCCTCCGTTGAGTTCTGAAAGCTTCACCGATGTTTAGTTCTCTTTCTGTGACACCTTGAAGCCCTTTTCACACTGCACTTAGCAGGGTATGGCCAGATCATCAACAGTCAAACCTCGGTTTTCGTCCGTAATCCGTTCCAGAAGGCTGTTCGAAAACCGAAATTCTTCGGAAACCGAAACCACGCGCTTTTTAAAATAAAAATGTTTACTGAACACGTCTGCTCACAATGGAAAGCAACACGAGGAAGTGTCACTTCCTCGTCTACCCGACGAACCGTCGCGTCCTCGTCGTGTAAGGAAGGCGAGAGGAGTCAAATGGTGCATTCAAGTGCGCTCAGTTTGTTCGAGAACCGAAATTTGTTCGTCATCCGAGGCATAAAAAAACTCAAAATTTTTGGTCGAAAACCGAGACGTTGGAAAACCGAGGTTTGACTTTAGTTCAAGCGCGAGCTACTAATTGGTTTGTAACGTAGGGCTGCATTCAGCGAGCTCCGCCTCTCTGAACACAAACACACAGACTCAGAGTCAGAGTCGTGCCAAAGCGCCAGGTTGAATTTCCAAAACGCACCCGAAATCTGCAAAGGATGCACCCATTCCCCTACGGCTTTGTTTTACGACGATGAAAGATGGAGCAGGCCACATCTCGTGTAAACCTAGCGCCAAATGTCACCCCTGTTTACTTACTAGCCGGTTGCTATGTTAGCATTTCCAAATATGGGCGCGCTGGCTACCGGGGCCACCGTTGTCTTTTGCATTCTGCCGAGCAAACCTTTTCACACAGAGTGCAGGTGAAAAGGGTTTAATATGCCACAAGATGGCGCCAGAGCCCTGGCTAAAGAGGAAAATAGTTGTTGGTGTCAAGGAAGGTACCAAGAGTGTTCCAATGTACGGTACGGGTTTTTGCTTTCTGTCGCGAGGAAGCAGCGATAGACCATGTGACTTTTGAAGGGTTTTGGGGGTCAAGGTTTGCGGTGTAATTATGGTTCACACTATTGAGAAAGACAATTCCAAACATTTTTAGAAGGGGTATTCATTACTTGCTGCCTTTGAATAGCGTTTTTTTTTTTTTTTTTTTCTTTTCATGCGGCCTTGGCCAAAAATCAATTCAGAGTTTTTTCACAGCATCTTCAAACTGGAACCCATGCTGATTTTTATAGGCTGTTCTTTACTGTGTGGGCTCCCGGTGGTTTTCTACTGCGCCTTCGGAATACGAGATGCGCTTTTATTGTCGCAGCGTTGAAACATGCCGGCGACAGGCATTTATGCAAATATTATGAAGGCACAATGCGCTTGCAAAGTGTCCTTGTCAAACATGTTGATGATGGAGGAGGAGGAGGAGGAGGAGGAGGAGGAGGAGGAGCGCTCGCCCAGAGCAAAAGTGGAGTCGATTAGATCCAGCGTGACAGAAACATATTTACCGTGTTAAATCACTATTCAGGCCCACTCCTAACATCACACGCTTTGCGGCTCGCCGCTTTGCTTTGGTGCCTAATGCCCATGTCCTTTGGTTCAACCCTTTAACGGGGAGGCAGGAAACTCCACATCTGAAGTGAAAAATCTCTTCACAGTAGAGTGGCGTCGAGTGGAAAAACATGCCGCTCGATTCTGGTAACACAACAGCCTAATTGAATTGATTTGAATATTTTTTTTTTTCCTGCAAAACTTGGAACGGAAAAGCCAATTGTGTGAATTGAGGTTTCACCCAAAAACAATGCTAACGGTGGACGCTCAAGCCGCTTGGAATGGCGATGAATCACATCTCGCCAAATCTACTTCTTAGGTTGCCTTCCGCCATTGAAATAGCAGCCGGTTTGTTTGTGCAGACGGTGTGAAAGGTGCGAGCGTGTGTCTTTCTGTTGGCCGCAAGCGAGAGTTTCAAAATAAAAGCTAAATGGAAAGAAGAAGGGCGAAACGGTTTCGCTGTGTTGCTGTGCGCCTTTTGTTGCCCCCACTTTGCGTGATTATATATTTTGTAAAGCGCCGAAATGTTTACGGCTCGAGATTGATGACACAAAGCCGGCGTGTGTGTGTGTGTGTGCGAGACTCACTCGTCTTTCCCTTCAAGATTTTAAAATTTCGTAGCGACTGTGACACCGCCCGTTCTTTTTGATACTCACATTCTCGTAAAGTGCTTGTAGGGTCTCCAGATCCACGACCGCGTTGTCCATATTGAGGACGGCTGAGGGATGGATGGAGGAGAGGGCATTAAAAGCAGGCAAGGGCAACATAAGCACCATCGAGTCTCGAAAGTTGACATCACAAACATTCAAGTGGAGCAAGCACGAACGACACGTGTCCATCACGACACGCCGACAACTTCACCGAGCATTCAAGTGCGGAGAACCCCCAGCATATTCACGACTTAGCATTCGAGTTTAGACAAAAGTAGCGCTTTGCTCTATTGTGACAAGGCCGGGGGGAACTATGTTGAAGTGAGGCGGCGTGCGTTCATTTCGACAAACGTTGGTCGCTGGCCCCCATCTAGTTCCCAAAGAACTCTGTTGAAGTGAGCAAAGGAGCTGCGTTAAGACAAAAGTAGTGGGAATCGCCGCCATCTTGTTGCATCTTAGTGCAACGAGGAGTTACGTCGAAGTGCGTTGAGGAGCTCCCATAAGAGAAAAGTCGCGCTTTGCCGCTATCTTGCAGCATCTCCGTCCCAGGGAACTATGTTGGAGTGATTTGAGGAGCTTCCTTAAGATACAAGTCGTGCTTCGACGCCATCTTGTGGTATCTATCGGCAGTTATAAAAACCTTTTTGAAAGAGCTCTCAGTTACTCTCAGATTTGCCTTCTATTTGGGCAAAGAGCTGGGATTTCACCGCGTGGCTTCGCGACGATTAACTGCTCACCAACGTTCATGTTTGCATCTCAAAAGAGTCGCAGCTCGGGTTGAAAGCGGCGCGAGAGCTCCACCCAACATAACCGACGTGAGGAGGTTATTGTGTAAAAAATTAATGTTACGTTAGGGTGCAAGTGGGGAACCGGCTCCCTTTTTTTCAGGAGTAGGCAGACAAAAGATTGACTTGGTTGTGTAATTTCACACTTGATGCCTGGAAAGGCACTCGGGAGACGCAAAACTATTTGCACACGAGCGATAAAACGGCAATTTCCCATAACCTGTCCCCTTTATGATAGCCGAGAGCTGAGCTGCGGTTTGAAGCTGGATGGAAACACGACTCGCATTCCCCCCCCCCCCCCCCCCCCCCCCCCCCCTCCGCACAGCCCAACGCGTCACATGAGGCCACGTTCAGATTTATCAGCTCCGGTCGCGATCGGAGGGCCGCAAAGTACAACCTAAATACGGAGGTCTTCGAAAAGTGCTACGCTGACGTGGGTTTGAACTCGCGTGTTTGAATTCCTGCCGTCGCCTTTTTTGTCTTGGCGCGAGGACCCGGGCGCCCGCGAGCATTAATCCTTTGAAAGTAAACGCTTAAAGACAAACACGGCCCCCGGGGGGGGGGGGTCTGAGGCGTTGACGGCGATGCGTTGTCGCTACGGGGTGTGTAATTGCCCGGCAAAACACTCCACGGCGAGACACTTCTATGTTTAGGATTTTAATCGGGACACCTTCGATTCCCCTTGTTCTCTTGTGCAAGGTGTCAGGAGTGTACGAAGAAAATGGTGGAACAGAGGTTCCCGCTTTGTCTCGTGGTTTGGGTGTGAAACGGCATTGAGCTTGATTATCAGTTGAAAGCAAAGATGGAACACGCGTTGGGCGATATCTATGTTCAATTTTATTTTTTTATTTTTTTATATTAATAGTGAGTTCGTGTTTGGGACGACAACCTATTAACGTAAACATTGATGTGCTTCGTCGCCTACTCTGGCCTGGCAGACTCGCGTCAGTTAGTGAAGCTTAGAATACAAAGCGAACATGGTGAAGCAGCATTTACCTGTTGTGCTGCACGCAAATGGAATAAGCTGCCTGCAGAAGTCAGGTCAGCCCCCCCCCCCCCCCCGGCCAGGTGGAAGTGCTTTTAAATTCAACGTGAGCGAGGGTTTCGGTTCGGGCTGAACCATTTTGAAAAATAATCTGCAAAAATTAAGATGACAACAAATCTGTTCCTTTATCATTTCTACTTTAAAAAAATATCTACCGACTGACCGAAATGAAGCAATTTGGGGTTTTTTCCCCCCAAAGTTGTCGCCTTAAGTGATTTATCGAGTTGCTACTACATTGCGATGCTGATTTTGAATGTGATTTTCTACTTCCCTTTTTTGTTTTTTTGTTTTGTTCAACGACAAGACTCTCACTCAGTATCAAATATTTTTTTTTGTGATCAAGTACCTGACTTGGATCTTTTTTTTCCCCCCCATTGGTGTTTGAATCTATTGTCAGCGAGTGAAAAGTGTCGACGACGACGTTAGCTTCTCGCGCTCATCACTTGCTAGCTGAGCATTGAGTGGCTAAATGAACAGAATAAAACTGCGGCACATGTCATCACAAACATTACCGAGACTGATTTTGAAGGGGTGGCCTGGAACAGATTAAGGACATTTCAATCCTTTTCAATGAGGGAAAAGTCAAGTGCGTCTTATTGAGTTGCCTTTGTCAGGAAATGTCTTGGTACAAGCTGTCTTGAAAGCAAAATGTGCCCTCCTCGAAGAAGCAAATTTTATGAGGGACGCAGTCTGAACTCTGGAATTAATTATTCCAAATATAATTGATCTCAGTGGGCAAGTTTGTTTTGAAAGGGACGCCTGAAAGAGAAGCGCTTCAAGCCAATCGGATCTGCCATCACGTTCTCTTGACGCCTCGGAGGAATTCCGAAACCGTAGTTGTTCTTGTCACTCAAAAATAAGTTGCTCGGTCGCGCCCCTGGATCCTCGTTTGCTTCTCCGCAAACCATTTGCTTTTCATTCAAACCGAATCGGAAATCTGGCAAGCTGCTTTTATAAGATTGCAACACCAATCGAGCGGCTCGTTGAAAATCTGGCGCATCACACACACCGTGTCGCGGGCCCGGGCGGACGCGGGACAACAAACAACAACAGCCATGTGTTGACTGGTCACCGAGCAACCGCGCCGACGTACACAAGGGAGCGTCTGAACGTGTCAACCGGGAGTGGTTTTCCCCTTGGAGATGTCGAAACCGTGACAGACCGGCGCCGTCTTTATCGCCGGCAAATAAAACGCATGATTCACGCCGTCAAAAGTGATAGTTAATCAAGCGTGTGAAGCGGCGTTCGTTTCCCAACCCTCGCTCAAAGATCAGGATGAAGTCCCCCCCCCTTCCACTGTCTCTGGGGAACATTGTCCAATTATGCCGCGTTTCCGCCAAATATGATGGCGGACATCCAATGACCACAGCTGACGCTATCAGTAGGTTGCGCTTCTTTGTGTCATTTTTTTTTTTTTTTATGGCTAGAAGAGTGACACTTTTTATTTGCAGACTCCGATTCAAATCTTTTTGGGGGACCGTCATCGATCAGTGGTTCACAAGTCAGTGGCATGGCACAAATGTCCAGACCTTCACTCAGTCATGACGTCGGATCTGAGTTGACATGCATGCATCGATCCATTAAACCGGAGGTCGGCACGCATGCGGCTCTTTAGCGCCGCCCTAGTGGCTACTTTGGAGCTTTTTCAAAAATTATTGAAAAAGGAAAAAGATGGGGGGGGATGGAATTTTTTATTTTAATATAGTTTCTGTCTGAGGACAAACAAGTTACAAACATTCTTAACGTTTTCCAATGCTGTAAAAATGTGTGGAAAAATTAATAAATTTCAACATTTCTGTCAACGAAAATTTGCATCATGGCCTGCGACACACGTTTCTATTAAAAAAAAAAAGGTGTTTTATGTCCAATTCACCCAGGCTACTGGCAAAGAATGGGAATCCGTAGTGTCGAGAGTAGCATTTTTAAATGGTACACGTTAGCGACGATAGTTAACATGCTCGTTCATCTTAGGGGCCGTTATGGCTGTTGCTCGTTTTGGCATGCGTGTGTAAGTGCGTGCGTATGCGGTAATGGGTCGATCGCGGGAGGTTGTTGGTGGATCGAAAAAACTTAATTTAGTCCTTTTGATAGTAAGCTAATATAGCGAAGACAGATACATAGCTTCAGACAGATTTGTTTTTTCTGGTCCTATATGGTTCTTTCAACATTTTGGGTTGCCGACCCCTACATCAAACCCTTCATCCATCCATCCATCAATCAATTTCACCATGGACCTGCGACCAGCTCAGAGGTCTTCGGAATCCCAAACATGAAAACATGCGTTTGGGCTTGAACTCGCATAAGCGTCCTGAAGAGTGTTGGACCCAAGCGCAAAGTGCGCTGGTTCAGTGGTGCGCATACGTCACTGACTAATGTACCCATCTGTCCATCCGTTCGATATTCTATTACAGTTTCACTATGCTGATCCATCAGAAATTTTAATCGAATGGAACAAGCACCTGAACTGAAGACTTATTCTGTCATAGGATCAAACAATGATTTACAACATGCATTTTTGGTCGTTATCAAGCTAGTGCTGCATGAGGCTCACCGTTGGGCTTCGACGAACGTGTACTTAGCCCAAGCTCTTGCTTGTATCTGCTCTCTCATCTTGCGCTCTGTGATAAGCCGACGTTTCCAATCAGCGCTAATGGGGCACTACGGTAAAAGTTGTCCTAACATTTGAGATGAACGACGTTGCTGACGAGCGTGGCCCTCGCGTGCCCTCCGGCACTGACCTCTGATGGATGTGCAAACGTTCCAAACCAAATGACGAAACAGTGGAAATGCTTCGAGGGCATCAACAGTGAATTACGGTCACTTAAAAAAAAAAAAAAAAAATGTAAGCATCCAGGATATTTTTCCACGAATTAAATCCATTTTGATGAAAGCATCACAGTGAAGATTTTTCCCCACCCCAAAGCGCGTCTTCTTTGCGAGTGTTTAGACATGTCGATGAGTGACGGCGGCGGAGCAATCAGAGACAAACTAAAACAGGAAGACATTCCGTTATCATCATCATCATCATCATCATCATCTCCCGAGTGACATCACTTTGACAAAAGACGGCTCGACAACATGGTGACAAGTCTGATGCGGTTATTAGAGGGGCTGAAATCAAAAGAAAAGCGCAAAATGGTGGGAGGATGGAGGCAGGGACACTTTACACAAGCTGCAATATTTTGTATTTCGATCAAAGCGGCGTGGTCGAGTGTAGAGATGAGCAACTGGCCCGCACTCGGAGTTGCCTTTGATTCATTTTTTAAAGATTAAAAATGTTTACCGTTGCCGATGAGTTTTTAGTTGAAATAGCAGGGTTCACCACTAGACGGCAGACGTTGCTCAAAAGCACAGGGACTGTGCTTCATTAGAGTAGAAGAGCGAGCAAATCCTGGTCAGAAGCCAAGGCCAAATTAGGCCAAGGAAATGATTTTTTGTTCAAGTCAAAGAGGAAGCAGATGACAAGTTCCCCCAAATATAAACACAATCCAATCTGCCTCGTTTGCTCAGAAACACTCTGGGTTTATGGAAGACACATTCTCCAAAAAGTTCAATTCTGCCCTTCGCTGAGATTTAACCAATTCTTTGTCTTTTTGGACTTGGGGATACTTGGATAATGTCCCATTTCCTCACGAGACCCATTAGAAACTCACCATTTTGGATGTCCTTCATGTCAAGATGGATGCTGGACATCAGGATACCGACGGCCTGAGAACGCTTGTTGCTCAAAAGCTTCACCACCTAAAAATCAATGTGGACGACAACAACAACAAAAGATAACTATGTGAGAGTAACAGCAAAGAAAAAAAAACCTCTTGAAAGCATTTAATAATTGACATGTTACAAAAGACAGGCTCATTCTCGCCGCCCCCAACCCCCCCCCCCCCCCCCAAGCCCCTTTGACATTTTCCTTGTGTGGGAGTGCAACACAAGCCGACTAACCACAAACATTTATATGAAATTATAATGCTGTCTCGTTGATTTATGATGTTTCAATTTACTTTACCGCCACCGTCATCTCCGAGTCATGCTGAACAACGTCTCCAGGCTGGTAGAAAAAAAACCCCAAACGTTTCATGTTATTATTCGCCAACCAAGGCAAAGATGTTTTTAGGTCAAACTGAAGAGAAAAGAAAAATGATAGTGCCTGAATACACTAACATTAAATCATAGATTGTTTTTTTGCGGTAAAAATGCGACGACTATGCTGCACTCCATGAGTGTGATGTGTGTAGTTTGGCAGCTAGCTAACACTTTGAAAAAGAGTCCAACTGCGCTAGCACCAAGTTGTTGTCACTCAGTTTAAGTTAAACGCGCAATTCACACACGTCTAACAAACGTTCACTAGCTAGCTAAATGCTAACACTGTATACGAAACACCAGAAGGACGCTAGCGAAATTAGCATCGATTCAAATGATTAAGCCTGTGGTTAACGCATACCTTAACCAGTCTATCCTTCATTGAACGTGAAAGTAAAGGACTAGCTTCTGTCTGTATCTCGTTTGATGGTCACAAAAATGCCTTCCACAGTCGCTGCCGTTCGCCTTGATCGATCTTCCTTGTAAAGATGATTCACTGGTTCTCGTGGGGACGTCGCAAATGCTTCTGTAGTATATTTCGCCTCACTCTTAGTCAAAACATCATTGCGCTACGAGCAAACATCGAAAAGTTCCTCCATCTGGACCATACATAGTCACACGTCATAGATGTGTAGAACTGTTTGGAAATTCGTTTTCTGAGCCCATTGACAATGTATCTCCTCATGAAATTGTTTCGGGGTGGCTAACATTGTTGAGCTTTTGCTCTTATGAAATATCAGGGGGCGGGGTGGGGGGTCCTCCAATCTAAATTTAAAATGACAGTCCATTTTGGCGATTTTATATGAAACAAACATTAAGTTCTAATTATTCTGTTTAGATCATTACGAAAGAAATGGGCTCAGGCACGATTTTTTTTTTTTTTTTTGGCGGCCATTTTCTCATTTGCGTTGTGTTTTGAGTTCATCCAAAAGCAATGCCACGCTGCCATGACCACTGGCATCGAACCGAACCACATCCATCAATTTGTCTCTTCTCATTTTGTCATTTGTCTCTCCTAATTTGTCACTTGTCTTTCCTAATCGTGGAACGGACGCCAGAAAAGAGTTGCTTGGTGATGTGGTCACCGGCTCTCCACGGAAGGGGTGGGAAGATTGGCCAGCGGGACATCCTGGATCAGGCATCTCGAAAGTAAATCAACGCTTACTGCCATAGGGAAAATGTCCTTTGCAGTCTGTTCCATTGAACAAAAGAAATATAGCCGGAGAATCGGTGGTCAGTGATTTGGGGCGTAAAGACTAAAAGCATTTTGCCTGTGAAAGCTAAGAGCATCAGATGGCAAATTACATTCAGACACAATCTGGTTGAAAATGTTCAAATGGAAGAAAAGACAGTACAATGCTTTGAGCTCCATGCTCGCAAATGTTTGGCTGCATGGCGGCCACATTCTGTCCTCACTATGTTCACAAGGGAGTGATGAAATGAAGATTAAAGTGATTTAAAGTCCACTTAACTGTTCTCAGAACTCCTTGATTCATTGAAATGAAAAAGAACAGAGGCCGGATACAAAAAAGAATTCAAAGCTTTTGATATGAGATGGCCCCCCGAAAAGAAGTCAATTGGACTTTATTGGACTTTTTTTTTTTTTTTCGCAATACATGTTCGAGGAAGTATCCGACTTTCACTTCAACGGAAAGTTTTTCGTAGATGTTCGTTCGCATGTCACTCTCATGAAATCATTTTCATTCCTAAAAACCACATTTCCTCTTCGTAAACTGTCAGTGGATTCCTCACGGACGTGAGTAGCACTCCCCCGGAACAATATTATTTGTGCTATTCACAATTGGAACACACAATTTTGCTTTTTATCACAAATAATACAAATCATGACAAGAACATGTTTGAATTGCAGATCAAACATTTCGTCGCTGGCTGATTGATGGCGTAGCATGAAGCGTGCTGGCAAAGAGAGACGCTCTGGCACACAAACGTGAATCGCACAGCGAGCACAATGGGAGGAACCACATCATGAAATACGGCTCCCAGGCTTCGATCTCCCCCAAACCTCACTTCTTTTTTCTTTTTTTTTCCTTCCTCCCCCTGCTCTCGATGAGGAGTCATCGCCACCGCGAGGTTTCTTTTCACCGCACGCGAAATACTGGCCGGCTGCCATCATATGGTCAACCGGGAGTCTGACGGGAGCCAGAGCTCACACCACATAACTGCCTCCCTGTAAGCATTCCTCAGTGGGACAAGAAAAGAGCCCAGAGGTATCCCCAATCATCCAAGTGCATATTTATATTGAAAGTTTTGAAAACAGCATACCTGCTTGGCTTTGGATTTGCTGATCGTGTCAGAAATGGGCTTTTTCTTTTCCTTGACGGCACTCTTGGAGAAGAGGTCCACAAATTCTTCAAAGTCCACGGTTGGTTCTTGAATTTTCTCCCAAACCAATGAACCGCTCTGCCTGCAGAAAGACAGTAATCATGTTCAGTGAAAACATACAAACATGAGTACAATACTGCAGAAAAGCTATCACTTGTTCAGTTTTAAACCTTTTCCACTGCAGTCTCGGCTCATAAACATTTTTGATTGTCACCAGGACCAAGAAAAAAATCCACAATTTTTGGTACATATCTGAAGGAAGGCTTAATCCAATTGAACCCGAACCTCAGAACTGGGAGGCAGACATGCTAACCACGATGTCAACCATGCTGATTTATGAATTGCCAATTATGGGGCAAATTAGGCAGCCTGTTTCTAGTTCTCACTATGATGTCCCTAACTTAATTTAGGAAGCAAAATGCGTTGCATGACAATTCATTTGCAGTCACAGGGCCTGGACTACAACACATTCATTTTCCGCAAGGTTTAGCATCCCTATCGCGTCACAGTATGTGGCAGATCTTTATCTTAAGTGGACAAGTTTCCTCTCTCCTACGTGGGGAATAGCTCGGTGCCAGCGATGCCTATCTGTCTTCGTGTTCTTACTTCTTGGCGTGCAGCTGAATGCGCGTCCAGTAAAGGGGCTTCATTGGCTTGGGGGGCTCAATCACAGCCTTGGCAGGGGCGGCTTCCTGGACCATCTTGGAGAACCCGGGGCCCGGCGGTGGTGGCAGTGGGGGGCCTAAGCCTGGGGGCGGTGGTGGAGGAGGGGGGCCCATTCCGGGAGGTGGGGGCGGCGGCGGGCCCATACCTGGGGGGGGAGGAGGAGGCGGGGGTGGCGCTCCAAAACCGGGTGGCGGAGGTGGAGGTGGAGGCGGGGGACAGGGACCTAGTCCAGGTAAAGGTGGTGGAGGAGGGGGACAAGATCCTAGTCCAGGTAAAGGTGGTGGAGGAGGGGGGGGAGGAGGTGGCATCGTGTTGTTTTGCTGCCTCTGTTGGCACGTGCAGACAAAGCCCTCAGGTTTGGGGAGGCCGCTGGTCCCATCCATCTGAAGCCCATCTCCCAGCGGCGAGGTCTGGACAAAGGCCTCCTGGCTCCTGCCAACATCCCCGCTGGCTTTCGTCGAGGAAATCTGCTGACTCTGCAACACGGCCATCTTCACGCGAAGGTCGAGGATGGTCTTCTCCAGCTGGGATATGACGCCGCCGTCGTCCTCTGAGGAAGACTGCGCTGACCTCAACCTGTTGGGTTCTGTCTGTCAGCGCACAAGAAACCATTACTGAGTCAAATATACAGTGCTTAACAGATTCATCAGAACATTGTAACCTAACCTTTACTGAGCCAAGGCGCAACATATTTTACACTACATACAAAAATCCCACCTCACACCAGCCCAAAAAACAACAACAATTAAACAAAAAGTACACTGAAATAATAATGATTGGTCTGTTCAGTTGAACGGGGGGAAAAAAATAATAAACCAAGTGACAGATCGCAATTTGGGGGAAAAAAAAACGATTAACAAATCGGGTCCCTATCAACACTTGTAATACACTTGGTCATGCAAATGAGAAAGAATAACACAGCGAAGCATGTATGTTGGCGGACTTTTCTCGACATATCATCTATTATCTTATATCTATCAGTCCCAAATACCCAAATCAAAAAAAAGAGCCAGTTGTAAGCTACATGCGGGTCAACAAAGTCTACAATGTCTAGACTCCATCAGACCTCATGGCTCCAGACTGGATGAGTGGGATAGCGAGAGATTTGACCCCAGAGACAGTGAGTCTCGTTGGGCCTCAGATGAGGCGAGGGGGCAGGGTGGACCACTACTACCACAACACATTTGCAACTTGTGGTCGCATAGTTGAACGGAAAGAGAATGTTCAGCCATTCTCTTATTTATTAGTTCTTGTATGAAACAAGGAGTCCCTGTGCTTGGTCAAATGAGACAAGCCTGACCTCTGGTGGCAACTTTTGGATTTTGATGTTGTGTCCATATACAGGATTAGTGGACATGCTATAAGGGGGGGGGGGGGGGGGGGTCACTTAGGCTCATAATGTTTCCCAGGGGTTTTTTTCCCCCCTTGCAGTACCCACAGATGCTACCAACCTGAGGTTGAGATGGAACTGCTGACTGGGTCTTCAAAGGTAATCTGGAACTCTGTGGTCTGGTCGGTGTTCTCCCACCGTAGAGCTCCCATAGGTGCGAGGACACCGGTAGCCCCACAGTCGCCCACGTGTACAGTTGCTCCCCCTGCATGCAGGTAAGACATCCTAGCGGCAAATACAATACGCTTCCGATGACAAAGAACTAAATTCTACTTTCTATTCGTTTATCCATTTCTTCATTTTGTGTCGTGCTTGTCCTCATTAACGTCGCCATCAGGTGAGCTGGACACCATGGACTGTAGCTTGTCAATTACTGGACACTGTTCACAAGAAAAACTGGAGCCTGTCCCAGTTGACTTTGATTAAGAGCCACAATATAAACCAAGCTTGTCAAACGATTTCATTTTTTTTTGGTTTTTTGTCAGCACTAACCTGTGAACGTGTGAGGACGCCAATTACGGTCGGCTAGTTCATGCCGATACGTATCATGGCGGTGTTACTTGAGGTGTTGGTTAATGTGCTTGTGTTAACTGTATTTTGTTATTGTTTGTTTAATAAAATCATTGGAAGAGTCCCAATGGTCGTTTCTGTCTTCCCTCTACGCTAACCACCTGTCCTGGATTACAATTCGCTCTCATTAGCCATGTTGGGCTATATTTAATTAGCTAACAAAAAAATTTAAATTCATTCACGATGTCTGAACCCACAATAAGTCTCAACCGTTATTTAGCAAGTGTTAACTGTATGTCACTTCATACACGATTGACCCTAAATTTGATATTAACAACAAATTGATTATAAAAACAAAATTATGGCAAATTAAATTAACATATAAGAAGCAATATTCACTACATTTAGGTTTACAAAGGTACGATTGTTTTTTTTTTTTTTTTAAATGAAATCAGGACCGGACCTATTTGCTGTGGCCAATTATATCAATTGAGGACAGGCATAAATAACATAAAAACACCATAAAATAAAATGTTTCCTTTCAGGCATATACAAGCTGTAAATAAGATCGAATGGCTGTTTTTTTTTTTCTTTCAGTGAACACTCTGTGCTTCAGTTATGCTTAACAAAAAGCACAGCTCATGTTTAATGTCTCCCCAAAGCTAATCAATTTCAGCCACTTATGCTTCATGTCCCCTAAAGGCAATTAAATGTTCCATTTTTATCACCCTTTTCTTTTTACCGCCTTCACATGATGCTAACGCCTTTGCATCTATCTCCAATATGCACAGCATGAGTTTTAAAAGAGAGAAAAAGTGAATGCACAATCCCCATAGTTATTTTTGGCAAGACTGACTAATTGAATAATGAAGGACTGTGCTGGTCCAAACCTCTGACTGAATATTTTTTTTTTTTTTGTGCCTGGAATGAGCAGGCTGGCTAAACTGGATGGAGTCACGTGGAGCGGTTACATAACACGGTCAGCAGATGGTCTACGCGAGCATCGGCGATTGTTCCCGTGTGAGTGGATGTCGGAGGCGTTTTAATCCAGTCATGCGCGGAAAGGCCATGAACGTGGATGAGTGTGTTTCAGGATGGCCTTTTGTATGAAAACAAGAATGCCTTTCCTTAAGACGCACGCACCGCCGGAAGAGATGACATTGAAAAGCCAAGGAACTACAGGGCGTGCTTGTAACCACTTAAGACTAAGAAAACTAAACAGGGGATTTAAATATAATGACTGTCAAGAGCGAAATCAAGACTTTTTACCCTGACAACTGTGTTTGCAACGTGCCGACATACTGCTCGATAAATAATATGAACAATGGTCAAGCGTGAACTTGTAATTATGGACAATTGTAGACAGCACAGTAGTGTCGAATATCCCCCATTAGGAGGAAAAAAAAATGCCCATATTTCTTTTGCTAACTATTGGGTACATAACTAGCAAACAGAAGATGCGCGAAAAGACCTAGCTGAAAGAATTCAGAAGCGTCAATGAGCAACATTTGTACTCGACAGGTACGTTTATCTCTTCTGTTTCAGAGTTTTAACTGACTGCACTCCAAAAACATGCGTGGCAGGTAATAGGAACACTCAAAATAGTCCCTAGGTGTGAGTGTGAGCGTGGACGGTTGTTAGTCTCTGTGTGCCCTGCGATTAGCGGGCAACCGGTTCAGGGTGGCCCCCTGTCTACTGTCCGAAGACAGCTGGGATAGGCTCCAGCACGCCCCGCGAACCTTGTGAGGATAAGCGGATCAGAAATGGATGGATGGATGGATGAATATGCTACCAGCGTAGCAGCCGTGGCTAATGTTAGCTTGTTTACAGAACTAATAGTTAGCATAGTATTTCTAGCTGCTGTTTTGTTGAAGCTGGGCAGTGTCCTCCGCGACTATTTACTAAAACTACACACTTGCACACTCGTATGCCATGTTTGAAAATACTGTTGTAGTAGTACTGTAGTTTTTTTTTTTAATGACCAATAAAAGCTTGCAAAATATTGAATTTTCCCATATGATGTAATTTCTAGCTATGAAATTTCAGGAAAGAATAATCATAAATGTTTACAAGATTATTATGTCACATTGCTGCATTCCTATGATGAAAACCTGATGAGCTAGACTAAAATTTTTTTTTTTAAAGTCCGATTAAGGATTAACGCAAAAAAAAAAAATAATCTAGAAAAGTGTACTTTGCATCTCTGATTCAAACAGCGAGTTCATTCCTTGACCAGAGCAAGATTTATTTTCAACTTGGCACATTTCAATGTCTGTACTTTATTTTCTCCTACTTTACCCAAATTCTTTCGTATTTCTACTTCAGTGTGAGTACATTTGCCACCTCTGCCCCTTGAAAAACATGTCTGGATAGATGAGAGTGATGGCATTGTGCACCCTTTCCCTCAATGCTTGCATTTTAATCAGCCTGCCTATTTTGTGGGGTGCGGTCTTACGTCAAAAGCGGGCTTGGCGGCGCCACGGCGGGCCCCTCCGTTGTCGCTGAAGGGGTGCAGCAGGCCCCGAGTCAACATTCGCCGACACATTTCCTCGGCCTGCTCCTCTGACGAGCCGTCCTCCTGGTTCATGCACAGCCTGTCCAGCAGAGCGCGGCCTGAAGACACACTTCTTCCGTTAGTGACATCGTTTTTACGGAATGAGAAGAACTTCATCCTTCAGACACACGACGCAGACTCGTCTGAGGAGTCGATGAAAGCAGCTGGTTTGAAATAGACACGAGACTTTGCGGGGTGATAATTAAACACTTGCAAATTTCTGCCACGTGATGTTAAGGTGTTAACGATGCAGCTCCACCTGATTTTGTGATGCAGCGCAAAGTCCCCCCAAACTAAACTGCAGCCATGCAATGGTTAAAATAAGTCTACACACCTGCAGGATTTAACAAGATTTTCAATGTGAATCTAAGCACACCCACATCCTCAGTTATCAGAGGGTACACACACTTATGCAAACACGTGATCTCAGTTATTTAATTTTATTGCTAATTTTCATTTGCCCGTTTAGAGTTTTCATGAAGGTAGCAGACTTTCATTTGGCGAAGTGAAGGTTAAAAATTATGCTTTGGTTGACCATTTTGTTTTTATTCAACACAGTCAAATCTCGGTTTTCGAACGTCTTGGTTCTCGACCAATTCGGTTTTCGACCAAAAATTTCGAGTTTTTTATGCCTCGGATGACGAACAAATTTCGGTTCTCGAACAAACTGAGCGCACTTGAATGCACCACTTGACTCCTCTCGCCTTCCTTACACGAGGAAGTGACGCTTCCTCGTGTTGCTTTCTATTGTGAGCAGACATGTTTAAAAAACATTTTTATTTTAAAAAGAGCTTGGTTTCGGTTTTCGAACAATTTCGGTTTTCGAACGGCCTTCTGGAACGGATTATGGACGAAAACCCGAGGTTTGACTGTATTACTTTCTATCTTGTTCTATCTGCCAGCTTTACTATAAACGTCAACCAGGAGTGACACACCGCTTGAAGCAAGCACGCTGGGCTTCTGTATGAATGAGAGCAAGAATAGGTGAAAAGTGTTTAAAAGCATGTGGGTGTGTTTTTTTTTTTTTTGGAATGATTTTGCTATATTTTCACCCATACTGGAAACAAAGGAAGCTAAATAGTAACAGACATGGAATTTCAGTCACATTTTTCACTGGACACTTCATTGGGTACACCAGCATGTGTATAACTTTTCATATCTGTAGAACTGCATTGCATCATAGTGAGGGGGGGCCTTTTGATGTCTTCCCCCCCCCCCTCCCTCCGGTCTGGCTGAACCACATACAACATAAATAACACAGTTTAGTATTATGTATAAATTGACCCATTCTGACAGCGTCTTTCCAAACTGAACGCTCGTAATTTTGTAGCGGCCAAATTTATCTTCCAGCTCCTGAACCGGCTGTCGTGAAATTGCGCGAGTGCAATTTTAAGAGACTTTTGGGGACAGCTGCGCACACAGGATGCTGTATCATAATTCAACCAAAGTCTCAAACTATATTCCAGAAATCAAGTTCAATAAAACGAAAAGGGAATAATGTCAATTTTTCCGCCTGGCTGGCTCTTGCAAATCCTCGTGGCTCTGCTTCCCCCTTTCGACGTCTTCCCTCCTCAGGGCTGCGTGTGACCTGGAAAGCTCCACAAAAATTCCGCAGCATCACATGCGGGCTGACGGAGTGCACGGTGAGACCAAGCGGCACACTGTCGGAATTCTTGAGATTTGCAACAGCGAAAGGACACTAATGCAACTTGTTTGTGAAAAGAATGCACCTCTTTGTTGGATTGGGTGTGATGAAATTTGAAATGACGTCACATTTGCCACGCAGATAAAGTGCCACTTTGGCTTAGCATCTCCGCTGATGCATTGTGGGTAAATGTGTGTATCGCCATGTCGTCAGTTGTTGGAGGGCACGCAAACACAAGCGCACGCACACACACACACACACACACACATTGGAAAGCAGCTGAGCTAATTTAATGCGTCAGAAGAGGAACAAGGTAGCATTGTTTTAATAGACAGGCCTTATAATGACGCACAGTCAATAGAGAAGCTCGAGTGTTCTATGTGGCCTTCACTTCCAATCATAACTCAGATTTTCGAGCAAAGGTTATTTTCTGAACGGGATTAAATTTGCGATGCAAATTAGGATGATTTTTTTTTTTTTTTTTTAACAGTTCCATAATGACTTTTTGGTCAAATGCAGATTGATCTTTGTGGTCAACAAATGACGAAAAACCAGCATGACACACCATTTGTTAATTTGTGTGTGTGTAAAAAAAAATAAAAAATAAAAACGTAGCATGACAATATTTCACTATTTCAAATTGCAAAAGCAAGCCAGTGTACTCAATGACAATCACAATTGAAAATGTGCGACCGCCCACCACTTTCACTCGTGACTACGTAGTCTTGGAAAGCCCATCGACCTTACGCATCCCAAAAGTCTAAAATCAGATTTAAGATGTCATTTATTCATGAAAATGTCATTTCTCATGTCTGTGTCCAGACACCCTGTCGAGTTTTGTTTTGTTTGATTTTTTTTTTTTGGTTCATTAAAGACGATAAATGATAATCCGAACCCTAATGTTTCTTTTCATTAGATTTTATTTTTTTTGGTCGGTTTTTTTCGGAGACCATTTTGCAAAGCTGTCTTGCTTTCTGCTCTACTTTCTACGGAAAGCGCCATCGAGCACTTCTTCATTCATACTTGATTTACAAAGTCCTGATGGGAAGCATGCGATCGTACATCAGCGAGCCACTAAACGGGTCTTGTGCTAACTAGTCAACATGTTCGCGTGACCATTAGCTGATCAAAATTGCCCAGATTGAGACTGAATTTGGTCATTTGGTCTGTTTTTTGTGCCGCATACTCCTGGAATGCGGCACAACCTCAGGTCAACACAATTGTACCAAGATTCTGATCAAGGACTATTTGGCTTTGGACTGTACGCATTTTTTAGATTGGCTCTTTTGTTATTTCTGTACGATGTTCTCATTGAAAATGTCAAGATTTAAAGGTCTGAACTATTTCTACAACGCATGCGTCCAAAAGACCCCACGAAAAATCGCAAAGCTGCAGCTGAAACTTGATCTTTGAGCCGTCAGAGAATCACAAACAACGTATGCTTCGTCGCAACTCACCAGAGAAGATGTCCAGGTAGGAAGCTGCCCCCCTGGAAGACCTGGAGTGTCCATACTGAGCTCTCCTGGACCCCAGCGTCCAGTACGCGCCACCACCCGCCGCTCCCTTCTCCGCTTGCTCTGGTTCCAAGAAGACGGCGCCATCTCCGCCGTCCGGCTCTCCGCACCAGTCGGCCGATGCGGCGAGTGGCCCCGCGATGGAGCTGGACCTCTGCTTGCGACCCCTGACTCCCTGGAAGACTTCGGGTTCCCCCAAGTCCGTTCTCCTGGGGACACAGGGGCTGGTGAGCGGAGAGCCGATGGGGGAGGTGAGTTGCCTGGTGGTGGTCTTGATATATGAGGGGAACACCGGGGGGTAGAGTTTGACAGCGGACGGGGGCATGGCCGAAGTGGGTGCGGTTGGGCTCTCGGTTGTCAGCAGGCCGTTGGATCGGCTACTATTCTTCCTCAGAGACGAGAAGTCCCGTCCGGTATTGTGGTCTTCCTTCCCTCGCTCCGAAGACAAGTCCATGCTGCTTGCGCTCTTGTGAGCGACCACGGGGCCTGGACCTCCAGGTTGGACCCGGTCACACGGCGCAGCAGGTAATTTGCCTTGAGCAGTCCAGTTATCTTGAGTGCGGTGCGGGACCGGGATCTCCAGGTCATCGTCCGCACTCTCATAAGAGGAGGGGGTGGTGGTGGTGGTCAAAGTGTCCGGGAAGCTGTAGGTGCTATTGGTCTTGGGAAAAGGCTTCCGCTGCTCCTCTCCGTGTCCGGCGCGGAGGGCGGTGGTCCGCTCTCGCTCAGCGATCCGGGCACAGACAGATCTCTAGACATGAGCGCGCTTTCATTCTCGGGTTGGTCGTTCTGACGGGAAGGGAGGTCCTTGTCGAAGCTCAAAGTTCGATGGGGTAAAAGCTTCTCGGCGGCACCGCTTCCCGGGAAGGTGGAGTCTTCGCGCTGGACCCTCATGGCCTGTTGGATGTCGGACAGAAGATCCTCGGTGTCGGCGGCCGCCGAGTGGAAACTGTAGTCGTCCACGTCGGATCCCCAGCCGGCCTTGTGGCACGATTCGTCGGCGACGGATTGCTGGCTGCCGGCCGTCAAGCGGCTTAGATCGCCCTCAAAATCCGACAGCATTCCCATCTCATCGGCAGATAGGCTGCCCCCCGGTCCGGGTTGACGGCCCGCTCTTACCGACCTTTCGTCATTCAGCAAGTCCTCCTTGGACAATCCCTTGGCCTTGGAAGTCCTTCTGAGCTTCATCCCGGAGAAGACTGAAACCTTGGAATCCGACTTGGATTTCCTCTTCTCGTTTTGTTCCCCTTTGCCGGTCTTGTTGGACTTTTTGGATTTCTTCTCGGCTTCCCTCTCGCCGGCCTCGCACGAGCCATCCTTGCCTACCGCGCCGTTGCCTCCTTTCTTCTGCTTGGCCTCCTGGTTGCCCATGCTGCGGAGCAGGCGGACCCCCCTGGCTAAGAGGCCGTGCTGCTGGGGTCGAGGGTGGGCATGCGGCCGGGGGTCCTCGCGGGCTCCTGGGCCAAATCCCGCCGTCGGAGGCAGCTGCGAGGATGCTGCTGCTGCCGATGATGACGAGAGGAGGCGGAGACTGGCGGTGACAGCCGTGGGCTCGCCGCCACCGACGCTCATTCCCCGCTCGCCCCCCCTCCCAGTCGGGGCTTCTCTGGCGCTCTGATCCTTCCCCTCCCTCTGCCCCTCCTTCCTGGCCCCATCTGCTCCCCTCCATTCAGATCGGTTGCATAACGGGCTGCTGTTGGAGCGAAAGCGCCGGTGCTCCGAGGGTAAAGCGTAGAGATGCTCGGGAAGACCGGAAATGTACGGCTGTTGCTGAGCTCCCGAAGGGGGCTGCTGCCGGCGTGGGACGCTGGCGCCGCTGCTCTTCCGCTTGTTTTTGAAGGTGCTGGTGAAGAAACTCTCTTTGAGAAAAGGCACTTGGGTCTCCACCGTCTGGATCGTTTGCATCGTGGCGTCACTCTCGGCGGAGGACCGGCGAGTTTGGCTGACGCGAAGAGAGGAAAAACACACGTTTAGCTGATTCATTTGGTTTTGAGGCATCTTGAGCAAAACAAAAAATAAAAAGTGATGTGATTGGAGTCTTCAGTGGTTAAAAAGGATTCTTTTTGTAGTTTACAGTTTTTCAAAAAGCTCAACTAACGACTGTTAACAAAACTAACAGACGAATAAATTTGAATAATTCTGATCATGATCGATATGTCGGCCTTTTTATGCCACAACTGTTTTTTTTGGTTTAGGGGAGTTATATACACTTGAATTGAATACAACTTTATTGTCAAATGTGCTGTACGTATGTGTAACATACAGCACAGATGAAATTTCTTCCCCCTCAACATAAAACAAGAGGAGCCGCTGCGGGTGGCAAAAGAAAAGTTGACCAAAAAAATTACAAAATAATACAAGGCAACACATGAAACACAGACAATTGTGCAATCTTAACCACTTTCCTGCATACACTTTGTTGTTTGAAGCCGTAATAGATGAAAGAGGAGCGAATCAAAGTGTCCTTTTCACCAGTGGATCAAAGACGTCATGCGGCAATGTGCACACGTCTGCTACAAGCTAAGCTGTAGCAACAAGAAGCTGTAGCATCCATTAACGAAAAAGAGAGATTGGCTCTCTTCTCCTGTCCCATGTAAATCCGCTTCAATTCCAAGCCGCACACAACAACTTCCTCTGTGTTTTTGTTTTTGGGTGTGTCCTAACAGATTTTTATTGGAAATGCAGTCAGACAGGATGAGGTTTTTAAGCGGTCAGACTGAGAGACAAAACAGAAAAAAAAAACCTGAACAATAACAGGATAAGAAAGTATCGGCCGACTGTAAAAGCACATGAAAGTGTTTCTATCCGTTTTATGTGGACTGGGAGGGCAGTGCTGCACCCTGCGGTGGAAGCGATGCAACAAGTAGCAAAATAAGAGAGCACGTGACAAGGCAGGACGGGGCGCGACAGGAAACGACAAAATCGGACTCATCTGATTTTCAACAAATAAAAAAATATATATTCACAGCAGATACTGATCAAATTCCAGTAAAAGGAAACCCTACACGAAAATGTATGATTAAAAATATCATATCCAAGTATGATGCTGATTATATACGACACGACCACTGAGTTGATCCAACTTTGACAAACATTTCTGTTTTTTTTTTTACACACAATTCCACCCCCACCCTCGCTCACCCGACTAAGCCAGCAAAGTGTCCTTTGGTCCTCTGAAAGGCATTATGTAACTCAAAGCCATTATTAGGAGTCAAAATGAGATACTCCAACAGTGTTAAGTAACTTCTGTGAATGAAGCTACTGTATTTTTTTTTTTTAAAGCTTAAGTCAGCTTTAGATTTTTGTAGTTAAGATGACAACACATATTTTTTTCCCGTGCGCATGAACAAAAAAATATATATTTACACTTTTTTTTTTTTTGTGTGTACCCATAAGACTCATGGACAGTAAGACAAACTGAAGCAGATAGTGAATCGTTCATGGAATTTGGACGTCAGCCGACGTGTACAAAAAGAAGCCAGTCAGTACATAACGGTGACAAATTCTTGTTTTTTTTATAAATAATGACTTGCTACTATTTTGCGGCAACTTGATCGAGACGTCAGCTGAGATGTCAAAACAGAAGCCAAATGTTCAATCCCTGACTTTAATTGACCAAGTCTTATTTTCCGTCATTTGGTCATTTTTCATGTGCCATCAAAAAAAGCTCTAATAATCAAGATGTACTTTGTCTTTTTCTGTTTTTTAAAGTATGACTCAAGTGTGCCAAGAAGACGACAAAACATAACAAATCTTCTAGTTAGAATGTTTAAAAGGCCCACTGAAGCCCACAACGATGGCAAAGTCAAGTTCGCCCTGAACACATCTTCCAAACGAGCTCGCCTTCTCTTTAAAAAAAAAGCGCATCAAGTTGAATATGAAACATGATGAAATGAGAAGAGAGAAAGGAGAGTCGACTTGCCTGAATGCGGTTGCGAGCAGACTGACTGAAGAAAACAACACAGGCGGGTGTTTGTCCTCTTCTACAAGCCTCTCCTCAGCCGTGGGTCACATGAAGTTGCCGTTTGCCTCATCACATGTCTGCTTTGCTCGGCCATCTCCCATTAGAACCCCCACCCGCTGCCACCACCACCACCACCACCGCCCCCCAGTAACTTTATCAGCGGTCTTTGCTATAACAATTCGACACTAGTGGGAGAAATACATTACGGGACCATATTTGTTGAGGTGCTGTGTCACATTGTGGAGAAAGATGAACAACGCTTGGAAGGCACAAGAGTGATGAGTGACATTCATCCTGGTGGCTCTTTTAAGGCCGTCCCATGACTCAAGACACAGGTGAAGGTATTCTCCAATCAGCTGTGGGTGACTTCGGCCAATGTCTCCCAACCTTGATTGAGTCCAGCCACGTATTTCGCATTCAGAAAATCTCACAGCACAACACCACACAAAAATGTCACAAAAGTATAGAAATATTTAGGGCTGCAACTCATGATTTTCATTCATCAATGACATTTAGTCATCTAGTGCAGTGGTTCGTATTTTTATTTATTTTAAACATACACACCACCTCCAAAAAAGATTTGGCTTCCAAGTGCCCCCCCCCCCCATACTAACCATAATTATTAAGCGTTCAGCAAAAATGAGTTATGTGCTTTCCTTAGTAGTGTCAGGCATCATGCACAACTTAAATATCAACACTGTGCTTATATATGTATTTTTTTTAATAATAAAATTGATTGAACACAGATACGTTTCATAAAAATGTTACCTATATTAATATTTAAAAACAAAATATATATATATATATATATATATATTTACATTACATTTTCAACGTAAAAATATAATATATATATATATATATATATATTTATTTTATTTTTTTTAGGTGAAGCCACACGTGCAGTTTGAGCATCTATTTACAGTACTGTATATCAATTCCACGACAATACCACCAGGGGGAGCTAGCGCAGGTCTCACTTCACATTCAGACTGGCAAGTGACAGCTCAAAGGGACTGGAGCACCAGTCGAAATAAAATAACTGCTGGAAATAACACAATATTCGTTTGTGCCACCATCATTTTGCACCATTTATTGACTTTAAAGATGAGTATGATTGGCATACCGGAAACGTAACAAAAAGACATTTGTGTTCACCATGGTTACATTCCCGATATCTGAGAACAAACGTTCCCCACCGATGTAAAAAGTCTCCGTGTTGAATGCATATCAAATACCGAGTGCTGAAAGAACAACTTTTTTTCCCCTCTCTATACGGTACATAAAAGTAGAATGGCAGCTGCCCGTCCACGCTTTTCTTCAATATGACACGTGACACGTGACACTGTACATAAAGATGGATACAATAGCAGCTGTCAATCATCACGTCACATTCCCTTTTTTTTTTATGCTAACAAATCCATCTATATATTTTGCATCCTCCCAACTGGCTGACTGGTCGCTAGTCGATCTCAGGGCAAATATAGACAAACAACCATTCAACACATTCATGAGTATTGATCCTTCAGTTACTGATTTGCTTTGTACACGCCAGAAAATTTTGAGAAATCAAATTACGCAAAGATACTGCTCGTTGTTTTCCAAAGTAAAAGTAAATGTTTGCAATTGATTTATTTGGATTACACAGTCTACTTTCTCTTCTTTCTTTCCGGAAAAAAAAAGTATGAATCAATTTGCTGTCGATACGTATCTCGCCAGACGGGGTGCAACATGAGTGAAGGACGCTAAAGTGTTTCAATTCGGCTTGGTTAAATCAAAACGGAGTTCCAATACAAATCGGATATTAAATTACAATTATATTTTTTATCGGACATCTTGGATTTGGGGGGAATTTTGAGCGGCGAAAAGTATTTTTGAAAAGCGTGGGAATTCAAGTTTACACGGATGTACGGACGCCATTTTATATCCCATCCAACACAAGTTATATGTAGGTAGGAAGACAAATGTCACGCTTATATACCCATTGAAATGATTCTTGAGCTCATCGGCTCCGTTAGCGTGACTGCTTAATTTTCTATATGTGCCCTGCTATTGACTGGCAACCAGTCCAGGATGAGACAAGTGCCAAAAAAAAAAAAAAAAAAAAGCTAGGATAGGCTCCATTTTACGCTATCTAGAAAATGGGAGGATGGCTCGAGCAACGTTTCGGGATTTGTGCCCCTCGACCATTCATTTACGACATGGAGGTGTGCTACTTAGGGCCTCTTTCATAAGCGGCGACCAAAGGTTACTCAGCAGTTTAAAATCATTAGTTTGTCCACACTCTATACACAGTCAATAGATTTGAACACGTTCTTATGTGGATTAAAATCAATAAATCTATAAATAGAATACATATGATAGAAATAGTACACACGGTATCATCAAGTTGCCGAGGTAAATTTGAATCGGTTACATAAACACAATCTGAATTAAAATGTCACTTACTTCCCCCCCCCAAACTGCGTCTTGGGTTGTGATTGAAACTGCACCACAGACAAGCGAAACGGTCAGTGAGCATGTTATGTCCTCCTCTCACCACTAGAGGCTGCACGAGCTCCACAGCTAAGCAAAAAAAAAAAGGGCTCCATCGCATACTGACGAAAACATTACAGTTGAAAGTTCAAAAAAAGGTCTCGTGAAAGAAAATCGACATTTGTGTGTGTGTTGGTGGGGGGTCTGTAAAAGTACACTAACAGAATATCATCACCAGTATCATCATCATCACAATGACGTCAAGTACATGAACACAACCGGATGTACTCGTCGTGGCCATTGTTTTCCAAAGCACAAGAATCACATTGTATCACAACAGCGGCTCACTGACTGCGGTGCCACACAGAATACTCAAAAGAAGAAGAGTCATTTTCCGACTGGCTCAAAAGTCCCAGATGAGCAGCACAAAAATAAAAGCTCTGGTGGACGCCATTTTATATCCCATCGAACACAAGTTATATCTAGGTAGGAAGGCAATGCACAGAAGATCTGATTCCGAAACAAACAAACAAACAAACAAACAAACAGAAAATAACATGCCAGTCAAAAAGTCGAGGCCCAGTTAACACAACACACATTATGACTTGGCTTTTGGTGAAAAATTACAGATGCAAAGTTTCGTTTGCTGACAAAGGCAAAAGCACTTGACTCCGCACGTTACAAATCTAGCTAAAGACAAAGAAATACGGTAAGAACCGACGAGCCCTAACCGTGTGACAAAGCTTTCCTTTTAACCTTGAGTCAATTGCACTTTAATGCTCCAGCCCACAACAAAAGATGTTCAGTTCTGTTTCAAGCCCTTTTCAAGCCCATCCCGCTCGGTTACTCAAAGATCAAGAAACCTACATGAATCGGTAGAGTTCTTCCAAAAGAGATAGCCGTCTTGCGTTTCTGGATCCCACCTTGCATGCACACGGACACGAGCACATACATGGAAACCGCTGCGAAGGATCGCCCTGGTGCAAGTGCCTTAGACAAACTCCCAAAAGAAGCCCGTGGATGCTTCTTGTTATTCCTTTTATGCATCGACCCGCTCTCCTGTCCCTTACGTGGACTCTCTGGGAAGCCTCCTGTGGAAGACCACGGACTGCCTTTGCTGGAACTGCAGCTTCCGCCGTTTTGTCTGGTCCCAGCGGCACAGCAGGATCATCTTAAAGGTGGTGCGGAAGGTCTTGTTGCACAGGGCGTAGCACATGGGGTTGACGGTGCTGTTGACGTAGCATAGCCAGTAGCCCACAGCCCACAGGGTTTTTGGAATGGCCGCTTTGGAGAAGGCATTGATCAGGACCATGATGTTGTACGGCGTCCACGTGATGATGAACGCAAAGAGAATGGCGCTGAGAGTTTGAGCGGCCTTCTTCTCTTTCACCAAGGACATTCGCTTTCTCTTGGAGATCTGAGTCCGAGTGCGGGTCGCAAAGCGCTTGGCGAGAGCTGCCTCTTTGAAAGACATCGGAACGGAGGAGGATTTGGTGGATGTGCTGGTGGCGGTCGAGTCGGGGAGCGCGGCCGTCGCATCGTCCACAGATCCGGAGTTCGAGGTCACCCGCATGGTCGGCAAGGACTGGATTTTGCGCGAACAGAAGCGTTGGTGGTAGTTGTTGTCACCGTCGTTGGTGCCATCGGGGCTGGCGGCCACACTGGTGTTTGTAGCGACGGCGGCGAGGCTGTCTCTGTTGTATTCCGCCCCCCTTAGAGGGTCCTGTTCTGAGGCTTCGTCCAGGTCTTCGCAGGAAGTGAGCTGGGAGTTGACAGCCGCTTTGATGCCAGGTATGCTGAGAACGATCGAGAAAATAGTGTGGCTGTCTCGCCCCCCGCAGTCTTCGTCATCTGACGAGCCCGACTGGTCCAGTGAGAGCGCGTTGTCGTTGTTGTTCCAACTGTCACTACTGCTTTGGTCGGGATCTCGCTCTCCTTGCCGGATACTGCCAGGCCTCCAGGATTGAACCCCGGGCCAGCAGTGCAGGCGGCTGACCAACTCCCGACACGCGCTCTTTCTTTGGGACAACCTGGTCAGCTCGTAGCTGTTGCAGCTTCTGGAACTCCCGGTTTGACGCGCAAAACGGGCTCGATCAACCCCGCCGTTGCCGTTTCTCGCCGCCACACCGCAACCGCCGCCGCGGGCCCCGGAACCCTGCAGTCCGGCTAACTCTTTGGAGCGGTTTTCCGTCTCCTTGTAAATCCGCCAGTAAAGCACACTCATGATGCTGACGGGCAGGTAGAAAGCCGCCATGGCCGTGCAGAAGGTTATGATGGGCTGCTGGAGGAACTGAATGTAGCACTTATTCGGAGGCACTGTCCTTTGACCTTCAAAGTACTGCCACAGAAGGATGGCGGGGGCCCATAGGACCAGAGAAACAAACCAGGCCAGGCCGATCATCATCCCGGCTCGCTTTGTCGTCCGTTTGGCCCGGTACGTCAGAGGCCTGGTTACCGAAAAAAAGCGGTCAAAGCTGATGACCAACAGGTTCATCACTGAAGCGTTGCTGGCCACGTAGTCAATAGCGAGCCACAGGTCGCAGGCCCAGTTCCCCAAAGCCCAGTAATCCATCACCAGGTAGGCTGTGTAGAGGTTCATAGAGATGACCCCGATGATGAGGTCAGCCACCGCCAAGCTCAGCAGGAAGTAGTTGTTGACCGTCTTTAACTGGCGATTGACCTTGAAGGACACCACCACCAGGATGTTCCCGATGATGGTGACCAGCGAGAGCGTTCCCGTCAGCAGGACGATGAGGACCACCTGCCACACGGTGTGCCCGCCCAAGGGATCCGGGCACGACGTCCCGTTCCCATCTTGTGATTGGCTGGCGTTAAAGAGGGAATTCGCAGAAGAGGAATTGGCGCCCGGGGTGGTCACGTGAAAAACCAACCATGGTCCTGTCACTGCTTGATGGAAAGAAGTGCTTTGTGGGGACAGTCCGACTGCTGCTCCTGCTGCTGGGAAGGTGTTGGAAATCAGGAAGAGACCAGAAGAGTCTGTGCTGTTGGAGCTCATCGTTATGTCCTGGCATGTTCTGATGAAGAGAAACAGTGAAGAGGGAGAGACACGTAAGACACAAGGAAGTCGTGCGCGCACAAGTGCACACAAAATGCAGTTGCAATAAGTGTCCACCAGGTGACGGTGGAAAGCTACTTCATCTTTGATACCGTTCACTTGCATAACGTGTCAGATATATACTTCTGGACACTGTCCAACAATGTTCGACATTGTTCGACACAAATTATTCCTACATACATACAGTATTGAGAATCAATATTATGCAAATTACTGCACAAGGCTTATTTTATCATCCACATTCCTACCTCTCAATCTACACGTATTGTTCAGATGTGACGACATGAGAAGCACATTTATGTTTCATTATTTTGCTGTACAAAGTCACAATAGAACATCCCTGTCAGCAGTTTCATAGACTTTCGGCTGTCCACTTTTGTAATTTATCATTTTATCATGACGTAGCATTGTCAATAATATTGGCCCACTTCACAGTAATTGTGGACCATGTGGAATATTTATCTTCTTATCTTCTGATCTATATTTTTGTGCTTCCATTAGATTTAAAATTTGTAAAAAAAAAAATAAAAAATGGCCCTCACTGCTGCTTTACACCTAGTGGTCAGCATGCGCCACTGTCATGAAGAATTTTGAAATACGGTAGCGCAGAAGGTCTGAGACGGCAGTTTTATTCATCAAAAGTACATTTAGTATTATTGTAAATCACCAGGAAACGTTTAAAGAACGGAAAGGAAAAGAATAATCCAATGAAAATATATTGCCCCATTACACTTAAATAAATAATCTCAAATGATCCCATATTTATGTCATCTGAGACTCCACATATTCAATCCCAGGTATTTATTTATATATTTTCCCCATTTTTTTTTTCAAGATTCGGGATAAAAAATGGTCAGAAAAGCGCTGGTACTGATTAAAAATGAAATTCAAATGCATTTTAAATCCAAGTGAACTGCACTCAGGCATATATTATTTTGTCTGCCACTAGAGGGCGCCTGCGCACCAGTGGTGGATACCCATCACTAAAGTTTCATCCATGCATCCATCAATCCATCGATCCATCTTGTCAAAATGTAGCTCAGCTTGTCTACATCTGTTCACTCCGGAAGGGCCCACGAGGACAGACTTTTTTACTCTCCAATTAGAGCACGATATGCTGGGCACGTTTCTCTGGATTTGAGTTCAAAACGAAACCAGCGTTTGTCTGTGGTTCAGAGAAGCCGGCGAGCTCTGGAGGCACGAAAACGCACCCGGTGAAAGACTTGATTGCTAATGGCTCGTAAGTGGTGTTTTCAATTCAGTTCGAGGGTCACTTAAGGAAGCCCGGGCCAATAACAAACGTTGCTTTTTCTGTCCAAAGCAGTTTCTTGATAATTGGATTATGCATCGGAGAGTTGCACCAGGTTTCACCTTGTAATTACCATTTGCATTCAAATGTCTGTGCCTTTCAAGCAAAACCTTCAACGGCAAATTTTGCTTCGTGTGTATTGCCGAGCAGTTATAGCGAAACCTGATTTCACCTCGCTTTGTTCTCGGAAAGGTTAAACGCAAAGGAGAATTGGAGCGCAGTGACAATAAATTTGAATACGCCGAAGATGGCTGCATGCGTGTTCATCAGGTACAATGGCAGCAAATGCCATATTAGAATATGTGTGACGATAATACAGGTAATGCATTGAACTGAAGACACGTTTGAAAGACGTGAATACAATGCTCGATCTGTGACCGACCCATTCTGCATGCTAATGCTAATCGGGTCAGGCCAATGCTAATTTATGTCATTCCCACAATTCTCCGCACACGACATGATCATTGAAGATCCACAGCCACTTTCAAGCATCAACGGCAATCG
Source organism: Hippocampus abdominalis (assembly GCA_018466805.1). Lineage (NCBI taxonomy): Eukaryota > Metazoa > Chordata > Actinopteri > Syngnathiformes > Syngnathidae > Hippocampus > Hippocampus abdominalis. The sequence goes on from CM031702.1 coordinate 2,370,473, forward strand.
GTCAGCAGAGCTGCATTTGATGTGGTTGGCTGCACCGATTAGCATCCGCTATCAGGTGTAGCATCTGATACGTGGCACATACTGTGGTTGATTGCTCATTCAAATTATCCATCCATCCATCCATCCATTTTCCGATCTGCTTCATCCTCACAAGGCTCGCGGAGGGGTGCTAGAGCCTATCCCAGCTGTCTTTGGGCAGTAGGCGGGGGACACCCTGAACCGGCTGCCAGCCAATCGCAGGGCACACACAGAGACGAACAACCATCCGCGATCACATTCGCACCTAGGGACAATTTCGAGTGCATTCAAATTATAAGGGCAAAAACATGATCGCCACATGCAATCGAGCACAATCAGTCAACCGATGCCGCTTGTGTACAAACATGCACACACACACACACGCACGAGGCAAGTCATCCCACTGGGAAAGGCATTTGGAGCTGAGAGCGCTCCCACTGAGCAGGTAAAGAACCCAAATAGCCCAAAGGCAACCTCGCAGCCCAGGTAGCTCAGTTGTGGTGACTTCTTGTTGGTCATGCTGAACTACGCGTGAACCCTTAATATTTTATATATTATATACACATCTATGTATACACACACACACACACAGTATATAAATAAAACACTTTCCTGGTGGCCACTGGTGTGACAGCAACACATGGTTGTCGAAATCAAATCGAAGCAGGGAGCTTAGTGTGACGGCGGTGCCAAAGGCTGAAAAAAAAAAAATGATGTGAAAAAAGAACACATTGATAAATCAAATTAATATTATAAGTATGATGGAGTGTAGGGGTCCATAAGAATGAACGTTCCGCTCATTACCTGGCAGCTTGAAAATGGTAAATGATCCATTTTTTTAAAAAGGCAAGTATTATGTCTCATCCACTGTACAGGGTGTACCTAAAATTGTGGCCAGCGAGTGAACAGTAGGCCTACACTGAAATTTTTTTTTTTTACGTGTGTGCACACCACAAAATCATTCTGGATTGAGATGCCTTTTTTTTAAAGTCCATGTATAGTCGACTTTAAAAAAAAATGCATCTGGATCCACATGATTTGATTTCATGAAACCACTTGAGGAAATAAAATGGACTAAATTCAACAAACCATTTTGTTCAGTGTGCGTAAAAAAACCCCCCAATAAAATCCAACTTGAATTGTAAGAATAATTACAGCTAATTGCAAAGCAGTTTTTATTTTCAGCATCAGGAATCCATAAACAGTGACCGTGCCGTATGACAGCCAGTTTTAGTGGTGGTTTTTTTTTTCCTCAGGTAAAAATTCTTCTGAAAGACTTCATGCTGTTGTTGCTGGGTTGAAAATAAGCACTTGAATGACTCAAGACTCACGAAAAAAAAAAAAAAAAAAAAAGTTCATTCTAAAATGGGACAGGTTACATAAGCTAATTCAGCGTTAACTGTGCAGAACGGCCGTCGTACAGGATGCAAATTATCGCCGAGTGACCGCAGCACAGGAAGTGCACACTGATTAATCACTCGTTGACAAGGCACACGTCACATTTGTGGATACGAGCACCATGACTACCGAGTTGAGCGATTTCAAACAACTTCGCTTTGACAGGCTATCATGTGGATCCATATTTTAAATGGAGATGATCCACTTTTTTCTCATTGGGCCAAAATATTTATTTGCAACCAATCAGGTACACTGAAAAATGTGGTGGGTTGAATTTACTCATTTTACTTCATTGACGAAATAAATGGGGTAAAATCAATTTTTTTGGGGTGTATCTTGAACCTCTCCTGCTTTAGAAGGCTTTCTAAACACAAAATGTTGCAAGATTTGTTTCTAGGCGCGTTTTTTTTTAAATAGTCACGAAAAGTTGAGAAAGTCACTCGTGACAAATTTGCTAACACTGAGTCGCCTGGTTTGGTTTTTTTTAAATGGTCACGAAAAGTCGCTATATAGTCACTCGCGACAAAGTTGCTAACACTGAGTCGCCTGTTTTTTTTTTTAAATAGTCACGAAAAGTCGAGAAAGTCGCTATATAGTCACTCGCGACAAACTTGCTAACACTGAGTCGCCTGTTTTTTTTTTAAATAGTCACGAAAAGTCGAGAAAGTCGTTTTGTAGTCACTCGCGACAAAGTTGCTAACACTGAGTCGCCTGTTTTGTTTTTTTAAATAGTCACGAAAAGTCGAGAAAGTCGCTATATAGTCACTCGCGACAAACTTGCTAACACTGAGTCGCCTGGTTATTTTTTTTTTAAATGGTCACGAAAAGTCGAGAAAGTCGTTTTGTAGTCACTCGCGACAAAGTTGCTAACACTGAGTCGCCTGTTTTGTTTTTTTTAAATAGTCACGAAAAGTCGAGAAAGTCGCTATATAGTCACTCGCGACAAACTTGCTAACACTGAGTCGCCTGGTTATTTTTTTTTTAAATGGTCACGAAAAGTCGAGAAAGTCGTTTTGTAGTCACTCGCGACAAATTTGCTAACACTGAGTCGCCTCCTTGAGTGCCGCCCCCGTCGTCATGGCAACAAAATTTGACATAGCTTTTTGTGTCCCTAAATGCATTTTTGATGCTGATCTTTTTTTTTCTAACACAACATATATTCAAGATAATTCATTCATGTATTTATTTATTCGATGAAAGTTTCATCGATAAAAGCTTGCGCAATAGGGACTTGACCATACTTTTTTATTTTGCTCTGAAGCCCCCCCCAAAAAATTCCACCTGTCGCTGAACCTTAACCCTTAATTCATAACTCTTACTAAATATATGGCTACAGTACATGTGTTATTATTATTATTGTTGTTGTTGTTATGATGTTATGAAAACCTGGTGTGCTAGAGAGAAAAAAAAAAGGGGAGATTAGGAATCCGGAAAAAAATAAGGTAAAAAAAAATTGTACTTGTGTCACTGATTCAAAAAAAAAATTTAAAAAGTGAAAAGTTGTTGATCGGGGTAATCAATGACTGTACTGGGTCATTTGATGAAGCCGAAATGATCACCAAATATCTCAGAAGAAAATGCTAAGGCACGACGAATGGAATGTAAATATGTAAATGCGTGTAGCATACTTGCGCGGAATATGAAATGCCGCAAACTATTTACCAGCAACGTAAGCAGCGAGCAAGGAGCATTAAACGTCCGCTTTCGCGTCACGGCTCCCCGAACGAGACGAGTTTCTCAAAGACTGCTGCAGATAAATGGATTCACTTTCACCCCTGGCGTGAGCGATTCGCTCGCTCACCTCCGCAAAGACACGTTGAGCGCCGCTGCACAAACTAAACAAAAGACGGGAGAGTCTTGAAGTTCCTCGTGAACTTCCCAGTTTTAGCACTTTCACATAAAACTCGCGCTCGCACAGACTGAAAAGGTGAAAGTTTGTTGCTGCAAACTCACCGTACGTGACATCCAGCGGGGCCAATCCCAACCACTCCGCCAAAGACATTTGCAGCCTCATAAATGTCTTTCAACGTCGCCTTATCGTCAAGAGTGCAGCGGAAGCTTTGCTAAGTGTAAATACTTTCGGCCAACTTACTGTAGTTGACCATTATAGGTGTCATGAACCGCCTGAAAAAATGCGCCGACATGCTGTGCCATTGTTCAAGCCCCCAAAAAATACATCAAGTCAATGTTTCTACCGTTAGCTAAGAAAAACCAAAACAAAATAGAGACAAAATAAAACCATAGCCTGCTGTCTTCAAGCTGTTTGTTCATCACGCTGACTTCTTGTTAAACTGATACATTTTCAAAACAAGTGAAATAAATAAACTGTTTATTTTTTTAGGGGGGGTTATGAAAAGGAGCTAGCTTAATGCTAACTTCCGGTACACCTCTCAGTGTCATATTGCGGCAACACATAGCGGGCGGAGTCCTCCGGTAAATCGCAGAAATCCTCAGCTAATTGACACCTCGCCTCCTAAAAGGTTTTTTTTAAATTGTACATAAACGCAATTCGAGCACTTCAAACTGATCACACAGCATTAAAACCATGCATTTTGCATGTACACAATCATAAACCCGTTACGGCACCAACCAAGCGTATTCCAAGTCGTCAAATGATTCACCACCGACGAAGCACTTTTACAGGAGGCTCCATCAGCGGCAGTATTCACGAGGACACACCGACGTGACAGCACACGGCAAAACAAATGTCACTTTCCACAAAATGGTATGACATGAAGCCACAGGTGTCAAACCAGAGGCCCCGGGAGCCAAATCTGGCCCGCCGCATCATTTTATGTGGCCCGCAAAAGCAAATAAAAACCCGTCAACGTCCATGATGCTTGCTAAAATCGCTACCCAAATTCTCACACGTAAGAAATATGAGCGATATCGGAAGCATTTTATCGTGACCAAACACCTCCTGATGGTCACTTAAACAACAGTTGATCAAACCGTTCATTCATGACTCCTTGATATGGTTTCAGGCATAACGGTTCTCCAAAGGAAACGGTCACTAAAATGTGGCCCGCGGCAAAAATTAATTTGACACTGATGCATTAATAAGCTCAACCTTTTGGCATCATGCACAATAATAATTTGCGGAGTAGGGACATTAGAATGCCCAACAAGGACGTGGTTGCTTCAGAAATAAATAAGTAAATAAATAACATTTGCGCAGGATGTTGTTCGTCTCTATTGCGCAAGGCCGGGTGTCAGGTCCCCCCCCTCCCCCGCAACCCAGCGCAGTCGGCTCTTGAAGTTGACACTTTTTCATTGAGGCAGATTTAAGGGAGGACGTTCGAAGGCAAAGCTTTGGCTCCTCGGCATTGGCCGCAAACCAAGAGCTACGCTGACATACAGAACCGGGAAGCGGGGGCGAGGCCGGGGACTAACCGGGACCACAAATATGGACTTGAAAAGCAGGTTGACCGAAAGCCTAGCAGAGGGAAACCATCTGCTTGCTCCATCCCTCCAGCTGTCTCTAATCGGGATGGGAATCGACCAACGGGGGAAACCGTCGGCCCACGAGATCTTTGACTAAGTCCTCGGTGATAACTATTATCACATTTGCGGCTTCGGCAGATTTTCCCTTTCCGATCTGGAACATCCGTGCGGAAATGAAAGCTGAGAGGCGCTCCGTCTGTGTGCCAAAAATCCCCGCGGCCGCCCGATTGGCCTGCTTTTCCATCTTCCATTCCGGCATTATACCGTAAATTGCGACCATTTTATTCTGAGGGATATTTGGTGTGCAGATAAAGGCGAGGGGATGATGGAAGCCTCGCGGGTCGTCCTGGGAGCGTGTATGTCGGTCCAGCCCCTTTTGCGGTGGTAACAGCCTCAGCTCTTGTGCAAAAGCTCTCCGCGAGGTCTGAAAGTCGTGTTTCTTGGAATTTTCCACCATCTCCCAGAGGCGCATTTGTGTTGTCGGAGGAGACGAGCCCAGCCCGGGTCCGAGGTCAGGACTGCGCGGGCGAGTCATCCACATCCAACTCTCTCATCCATGTCTTGATTGATCTTGCTTGGTGCGCCGGTGCACGTTGGGGGGGGGGCGGGGTCACGCCCCCCAAACTACTTGCTGAAGCATTCGGCGTATCTTTCACCGGAACTATTTTGTTTTGGTGAATTGATGCGGTTTAAATCAAACGGAGAAATTGTTCCCCCCTGTTTTCTCTTATGGCGCTGCGGAATCTACGATCTCGTGCCTCGGGGAGAGATAAGTCTTTGAGTGGTGAATGGGAGACATTTATCACTTAGCAATTACCACCTGGAAACGTTAGCCCCCCCCCCCCCCCGAGACAAGTGGCACGCTTCGCCTCGATGGCCCCCGTTAAGGAGGCTCTTATCGCAGCGTGTTTTGGAGCGCTCGCCGCGTGCGCTCGGCAAACACCGCGCACCTGAGGTGCAATGTTTATGGTGAGGAAATTGGGAGGAAAACCAAGGTCGGGAGTTCAGGAGATATGGAAATATTCCATGCGATGTTCTTTTTTGTTTTGTTTTTGCAGTCATTAGGCTTGATTGTGTTCTTTTCATTCCATTTTTAACTAAACTCGACATGATGAAACGGTAAATAGTGGAAGGCATCCGAGCATGAGCAATGCCGTTAATTAGGTTCGCGTTTGGAGGTCTGACACTTGGCATTGTTTTGCGATGTACGCTTTGACTTCATTTTGTTTTGTATTTCTTGAAATGAGCCTCGTGTGCTTCAATGAACAAATATTGTGCTTATTTCTCATGACTGCTAAAATGGGGGGTATGAATCAAATGATGGAACAAGACTTTAACATTGGTGTATAATTACCGCTTTGGCCCGAATATAAGACGGTGCTTTTTGCATTGAAAAAAGTGGGGGTCGTCTTATATTCGAGGTCTAGACATTATACTCATTCATGACGCTAGATGGTGCCAGATATCATGAAAGCGAATGCTGAACTTGACGCCCGAGGCCAAAGCGAACCCCTGCCACGAAGAATAAAAATAAAAATAGCGGTAGCACGAAGAAGAAAAACAAAAAATAGCGCTAACAAGGAAAAGAGAAGAAAATAATAGAAGAGATAACAGAAAATGGAGAAACGTAGCGACAATCTGGGGAAAATTGCGTCGAAGATCGGCCAGGTTAACCGGCAGCTGAGGAGAAGTTATGATTTTACATTTCAAAAACCAGAAGCCATTCATTTACGAATGTGATTGCACTTTAGTTTACATATTTAAATGTTCAGATATTAAGATTTGAATGAGGCAAAATAATATGTTTTTTCTCTCAAATATATTGTTAGAATCATTTGTTTCAGATGTACTGTAATTATTTTCGGTATGAAAATTAATTTGGTGTTCAAAAAGTCTTTTTTCAAACTTGAGTCTTGAAAAAGAGGGGGTCGTCTTATAATCAGGGCCGTCTTATATTCGGGCCAATACGGTATTTTGCACGTATTAAGCATGGCCAATGAGGATATGTGAGATGAGACCCTGCCTTGAAAACGAATCAAATGAAGTCTGCCCGCATCCAAAATGGCCGCTTCAAAGCAACGTTCTGCTCCGTTTCGTGCTCATATGGCTCCTTGATACTTTTGAATGCGTCTTGTTACGATCGACGCAGCCACCCGAGTTCATGCCAATCATTCAAACTGGTATGCGGGTGCGAGTTTGTGTTTCAACTTTTCGCAGAGCACACCCGAGTGAGTTTTTAGTGGTCCTGTTGGGGAATGTGAAAATACAGCTGTTTTTTTCACTGAAGAAAGTTGATGAGTTTTCAGGCCCGGAAAGCTGAGTCGTTGATTTGAATAATAACTAGAAAGACATCAAAGAGGGCCATAGCACCCTTTTGTCCTGGGTCGCCTCAAATATAAAAACGGGAAACTCATTCCTGTCATGAATTGGTTACGCCCACAAAATACATCGTGTGAAGTATTTCACCGCCGAATCAGTCGCTTGACCAATGCGCCGACACGACTGCCCGCGAAACGGTGTCGTGACGCGAGCTCGGCCAAGAACAAAATGGCAGAGCGAAGTTTGTTATTTATTTATTTTGTTGTTCACACGTTTTTGGTTTCCACGCCGACCCGCGGGAAGCGTGCACCAAGCAGTTGCGTAACGCATCATTTATTTAACACCGCATTTGCAAGTTTTCAGATATTTCGGTCCTTACGCCTAGCCGCGCTTCACCTCGAATTTTTGTAAAAGACATGAAAATGTTGCTCGCGGGAACCCGCTGTCGTGCAAAGCAAACCCTTTTGGAAGTCAGACTGGAAGTTATGAGGCGCAAGACGTGACTTCTAACGGATTGCTCTGTGTCTCGGACTGACAAAGTCATGTCAGTCCCTTAATACCAGGAAGCGGCTCAGCATAATTATTCTGCCTAACCTTGTTTATTCTCCTTTATGATCCCGGGCAGCCAGGAGTTGCTCTTTTATTGAGGTGACTCGCTCGCTGCTGCTGCTGCTGCTGCTTCTGCAATCCAGATTAGTGGAGCCGAGAGGCTTCTCGCTCTGGCACCGACAGCTCCAGGAACAGACGGCGGCTTGACGGGGGCTGGCTGCGCTACCGACACAATGCGGGGAACTGGAATCATAAGAATATTCATGAGAGTGAGAGGTTATGCCGGGTACCAGGGATGTCCGCCAGTGGAATGCCGCCAACAGCAGTTAGCTGCAAAGACTGTTTGCGCAAAAAAAAACAAAAACAACAAGATTCATGACATGAGTAATTTAGGCAGCAAGGTATAGTTTAGGTTCATCTCAAATACTTGCAATACTGTATGTGTGTGTGTATATATATATATATATATATGTGTGTATATATATATATATATACACACACAGTCAAACCTCGGTTTTCGAACGTCTCGGTTCTCGTCCAATTCGGTTTTCGACCAAAAATTTCGAGTTTTTTATGCCTCGGGGTGACGAACAAATTTCGATTCTCGAACAAACTGAGCGCACTTGAATGCACCATTTGACTCCTCTCACCTTCCTTACACGAGGAAGTGACGCTTCCTCGTGTTGCTTTCCATTGTTAGCAGACGTGTTCAATAAACATTTTTATTTTAAAAAGAGCGTGGTTTCGGTTTTCGAACAGCCTTCTGGAACGGTTTATGGACGAAAATCGAGGTTTGACTGTATATATATTATATATGTATAGATATATATATATCTATACGTATATATATATATATATATATATATATATATATATATATACACACACACACACACACACACACACACACACACACACACACACCTAATTGAATGAATCCGTACACTTGTTCTTTCTCTTCATCACGCTCTTCACACATCATGAGACCAAACCGGATAACTGATCAAACAGTACCTTGCCCTTCCAGGCTTATCAAACAGGAGCTTCGAATGTCACAGCAGGTCGGCAACAGACATAGGGACGCGGCAACGTAATGGGAAAATCGGGCAATTCAGCCGGGCCTTTCAACGAAACGGGGTTCCGAGTGACGGCTGGCCCACGTGAATGACAAAACTGCTTTGGCACCGCGACGACAGCACGTTTGGTGACCCCTGCACGGGGCGGTTTACTAACCGTTGCTAGCTAGCGGCTTGTGTTGTGTACGGTGACTTTTGGTCCGTATCAACGACAAATCTGGACACCATTTGACACAATAACACACGAGATTCAGAAATCTCCCTTATGGGGACCTCGACTAGCAGGCTTGTTTTTTTTTCAAGCAGGATGTATTTAGGCCAACTCATTTGCATTTCATATAATTGATCCATTGTCCTTTTTTTTTTTTTGTTTACGGTCTTTCTTGCCTGCGTGATTTTGACTTAAACTAGCAGGTGACAAGCGTAATGCATATGCGGATGTGCTCCTGGGATTTCACACACATCTTCACCTCTGCGGTGGGTCTCGGCTGCTGGAACTCTTTTAGACATGGCGCTCAACGCCAGTGAGGCACGCCTGTGCAATGTATACGTCACAGGAAGAGAAATCTCAGGCGCGTGGAAGAAAAACGGGGACGCGTCAAAGCGGAATGCTTGAAGACGACTCTGCTCCCAACGCCGCCTCCTTTCTTTCTTCCTCTTACAGTAAATCTGCCGTTTGGATGCGGGCCAGCGCATACCTGGGCGTCCGCTTCAAAAACAAAAGCGGCCGCACGATAAATTAGCCTCAAGTTTCTTTTACGGCCACGCGTCAACGTGGAACGCCGTCGGCCGCCCCCCGAAAGGCTCAATCCAAACTTTGAAATAGCAACCTGCCGGCGTCGGCGCTTTATTTTCGCGTGAGGGCTAATTCCGCCACGTGACCCCGAATGCGCCTGGCGGAATTGGGGGGCCTTCGGGTGAACACACGACTATTTTCGCAGATGCTACACACATGTCGGTAACGGGCAATCGGCGATGAATCCTTAAAAGGAAGTGCAAACGCGCGGCTATCGGAGGCACGCTGGAGAGGCGAGGGGAAGGTGTGGGGGTGTGAGGGGGGGGGGGGGGGTGTGCGCGCACGCTCGCCGGAGTGTAAACATGCTTGAGCTTGAGGAGAGGGCTCTTGAAATGAGACGCAAGGGTTCACACACACCGATAATCGGGCCGGATTTGTGCATCTCGCGGCAAAAGGCCTGCCTGATGGATGTCTCAAACGTTTGGGGGGAAAGAACGAAGGGGAAGGATATTTTCCAAGGGCCCCCCCCCCCCCACGAAATACCAATGAAGTACGACCATAAAATCGTTTATTTTAAGGGGTAAAAAACAATTGTAAACATTCCACTTCTCTGATGCTCATGTTTGTTATATTTTTTTTGTGTGACACTCCAGTGAGAAGATGTTCAACATGCATCCAGTGGACACTAACCGACACAACCTCATCCATTCAAACTGCTCCTCACGCCTTTCCTTGCACGCTGTCATGCATACGACAACCCTGCAGAACACCCCCCCCCCCCCCCCCCCGCCCCCGGTGCATACATCGCATTGGCAAGCGATTCCGGCCCATTTCAACCAATAACGTCAAACTCGGCTGACGTGACCGTACCTGACACGGCCGCTGAAAATAGCTTTGAAATTCGACCCCCCCAAATCTCGGGAGGGGGGCGGTATCATCTCGTCTCTGAAGCTCATTCACCCCGTGGTGAAGCCCATCGCCGCAGCCGCGGGCTAAATGTGCGATGGCAGCTCCCGAAAAGAAAAAAAAGAGACGTCATTAACAGACAGACGGGCATCGGTTGGCCGCTTTTGCAACAAGGAAGGCCGCAGAAAGCCACATTCAATTAAAGACGTGATGGAGTTGGCTCTTTTGGACGGACGGAACAGACGGACGGTCTTGAATGAAATGGCATCCAACCGACAGTGTTGCCATAGTTACCTGGAAAAAGTCATTTCGTCACTTTAGCGATTACTTTCAAAGTAACTGAAGTTACTCGGGATTTAATTTGAAAAAAGGAAGTTTACAAGTTGCTTTACGAGTTCCACTCAACAGATGTCGACAAACCCGCCACGGGCATGATTGACCATTTGTATTGATCCATCTGTGGGCCGCGCAGAGAAAAAGTACTCCAAAGTCCAATCACGTGGAATAAATCAGCGGCAGCGCCGGCCCGACGGACGACTTCTCACCTGAGGTGATCAATACCCGACGTCCTTGCCAACGCAGCATCTTCAGCGCACTATTTTGGAGCGCGGCTTTATCCTTGCTTAGCGCCGTGCTGTTATGACTCGCAGCCGCTCTGACCTTCAACAATAAACTGGCCGATACTGAAACCACTGAACGTTCCGCACGTAAAACTGTTCCATAATACAGCCCGGTGGAGGTAATGAACTTTTTTTTTTTTTTACTGGTGTGTAAAAAAAATAAACAAACAAAACAACAATGCTTGGTTGTAAAAAAATTTTTCTCTCTTTCCGATAGGACAAGAAAAACACTCGAAACGAGCATGAGCCTTTAACACATTCCCAATTCCCATTTAAGCGTCATTTCCATAAGCAGCATTTTTATGACGCGCAAAAGTAATTTTCCCATGCGCACGCTGCCTTGGTTGATATTTAGTGTACATTTAAAAAACTCGGGTATTAAAAGACAATTAGGAGATATGAATGCATAAATATGCAATGCAATTAGCGAGAGCGGCCGCATTCAGCAGGTTAGCAGTGCTCCTCCGGTGGTCTCACAAGGTTTATAGCCTATAATGATATTTTATATATGATGTGCTGGTCGGTTTAATGAGGCTTGAATGGTCAAGTCGATGGATCTGCAGGCAGGCAAGACTGAAAGAAAAAGAAAAGCATCCAGGCCAGCAGGGGGGGATGAAGAGAAAACGTGGCGAAGAGACAAATGGGATCACTATGAGGACGGCGATCCATCCAATCAGGCCTGAAGGCGACGACGGCAAAGCACGACAGGCGCCGGCACCCAAGCGAGGGGAGCGGCGCAAACCCCCCCCCCCCCAAAAAAAACGAGCGAAATCACCGCCGGGCTAATACGCGGCATCATAAAAGCGGCAATATTTACGTGGGCGCCCGACTGATGATTTGTGACGTGTAATCGTCGCCCTCCGCCGCAGCCGGCAGGGACATTAGCGTGATGGAGAGTGATGAGAGTGAGCGCTCGCTGATAATGGACGTATGGATGTGGCTAATATGAGCGGGAAGGTACGGCATCCAACCAGACGACGACGACGTGGGCGGCCGAGACATCAAAATCATTCTGATAGAAGCAAATTGCAGCTCAAGGTTGTTCTTGATTCTATTTTTTTTGGGGGTTTTTTTTTGTAATCAGCAATAGAATATGGGTTTGTTTCCCCCCCCAAAATCAACTATTACGGAGAAAAAGAAATTTTGATGGTCATAATTTTTGCTTGAGTGATGCCTCAAACACCTAAAAGTCTTTTTCCTCTCTAAAATGCCAGCACCAACATTTTGATTTGACAAAAAATGTACTTACTTGAATTTGCACATTATTTAGTAGTAGTATTTAGTCGCGTGTGTGCATGCAAGCCACGCATGTGTGCATATTCATGTGTGTGTACGTACACGACATCATTGCCTCTACTTCTTAAATTTAATTCCAGAGATCCACCATGTTTTAGGAGATTCACTTTGGTGAGTACGTCCAAAAGAGATCAAAGAGACAAGAGCAGATAACGCCTCACAACAACATTTTTGGGCACTTTTCGTCGAAATTGCAGGTGCGCTTGAGGCTAAATACTGGAAGCCTCCTTGCACCTACAGTCAAACCTCGGTTTTCGAACATCTCGGTTCTCGTCCAATTCGGTTTTCGACCAAAAATTTCAAATTTTTTTATGCCTCGGTTGACGAACAAATTTCAGTTCTCGAACAAACTGAGCGCACTTGAATGCACCATTTGACTCCTCTCGCCCTCCTTACACAACGAGGAAGTGACGCTTCCTCGTGTTGCTTTCCATTGTGAGCAGACGTGTTCAATAAACTACATTTTTATTTTAAAAACAGCGTGGCTTCGGTTTTTCGAACAATTTCGGTTTTCGAACAGCCTTCTGGAACGGATGATGGACGAAAACAGAGGTTTGACTGTATTTGGAAAATTCGGTTCATCTCTGCGCCATGCTGGTCCATTTTCAAAGTAAATTGTTGGGTAAATATATTTCGAAAGTGGTGGACTAAATCAAAAAGGGTCTCGTAAATGATGCTCACTATTTTGTGCTGCATATTTGTGGTATATACTGTATATATATATTCAAATAACTGGTGTCATTACCGAAGGATTTCTCCTATATTGTGGAAAAACATGAGTTTCTTCACAGAGCAGAACAAACTTTTTTTTTTATTGCGTAACCATTATTAATGATAATATTTTGACTTGAAATGTCTTCATTAGTCTGTCGCGATGTTACAGTTCATTTTGTCACCTTATTTGGATTATGCCCGACTAAATTATGTTGAGGAGATGATAAGCGCGGACACGCAGGTGTTCCCCTCAAAACCAAGTTGTACATCAAATCGAAGTGTATCCACTGCAATGACAAGAGCCATTATTCCCGTTTTCTCTCCCCCTTGAGGGTCCCCCCCCCCCGGCTTGTCTTGCTTTTTGGGACGTCACCGGCAAGCGAGGGAGACTTGGGAGGCCCTTCAGCTTATTTAAACAGCGCTGAGAGCGATTATAGTCAACCAAACGTGAGGTCAGTGCCGGAGATAAACAGTGACGATGAGCACCGCGCTCCTTCTCGAGGACCGAGAGCACAAATCCAAAAGCGATCTATAATTTGCAACTTTGATGACTTCATCTCCAATAAATAATCTGATTTCGATGTCTCGATAAAGGCGGCAAGGAAAGTGCCGCGAAAAGGCTTCGATGGAGAAAAAGCAATAAGAGTCGACTCCGTCGTAAACTCTGTGCCTCATTAACTTACTTAATGATCCCCCCCGTGCGGAGTGAGCCGCTTCTTTCGACGTCGGCCACGTGCACTTTTACGACGACAATCCGATTTATCCGCTTTATACGGCGCAGATCAATAAAATTTGTGTAAACACAAGAAGAGTTTGGACCAGGAAATTAAAGACGGATCCACATCCGGGATGTGAGCGATTAATAGATGCGTGCGGAGTCTGTCTGGCCATTTTGTTTGTCGAGGTGATGTCATTCGGCGTCCTCGAGCATTGCGGGCGGTCCGCTCGGTAAACAGCAGACAAATCAAACAACTGATGTTCATCATCATGTTATTGACGGCACGACTGACAGTATTTTCACACATGCCACTGTTAGCGAAACAATGACTTTGCAAGAAGAAAAAAAAAAAATTGCAAACATGCTAGCAAACAACCCAAAGTTGTTGAGCATTTTGCCACTCAGAGATGCGGGCTTGGAAAATGACAGGCGGCGAATGAGATGACCATTCGCACATCGGATCATCTCAAAAGTATTTGTTGAATCTAAACACGAGATTAGAACCCCCGAACCGCTGTGACTCACAAGCTAACTATGAGCTAGCATGCTCCCAAAGAGGGCGATTTCAGCTCGAATGTCTCTTGTTGCCTCGGACTGCAAACAGGCTGCCTCACTGATGGGCTGGTGTGAAGCTCTCGTCTCCTCGTGTTATTCTTGTAAGTTTCTCACTTCTCTCTGTTGAACAAGGCGATTTGAGACAGATCGTCATCGACTGTCCATGCAGTTTCTCACGTTCACACCATGCAGCCTCAGCGCAACAGCACAGATGTCCCGGAGTTTAAAATAAGCGCCACGTGCGTCGAGAATATTGCCGTTGCCATGGCAACCAACTTTTTCCGCTGTATCACGATCATAAAAAAAAAAAAAAATCTTAAATGCCGAAACCAACCACACCGTCTTCTGCAAAAAACAATCGGACCTCGAGGTCAAATTCATATTTCGCTTAAAAGGTGTCTAGCAGCGATAGAATCAGGTCACAGGATATTAATTAACATTCCGTGACCCGATCAGAAGACGAAAAGAGTAAGATGGAATAGGGACGGACCGAATCTGGAATTAGCATGTTCAAACACGCTCATCGTTATCCTGTTTATCTGCCCGATCAAGTTTGCCACTAAGTGACAGGTCCATTCGCTACTTATCTCTTAAAATCATACTCGTGTGGATGAAGCCGAAGACGCCCGCTCCGAATCCAATCAAGCGCATCTTTAACCCCCATGCAGTAATTATCCCAAAATTGGACATTTCGGACACTTTGGACGATTTTGGACTGTTGGACAAATGGACACCACAGACAAAACAGTGAAAAATAACTCCACGAAGCTGAAATTTGGCATAGGATGTATACTGTATCTATGTCTTGGCCAATTCCCACTGAACATTTTGAGGGGTTGAAAGTGAAAAAAAATTAAAAGTGAAAAAAGTTGTTGCACATTGGAAGAGGGCCATTTTTGGGACGTAATACCCTTCATGCAGCCGCTTAAAAATACTGCATGAGGGTTAATTTCACTTGTCGCATTGTGATGATGCACATTGTAGCATTGGACCACTGTTGGAATTTGCTAAAAGTAAATACTACGGTTCTGGTTCTGCCGGATCTCAGTGGTGCGTTTGATATCGTGGACCACAAAAACCTGTTGGATAGGCTGGAAAACTGGGTTGTAATTCTAGAACAGTCTTTAACTGGCCTATTTATAAGACCAGCGTTATTTTGTTACGATCAACAGTGGAATGATTGTAATCGATGTCCTGTGGTGTGCCCCAGGGGTCAGTTCCCGGTCCTCTTCTGTTCGACTCGTATATGCTCCCTTAGGGATCAAATAATACAGAGCTCGAACATGAAATGAAGGCAATTATTCTGTTATTCTGTTTGGCACTAAAGAGAAGTTAGCTCGAGCTATTAAACCCATTGGCCAAGTGCGTAACCTTGGAGTGCAAATCGACTCAGATTTGACTTTCAACCGCCACTCAAAGCAGCTTTTTACCGACGCCAAAGCATTTGAATGAAAAGTTTAGAAGTTTGCATTCACAGAAATATTTAGCAGGATCCATGCAGACATCGGCGAGTTTTATGACATGGTGAGCCCCCCCCTAAAGGTAATTCATTCATGGAAATATTAGTAGTTCGGACATGAATTTCAAAAGGGCCTGGTGTTCAGGCGATAATATTAATGGGGCTGCATTTTAACGTTTTTGTCAACGGTTGAAAAATTAAATCAATATTAACTCTTTTTTTTGCCCCCCCCCCCCCCCCACCCTCCAGTTTTATTGACTTATTTCATTAAGGCGCTTGGCAGTTTTCTAAACAGTTTATGTCTCCTCTCCGAGTTTGAGTCGTCAATGATGCTCCCATGCGCAGCCAACCGACAGGCCTGTCAGCTGAAGAGCTGTTCACACTTCATTTCAAATCGTTTACAGTTCATTGTCACGGGAGACTTGCAAATGAGCCGGCAGCCGTTCTGCAGCGCGCGCTCCGCTTCGGCTTTTGCCGAGAGACCTGCTCCAATAACAACGGTGTTCTTCTCGTAGCCACCTTTGATTGCACGGAGACGCGCTGTTAACCTTTGCGCACAAATATTTTTTTTTTTTTGACAGCAGGGGTTCATTTTCAGCCCGCCAAACTTATTTGTGTTCACAGCCCTTTTTTGTTTGTTTGTTTGTTTCGGCGACTCAATAAACCGCATTCAATTTTATGATGTCAAGTGTCAGGGACACAACAAATAATTTGTCTGGTTTTTGACAGCTAAAAATTGTATTTTTTTTTTATTCCCCAATCACAGTTATTACAAATTGAAGGACAACCAAACTTTTGAGGAAGTGATCCGCAAATTGATGTTAACACTACCGCTGTGGAGGCAAAAGTGAAGTTTTGGAGTGGAATCACCAAATAGTTTTCTCCCCAAACTAATTTGATGATGGCGTGGAAATGATGCAATGTGCACGCAATGCATAATAAGCGTTTCGTAAACCAGAAAAAGGCTCGCAGAGAAAAAGCTGGACCGGTTATTTTCTTTCATCCTGGCTAAATTCGATTCCAATCAAGGACATGACATCATCTTTGGTCATTGTCAAGCATTTTTTATCGTGTTTTCGGGAACCAAACGGTGACATTGACAACCCATTTCCACAGAGTTACAAATAAATCACCGCTCCCTTTTCGAACAGAGAAATTTGAGGCGGGGTGAGACGTCGCTCAACAAGCCCAGTGCCTCCAACCCCCCCGAGATTCATGACAAAAGAGGACTTTACAAAGACAGCACCCTGTCGGTGCTGAAATGCAAAAAAAAAAATCTAAATTTAGATCATACCCATCTCCTGCACCAGCCTGAAGTTTCTCACGACCGCTCATGCATTATTCCCAAAAAGTGACGCAAAATGAAGTGAAATAACGCGATCAGCACTTTGTGCCAAAGAAACACTGACTCATATGTTGATAATCACCCATGAAAATATCCTCAACTTGGTCAAATGACACCTTTCTGTGACTCCTCCTGTCTCTCTGGTGCAGCCCTGCTGAAGGCAGTCTGTGACACTTGAATGAAAAAAAAAATATTATATATATATATATATATATATATATATATATAAAAATTATATATATATATATAAACACGACTGGACATGTGGCCGAGGCCGACGCCCAGTGAGCCGTCGGCCAATGATGTGAGATGAAAGCAGGTCAAGGTAAAAAAAAAAAATGTCGGCATATCAGCGCAATAAAACAACCCAACAGCGGTGACATCCTCTAATGGAGTCAGCCGATGATGCGCGGCCCGATGCCGCGTTGTGCCACTCTGGGCTAAATGGCGCGTGACCGCCTTGTGCGTCCATCATTGGATCTCTCCGGTTAATTATCAGGCAGTTCCAGCTCACGGCGCCACCGCGTCCCCATCTGTGCTCCACCAATAAGTCTGAAGCAAGTTCCGACGGCCACACTTGCATGCGACTCCAATTGCACTTCAGAATTATTAATGGGGCGTCTTTGCGGAGATACGGGAAGAATAAGTCTTATTCAAAAAGCCGTTTTTTCGGGGGAGCATCGAACAAAGCTGTCATTATGAGAAGTCCCCGCCTTGCCTTTCTAATAAAAGCATGGCCTTTTGTTCACCGAGAAACACAATGGCGGAGATAATACGAATAATACGACCGCGAGGCTCCCTTTATCCACTGGCGCACTTTCCATCAAGCCCTTTTATTTATTTTGTATTACATCGCTGACATTCATTTTGGGGGGGGGCTGTCATTCAGAGTCACCGGGAAAGGAAATGGAACGAACACCCCACACACATTGACAATTACTGCAGTCACGCTGGGAAATAATCAACTCTTCAAAGAGCTTGTCGTTTGCCCCGCTAATTGCACAACAGGGGAATGATGCTTCATCTTTTGTGGGCTCATTAGGTGGAGCAGGTATTCATTTTAAGCCCGACTCCTGGCTGCAATGATAATGGATCCGCTTCCAAATATGTAATGCCACATTGCTTTGACATTACCGAGGCGTTTACCACCCACCCCCCCACGCGCTAATGGTGAGCTGATTTTGAATGTGGGCAATCGCGGGTGATTAAAGTGCAGAATTAATCAGACAAGTGTGGCCCCTTGATGGGAAATCGTTTCGCTGTATCACGTTTATGGCGGTCATTTGAGGCCTAAAGTGGCCTGCGTGGTGCTCGGAAAAACAGTGCGGGAGGCCAAAGGTCGTCGTGAAAAGAGCAGCGGGAATCAAAGCTGAATCACAAGAGGGTCATCAAACTAGATGAAAAAAGTTTTGGGGGATTTAGCAACGCCCATCGAGCTACGATACCCGTTTCCGACTGCCGATCATTGCCGGCAATTCAAATTGTTCGAAAAAAAATGGAGCCAAAAAAAAAAAAGCAGAGCCAGATGCTTGTCTGTGTTCTGCCTTGCGTCGCTCGAGTGTACGTTAGCCTGAGCGCTAGTGCTAACACACCACAGGAGGTATTCACCAGTCGTGCTGGACAAATAAATGCCACACCTCAAAAAGTCGCGTGACTCAATCAGCTGGTATCGCGACGCGTCTTGACCACAACATAAAGCGCCTGCGGAGCGGCGGTGGCATCTGTAAAGCCGAGTTTAGGAATTAATTAGCGTGATTCTTTTGACTACAAAAAGCATCACCCATTTCTCACTTTGTTGCCGATTCATTAAAAACATTGTGAGGCATGGAGACGTATTTTCTAGTGTGGAAAGGCTGGGCGAACATTTTAGCAGAATGGTGAAATAGGGTTCTGAACGCGGGAGGGGAGACAACACAAAACCTGCACTCCTCGGCCCAAATGAAATGTGAGACATCGATAAAGCTCAGATGACCGCTTGGGTCACGTCACTAATGGAAGCGCCCACGGCAGGGCACGGGCGACCGGCGTTACGATCGGCAGCAAACACAAGACGAGCTATTTCTGTCTATCACTGTCAGGTGTCGGTTACGCCCGCTGATCGCGCATCTTTGCTGATCTGCAGCACGTGCTCTGCTTTTCTATGTTGGGTCATCATCTGAACAACTTTAACCCCCATGCAGTAATTATCCCAAAATTTCGACATTTCGGACACTTTGGACGATTTTGGACTGTTGGACAAATGGACACCACAGACAAAACAGTGAAAAATAACTCCACGAAGCTGAAATTTTGCATCGGATGTATATCTATGTCTTGGCCAATTCCCACTGAACATTTTGAGGGGTTGAAAGTGAAAAAAAAATTAAAAGTGAAAAAGGTTGTTGCACATTGGAAGAGGGACATTTTTGGGACGTTATACCCTTAATGCAGCCGCTTAAAAATACTGCATGAGGGTTAAGGAAATCAGAGGTTGCCGGTGTATTTCAAGAGCCTGGAAGTTGGGAGCTCTATGCGGTCTTGCGATGATTTGGGCGCATCCTGGATAGCGAGAGTCACGGTGCACGGCCGACAGCGCAAAAGTATTTTTGTTTCCTCGCACGCTGCGACTTCTGATTAAAAGCGCAGATGGTTCCGAACTGTTTGGGAAGACGCTCAATATTAGTCTCGGTCCTCAGTGCAGCTGCGTACAAATCCATATCAGAACACGTCGTCACGGGCCACAGCTTGACGGAGTGAATCGTATTTATCTTACAGCCTTGCGTCTTGGACACAAGGACAAATTCATCAGCGGCGTCGGCGGCCGCCGCCTCCGTCGACTTTCCCATTATGTCGTTTATAAAAAAAAACAAAGAACGAAAGGCCGCCGCGCAACTCACGGTGGCGGGGGTTTGTGATGGCTGTTGACGGCGGCGCATCACCCCCCGTCGTTTCCGGGCTCTTTGTCTCAGCAAGATGCAGGTGCCGCCGCCGTGTAATCACTTCAATCCAATCCGAGCTGCCCAGGATTAGAAGAGATATTCCGGCGCCTCGCTTAATGGCCCGTTGGCACGGCGAGACACAAAAGTGAGAGAATGGCCCAGCTGAGCAACACGAACAATCATCTGGGCCAGACAAGAAATCGAGACAAAAATCTATGAGAGGCGACCAGTCGCTGTTTCATTCAAGGTAAGTCGGACTGACTTGCATTGTGACAGCCCACGTTGGGTGCCGTAATACATTCTTTTTGCTGTTCTTTCGAATGTCTTCAGCTGGAAATGCTTTTAAGTGTTGGGCTTTTGTGAAGCCCATTGAGTTGTCTTGTGTATGTAAGGTGGGGGAAATTCTCCACTGAAATCAAGGCTAAAAAAAAAAAAAGGGGCGCATCTGTTGCCGAGCCCCTCAGGATCGGCTAAGAAATATTTAATTCTGGAAGAGCCGCGCGGAAGCTCTTCACAGACAATCTTGAAGTCAAATCAGTCCTCATGATGAGGACCTCAAGGACAATGACACCCTTGGTTCTTAATTGCACATATTTAATTATCTCCGATACTTCTTCCCCCACATTAGCTTCCCATTCAACGAGCCTGCTCGGGGATATTTTAACCGTCGGGGAAACCTTTGGAAAAGTTAACGGTTGACCATTGGGATAAATCTTCACCAAGGACGTCAGGATGTGAAAGGAAATACGCACGAGGACGATTCAAGGTAAATCGTTACGCTCCCTGTGAGGAGATGAATACTGAACTGCGTCGAACTCCGTATGTACATCCTCCCAATACCGTATTGGCCCGAATATAAGACGGTGTTTTTTGCATTGAAATAAGATGGAAAAAGTGGGGGTCGTCTTATATTCGGGGTCTAGACATTATACCCATTCACGACGCTAGATGGCGCCAGATATCATTGAAGCGAATGCTGAACTTGACTCCCCAGGCCAAAGTGAACCCCTGCCACGAAGAAGAAAAACAAAAAATAGCGGTAACAAGAAAAAGACAAGAAAATAAAAGAAGAGATAACAGAAAATGGAGAAACGTAGCGACAATCTGGAGAAAAGTGGGTCGAAGATCGGCCAGGTTAACCGGCAGCTGAGGAGAAGTTATGATGTCATTTACATCTCAAAAACCAGAAGCCATTCATCTACGAAGTCTTTTTTCAAACTTGAGTCTTGAAAAAGAGGGGGGTCGTCTTAGAATCAGGGCCGTCTTATATTCGGGCCAATATGGTAATAGACCCCGCCCCCACCCCTGCAAATGCACTTCATTCTCCAGGATGCCGTCCTTTCGTACTAGAAGCTTACCAAGAGCAAAGTTGCTGGTCCTAAAATGCTGACTGAAGGATTTTGGTGCCATCTGGCCGCCATCGGGGAATGTCAACGTGCATTCATTCCAACAAGGTTATTTTTGACGAAATAAAGCACGCTGGTCAATGCGAAAACACCTGACCGGGGCCATGTAGGTTCAGTTAAGGTTCACATTTGCTGCTTGGTGAACATCTTCAGAAAGCACTCAAGTGCATTTGGCCCTCTGACAAGCATCCCCCCCCCCCCCCCGGGGGACAGAAGAGAATCTTTCAAGAAAGGGTTTTTCCCTCCCTGCCGGATTGACGGAATGCGGTGTCATTGGTTGCAAGAGGCGAGCGGCATCTTTTGCCCGTGCGATAACTCACGGAGAGAACGGCCGTGAGCTTTAATGCGGCGCTCTAATCACACAGGCAGTTATTTCAGTTGATGGACAAGGTGCAGCCTTGAATGTTCCGTCGAAATTAACCAGAAAAAGGGAAGACATTCGAGGCCAAGCCTCATGAAATCACTCGGAATAAGAGCTCGATGCTTGACTAATCAATAAGAATCCGAGATGATGACGATACCAAATGGAGACATATTAGGAGTTCTTTTATAAATGTTCAATGGTTCACGTGTCTTAAAAGAACTTTAGAACAGGGGTGACAAACATACTTTCCGCGGGCCTGGAACCGGCCCCCGAGGAAGGATTGATCAGGCCCGCAGGACAATTTAAATGCGAAAAAAAATGCATAAAAAACACGGACTGAATAATTTTAATAAAATGCAATTCATGGATTATCCACTAGGGGGAAGACTGTTTTCTCTTTAGTTTGTAAAGTCCAGGCAGGGATTACATTTAGATTTTATTTGCACATGCGTAAATGGTTGGAAAATTCCTTTCTTTAGAAATCTTGTTTCATCTTAAAATGCATGACCATATTTTTCAATAGCAATTACTTGTTAAAAAGTTTTGTGCCTTTGTACAATCAGTGGGATCAGTTGCAATGCATAGATGATCAAATTGCACATTTGTCAAAGGAAATTCAAGGTGTTTCGTGAAATGTTTTATAAAAAGATATGTTCATGAAATGTCAACATTTTCCAAATGTTTTTGCGCTTCACAAAACCAAAACAAAGGAAAGACATGATATTTTGGATATTTTTTGGCAGAGTATGGTATCATTTTAATGGTCTGGCCCACTTGACATCTGCCGAGGTCGTAGGCGGCCCACAATGTCAAATGAGTTTATTATGTGATCTCATCCCGATTCGCTCCAAAAACCAAGCACAGCATTTAAAGGTTGCAGGTTTCTTTGGTCGATTTCCTGCACGTAAATCGGCAATTTTCTTATCACTGCTCAGAGAGGCACGGCGACAGATCGGTGACGGCTGGTGCGGCTGCTCCCTCGTAAAAAAAAAAAGCCGCTTTGGCGAAAGCGCGGAGGGGCCACGGGGGGCCGGTAACGAGTGGAATTAGTTTGCTTAATGGAGGGGCTCGCCTGCTCCGAGGAGAGTCCACCTCCAAAGTTCTCGCCGCGTGACGGGCGACGTTCACGCGGCATTTTTTTTATTCGCCGGTTAAATTGGGCCAATTGCTGCAAATCAAAACTGCTACAAATTAGCTCCTAGTCTAATTTATAGTTCACGTAAAAAAAAAAAAGAAAGACCTCCAGCAAGAACTGCATGACATTTAAGAACACATGAACACTAATTTCCACAGTCCTTAGCTGGCCCCTGCTCCAAACCCTCCAGAATTATTATTATTTTTTTTTCCCATCATCGTTTGAGAATGAAAAACTCCCTTTTTAGCTCCCCTGCTAAAATAATATCCTTTCCGTGGGAGATTTAAATTTTTTTCCAATTGAGCACTTGGAAGGACAAGTCGCACCAATTATCCATGCTTCTCGGCGATTGCGGTAAAAGAATTACCCGGGACATTATTTCCTTTGATGAAATGACTGATAAGCTAATACAGAGACCGACTTGGCGGTGGGGGGGGTCAAATCGATCATTGAGAGGAACCTTTATTGGACGGGAGATAATGCTCGCCGGGCTAAGTCGTGCAATCATTGGCGATCTGGAAAGTGCAATGCTGCGCGGGTCAGAGGCGTGCGGTCAAGACCTTCTCTATTTCCGTGTTCAACTGCGTAACCCGATCGCCTTGAGTTTGAACTCTGCGTTGTAAGCATATCTCTAGCAAGGAGCCATTTTGGGTTCGACATATTCCCGTAATGACCATACACAAGGCGCATCGGATTTTAAGGCGCGCTGCGAGCTTTTAAGAAAATGGAAGGCTTTTAGGTGCACCTTTTAGTGCGGAAAATACGGTAATGGTTCATTTGAAAATCATCCCAAGAGTCCCCCCCCCCCGACCCCCCCCAAGCAAGCAGGTGGAAATTCCTGCTCGGAGGCAAAACAAAGCGGGGACGAGTGCGGCGGAATAAGCGGGAGGCCTGGACGGATTGGAACATCCCCCCGCGTTTATCCGCGCGTCCGTGCGTCGGCATTTGCTATCAGGCCTCCAGACGCCGCTGCCATTTGCTCCCCTGCCAATCAAAGGCCGCTGAGAATGCCAGTGCCTCAGTGGGCTGCTTTAACAGGCAGCTCAACTGTCAGCCATCACATCCCCCTGGCGCGCCGAAAATGTGCATAGCGTATCGCTAAGGTGAATTTTGGAACACAAATAATGCGGAAAACGTTTTACCCGCGAGAAACGAAGAAAGATGGCGCTGCGGCACCCTCCGGGGGGATTTCACGGCATTTTGTGCAAAATAGATTCACTCGGCGGATATGTTTGACCGCAACTATCTTTTGATCACATATCGCCCCCGAATTTGTGACGGTCTTCTCTGTGAAAAAACATCTGACCGTACGATGTACAAGGAACCAAAAGACTTTGAAATCTCATGACAAGCATTCTACAGAGGGAAGCATTCTTCACAGGCGCATCGATGAATATATTTGAGTTCATCGTTCTTTCCATCATTCACGTTTTGAATGATTAGCGACAAAGAGAAGGAAACAAAGCCGAGACGGTGAATCTCCGATGAGCGCCCAAGGCGAGCGGAACGAGGTGGCGCCTTTGCAACAATCATCCGTCTGCTTCACTGTCATTGGCCTTGATTTTGCAACTGATAATGTGCTCGGTTTCACAAGCGACAAAGGATGCCTGAAGATAATCCGCAAAGTGAAGCATCCATCTCGAAACGTCTTGCCCGTTGATTGAACCCCACCGGTAACGTGGATTTGTTCTGCTCGTATTTTCTTGCCAAACTTTTCCGATCGAGACCAAGACAAGATCAAGACTCAAAATAAACAGAAAAAAATGACCAGTATCTCTTTTAAAAAAAAATTTTTTAGTATGTTTGCAACAAAAACAAATTCTACTACCGTATTTCCCACACTAAAAGGCGTTTCCATCGGTCTTGATAAAAAATTCAGAAGTCTGTCCGAAACCGGGACAAGGCCGAGTAAAAATGCGTGAAAAAAAAAACGAGACCCTTTAAAAAAAAGTGATCTCTGGACTCGGGTCGAGAGCAAGACCGAGTCCGAGAAAAATATGTCCTACTTTTGAGGACGAAGAGCATCGGAATACTTGGACATAAACAATTCATTCAGTACCAGCCAATTCTGGACCAAGTCTGAAAAGACGTTTAAAAACGTCTTTGGGAGTGAATGAGTTTTAAGAATATCGAATAAATAAAAGTTAGTCAGAAAGTATAAGCGGGTGCCTTTAGACGAGAAATCGGAGCTTAGCGCATTAATCGTGGCAGAGGTCGACCAAGTGGCTGCGGGTTAATGTCTGCGTTTCAAGCTATTGACACGCTGCTAATGAAGTGTCTTCAGGTTAGGCGGCTCTGGGATTCATGGAAGCGCATCGACAAATCGCGGTGGCAATTGGAGGCGGTGTTGCTCATGTCCTGACACGCCGAAAAAGTCCCTCCGCCACGTGTCCCGTTTAAAAAAAAAAAAAAAAAAAAAGGTGAAACAAGGAGAGCGGATGATGGATGGGCATCATCTGACACTTCCATTCATCAAGGGTCAGCCAGCCCGCACTCGTTTTAGGGAGGACACTGAGGGAAGAGGAGTCATTGTAACTTTGGAGAACGCTAGCTTGAATCGCAATTGGATTGGAAGACTTCCAGATCACGGTCATGGATGAGGAACTCGGGTGTGGGGGTGTGGTTATGACGTAAATGACTCGATTGTTACGCAACGGTGGGGCCGAAGTGAAAGAAAGGCTTTTGCTCACAGACATCTATTCGGAAATAGGTTGACCAAAAAAAAACAACCAAAAAAAAAACATTTATTTGGTTGATGGCTGGGCAGGTACTCCAGAACTTTGCATCCAAGCTGTTAAAAAGTCAATCAACCAAAACATGCCCCCGTTTCCGACAAGAAAAGGCTTTCAGGTGCATCGTTGGTTGGGGGGGGGGGAACCCAAAAAGTGTCCGTCACAATTGCATTGCTGATTCTGGCACAGATTAGCATAGCCTGTAAAGAATTGCTGATATCACTAAAACAGGCTATACTAATTAAAGCCGGAATCATCAATCAGCGGTCTTCAGACCCCCGTCATCCGCAGAACGTGGAGGATAGCTTTTGCGTTGCGAGCTGAAGCTGAAGTTGGAAGTGAATCAAACATGAGCGTCAAGAGAAGGAGCAGGCCGGGCGGCAGAGGAACAAGGATGGCTCGGATAAAAAAGGAACGCTTATTCGGGGGTTGAATGAGTTTTTCACGGCTTGCTCGAGGCTTTGAGGAAGTCCGAAGCAGAGAGGCAAGTCCTGAGGACGGATTGACTGTCTTCCTGCTTCGTCATGACGCCGCGTGTATCACGTACGGTTGAGGTCGGGACAGCGTATAACCGCGCAAAGCAGGTCATGGGAAATGAATCAGCAAAACAACTTGGGATCAAGGACGCAGCCTTGGAGGACTTCCTCAGTTTAGGGGGGTGGGGGTGGGGGGGGGGGGGGCGTGGTTTTTCTTACATCGTGCATCAGCCCGTCGATTATAAAAGGAGAACTCCGAGCTCCAGCAATAAGGTGACGGTATCAATGATCAAATTAAAAACGATGACAGTAGAGTGCACAAAAACTATCAAACTAAATCTCTTGTTTCATGCTGAGTCAAAAGAATAAAAATGAGTTTGAGGACGAGTTTTAAAGATGGGCATCGAGGGGGGCTTGTCGAACGTTCATTCCAAAGAGAGGGACCAGCAACAGAAAAGGCTCGGCACCCGCTGAGCCTCCGCTTAGTTCTCGGTACTTTGACTTTGACAGTGTCTTGTCCGCAGACTTGAGTCACCGGGCGGGGGCGGAAGAGCTCAGAGAGGTAAGGTGGGTCGCAGGCCATTTCAAGATTTGAAAACAAATAATAGGATCTGCAAAAGAACTCTAAAATGAGCCAGTGAAGGGATGCCAGGAGTCAAGCAGCGGCATTTTGGAGCAACTGGAGACACTTCATGGAGGATTGGCTGACTCCAAAGTCAAGTCCATGACAGTAATCCAGTGGCGATGTAACAAAGGCATGAATGACTCTTTCCAAGTACTCTTGGGAAAGGAAAGGCTTGACTTTAGCCATTTTAAAAACGACACCAATTTGCCGGTCCAATTTAACCCCCATGCAGTAATTATCCCAAAATTGGACATTTCGGACACTTTGGACGATTTTGGACTGTTGGACAAATGGACACCACAGACAAAACAGTGAAAAATAACTCCACGAAGCTGAGATTTTGCATAGGATGTATATCTATGTCTTGGCCAATTCCCACTGAACATTTTGAGGGGTTGAAAGTGAAAACAAATTAAAAGTGAAAAAAGTTGTTCGCACATTGGAAGAGGGACATTTTTGGGACGTAATACCCTACACGCTTAAAAATACTGCATGAGGGTTAAAATCACTGGCCAGTTCAAGACTGTCGTCTTTTAAGATAAGGAGCCAGGTAAGCAAAACCAAGTAAGCAAACTGGTATGTTCGAAAGTCTAAAGAATTTGATGCATTGCCACATCGACGCGACCTTTATATGGATTCATCGTGATAAAAATGGGTAATGAGACCGAGATGTCCAAAGTTGAAGCTTGGGGCCCATGACTCAAAGACTTGCAAAGGTCGATCGTTCCTTTGACGCTTCACGGTTCGATGCGAGATCAAATGTTCCCGATGAGATCGGGTCCACATTGGGTTACAAAAAAGGTAGAGCGTGCGGTTCTCACCTCTGCCGCGCATTTCTGAGTTTCGCCGTTTGAATGTTGGCCTCGGTTTTTCCTGTGCGGTTCTTTGCATGTCCGCGCTCACGTCGCTTTTTTCGAAAACAGAGATCGCCGGCGGACACAAACCCAGCATGAACGTCTCTCGCCATTTTCAAGGCTTGAGATGAAAAATCGATACTCATATGTGCCTCAGTAGAAGTGTGGGAAATCAATTTTAAACCCGAGTTGATCGAGTCAACTGGCTTTTCTCAAGGCTTCCACTTACAGAAAATGAAATTTTTCAAAAAATAAATAAAGAATCATGCCGTGAGGTATAATAACTGACCTAAGGTTGTAAAGACAAGTCACCTGAGGGCCTAACAAGGAAAGTCAAGTCAAAACACAAGAAATGAGAAAGGCAGCCAACAATTCGTATTGTTGCGAAGGTGCAGGGGTGACGCTTGGCTTTCGGGCTGCGCCATCTGGTCGGCGTTCCAATTAGACTCGTTACATGCTACACCTCACCGTGTGCAAGCCTGCCCGGAAAAAACAAAAAAAACAAATCTCCTGCACTGAATGAGTCCCAAATTGAGAAGAGACTGGAAGATAACCGTCACCGTTTATTAAACGCCGCCAAGCTAATGTTCCTTCGCCGAACGAAAACCAAATTTGTCGAGAGGTCCGCAAACGTTCGGGACTTTGCGCAAATGATTTTACACCAGCATAGACGCAAATCGCAAAAAGTTGCCTTGTTAAAACCCCTCCCCCCCAAAATAGTTTTATGAACTTTTGCTTTCATGGATGTTACCATGGTTACCAGCACACACCGCAACTGTAACAACAGAAAAAGTGTTACGCGGGAAAAGTCGTCCGATTTTTCAGTCATTGGGTGTTCCCGCACTGAAGGCGCCACGCGACGTCAGCACTCCGTTTCCGCTCCACAACTGGAGACAACGTGGAGGGTTGGGATGGGCGAGACGTGAAAGGGGCTGCGATTGTCGTGGATCACCGGTGAGATCTACAAATGATCGAAATGAATTGCCGCGGCAAGTCGCGGTGTCGGTGAGAAACCGAGCCGGCCATCGTAAGGCAATTTGGAGGTGCGTCCATTTTCATTTTCGGATCCGCTTTATCCTTACAAGGGTCACTGGAGCCGATCGCAGCCGTCTTCGGGCAGTAGGCGGGGGACACCCTGAACCGGTCGCCAGCCAATCGCAGGGCACACAATGACAAAGAACCATCTGCGCTCACACTCATACCTCAGGACAATTTTGAGTGTTCCGTTAACCTGCCATACATGTTTTTTTTGGAATGTGGGTGGAAACCGGAATACCCGGAGAAAAGCCCGCAGGTACGGGGGGGAACATTCAAAGCCAGGATCGAACCCACGACCTCTGCACTGTGAGATCGATGTGCGAAACAGTCGACCACCGTGCCGCCTGTGCTCCCCCGCGTTAGGATAATAATCACATTTTTTACGTTAGCATCAAAAGGTTTGCCGACAACTCTCGGAAATCTAACACGGGTGTTCGTATTGATTTGCCGCCACAGCCCACCATGGAAATTGCTGGATCTCAAGTGTGTGTGTGTGAGAGAGAGAGTGACTCATTTCTGAGGTTCCTTGACATCTGCTCTGCAAATGTATTTACCCGAGAGCGGCGTCACCGAATGCTGATTTACTCGACGTTGTCATTCGCGATCGGCGGAATTCCAGAACTGCGGGACGATCGACCTCCTGACGTTCCGCGTTATCTCCCTCTCTGTCTCTCCTGACAGATGCTTTCGCTTCGACTTTTCTTTGAAGGGATTTCTGTATCACCCCGCCCCCTGTGTACCGCCCCCCCCCCCCACACACACCCAATAACATAAAAATTGGCCGAACGTGACCGAGCTGCTCCGCTGCTCGCGACGGGTAATTACAGTGGAAGGAATGAAGTGACACAAGTGGTTCATCAACGACTTCCCGCCTTAGCCCACCCAAATGTTGGTGTCTGTTGTAATACGCACCCCCCACCCCAGCCGAATGCAGCGCACAGTGAATTCTATCCAACGCTCCACTGCTCGTAAAGCATGACTCACACGCACACACACACACACACACACACAACGATACACAGCCGTATATAAACACACGCCGGGGCGACCGCGTTGTAAAGTCACTGAACTCCAATCACACGAAAAGGCGTTTACGCTCGACTCGTTTCAATTACAAATCAGCCTTGTGGCCCATGAATGAAAATGATGGCTTTCATTTTTTTTTTTTCTCCGCCGTGAGTTTCCCCTTTGCGGAGGGAGACGCCGGCCGACGGCAACGGAATACGTGAATGCAAATGGTGCATCGCTTGACTTCCTCACGCCGAAAAAGCGATTTTTTTTTTCTTTGGGAGATGAAGCCGATCGATCCGTCAACGGACTCATTGATGAGCAATAGAAATGATCGATTGTTTTTTTTTTTTTGTTTTTTTTTTGTCATTGCGGTGAAGAGACTCTTAACAGGCTCAACTTACCAAACATTTCGAGGGTGGAGGTCGAGTGTCGGGAGGTCACCTTGGAGCCCGGATGTGTTTCGGTGTCACCGTGGTCTGCCGGAGGGGGCGGGATGATCCTCCTGGCGGTGGATCATGGCGTCTACGTTGGCGGTCAGGGGAAAGAGAGGGTACAAAATGAAGAGAAAACAATTCAACATGACTAAATTTGGAAATGTGTCTATAGCACACTTCAGAAAAAAAACCCAGAAAAAAAACAAGGAGTGAAACAACATCACCTCCCCGAGTCTAATGTCCAAGTGCATCACTCCCAAACAGCTCCGATTGCACCGAAAGCATCTTTTTTTTAAAAAAATTTTTTATTATTGATGCAATGTGATTTCATGGAGGTTGTTCTAGAGTGAAGTCACGAGCGCTGCGGGCCGGGGAATATGTGGCAAAGGAAAGAATGGCGCGTCTTTATGTCTCGTGAAGCCTTCGAGCCTTATATAGTCTCGGGCCGAGCCTCGCGTACTCTGCCGGACGCAGCCAGAGGAAGCGCAAGCAAATGACAAGACGCCTCATTTGGCTCCAGTCTTGCCAAGGACAAAGACACAACATAATGCAGTGCTTCCTTATTCTCAAAACACTTGTTTAAAAACACACACACACACACACACACACACACACACACATGCGTAGATATGTATGTGTATTGTATATCAAGTGAGCACAAGGGTCTCATTTTCAAAATGAGCCACCAAAGGTCAATGAGGCAGACATTCATTCATCTTTGTCACCCAATCAATTTTTATTGTTCCAACTGTATTCTACCCCCCACCCATTTGAAACTCACAAAACCTGTCATTAACGGCGCGGAATTTCGCCGTGTTGCCGCTGTTCCGTCTTGACCATTTTGTGTCTCATTTCCGTTCCCAGAATACCAGAGGGTGAGGGAGTGGGGGGTGGGGGGGGGCAATTACCTCGGAAGCTATCCAGATGGTGTGCGGTTGCTCGTTAGTAATCAGAAATAGAAATAACTTGGGTACAGGTGAAAGAAGAGGAAAGGTCATGTCATGAGATGACGTGTCGCTATTTTGTTTCAGAGCAAATTACTTACTAGGGAGAAAATCTTCAATTTGCTTTTAAAAAAATTTTTTTGAGAGGCATGTGCTTCAATTACTCATACACAGCTTTGATTACACATGCAGTAAATATTAACAGATGTTACATTTGATACACTCCACAAGTAAAAAGGTGACAAAATTGGATCGTTAAGACGGTAGATTTTCATTTTTCAGACATAAATCCGAGATGCCATCGATATCAACAAACTTGTGATGTACATTTTAAACTTGGCCAACACCTGTGGGAAAGCCAACCAGATGCTGGTGGCTGATTAAGAAAAGACATCATATTTCCTTTTTTTTTTTTTTTTAAATCCAGCGTGATGTGTAATTGCATATCTGCATTATCAAGAGTCCTGTCATGTTTTTTTAATTTATTTTTTGCTTACACTGAAAATGCATTTATCCAATTTGTATCGCTTTTTTTTTTTTTTTTTAAAGAAGTTCTGGAATGGAATATTACATTATGAAAATTAAACTTTACAACATTCAACACTTTTTTGTATTTATGAAATAAATGACAGAGTAATAATGATTCGTTATAAGTTGAATAGTTGAATTCAAAATGACAATGAATGATGTCACAATTCAAACAAATGTTTGCTTGCATATTTCTACTTTTTTAAGCACATCTACAAATGGCCCACCCCATCTGTCCGATTTTAAAAATTAAACTTGGCCCTTTTAAAAAATAGATGAAATTTTAAAAAATCGATCTATCATCAGCTTAACATGGAGTACAAGTATTGGAAAATTCTTCCAATAGCTTATTAAGTTACTGTAGACACATAAAAAAATATATATATGTGGTTTAATATCTTCCATTATGTTGCACAAAATAAAAATATCTGGATCCAGATACATTTTTTTAAGTAGACTATTGATCCACAAAAAAAAAAATGCATCTGGATTCATTTTATTTTGTGCAGCCGCTTGACAAATAAAATGGCGTCTGTTGATACGTTAAGCTGTCATAATTGCTGGTGAGTACATTCTGTTGTTCTGTTGCGGCCCATTTACACCGCTTGAAATTTATTTTCATGAGCGGGAAGGCTCATTTTTGCCGCGGTCTCGCAGCTCCTGAAGGAATTTGCAGGCACCTCTACATGCATTATGCAACGGACCCATGTGAAAAATGCAGACTTGCTGACGCAACGCATATTAAAGCGGGCCCACGGCTTCCTTCCGTCAACAGAGTGGAGGGCACCCGAGCAGCGCCCGGCATCATCCCTCCTCCTTTTTGCCCACCTCGGTCTCACCGGGCGAATTTAACCAAAATACTCCTCTGATTTATATCTGAAATTACATTGATATGTCTCTCAGTGCTGTGCCTTCCAAAGTTCAACACAAGTTGCAAGAGTACACAAAGAGACCATGTGGAAAAAGAAGTGGACCGCTGCGGCAAGGTGGACACTCTGGAGCATGAATGCGCTAACACACAAAAATGGAGAACGGAGGTCTCCTGTATTTAGTGCTCAACAATGAGGATACATTTTTTTTCCTCCCCCCCAAGAGGAGACTGCGGACTCGGCCAAAACAGGGCGCGGCAGTTAAATGGAGACTGTGGTATATAATATATTCAACAGTCCGGAAGCACCACCGCATTGAAAACCTGAGTCTGAAAAAGACACCAAAAAACCCAATAGAGTAAGATAAAGGGTCTCCTTTTTTTTTACTTTAACATAGGAGACAAATGTTATGACGGCTGCAGCAAATTGGAGAATGTGGCGCATCGATCACAACAAGACAGTGGAAGGTGAATGGAGGTCTCCTGCATTTACTTTTCCATATCGGAGATAAATTTGATGTGAAAAATGGCTGACGGTTGCCAGAAAACAGACCACTGCAGCCAAGTGGAGACTGCGGAGCATCGGCTTTAGTTTGATCATTTGCAGCATTTCTTGTCAGGTTTTTTTTACCCATGTGTAGGGATCGGTGAGTACCGGTACCAGGTCCTCCTCTGCAGTAGTTGGCACTATACTGCAGCAGTTTGACACATTGGGAATCATTACGTGCATCATCCAGAAAGTTTTTTTTTTTGTCACTGTGTTTAATGAAATCAAAAGTATTCGGGGTGCTCAGTCTGTAAATAAATTTCCCGAGCCAAATGAAAGCGGGCGACCTTGTGTGCCAGCCATGTAAAAGCATCAATGGAGCCTGGCGACGTGTTAAGAGGACAGAAAGATCTCGACGCTACAAACGGAAGTTAATTAGCCCAGTTCAGACGCCGAGACTGCCGGTGACATTAAGCGACGCAAATGACGAGCGCTGCGGTTCTGAATCGGCGCTGCAGCCGATGCCAAAACCCCGGTGAGACGATCTGCCTTTGGAATTATTCATGAGGGGGATTAAAAATGAATAAATAACAATATCACAAGCACGATATTTCATTTTCTCTCCGCACGCCGCAATAAAAGCACCAATGGTGCTTGCCCAAGTGGGAGGACCGTTTGTTCTTCTTGCAAAACGATAGCACGCAACGGTGCAGTTAGCGCTGGGCGCTGTTTGCGTGCGTGACACGAGGCAACTGCTCAGCCACAAGATTCATTTAAATTTCACTTTTTTTTGGGGGGGGGGAGGTCAGGTGGAGCTTTTCGTTTGTGGGCAGCGCGACGCTTGCTACCGAATGAGCTGTCGTCGGCGAAGGTGGAGCACCTTGGCAGGAAATGAAAGCAAACTGAGCAGGAAGCAGATGGGACGCCATCAAGCAAGCGACGCATGAGACCACCAGTAGGCTCTACGCTTGTCACAAATTGTGACCAAAAAAAAAAAAACCCTTCTCTTTACATTTTTTTTTTTTTTTAAATAGCCAAAAATGGGATACACTTTCCAAAAGTGTTTTCCATGGATAAATGGGGTTGGCTCCCCTCCACCCTAAAAAAATAAAAATAAAAATGTGTGCATAGATATTAATTTGCGTATGGTGCTGTATTTATCGACACTGTGTAGAGTACGAAGTGCTGCTTCAATGAAGGAAAATTCAGGTCACTTTTTTTTCCCCCACACTCTTGCTACGATCATCCCCCGAGGTCCACCCAGCGTCGTCATGGTTACGCAATCCAGGATGTGAGGATGATCAAGTCGCTTGAGATTTTCACAAGACCCCCTGTCAAAACAAGTTAGGGGGATATTTTACAAGATACACATACGAACCCCCCCCCCCCCCCCCCCCCCTACATGAGCATAAATAACTTTCGATTCAGCTCTTGTATTGACACACACACACACACACGGCGGGCATGTGGTAGGAAGCCGGAGCACCGCTGCACTGCAAATGAATCTGTGTGCCATCACGTCAATAGGTTGACTTGGATCAGGTGTGCCGAATAAAGTGAAAAGTCTGTGCAGTCACACAGACTTGCTCTCACGGCAAAAGCAAAAGATGAAAAAGGAAGCGGAACAGAAGCGTCGTGAAATGATCTCCGGAACGTTCCCGACACTCCGGGATACTCCGCACTCGCTTTTTGTTGGCAAATGCGTATCCTCATCACGTCTGCAACCGCTTTGATGCTTGGTGTCAATGCTCCACCGAGCTGCAGTCAGATGAATGCACTCAAAATAGACGGGAAAAAGTGCAAAACATCTGGGAGCTAGAAATGGAAATCATCCGGGAAAACGACAGCGTTCTCTTCCCATCATTAACCTCGGGGTAACACGCTGACCCCGCCGTGCCAGCCCGATTCTGATCGCGTTCAACCGAGTGAGGGAGCGAGGGGGGGTTAGGATTGGGATCGTGGCCCCTTTCGATGCCCTGACTCCCCGATGTCGTTCATCACGGGGCAGAGTGAAGGACACTGAGCCGAGCCGTCCAAAAGGACAATTAGTGGAGCTCAGAAAGTGAGTGGACAGCCTAAGAGGAGGCGTGAGGCGCGGAGGTGTGATCTGCGGCGGAAGTAACAAATGGGACGAGCAGGACCGCCATAAAGAGGTTTCAAGGACGTGAGCGGCTGTCGTGAACAAACAGGAAGCTAATTCTCGGTCTTAATGTGTCATCATGCGCAAATAAGCACCTTGTCCCCTGATGATTGCAACGTTCCGTTCACAATTAAAAGCAGCCTTGTCCACAAATGCAGTGCACACACAAACATAAAGATTCTAAGCCCCACCAAAATGGGGGGAAAAAACTTGAATGGCGGAGTTCCACCAAGGCCAGACAATTATC
The DNA here is from genome assembly GCA_018466805.1 of Hippocampus abdominalis. Classification (NCBI taxonomy): domain Eukaryota; kingdom Metazoa; phylum Chordata; class Actinopteri; order Syngnathiformes; family Syngnathidae; genus Hippocampus; species Hippocampus abdominalis. The sequence continues at coordinate 2,405,833 of CM031702.1, forward strand.
CTGGACTCACCTCATTGACAGTCACACAAAAATTGATCAAGGCAGTAACCGTATCTAATTTGCTTCTTCTTTTTTCTTTTTTAATGACATTATTTTCCAAATATTAATAAATTCGATACTAACTAACTAGCTTGAGAGACTAGTCAAAAACCTACATGAGAACTCGCTAACTATCTAACTAGCAAGCTTGCTGACGATGTAGCTAGCTAGGTAGTTAACAAAGCTAGCCAGATAACTTGAATTAGTTGGTGGGCTAACTAATAGACTGCGTCAGACTGAATTTCTAAATGCGCCCCATATAACAAAAAAAAAAACACACTTAACAGCTAGCTAACGAACTAGCAAGCCCACGACACTGATAACTATCTGGACATCTACCCACCAAGCTAACAAACTCGACCGTTAGCAAACTCGACAGCTAGCTGACAGACTAGCTCCCGCCATGACTAGTTTCACGCCCAAGCGCACAAGAATTAGTTAGCTTTCTATCGAACTAGACAAACTAACAAAGCTCCAAGCTAGCCAGATGGCTAACTTACTCGGGAACTAAGTACTTTGTAGACAGCTAGCTGACTAACTTTTTCCGCTCTGTTTTAGAACTTATTATTTACACATGTGACATTTAAGACCCTGAAAGAGATGTTCCTTTATTTCCTGTGGGGAGGGGGGGGGGGGGGGGGACAATAACGCGAGTAATAGTTTATCAATATCGTTTGGGGATCCAGGTAGCTTTGATAGAACTGGCACAAGAGACTGAGTTTAAGAGCCAGCTGTGATGAGCTGCGCTGAGAGTAGACACAGACAACCGATGGCCTGAGGCAAAAAGATGCTCGCCTAAATTGCAGAGCCGTCTCTTTTCAGCGGGCAGCGCAAACGCACGCATGCACAACAAAATCTTGAGCTTGCTCATCTCTCTGCAAGATTTTGTCCATTCATCCAGAACACCATTTGTGCGGTCAGATGTCACTGATGCTAAACCTGTGAGAAGATCTGGGGGCTCACAAATTCTGTTCTCGTTCACCTCAAAGGCGCTCGATCGATTTCTTCTGCAATAAACTCCTCCAAAAATGCCATTACAGACTTCGCTTTGTGCACTTCAGAAACGGATCTCACTAGGCTCAAACTGTTTCCTTACAGGTTCAGTTAAGAGAAGTTGAAGAACTAAATATTGAGGCTCTGATCCGATCACATTCGCTAGTGCGGGCAAAACGTGTCGACTGATGAAAGTGGTGCTTGGGACTCTTTTTTTACCTCTCCTAATTTTCCAGGGGGCACAAACGACTGACTTTTTGGCGTATAAGTTTTGAACCCGTAGAATTTCTACAACATCAAGCCTGGAGTCTTCACTTTTTTAGTCGGGGAAAAGCCGGGTTCAAACAGCTGAGCTCCTGCTGCCCATTACTGCAGCCACGCTGGCGTGAATGAACAGCTGAAACTGACACACACACACACACACACACACACACACACACACACCCCACTGGAGGACTTTCGCTCCTTCACAACAACCTGACTGTCTGGTCTGCACACTTTAATTAACAACAGTGCAACAGAGTGAACGATATTGAACTCCAATTGCATTGCAATCGACAACCCCTTCCTCAACCACGTCACTGTCCGTTTTATCTGTAAACATATCCATGTAACCACTCAGGATGACAACCCGGCAAGAAACGGTCGAAGAGTGCGTTTCCATGATCAACTGATGTTCAGAATTTCCCCCAAAGCTTTCTTACTTACGCGTCCATCTGCTTGTTGCTAGGCAGAGTTCATAGAGCTGCATGTGAAACTATCCACGAACAAAGGACAACAATAAAATATTTGAGAAGCAAACAAATCAAATACTGAAAATGAACACGGATTTACTGGATGCATCGCGCCAGTCGTGCCAACACTAAGCTGTTGGAAGGACAAACCAAGGGGGTTAAATGGTTCTTGCTACTATGTCATAAATACAAAAGGCACAAAGACAAAGGACAAAAACAACTCAATCCGTCCAATTGGTCATAAAAGGCAACTCTGGAGTGTAAGAAATGCATATAAATGGCAGCTACCGCTCTCCTTTGGGGAATTGTGATGTAAAATGGACTTTTTAATGGCTGGCAGACAAATAGTTGCTTCTCTGGGGCGGCGGGTGAGCCCCATTAAGTGAAACAACCGAGTAAATCTGCAAATGTCAACGAGAAGTTTTGCACTTCTTGACAAAAGCTGGGCTCTCCTCACTGACCTGGCATTTTGTGGGGCTCGGGATACTTGAAACCGCATGCTTCAAATTCTTGATTCAATTTGACAAAAAAAAAAAAAAAACATCACATGTTACGACCATTATAATATCTACATATCATATTCTTACTTTCCAAGGTCGGTTTTCATGGCAGTGTTGGCTGTCGCCCAACTCGACTGAGAAGTGACTTCGAGTCGATGTAAACATGTTGGGGAGGAGGCGATGTGAAATAAATCAAGTTGAAAAATCAATATGGACTTGTAGTTTAAATGTCTTGCACGGCCAGACGCGGCCTTTCTCTTCCCGAAAAATGCCGCCGCTTTGCCGTCACACTCAAGTTTGACCTTTCTCATGCGAAGGGGGGGGGGGGGGGGGGGGGGCGTCAAGTGCACTGGAATAGGACACCGGCGGTGAGACAAAACCGGCTGGTCACATTGTTGTGCTGCATTGTCGTCGCTTCCAAAAGAGGGAAACGGTGTAATAACAACAAAAAAATTAGCGTGATTTCGGGATGGGCGAGCAAAGTATGTCAAATGTTCAGTCACTAAAACCACAACAACAACAACAACAACATGCACCAGCGGGTGTGGCCTAATTCGAAAGCCCGCTCAGCCGCTCCTCTTTGCTCGCCGCTCCGAGTGAAACAAACGCAGAAAAGCTTCTGCTCGTGTGAGCCTTTGGATGGAGTCTTAATTCTGCGACGAGCGACGAGTGACAGCTGCCAATGAATGATTCATGACGCCCATTGTGGCCGCGCCGTCGGGAAATGGATTTGACACAGCTAATGCCGGTCAATCCACATTTTTTCCCCCCGTATGACTAAAAATAAATCATTTAAATTACAAAAATGCACATTAAAAAACAAACAAACAAAAAAACAACCAAACCAAAAAAAAACAAACTCCACCATGTCCTTCTAAAATGCCATGTTCGGGTTTGCGGGAAATGATAACGCCATCTGACAGGAAAGAAGCTCCCTCGTCGTCCATTATAAATGTGAGCGATGCCCTGCAGCTTTCACACACGCTTCCCCTTTGGATTTTTAAAGGAGGTATATGCATCACCCATCCATCTGTTTGATAAAGATGAGGTGGCTCGGGCATCTCGTTAAGAATGCAGTCTGTGTGCCTCCCCGGTGAGGTATTCTAGGGACATCCCACTGGGAGGAGACCCCAGGACCCGCTGGAGAGATTGTGGAAAATTGCAGCATCTGGATTTCCGATGCCTTCTTTGGTGTGTTTGGGAATTTGTCACACCGCTGCTGCACCATGCTGGGCCTTCCAGTGGACACTCCTGGTGCACGTGACAATTTGGTGGCAGACAGTAGACTCGTCTTGAGCTAAAAAGCAGGTCCGAGTTGTGGCGCAGGTCGTGGAATGCTCTTCTGGATGGATTTGATCCAAGTGCAGACTGGATAGGGGCTCTTGAGGACCGGATTTGGACACCCTCTGCTTTATAACATTGTAATATTCAATTCATACATTGTCAGACATGGTCACATGATCGCGGGAGCGAGGCGGTCTACGAGTGCCCACTTCACAGCGGCCAACTTGATATCATCCGCAAGGGGAAATCTTGCTGTCCGTTTTGCTGCTTCCATAGGCAAGGCAAGGAAGTTGGCTGTGTTCACCCCCACAACGGCGCAAATGCCTGGGAACGAAAATAGGGTCCTGTATCTCCAGACTGGCCTGGAAAAGCCCGGCAAAACCCAGAGAAGCTCGACGGAGTGATGGCGGGAGGACGACGTCTGGGCTTCCCTGCTTCAGATGCTGCCACCGCAACCGCGGTCGTGTTACCTCGGTAACCACTTGCGTCTGTTCGTGCTTGGGGCAAGTCACACACCCAATTGACAGACTGACCAACAACTCAGGCGTGACCAGAGTATTCCATTATAGAAATACACTGCTGTGTTTTGACGGACAGCGTGCTCTCAGACAATTCTGGCCGCTTCTGAATTCCCGGCACGTCGTCAGAACACAAAACCTCTTTTGGAGATTGGCACGCATCTGCAAACCCCTTCATCTCCCGTGTCTTCAGATCACCGTCGGGCTGTAAACTCAGCCGAGCGTCACAGATCGCAATCGCCGCTTCCCCGGCTTCTATTTTAGGGCGGATCGTGTTTTACGCTGGCAAATGTTACATCATACCCCCCCCCCCCGAACCCCACCCCACCCACCCCCGTGCAACCTTTGCATTTCCCGCCTTTTGAAAAGATGGGATTTTATGATTCGACGGGAGCATTTGAGGTAAAACTAAGAAGTAATTAAAGGGGCTGCAAAGTAAGGATGGGCAAACCAATCTATTCATTGATTAAATGATCTTTTAGAATTTCGGTTGATGGCCCCTTGAAGCAATTGAGGCAAAATGGAGGCAAGCTTGTTGCCGCATAATAGAGGCTTTCTTAATCCGCTCTCAATTCGTTAAAAAAGTCCAACATGATGGTCATCTACTGGACGTTGAACTCTACTCAGCGTTCTTCGGTGCAATACAAAACCGAAAATGTTTTCAACAAACATTTCACTCAATCCTGATCCGCCGTTGAGAAATGTAGAGGACAAGTGCAAACGAGCGTTGGCGTTTGAGCCAAATAAAGAAACCGCGGCCCGCCGGCGTGTCGGAAAAACGTACGAAAAAAATATTCCGGGCCTGCTAGCCGGTAAGACACGCAGACCTCCAAAGAATGCCCAAGTAACACCTTGCCGTAAATCAAAAACGGCATTCGGGCTCCGGCGGGTCGCACGACAATGTGACATAATTGCAGCTGCTCCTCTTTCTTGATTATATAACAAACAAACGAGCGAGCAGCGTTTTTGGCCGAGCGTGATTATATTAGGGTTTGAATTGTCGCCGCTAAAACGAGGACGCTATGAAAACAAAGTTACATAACCCGACGGCAAATGTTTACCTTCCCCTAACGGAGATGGCCGCCATTTTGCCAAGAAAATGAAAAGAGTAACAACAACAACAACAACAAAATGGCTTCCGGTTGAGGTGATGCTGAGGTATGACGCTGCTTGAGAGAGCAGTTCCTCTCTGGAGGTCAGGGGACTCCAAACAAACTGCTGTGTCTGAAACATCCGTCCACACACTTTGTTCTGATTGAATAACTCGATTAGAACACACTCGCTCCCAGCGGGCTTCATTCTTCAAAGGTGTTTTCGTGCGTGTCGGGCAAAGAGACAAACGGTCATTTGTTTTCGAGAAAGCTCCTGTTTTGGTTCATACCCCCCCCCCCCCCCCCCCTCCCCGGCCCCTCCTCAAGGTTGGCAGCTCAGGAACTTCGTTTAACGCAATTTACAATGTCAACTTTCGCCACCCATGCGCCATCGTACTTGCTCATTCTCCCAAAAAGATGCTCCGATCACACATAAACATTTTTGGCAGGTGCAATGAACGAGTATTGAACGGATCGTTTTTCTGTCCTTCCGAAAGCATGTTTTTTTTTTAATTCATCAGGCGGAATACCTTCACGCAGGCGATGCTCTAGCTCGGGGGTCGGCGAGCCGCATGCGGCTCTTTAGCGCCGCCCTAGTGGCTCCCTGGAGCTTTTTCAAAAATATTTGAAAATGGAAAAAAATGAGAGAGGGAAATATATTTTAATATGGTTTCTGTCGGAGGACAAACATGACACAAACATTCTCAATATTTTCCAATGCTGTAAAAATGTGTCGAATAAATATTACATTTCAACATTTCTGTCAACGAAGATTCGCATCATAGCCTGCGACGCGCGTTTCTATGAGCAGGACGGGTTGCCAGGCAGATAAAAATCGTCGTTTCATGATATGCAGTAATTATCCCGTCGGACACTTTGGACACTGTTGGTACAATTCCACGAAGCTGACATTTTGCATAGGATGTATATCTATGTTTGGCCTCCCACTCTTGTTGCACATTCTGGGACGTAATACCCTTCATGCAGCCGCTTAAAAATACTGCATTTAAGAGGGACGGGAAATGTCTACAGACCTTTTCTTTAGATTTCCGCGTCGCCTGGAGAAGACGACTTCACTGACAACCTGATTACCTGCTATCATCTCCCACGTTAAAGGACAGAAGTTAATGGCTTCAGAAGAAGATCTTTGCCATGAGGACTGGTCCCAAAGTTCCTCCTGACCGTTGCGCAGGCTTCAACGGCAACTATGGCAATTTTGATCCAAAGATCTAATTTGGTTTGACCGACGTGATGACTTTAGAAAGATTAACGTAGGCAAAGTTCTGCTAAATATCCCGGGGACCAATATGCACACACCCAACGTCCAATAAGTGGAGCTTAACGAAGGATCGGATAAAGAGCTGGGCGGGATTTTAAAAAGGAAGCCAAACAGTGTCTTGTGGACAGTGTAAATAACCTACGCCACATCCTGATTATGATCTATGGAAAGCAAGCGTTCATATTTGCGGCTATTAAAAAGGTACAGCGAGCGGGCAAACAAGAAAACGCCTCGCCTCCGTTGACCCTGCGGGGAAGTGGATCTGTTTGTTGACTCGGGAGGTCACCTTCTGTTCTCATATCCAATGCAAGAATAACAAAGCGAGAGCGCAACGCACGTCACACGGTTACTCCCGTTTTTGCAGGTGGTTCTCAACGGGATTAAACGCACAACTGTGATGTGATGGGATTAAAGAAAGGGAAGAAACAAACGCGGAACTAATATGATCCAATCTGCTTTTCGAGTGTTTGAGGGCTTAAGAGACTCATCGAGACAAGTCGTTAAGTAGTTGAAATAACAAATGGAAGAGGGGCTCTTGCAAATCCAGCATCATGTTTTGGTTTGTACAGAAATAAAGATCAGACTGAATAAGCAGATGATAAAAGTTTGCATCAAAATTCCTCTTCCTTTGTTGTACTGTTCCTGCTGGGTTTCTTTCATTATAAATGTTTTGACTGTGCTTTTAAATCGATGCTGCTCCTAAATCTGTCTCGCACATTTTCCTTATGAAGTATATTTTCTATTTTTTGGTCAGTTTGGGAATGCCTGTCATCTTAAAAACTTTTGAATTAATTCCGATATTTCACTAGCAGTGGACGATGGACCCCACCGATACTGCCACGTGTCAACCCAGATGACGTGTGAGCGAAGTGGACTTGCTAACCATTATCCCGACATGCTGCCCTGTTCGTTATCGGGACGGACATCATTTCTAACCACACCCAAGGCCAAGTGTGAGTCTGTTCCCATGGAATCGCATCTTTGGCGTTTGCAGAGGACGTGGTCATGGGGGTGATGGTTCTCAGTCAAAATAGGAAGAATCACAACCTTGGTTGGCGTAGTTCTTGTCTCTCAGGGTCTTCTTTACAACGTTCGATCGACGTTGGTCATGAGCTTTGGGTAGTGACAGAATGGACACGGATACAAGTCTGGAAACCATCGGCCAGGGGTCTGGGATCACGCTTGAAGAATGGGTGAGGAGCTTCTCCAGATCAAGATACACTCGGGCGACTGGAATGGATTTTATGTTCAACCAGAATCAGACCTCGGGGCGGTTCTCAAACACACTGGCAGGACTAGAATATGTACCTTGCTTGGGAATATTTCGGTATCAACCCAGTGGAAGTAGAGGTGCTGTCCCCGCTACCAATGACGCAATGTATCAATTTAGCGATGCACTGATTGAAACTTCAGTTCGACCAAGAGCAAGAATAGTTCCTTCATCCTGGTCTAGTAAGAGACAGCAGGACGAGCATACTGAAGCTTTCTTATGTGCCGCAGGCTTTGCTATTTGGATCCAGGCTTCATAAATCGAGCTGCTGCCATTGTGCTATCATGTTTACATGACTTGGCGGACTCAAATATTGATGAAGAGAACTCTAGTGTATTGTCTGTAGATGCCATAAATATGTCCAGCTTGGGCTGCGGTAACATTTCGGAGAAAAGACAGCGGCGAGCGAGCCAATAAACACGTACGGGTTTCGATGCCAACATAAGTCTGCCAAAAAAATTTGAGTACGGAGGCGTGCCAAGACTTCATGCTCGAGTCTGTGTCTTGTGTAAGCACCAAAACCAGGCTGCGTGCTCTTGTAGACCCCTTTGCTAATGGAGAAGCGTCATCTTAAATTACACATAAAATGAAAATCAATCAGAACAATAATAAAAATTTACAAAAATGCAATATTAACAATAATAAGAGGAAGAAGCAGCAGAAAGACTGCACACAACTCGGTAAAATTCGCCTTGATGCTAACTGTTAGCGCAACACAACAAGTGTCTAGTTCCATAGATGTCAACAAGATGTTTTGCTCCTCCATGCACGCCACAAATCACCCTTTTGCAAATGAGTAAATGGCAAGATCCTGAACTCTTAATTGTCATTGTCGCTGCAATCAAACTCCAACCGAGAACTTCTGCACTCGACAGTGACCGATTCTCCACCGCGGAGTGGAGCAGTTCTCTTAAAGTACTCTTTAAGTATGGCCTGCCGTGGCGCACACTTGCATGTAAATGTCAGCAGACATTTCATTTCCTTGGCCCCGCGGGCGATGTGGCACTCATTCATTTTCCTCAACAGAGTTCAGGGTCTTCACTCTTGTTCTTGTTGTGACTGCTACAAGTTGTACGATTGCTCCACTATGTCAATCAATGTCAAGCAAAGAGACGAACTGACATGTGATGGCTACACTAAAACCGAGAGACTTTGCTGCACAGTGAACCACTGCCGTTCCGAGGATTTTTAAGCAATCTTTTTTCTGGGGTGGGGGTTAGCCCCCTGAAATTAAAAACCCTTCAGTGTAGTAGGTGCTGAGTGGGTGTTAGCAGTTACGAACTACCATAGCATCCATGCTAATTTCTGTTAGCCTGACTATGGTGTTTCACATTATTAGCGGTAAGCTAATGGCCATTCATTAGATGATATGGTTTCGGTGTTTAAATATGCAATGTCTGATTCTTATTTGTTTTGTGTCACTTTTACAGCAAACTTCAACTGTCGGCGAGCAATAAACAGGTTGAAGACCATCCATTTTTCCTCTTTGGAGAACGATGCGAGCGAGAGGTTCTCGTTAGCACGCAGTACAGCTCATAATTATGCCATACAATATTGTATCCATTTCTGGAGCGAAAAACATTTTTTCCTTCGTGGTTGATCACAGAGGGGAGGGGTGAGCAGTTTCACACATCACAAAGGGAGGGAGGGAAGGGGAAGAGAGACGATAGAGAGCAAACTCGCCAACTTGAGCATATTTAAACGGTGACTTTTTGGTAGGTAGATTAATGTTTTTTAAATTATTGACTTTAATTTAACATGCTACATTTTTTCCTCTCTTCATGTCACGCATATTCTATAGTTTGAGTAAAAATAAAATACTTTGTAAATTGTGTTCAGTAGGAAAAAAAACAAACCAAAAAATAACCCAAAAAAAACCAACAACAACAATTTTAGAGCTATCATTTTAATTCCATGTTTGTTCACGGGTATCATACAGTCAGAATCTAATATCAACACCATGCCTATGTGGAAAATATTGAACTGCGATACTTGGGGTCTCATTGTGCTTTCTGCCAAAAATTCATTTCACCATTCAGTCGGTCATGCAATCTGCGACGGTGTCCTCCCCAAAAAGGAGCGCAGGTGCAGAATTTCCAAACACATCACAAACTCTTTGCAGCGGAGTGAAGCAGTCGTGTCGCAAGGCAATTAGGCCCGAAATCTTATCACCTGCGCAAGCGGCAGCCGCGAGGCGCGCAAACTACTTCCCATCGCTCGTCGCGCAGCCGAAATGCCAATGTTCCCAAATCCATCGTCAAGGAAAGGCGCTGTGAGGACGTCTCCGCGATGTCATTAATCAATAGGATTCCTGCTCGAAAACGAAAAAAAAAAAAATGGAAGATGTTCAATTGAAAAATGCTGATTACTTCTCAAAATCTGTAGCCTATCAAATAAATCGGGCCAAATTTCAACAAAAGGCTTCCTGCATCAATAACACCTCGAGGTTTAAATGAGATCGTCTGAGGGCTGCAAGAACCGTGGTCATGTTTATACGAACGATGACTCAACACACACAGAGTTTAACATCACCTTTGACACCCCTGCTCTAACCCCTCTCCTTCCCACACTCACACCACACGCATAAAATATTCTGTGGAGATAGCTCAAGATGAGTGTTGCGTTCAGGGCCACTGCGGAACCTTGAATTTGGGAGGACGTGGAAAGGCAGATAAAAAAAAAAAAATCAGTGTTCCAGGACAGCATTTGACCAAAGTAGAGTCAAAGTTGACAAATGGAACTACTTTCAATTGAAAAAAAAAACCCCCAACAACAACAAAAAACGTTAATTCGGGTGCAGTGTCAATTAGTGGGCTTCAGCCAACAACCCGATTAGCTATTCACTGGTCCTTTATCAAATGGCTTGTTTCGAACACTTGTAATTGTGATTGATGAAGTCTCCGGGTGACTTAACTGGAACCAAATGCTGCTTCTATATTGTTTTATCGCCAGCTTCTGTGAGTTTTTTTTTCCCCCCCAACGATGCAATTATGATGATATACGCAATGTCAAACAAGGGAAGTACAAGAAATGTTGATGCGGTTAAAAGTGACGGAGCCCGGTGGCCGGGAGCGACAACTTGCTCTGCTCGACTTCACGGTGGCGGTTGATGGAAAACGCTGCCAAGTCACCGGCAGCCATCTCATTACAGTGAAACTCCTCTACAACGAAATCTACATGGGTGAAAATACCCCCGAGTGTGAAAAAATCTTCTTCTGCATTCACACCATGCCCACTTTCCTGTTTCAAATTTGCTACAGTGAAAAAACCCCTGTTGTGAAAAGTTTCTTGCTGCAAACATGATTTCATTGTAGAGGAGTTTCACTGTACCGCTGCGTCCCGCGTCCTAGACGCATAATTTTCCCGCCAGACGCACAGTTCCAAATAATGTGCGTTTTTGGGACGCAAGGAAATTTCCCAGTCAACGATCGCAGTTTGATCATCGCCGCCATTGTTGTTTTGATCTCGCGTTAAGTACTCTCGCGTGACGAGATTTCCGTTCTCGCGAGACGAGATTGGCGAAATCGGCCGTCACCACGCGGAAAGCAGACGATTGCCAAGTCGTGTAACTTTAAAAACAAGTGTTGCGAACAAGTATTGCGAAAGTTTCTTGCGGAGATATCACAGAGGAATCAGCTAAAGTTGGATCGTTTTTTGCGCTAATAATCTTGTATGCCTGAATTATTACAATTTTTGCAGCATTTGTTTATACAGTGAAACTCCTCTACAACGAAACCTACATGGGTGAAAATACCCCCTAGTGTGAAAAAAATCTTCATGCATTAATGTGTGTGTGTGTGTGTGTTTACATCCGAGATCAAATTTGCTACAGTGAAAAACCCCCTGTTGTGAAAAATTTCTTTGCTGCAAACACGATTTCGTTGTAGAGGAGTTTCACAGTAAGAAATAAAACTATTATAAATGTATCTTGTTGTTGTTTGTGTTATTATCATATGCAATTGAATAAGTAGACCATTTCAGAATTCGAAATTTGGGACTCTCTAAATGCATTATGGAAATCATACTTTTCTGATCAGCGAGTGCCTGGGACTCGCATGGCTCAAACTGTAAAATTATCACTGCACCTGCCTAATAAACGATGTCGAATTATTAAAATGAGTACGAAATTAGCACAAGGGAATCATCAGGTTCATTTTGATACCCGTACGTCCCCGCGTGGATATCGACGACAACGGAAGGAATGATCGTATTTTTTCTATTCAGAGATGATGGCTGACTTCTAGGTTCCAAAATGCCATTTTGGAACCACTTCATGATGTGGCCGCCACATCATCCTGATGGACAAATGATGCAGCACCAGAAAAGAAAATTAGGAGATTCCAGATGCCGCATTTTGGTGTGACTTGTTCTTGGTCCAGAAGGTTTTGCCTTTGGGCTAATTCTATTAAGCGGAACATAAAGCCCACATAGTGGCATCGGCGCTAACGTTAAGAACGGATTTATTTTGTGTTACTGCATTCTCTTTTTATGATTCTCCGCCGTGAGCTCTTTCCATCTGTCTTGTTTTTCACAGCGCGAGTCGTTAATTCGCGTTTGCAGGCATTACGCGACCTCTTGAGAAAAAGCGTTCAGCTGTCACGGGCGGCGAGAGCCAAGATTAAAAGACGGCAACGGCGGCGGACGGACGATCACGGCGGTCATCTCTTGAATTTTCGCGGTTTTTCGCACTTTATTTAAGCCAAGGCGCGTGTTCTTTTCACCATCTGGTGCTTGGAACACACACGATGAACAAATTGTCACATGTGAGGACCGGTGACATCGGTCCGCTTATCAATGTCGCTCGTGAAGAAACAGGCTCGGTGAACTAATTTGAGGCTCCGCGGGAATTTCTAAACAAAAAACAAAAACAAAAACAAAAAAAAAGAAACAGTTTGGTGCTAATTTAACCCACATGCAGTAATCATCCCAAAATTGGACATTTCGGACACTTTGGACGATTTTGGACTGTTGGACAAATGGACACCACAGACAAAACAGTGAAAATAACTCCACGAAGCTGAAGATTTTGCATAGGATGTATATCTATGTCTTGGCCAATTCCCACTGAATATTTTGAGGGGTTGAAAGTGAAAAAAAATGAAAAGTGAAAAAAGTTGTTGCACATTGGAAGAGGGACATTTTGGGGACGTAATACCCTTAAAAATACTGCATGAGAGTTAATGTTAATTATGCTAATTATGCTGTAGGGAGGAAAGGGGGGGGGGGTAAATGGTGTGGCGGCGTTTACAAATTAACTTGTAATATGATCAATACCACATTATTCAATCATAAATAAGACGTCAACATGGTTGTGGATGCGCCCATCACCTTAATTGATCCCTCGCCGACAGACTCTTATTGACAAATTGAGGCCGACTTGTTATTTACTAGGTGCTGACAGAGCCCGCCCAAGAGAGCAGTCGCATGTTAGACATGAATCAGAATTTCCAGAGCGAGAGAAGGAGAAAAAAAATGACGGAGGAGAAAAAAAAAAAAGTGGGGGGCGTGGGGGGGCGCTCAAAGAAATACTGTTTGAAGCTTATTCATGCGTGCAGCTCGCGGAGCGTTTGTATGGAAATGTGGGGAGTGAGTGGCGGCCCTGCAGGCTGTCTCTCAACTCCTCCACCTATCAAACAGCGTCGATGTTATGTGTCATGTGTCATGTCAACGGGAACATTTGTCGGGTTTGGTAAACAAAATCGAAGTTGAGTGGCAATCTTGGATCAATTAGTCAATCTGTTATATGTCGATGATCGGACGTCATTTGAGCAATTGGGTTGCGGACATGTTTTGGTTTTTTTTTTGGGGGGGGGGGGGGATTTCTTGAATCACCCTCTCTTGTCCTTGCCCGTGCCGTGATCTTTGCACTACAACACGTGCACACACGCGCTTGTATTATCTGTCGCGGTGCGTGCAACCGCTGTGTGCCGAACATACACGATATCTCAAGACAAACACGGAGTGGAAGCGCTAACGGCCCTAAAGTGAGCGCCTTATTGCCGCCGTGCGTGTGACAGCTTGATAAAGGTCAAACACCGTCAGCGTCAGGGTGGCACGCATGATTAGTTTGCAATTTAAAAAAAAACGCAAAAAATACATTTTCTTTGGTAATATACTGTACCATGTGACGACACTTAGCGATTACGATGTTAACAATCCGATAATTGTCTGAGATATTCGGAGGTATTATGAGAGAACGCCATCTGTGCTGTATCTAAATTAATGACCATCGAGGACCCGCACGATGAAGAATTGGAACTTTTCAATTTGCTTGTATGCAGATAATTGAGTCTCTGGGGGGGGGGGGGGGCTGCCCAGCCATCAAGTGGGAAGTAACTTCGTATATCTACCGAAAATAATAATAATAATAATAATAATAATAATGAAAACCATTTGTCCCGATAATTTGCAGTCTTCAGCAGCAGAATTGGAGGGGGAAGGGGGGTGGGGTAAAAAGAAAAACAAAGTAGAAAATGTGTCAGTGAGTGAGACATTTAGAATTTTGCCCGATTGTGACAGCGGGTGGGAGTGGTGTGATGTAAATGAGCTGAATAGTGACATCACTGGTCAGCAAATAATACACCACCGCCCCCCCCCGCACAGCAATTCCTGCGCCACGCTGTCTGAAAGCCTATCATGTCTAAGCCAAAAGGTAAGCAGAGCTGCATGGAGGGAAAATGCAACCCCCGCTAGGTGGCAAGGAACTATGTTGAAGTGTGGAAAAGAGCTTCATTAGGTCAAGCAATTGCCATGTCCAATTGTAAATAGTGCTTTGGCGCCATCTGGAGACATCCTGGTGTCAAGAAAGTACAGTCAAACCTCGCAGTTTTCGAAAGTCTCGGTTTTCGACCAAACATTTCGAGTTTTTTATGCCTCGGATGACAAACAAATTTCGGTTGTCGAACAAACTGAGCGCACTTGAATGCACCATTTGACTCCTCTCGCCTTCCTTATACGAGGAAGTGACGCTTCCTCGTGTTGCTTTCCATTGTGAGCAGACGTGTTCAGTCAACATTTTTATTTTAAAATGAGCGTGGTTTCGGTTTTCGAACAATTTCAGTTTTCCAACAGCCTTCTGGAACGGATTATGGAGGAAAACCGAAGTTTCTGTATTTTTAAGTGAGTTGAGGAGTTTCATTTCGAACGGGATTATGGCTTCACACAGAGGAAGGTTCGATTCCAGCTCCGGCCTCCCTGTGTGGAGTTTGAGGTTTCCTCCCACATTTTGGACTGCTATTTTTGTGAGTGTGGGCGTGGATGGTTGTTCGTCTCTGTGTGCCCTGATTGGTGGCAACTGATTCAGGAGTCCCCCGCCTACTGCCCGAAGACAGCTGGGATAGGCTCCAGCACCCCCCGCGACCCTAGTGAGGATCAAGCGGTTCGGAAAATGGATGGATGGATACTGCTTTGCCATCATCTTATGGCATCTATTGGCAATTAACAAAAACGTTTCACTTCTCGTGGCACGGCGGAGTCTCGATTTCCTGCAAATAGCGGAGGTTCACGACGGCGTAAAAAAGTTTCCGCGTTCCTGCTATATGAAATCAAATAAAAGAGAGCGACACCGCTCTATCCGGGCTAAAGGTCGTCGTCATTAGCGTGTATCAGCAGACGTTGGTCGGCCTCTTTCACTGAAGACATTGACTGGAGAATTTCATGCCATTGTTTTAATGATGGAAGCCAAAGGTCCGCGCGGTCTAAAGATAGCCGGCGCAGCTCGCTCCATCGCGGTCGGCGAAAGTGGATTAGGCGAGCTTCAACATCAAGACCGGCTCTAATGAAACCCAATGGGGGATGTCAGCCCGTCTGTCGGACCAGCTGACTCCTGTAAACTAGCAATCAGCGGCTCCTGCGGCTCTAGACGAGAAAAGTGCTCGAGTGGTGCCAGGCGGTGGCCGCGTGGCCTTGATGAAGGGGGCGGCGGGGGGGGGGGGGGGGGGGGGGGTGTAATCCTTGATGTTGTTTGGGACGCGGCAGCAGCTGAAGACAGCAACCCCGGCCGGGACAGCGCGTCTCTCAATCCGTCATAAAGTAAAGCGATGGCGACGTGTGACATCACCGCCAAAATCCGTTTTGCTGCGCCGTATCACCCACTTGCGAATCATGTCAAAGTCACAAGGTAAGCAGAGCTGCATCGAGTAAAGTCGGATGGCCAAATTAGCTTTTGGTGAGCGGCACATACTCGAATGCTCAGTGAGGTTTTCGCATGGCCGTGGTAGGGGAACAAGGTTCCCGCTCTTCCACTTGCTTTTTATTGATGGACTTTTTAAGGACTTTTGAGGGCTAATTTAGCCATTTTTGAAGGACTTTTTCTCCATTGAGCAGGGATTCACGGTGGAGTTCATGCCCGCTCGGCAATATGCGGGCTGAACAGAAAGCCACATAATCACTGAGCTGGTCTTCATATCATTGCTGCTAAGGAAGGGAACATCTTTATTTTTAGGGGAAATCCGATAACCCTTTATTTGACATCCATGTCAAATTTTCATTTTCCTACCTGTAATGGAAAAAAATTGAACTCATTGTCAAATAAACTACACTCAGAAAAATTTACATTTCGAAAATATAAAAATTTATTTTCGAATAAAAACAATTTTTTAAGGATTTTCATTGATTTTAGAAGCTTTCCCCGAAAAATTAAGGACAATGAAGAACATCATTTTAAACTTCTTTTTTATGGATTTTTATGAACTTTAAGGAGAGAGGAGAGCTTGTTTGGGAAGGTGACTATGCGCCACATACACACGGTGTACAGTAGTGTATGAAGTGCTGCACCCAAGAGTGAAAATAATTATGTTTGTTTTTTTTGTAACCGCCCACACCAGCACACTCACCAGCATGAGTGTCAAGATACTCACTAGCATAAGACAGGTGAGCTGTCTCAAAGATGCTAACGCTACTGTAATTCAAAGATGCTAACGCTACTGTAATTCAAAGATGCTAATGCTACTGTCATTCTTGATTCTCTGGGTTTTTTGGACAAAAGCATATCGCAGACATTTTACAAAAACACAGGAAGAACTGTGTCCAACTTGCACAATATTGTTTGTCTAATACAAACACATTTCTTAAACCAATAAATTGCCTTGTGTGCGCAGTAAAACGCTGAGCGATTGCTCAATAAACAGGCAATGTTAGCAGGTCCTTAGCCTGTAGCAACCCCGATCAAATACCAAAAACTCACACGTGGCAGCAAGCGGTGTCATTTCCATGTGGCAGCAAAGTGGACAAGTCAGTGCTCGATATCAATCACCGAATCTCCAACTGCAGCGAAAATGGAAAAAGCACCTTTCTTCATCGAGCTATGCTAGCGATGTAAACTGACCGGCAAAACAATTCCACCAGCAGCAGGAACGCAAGCACAATGTTCAAGTGTCGAAGCGTGTTTACTTTTGTGACATTTTGGTTTGGCGGTGTGCCGTGGTGGCGATTCCTCTCCTGTCCAGTAAGCGGACCACTATTTAGCCCCCCTACCCCCACCAACCTTGCATTTGGAGGGTGAATGTCAAAATGAGGAGCAATGCCAAAGTGTCGCTAAGTGCGACAAGACGCATCCATCAAACCCGGAACAGTTTGCCTTCTTGTCCTTTGTAGCCGAGTCTGCGGCGGGAAGGTCCAAATAAACACATTCCTGCACCACCTCCAACAGAACAGACACACACACACACACACGCACGCGTGCGCACAGACACACACACACACACACACTCCACTCACATTAATAAAATGAGGTATAATACAGTTGCATTTTTTTTCTTCAAATATTTTGGGTCTTAACTTGTGTGCAGTACAGTTTTAAAATGTAATTCATTCATTATGTAAGTACGGTCTTTTTTTTTTCACAAATGTAAAATCGGTGTTAATGTCTAAACCGCGCTTAAAGTTGTACAGCCGTTGCCTTGTTTTTGATAACGCTTAGGCTGACTACACAAAAGTATTTTGGTCATGATGGTGGTGCCATTTTATTGATTTATTTTTAGATTTTAAGCAGTACTCTAAATGACGATTTGGGAGTGTGTGTGTGTGTGTGTGTGTGTGTGTAAAACGCTTCATGTCAACCCCCCCAACTGGTGAATAACTGCGGCAATTGTTGTCAGGGGGAAATATTTGCACCGGGATACACACTGACACACACACACACACACACAACACACACACACACACACACGCGGATGCCATTGCTTCTGCTCTTCGTCATCACCATCGTCATCATCCTCATCCTCATCACCACACACCATTGCTACAAGGTAAAAACAAGCCCAGGGCCACTTGCGAGGGAAAAGGAGCGATCAATTCCCGGCAACAAGCGCGTGGCCATGTACGGACATCACAAACAAACAAGATTGCAAATCTATGGAACGATTTGCCATGTAAGGTAATCGCAATGAGGCTTGTCGTTTTCCTCCTTGTTCTTCTATTTTATTTCGTTCCTCTCGAATAATAATAAAATAGGCTATTGGGTAAAGGGCTGACATCACGAGTTGGCCAAACTTTTACAAAACAACGACAGCATCGAGCATCGTCTGCCATTTTTTATTTTTTTTTTTCGCAACTTCATTGCACATCACGTAACTTTCCCGAGTCCATCCACTTACCTTGCAGACATCGGCTGCTGCGCACACAAATGGCACGGGGAGCGACAATCCAAAAAACAAAGCAAGCCGGGTTCGGCAAGGGGGGCCCGCGGTCCAAGTCCGCTGGCGCCGTCCCGAGAAAGGATGAGGAGGATGAGGAGGATGGGCGCCTTCCGCCGAATCTCTGAGCCGCGCGCGTTCGGAGGCAGGCGGGCGAGTAAGTAGCGAGCGTGAGCGCGCGCGCGCGCGGGGCGTGTGGAGACAACACAGGCAGGAGGGATGTCCAAAAAAGACGCACGCACTCAAGCAGAGGAGGCGCGCCAGGATTGGACAGCGAGGCGCTGACTCACCGGCAGGTGACTCCTCCGCCAGATAAATAGTCCGCTCGGTGGTTCTCCATTGAGAACACTTTCAAGACGCCTTCCTACCAAACGTCCTTTGACGGGGAGAACTAAAAAGAAGTGACGTCATTTCAGCGCCAGGGAAATTGAGGCAGCCATGACACCCGCGGTGGGCGATTCCGGTCCTGGAAGGCCGCTAGCCTGAATGTTTCCCATCTCTCCCTGTTGCAACACACCTAATTCAAATGATCGGATCATCAGCAAGTTCTACCGAAGCTGGATCTTGAACTTGTTCGTTTGAATCAGTTGTGTTGCAACAGGGAGAAATGGAAAACACGCAGGCTAGCGGCCTTCCAGGACTGGAATCGCGCGTTCCGGCATTACTCGCCGGACATACCATTAGGAACACTTTGATCATTTTACGTCTCCGTCGGGCTTTTTTTCCTCACCGGTTGTGGTTTTCGCTTGACCTTGAACTCGGTTTTAGGTCTCGATGGCAGTAGCAGAAATGCGCCGCATCATACCCTATCCTCCCAATTACCCCGTAGTAAGTGAAAGCTGCTTATAAAAACAAAATAAAAGAAACTATCTAGAACTATTCAAGATAAACTCGGATAAAACGGCCATTCCCAAAAATATTGACTCTACTGTTTTGACACTTGCCCGGGATGTAATTCAGGTCCCAAAGCCAATGTTTGAACACATTTTTTTTTTTAATAAATAAATATGGGACCGGGGCTAATCCTGACAGGAATGTGTGTAAGCCAATTACAGCTGCTTCTTGTGCAGGGACCTGAGGAATGGAGCCTCGCAGTTTCCTGTTCAGCCTCACTGCGCGCTTCCTGTTTTACAAACACACACACACACACATTCAGTGTGAGAATGATGTCCCATTCTTGCGTGCGTGTGTGTGTGATGGCTATGCATGTTTATAAAATTACATAAAGCGGCGTAAGCGAGGTGAGAAAGGGGTCAAACAGACGTGGATCTGGTGAGCTGCTACTGTTGCCAATGATGCCGATAACGCGTTACTTCAGTCGCAAAGTACTCGATAACGACTCAACTGCCAATGTCAAAAAAAAAAAAAACTCAAATCGACAAGAACGAGTTTTGCCAGATCGATGAGAGTCAGGAAGTGCCGGCCAACGGGCGGGCGGAGGCGGACACGGTCCGATTGAGATAAACTCACCCTCATTCTCCAAACACGCTCCCTGGGTCCGAGCTCGGCGTTGGCTTTCCTGCAATTTCACACCGTCTGACTCCGGCGAGAGCCGCGTGAACACACTGATAACCGAGGCGCCCGCTCCAAACTCACCTTGATGGCGTCCCTTCCTCCTCTGCCGCCTTCGCCCGAGTCGCCAATCTCTGGAGTGTCAACAGAATATCAGATAACCGGCAAATAAAGTAGGCGGAAACTCGGCAAGAAGTTTCGGTCTGCGTGATACTTAACCTCCAAAAAAAAAAAAACATGGAGGAGGATTTTTGTCATGTTTATTCAATAGGATTATGGGCCAAATGTATCGCGCCCGCCAGCCCACTTTCTCCCAAATCCCAAAACGTGCTTGTCAATTTGTGTGAATGTGAACCGTTGTTTGTCGATACATGCATTGCGATGGACCGGCGACCGGTTAACGACAGAGGTGGGAATAAGTCAAATATGTGCAAGTCCAAAGTGACTCTGGCAAAAAATTAAGCAAATCGAGTCAACAATGAACTTTAAACGAGTTGTCACTTGGGCTAATCAAGTCTTCAAAAACAAGGAGACTTGTGGTCTTTTAGTAATAATAAATAAATAAATAAAACTTATTTCTTTACTTTTAAATGTCTTAAATTCTTCATCCTTCTTTGCTTTCAGATATCGTAAATTATTTTGTTTGCAAATGCCTTTAAATTTGTATTTTCAACTGTGTGAAGCACATTGAGCTAGCTTGCGTAAGAAATAGGCTACTGTATATAAATAAAGATGCCTTGCCTACCTCAAAACAAAACAAAATCGCATTGGAATTGTGATCGCAATTTTGAGAAACAATCATCATTAGATTTTCAAAATTGTTCGGCCCAATTTTTTTGGATGGCATTGATGAGTGCCAAGCACCATCAGTCACGTCACACAGACAACGCAAGACCTCAGTTGCCCGCTTCAAAGCGTGCGCTTCTATTTTTCTTTGGCTTCGTCCTCATTTGAAGAAGTAGCTTCAACAACGAGCGATGAGGGATGAAAAGAAAAATAATATCTCAAGAAATAATACTCCACTCGAGATGAAGTCACCCACATTCAAAGCTATTGATACTCCAGCCTGGAAATCCAAGAGTACGTTAAAACCACTTAGTGTATATAAGCAATTTTTTTTTTCTTCCTTTGCGCAGCATCAACTAAGATTACTCAGGGCAGCAATCACAATTGTGCATTAGCGCTCGGCGATGTGGTCTGTTCTGTGTCCAGGCATGAAGTGATTCATCGATTCATTCATTCGTGTTGAAGGCCAGCTGAGGTTTGCACACGGACGGCCTGCTTCAAACTTTATGAAGGCTGATTTCTGCAAGTGAATAAATATCTTTCCTAGAATCCTCAACGGCATGTGGAATATATTGTCACTGTTGAAAAGCACTTTTTTTATTTTTTTTTTTAGCTCAATTCATTTGCTTCTGGGAAAATGAGACGTGCCCCCTCGCACTTATAATGTGTTCATACTAGTGTGCATTTTGGCACCTGGATCAAAGTCCGACGCATTTGTCTGGCAGTTGGAGGAACACGTAGCTTTCTTGGTGTTAAACTACACCTTGAGCTTTTGGGGGCGGAAGCTAATTGTGTGCGCTCAAAATGCTAATTTGTACCCGGGAAGTCATAATTGGTGGTCAGGAAGTAGCTGCGACTCCATACCGGACGGGTGGGTCAGCAAATCGAGCGCACCTTCGCATGATTTCAAGACGAAGACTATGTGTTAAGAGTAGCGGTGAGCAAACTTTTGGAATCTGAGAACTGCTTCTTGGTTACCGATGAATGTGAATCGCGATTCGTTGGATACACACTTTGGAAAGAAGCCATTTGCTCAAATGACCAAATTCAGCAAACGTCACTTCCTCGTGTAAGGAAGGCGAGAGGAGTCAAATGGTGCATTCAAGTGCGCTCAGTTTGTTCGAGAACCAAAATTTGTTCGTCAACCGAGGCATAAAAAAAATTCAACATTTTTGGTCGAAAACCGAATTGGACGAGAACCGAGACGTTCGAAAACCGAGGTTTGACTGTACGTAGCATCGACAGTCTTACGCGAAACGTAGCGGCTAAAGCTACGCAACAAACACGGGGGAGTGTAATTCCGTTTTCATGACAGGTTATTGACAAGAACAGAATAAGAAAAGTCACTCACCGGAAGAACATCGCAAATTGGGAGGTTCCGGTTCGAGATCAATGTCTGGGGGAAAGCACTGGGAGAGCAATCAGCCGGTAATGGGATGGAGGCCAACAATCTGCGGCCGCATTGTGCTGCCGAGAGCAATCACAATCAAAGAGACTTGAGGATATCGGAATTGTTTGCTTCCCATGTGAACGGAAAGCTGAGGCAAGACTGAAGTCCACCCGTGCGCCTCTGGAAGTGGAAAAGGAACGGCGGAAAGCCTCTGCGAATTTAGTCGAGTCGGGACACAAATGAAAGAAACGCAGGCATGAGGCATTTGCTAAGTGCAGTGTGAAAAGGCCTACATTGGGCAAATATGTGGGTGGGATACGCATACACTTATTTTGAATATCTTGACCTATTTTTTTTTTTTTTAGTACAAGAAATTCCACACAAGACAAGGATTTATTTTTTTTCCAAAATCCAATAATCTTTAAAATGTGATCAAAAGAAGTGTGGCTTTGGCGTGGAATGCATTTAATGTGTAAATTATTCACAGCATTTTTATTTTTTTTAATTCCAGCAACCATTCAAGTTTGCTATTCATGTCAGAATTGGTAGCAATTACTGCATGTGTACAAAAAAAATTTTAAACGCAAAGAAACACTCAAGTCCGTTCAGCCTCGGCCATTTCAGTCCATCAAAACATCGCTCAGCATCCAAATGCAATTTCCATCTCGGCTTTTCCCCCCCATCAAGCCACTTTCGAACCTCGGCAAGATGTCCAATTCCTCTTCATTAAATCCGATAAAAATCCAAGCAGCTGCACGAGCCCATTGAGGAGCACCCGGACCGCCGGGCCCCACCGCTCCGCCGGACCATCTGCCGCCAGTCGGCATGTCGGTACAAAAGGCAACATGAGCCAGAGTTTCTCATGATGGTGATGATGATGATGATGATGCTGATGGAGGAGCCATGAGCTAATGAATAAACATCATCAGATCACGCCTTTTCCAAACAACCAGCTTGTAAATTATCTGGTGCGCTCTCTTGATTCGCACGTGATCCTCGGAGTCAAACACGGCCAAACCAAGAAATCCACTTTGGAAGGCAGCCCCTTAGATGTGTGCAAACAAATGCAAACACACATACAGGAACACACGAAAGCATCAACACAAGCACACAAAACCATACACGAATAAGCAAAACAACAACAACAAAAATGTGGAAGATCACAAATATGCACATACAGTCGCAACACAATCAGCCACACACACTCACAGACCCAAAAACTCACACAAGGACAAAAACACACTCAAACACACACAAAGCCTTTGTGGGGACCTCAAAGGGGCGTTTTTCTCCTGGAGGCGCAATAATTCGGGCTCACCCAATCTGACTTGCCAGTGAGCGACTTGGGGATTTGCATTATGCCCGTCTCAAATGTTTCAGTCCATAAGTCGCCCAAAATGCCGTTTCACTGCCATGGAAAGCTCAGCCCGGTGTCCTCCCGGGGGCACGAGTGCGCACGCTTGATAAACAACGAGAGTGCCGCAGTGAGGAAAACCAAAGCAAAAAAAAAAAAAAACAAAAAAAAACATGAGGGCATGGATGGATGGCATGCGCAAGGCCCATTGGAGAGTTTTCAGGCTTTCTATGTGGTGCGTGACGGCCAAGGCCCCAAAAACCAGAGGGTAGAATCTTGGCTGAGCTCTGCCACGGACAGCCAAACGTTGACATGTTTGAAGAATAACAAAATAAAACCAAGCTAGAGATCCAAGCGATGAAGAAGCGAGGTGAAGGAATCCATCCGTCCATCCATTTTCTGTATCGTGTGTCCCCATGAGTGTTCGCGGCTGAGCTGGAGCCTATCCCAGCTGATGTCGAGCTCGGCCTGGACTGCTTGCCAGTCATTCACAGGAGCTACAGTATATAGACCATCAACCCAATCATCCAATCTTTTTTTAAAGCAGAACCTCACATTTTTTGAGGCAAATATGGTGTTCCGCCCTCGCCGCGTCCCCGTTGCGGCTAGACAGACAGACAACTCCCTTCAATGACCACACCGTTGATATTTCCAGCGAGTCCAGAAGGTGTCAAACTGGAACAAACACAACACAGAAATCACTTAGATGTTGTTTGAAATGAAACGTGACAAAACAATGTGCCCCACTGGTCCGACATGTAACGAGCGCGGGGCTATGCTAGTGTAGCTAACGCTAACGAGCTAATGCGCTAACGTACTAATCGCTGTGCATAAATGCGAACTAAACAATTTGGAACGCCCCACAAAATGTAAATCCACAGTGAACACACCCCACAAATTGCAGGACCGGCCAGACTATGAAAAAAGTGGAATTTTCATTCAGGGAAATACGAAGGAACTCAGGAACTGGCGCAGAGCCGCCCCTGGCGTGCTCCCTCCTGTCTCGCACACGTCTACCTTGATCTCTTTGCACTGAGACAATCCGTTTAAGCGCTGATTAATTTCCCTTTTGCTCCGCACATCTGATCCCGGTCGTTCGGATCTTATTCGCTTGGCGTGCGGGAGTAATCGGAAGCATCACAGTCGAGCTTACGCCGGACGGACGAGCGCCGCATCGCCGGCGGATCACTGCAGCTTTGATGGGCCGAGAGCCAGAACTCGGCTCGCCGTTCTTCGAAAAGGCACCTGGATGAGTGATGGACGGAAAATTTCTGGACAGCAGATCCCGACCAAGAAAGCAAAAACAAAAAGCCCAAATCTGCCTGAATATGTCTGAACTTCGCAAAATCAAGCTACAGCTCGCAGAAGTCCAAAATAGACTTGAGACGTCCCCTTCTCGCGCATGAGTGCCCATTTTTCTTTTATTACTGATGCAACGTCAAATACGATGATTTGAAAGAGAACTACGGAGGGCACTTGACAGTGCTCGGCCCGCCGATAGTTTGACTCAGCCCCCCCCAAACGGAGACGTCTTCATGAATTCTTAATGCTGGGATGGCTTTTGAGTCTTGCAAGCTGGCAGACGCGCAGCCCCAAAAAGGCTTACATGCTCAGCGGCTTCCTCCCACTCACTCCCCCCCAAAAAAAGGTTTAAAAAAAAAAAGTGGTCCACTACAATAATCTCACTTGGACAAAAAAAAAAAAAAAGACGTGTAAAAGGTTGCTGGCTAGTCACTGTCACAACCTTGCCACTTCCATAACACGCATAATCTCGTTGAAAGTTGAAAGGGGGAGTTTCCGAATCTTGGAAATGATCAAACTTTGCGCCTACGTTAGATCTGATTCCATGAGGTTATTTTCTTAACCCCCATGCAGTAATAATCCCAAAATTGGACATTTCGGACACTTTGGACGATTTTGGACTGTTGGACAAATGGACACCACAGACAAAACAGTGGAAAAATAACTCCACAAAGCTGAAATTTAGCATCGGATGTATATCTATGTCTTGGCCAATTCCCACTGAACATTTTGAGGGGTTGAAAGTGAAAAATAATGAAAAGTGAAAAAAGTTGTTGCACATTGGAAGAGGGCCATTTTTGGGACGTAATACCCTTCATGCAGCCGCTTAAAAATACTGCATGAGGGTTAAATTGGTCAAAGCCACGGCATCGCCCGAAAAATGTTTGCCACACCCTAAAATGGCGGACTTCCTGTCACATGCACCCAATTTTACGGCAACTATGTTGAGATCCCCCGAAAGGCGATTTCATGACCAGAAGAAAAAAAACGGCGGATGCCACCTGCAGACAAAAAGTCTGACGTTGGATTTGCCCCTCGAAAAATGTCGCCGGAAATCTTTCCGAGTTTGTCCAAGTCAAGCGCGACAATAAAACCTCACAAAATTGTTTTCAAAGGTGTTAATTGATGTGCTTCCTGTCTTGTTTTCTTAATTGTGTCTCATTTGTTTGTTTATTCCAACTCCTTACTCTTAAAATGTGACTAAACTTCCTTGAGAAACAACATGTTTGCTCGCAATCATCGCTGAACCGTGCTTAGAGAAAAAGAACAACAACAAAAAAAGACTTTTTTTTGGGGGGGGAGGATTCTAAAGTGGCATCCCGAGCAAACAAATATGCCACAAACAGTCCCGGGCGCAATGTTTGGGTTCCCTTATTAGGAGGACAAAAAGATAAGATGCGCTCTCTGCAATTTGGGACGCGCAAGCGAGCGAGCGTCCCAATTAGCGCAACGTCGGGTGCTTGGCATTCTCATCTCCTCCTGTGCCAATCATCATAACGCAATCTCAGCAGACGCATTAAGCCCAATTTACCGCCACGCACAAAAGAAGTCGCATCACGCGCAGGGGGGGGGGGGGGGGGGGGACTTCGGCGTTGACAGGCGGTTATCGTTGACAGTGTATTTTTTAATTTGATTTTTTAAAAATGTTTCTCTTGAACTAGCGATTAGCTCGAATACACACGCTGATAATCGGGTTGAGTTTCAGGAATCGAACCCACCCGCACTGGCTATTTACGTCAAAGTCAGTCAAAGCTTGACGATCAGATGTCTCTGAAACACTCACAGATTACCGCAGCAAAGTGATTACCCGGTGGTGTGCGGTGCGTCAAGAGTGATTTTCCTCCCTGATGTGCTTGGAAAACAATCCGACCAATAATTGTAAATGTTAAATCTGTTCGTTTTTTTTTTTTTTTTTTACGATCCAATTCAAAGTCACTTAGGAGCACTTGTGATGCAAGGAATTTTTTTTCGTGGTTGTTAAATCCTGCAAATGAAATGGCACCGAAAAACAAGCGGGGCACATGCATCGATATTTTCAAATCAGGAGTGATTTTTAAAATGCGAGACATCCGAGAAAAAAACCCCCATATCATTGATTGTTTAACTGCGCAAGACATTTTCGGCCCCTTCTTTACCCGACCACGTGGAATAATATATCAAGACGTACCTGGACTACCTGGATTCTTAAAAAAATAAATAAATAACAAACAGTCTTGGCATTGAATGACTTAAATGCGAGGTTGTACACATACGCACAAATTGACAATGTGAAATTTGAGTTTTCAACCCATTGTGTGAATTTTTACAATACAGTCAAACCTCGGTTTTGGAACGTCTCGGTTTTCGACCAAAAATGTAGATTTTTTATGCCTCGGATGGCGAACAAATTTCGGTTCTCAAACAAACTGTGCGCACTTGAATGCACCATTTGACTCCTCTCGCCTTCCTTACACGAGGACGTGACGCTTCCTCGTGTTGCTTTCCATTGTGAGCAGACGTGTTCAGGAAACATTTTTATTTTCAAAAGAGCGTGGTTTCGATTTTCCAACAATTTCGGTTTTCCAACAGCCTTCTGGAACGGATTATGGACGAAAGCCGAGGTTTGACTGTACTTGCGTGTAAAAGGAAACCAAAAAAAAAAAAGAAAAATCACATTTGTATTAAAACTACAAACTAAATGTGAATCCCCCTCTGGTGCGGGTGTCGCCAGACCAAAAGGAGAGTTCCGGTTCATCAAGAAAATGAAGCCCCACTTGGACTCAATATAGCCGCCCTGGCAAAAGTGGGTGGGGCCTATCTTTCTTGATCCATTTTCAACACACGCACGCTATCAAGACAACTGCGAGCGTATTTAAAAACACACAATAAATCATTGAAGTCGATCGATTTTGGATGATCTCGTGGCCATTTCTTACGGGTCACCTCCCAAAAAAGGGTTTTTATTTTCCCCGTATTGCCTCTGCTGATTAAACGGGAGACATTATTCCGGGAGTTTGTTTTTTTTCCCCCCAGAATAGTCGGAATGAAAATGTTCCCGTGACGGAGTCATTGTTAAACAAGGCACATAGCATATAATCAACTTGCAACGGGATGAGGACGCCAGCCTGGTGCATTAGCAGCCTGCGGGCCTACGTTCGATGCAAAGAAGCAAAAAAAAAAAAAAAAATCTAATTAAATGAAATAAAATGCGGATGAGCGTCATGCAAAGATGGCAAATGTAAAATTTAAAAAAACAGGATGTGAATGGACTACAAAGTAAAAAAAAAAAAAAAGATGGATAAATCTCAGCAGCTTCACAACACACACACACACACACACACACACACACACACACACACACACATCCTAATCAGGAATTGATTGCAAAACCAACAAGGATGCCACACACACGCACACACACACACACACACACATCTTCACCAGGTTGTGATGTGATGAGGTTTTTGTTGTGGTGTCCACCCGAGTGGACAAAAAAAAAAAAAAAAAAAAAAAAAAAGTGAATGCACTTGATGACAAATTTGTCTCTGAATGCAGTCAATCAGATAAATTGCAGCACACCGCCGTCCGCAGCGACGCAGCAAAATAATCAGCTGGATGGCTTAATAGAAAGTATTGGTCAAACATGGTCAGGAAATGACTAGCACATGAGATGGGGGAGGGCGGGGTAGGGGGTGGGGGGGGGGGGGGGGGGGGGGTCCCAAAAAGCTTTTTGTGATCTGATAGTATAAATATATTTCATGCAAATGGCCCCATATTTTAACAAGATCAAAAGAAACCCGAGTTTGATTTTCAAGTCTCACCAGAATGCAAAATGACATTCGCTCACAGTGACGAGGAATTGTGTGCGCAGCCTGCAATTTCCAGCAAATACAAATAAGTGCACCAACTGGAAAGCACAATTGGACTTGGAAAAAAATAAATAAAAAAATTCAAGAGGAAGGCTGAAAAAAGGCCGCCGCCAAAATCACCCTTCAAACGCAGCTCCTTCTCCGTACTTGTGAAGAAAAACGCTCCCCAGAATCGCTGCTGTCCTTTATTATCAGAGTGAACAATCGGAATGAGTGAAGAATCAAAAAAATAGCAATAAAGTGTTCACGCTTTGAAATTCAATTTTCAACCAAAAATTGCGATTTTTTTATGCCTCGGATGCCGAACAAATTTCAGTTCTCAAACAAACTGAGCGCACTTGAATGCATCATTTGACTCCTCTCGCCTTCCTTCCACGAGGAAGTGATGCTTCCTCGTGTCGCTTTCCATTGTGAGCAGACGTGTTCAATAAACATTTTTATTTTAAAAAGGGGCGTGGTTTCGGTTTTTGAACAATTTCGGTTTTCGAACAGCCTTCTGGAACGGATTATGGACGAAAACCGAGGTTTGACTGTATTTTCAAATCATGTTTGCGAAAATCTTGTTCTTGTTAAAAAAATGTCTTTACTTTGCTTTTAAATCTCTTTCACCCTGTAACTGCTTTTAGACGTCGCACTTTCACAACAAATATCATCTTTAGGACTAAAACCTCTCTGGTTCGCGATGAACACTTAGGCCTACTATGCTACTCTCTCCTAATGATGGCCATGATAAAAGCATTTGGAGAGCTAATGACTTTTTAGCTAGCAAAATAATCATAAAAAAAAAAATTAGAACCACCGCTATAGATCACAAGAAAGAAAATGTGTAGCAAGCCAGAAGATATGAAAGACAAATTAGGAATATTTATAAAGTGGATTAGAGGATTTCAGCGGCAAGCGCTTATCAGATGCGCTTCCCCCGCACGTCGAGTGTGAATTTGGATCCGCATTCCCTTCAAGGAAATCGGGAGATTAGCGTCAAGTCATGAGCCGAGTCGAGCTTTGACGTGCGATAACATTGGCACGATAACCTCGCCTCACTCAGCAGCCCCTCCGTGACCTTGAAAAAGGGGGGGGGGGGGTAGCTAGCAATGGCCGGCTAACACGGCTACCTCCATTCACCGCCACACGCAATCGATACAAGATGATCGTTGATTCACAGAAGCTCAATTTTTTTCCCCCCCGCAGACCGTTTGGCGCTGACGCACTGCGCCCGGCGAACAGATTTTAATGAGACACGTTGAAAAAGAGGCTAATTTTGTGAAAGGCTTGGGAGAGGCACAAATCGGAGCTCGGGACTTGCCGACAAGAAGGCATCAAAATATTCTTATTTTCCTCCTCCAGTTCCGCCCGACTATCAGACGTTATGGATGGAACATGAAGAGCTTGAAAATAATTCATTACCCCCCGAAAAAAAATTATGAGGGACCATTAATGTCTTCTTATCGTGTTTCATCCAAAAATTGCAGCACGGCGGCTAAATTGATACGAGAATTGACTGCCTGGTGAATGGGATGAAATGGGGCCCCATTAAAATGAAGTCGTTTCCCGTTTCAAATGGAGTCATTACTTATATGGGGGGGGGGGCGTCATCTATTGGCGGTGGGAAGCGGCAGTGGGACCGCAGGAGAAGTGAAACTCCATCTTGGTCGACCACTGAACTCAGCCTATTCAGCTGTATTGATGCTACGTACAAGCGTGTGGAATTATTTCAACTAAAATAATAAAGAAATAATTTGACAAGTGAAATGGAAACAGCAAAACAAAAAACTGCTGATTTTGAATCCTTTCTGGTCTGTCAGGATATGTCTTTTCGTGAAACCCGTCCAGGGCGCAAAAAATGTTGGGGGCCACTGTACAGGGACGAAAAATAGCAAAGATGTTATTGACTTCAACCCTATTGATTAGTGTATAGTAGACCCCCTCCACCCCCCATACTTGTGGTTTGCATATTTTCCGGCTTTTATATTTACATTTTTCCCTCAATGTGTTTAATAAGTGTTTTTCTTGTTTTCCCCTGTTTATATGTCCAGTCAAACCTCGGTTTTCAAACGTCTCTGTTCTCGACCAAATCGGTTTTCGACCAAAAATGTCGATTTTTTTATGCCTCAGATGACGACCGAATTTCGGTTCTCGAACAAACTGAGCGCACTTGAAGGCGTCACTTGACTCCTGTCGCCTTTCTTACACGAGGAAGTGATGCTTCCTCGTGTAGAGTTACATTGTGAACAGACGTGTTCAATAAAGATTTTTTTTTTTAAAGAGCGTGGTTTATGACTGTATATATATTTATTTATTTCTCTTTAGGGGGTGCTCCTCCCCCCTAAATGCATTTCAATGGACAACAATTGGGTGGATTTTCAGTCTTTGCAGGCCGGTCCAAATAGTGGGAGTCCATTGTACTACTACTACAGTCAAACCTCGGTTTTCGTCCATAATCCGTTCCAGTTGGAAAACTGAAATTGTCCGAAAACCGAAACCACGC
The DNA here is from genome assembly GCA_018466805.1 of Hippocampus abdominalis. Lineage (NCBI taxonomy): Eukaryota > Metazoa > Chordata > Actinopteri > Syngnathiformes > Syngnathidae > Hippocampus > Hippocampus abdominalis. The sequence goes on from CM031702.1 coordinate 2,436,852, forward strand.
TTTTTAAAATAAAAATGTTTACTGAACACATCTGCTCACAATGGAAAGCAACACGAGGAAACGTCACTTCCTCGTCTACCCGACGAAGCGTCACTTCCTTGTGTAAGGAAGGCGAGAGGAGTCAAATGGTGCATTCAAGTGCGCTCAGTTTGTTCGAGAACCGAAATTTGTTCGTCATCCGAGGCATAAAAAACTCGAAATTTTTGGACGAAAACCGAATTGATCGAGAACCGAGACGTTCGAAAACCGAGGTTTGACTGTACTACTACTACAACAACAACAAAACCAAACAAAATCTTCAGTCATTTCCCCCCCGACTTCACACATGCTCTTTTTGAGCCAGCCATATAATTCTGCACGGCTATGGGTGGGAATAAAAAAATGTGTGACTTCCCAAACCGCAGTGGCCTAAAACCTCGAGTGAGCCAATTTGCCATTCTCAATTATTTAAAGCGGCACCTGTCTCCTTTCGCATTTCAGCGAGTCAGATCGTCACGTATAAAATCCTGCACATGAACTCAGCTGCAGGCAACCACCAAAAAAATACAATATAAATAAATAAATAAGGTGCAGCACTGGACGAGCGACGACGCTGTCCCTCCAAGTATCTCCTCACTGGTCTGCAGCCCTGCGCCATTGCTCTTACTTAGCGAACCTCGTCCAGCCATTTCTTGGCATGGTGTTGCCCAATCTAAATGGTAATTGGGAAGGGCGCTTCACTCATCGCTGCTTGCTGACTTGTGTTTACCGGAAGACAGATACTCCATACAAAAATTAAAGCTGTAATGAGAACGCATCGGTCAGTCCGACTGTCATGAAACAATACGCGTAGCAGCAAAATAAGGGCGTCTCCACCGATGTTTCCTGCATACATATGTCATGCTGTTTTGCATCGGATAGATAGGACCTGTCACTGCTGCTTCCAATTAAAGAGGAGAAAAAAAATGCACATAAAACAGCGTAGTGCCCGGAAGAAAAATAGTAAAAGGACGCCGCACGGATATGATTGGAGTGCCCATCACCTGGTTAAAGACATTAAAGAGACAAATCAATTGTGCAGACCGTCATGGGAGTAACTGTGAAAATTGTCGTCAATTTGCATCAACTATATATTTATAACGCGAGTGGTTAGCACGTCGACTTCAGAGTGCAGAGGTACCGGGTTCAATTCCAGCTCCGGCCTTCCTGTGTGGAGTTTGCATGTTGTCCCCGTGCTTGCGTGGGTTTTCTCCAGGTATTCCGGGAGTTTCCACCCACATTCCAAAAAACATGCATGGCAGGCTGATTAAACACTCCAAAATTGTCCCGAGGTGTGAGTGTGAGCGCGAATGGTTGTTTGTTTCTGTGTGCCCTGTGATTGGCTGGCGACCGGTTCAGGGTGTCCCTCGCCTACTGCCCGAAGACGGCTGGGATAGGCTCCAGGAACCCTTGTGACCCTAGTGAGGATAAAGCGGTTTGGAAAATGAATGAATGAATGAATGAATATATATTTATAACGTGTTACACACATACTGATAATCGGGTCGATTTATCGAATCTCGTGTACTGGCCGTTTGGGTCGGAAGCACCTGTGGCTCGGTGTTTTTACTTCTCAGACCTTTCATTTGACACTTCTCTCCGATTGTGGGACGTCGGAAAGTTCATCGCGAGCGATTATCCTGTCGTGGTGTCGAGTGATTTTTTCCTCCACGATTAAAACTCATTCACTCCCAAAGACGTTTTTAAACGTCTTTTCAGACATGGTCCAAAATTGGCTGGTACTGAATGAGTTAAACAAGTTCACTATTTACGATGGCAAATCCTTAAGTGTGGGGTCAACATGGAGATGCTTCAACTTCACTTCCATCTATTTTCTTCTTCTTTGATATTCTGTAAATTTGGATTTGCGGTGTCTGCACGCTGCCTCCCACAGGTCAGTCTCAGTACTACGGCAGACACCTGGTTGACGGAAGGAAACTCGTTTTTGTTCCGACCGCCGCGAAGTCCCCCGCACACATGTAAAAGCGGCGAAGAACCGATACAAATGTACTTTCGTATTATGAAATGCAAGAGCAAGACTCCGCTCTTGCAAAAAAAAGCGTTCACATTTCTCCGCGTCCCCGGCGGGTAGCGTTGGAGTTGATTTCCTTCATCAGAAGGGACGGGGAAAAACAAAAAGCAGCAGCCTCCGTCTGGAGCTTAATCCGAAAGGCACAACCCGGCCGCGAGGTCCCGCAGAGTATCAAACCAGGCAGCGTGCGATCTCATGGGCCAGGCAGACATGAGCTGACAAAAAGTGAAATCAGAGAAAGCGCGGCTCATGTTTGATTCAAGGCTCTCAGCCTCAGGTATGAGTGCCATCGGGGCCGACACTTCCACCCTCCCCGTCCCCCCCCCCCCGCCCTCCTCCAGTCATCTCGCATTGATTTACAGCGCGGATTACGTTTCCATGATAGATTGGGAGGGGCGCAGAGGCGACGTCTTCAGAATGACGGAGACTATTTGAGGCGCTATTGGCGGCGGCGTGTAATCATTCCGCGGTGTACCGTCCATGCATATCCATCTGTCATGTGGCTAACCTAAAGCCCTCGCTCTCAATTGCTTATTAAGCCCCCCACATAGGTTTTCAGAAAAGCTGAATAATGCAGAGCTGCCGGGCATGATCCATATATTATTGATTTCGCGTAGCATGCGATGATAAATATACGGCCGCATTCATTTATCACCGCATACGCTGGTCACATCAGTTCATATTTGTGGGTCTGGTGGAGTCACAAAATAAGTCATCAATGGTACAAAAGTATACAGCGATCCCTCGCTATTTCGCGGTTCGTTTATCGCGGCGTCGGTGCATCGCCGATTTTTTCAAACATATTCATTAAAAAAAAAAAAAAAAAATTTGAAGTCAGCAAAAAGTCAAGAAGCAGCGAAAGTCAGCAAAACAACAGTATGTGTGCGTGCGTGTGTGTGTGTGTGTGTGTGTGTGTGTGGTTGAGAGAGAGATGTATAAGAACAAATCCTTCCATCCTTAATTGTCTAAACAACCTTAATTGACTAATCATAAACACTTCAGCTGGATCGCTGGCCTGTGTGTGTGTGTGTGTGTGTGTGTGTGTGTGTGTGTGTGTTAGTGCGCTCTGCTAACTCTTAAAGGCCCACGTGGGGCAATTTTTTTTTATATATGTTAATTGGTCGCTACTTCGCGGTTTTTCGTTTATCGCGGGTGGTTTTGGTCCCCATTAACCGCGATATACGAGGGATTACTGTCTAGAGAGGGAGCGCTATGGTAAAAGGCATGCGTACTATCCCTCCGTGTACTCGCCAGCAAAGAATCTTTAATTAAAAGCCGCGACTCAGCTCACATGTCCGCTTTCTTTGTTGTTGTACAATAGGAGAAAACAACAATTCCGTTTCATACTCACAGAGGGAGGAGAATCAAAGGAATCTAATTGCAAGCTTGGCATTTTTTTTCCAACAAGAACCAGTCTACGCGATAGCTATCTGATAAAGAAGCGGGTCGAATTGAAGTGGGTTTATGAATTTTAAATCAAATATTTCAAACCTTAAGAAGTCCAACATAAAAATTTAAGCAGCTTCCTTTATTTTAAGCCTGCATGAGTTGTTTTAAACTGGAGATTGTGTTGTGGCAGTACGGCTCTACAAGACTGATCAAGGGTCGGGTCGTCTTTTAATGCCACAATTTATTTCTTTTTTGTCCCCTCTTCAGCGTTGCGGTTTGCTTGCGCGCGTCAGAAGAAATGTCGTCGGCGTATGTTGAAGTGTTAAACAGCAGTGTTTCTTGCCAGCCGGTCGTTCATGGAAGAGTGTGACTGAGACGACGGACAGCTTGCGTGGTTCAAGGGACTTGTAGTCAGTACGCCTGCCAACATGTGTCGCATATTGTTACCGTCGTACGGTTCTACTGATCACATTTTGGGCAGCCGGTGTCAATTGAGAAAATGTGACCAAAGCTCATCTGCAGCTCGATCCATTTGGCTTGAGCGCGCGGATGGCAAGAGCACTGAGAGCAACGGAGAAACATTGGAACGAGAAATCCATCTTGTTCACAATTTGAGTGAACACAACTAGAGATGGGCATTCAATTTACACAGCCGGCCGTAAAATGAAGGGACTGGAGCCGAGTGATTGCGGTTGAGGAAAAGGAGCATGTAAACATGGAAGGGGCAGAAAAAAAGAAACGGTCAAACCTCGGTTTTTGTCCATAATCCGTTCCAGAAGGCTGTTCGAAAGGCGAAATTGTTCGAAAACCGAAACCACGCTCTTTTTAAAATAAAAATGTTTACTGAACACGTCTGCTCACAATGGAAAGCAACACGAGGAAGCATCACTTCCTCGTGTAAGGAAGGCGAGAGGAGTCAAATGGTGCATTCAAGTACGCTCAGTTTGTTTCAGAAGCGAAATTTGTTCGTCATCCGAGTCATAAAAAACGCTAAATTTTTGGTCGAAAACCGAATTGGTCGAGAACCGAGACGTTTGAAAACCGAGGTTTGACTGTACCCGTTAAGCTGTCTAACACTTCGAATTAGCTGGCGTCCGTTTCCCAAGACCGAATTGTAGCAATGCGTAATTACTGCGATCGCTATGGAGGGTACTGAAAAGTAGGACGGATATTTTGGGCACCCTTTATACACAAAACATGTCACGAAGCACCCACCGCAAATACGACATAACTCATCAAATATCACAATTGTATCGTGGCTGTGTCTGTTTGAAGTTGTCGTCATGGTGATGATGGGTGGTGGTCTGTAGTTAGCGCTCACGTGATGCTGAAATTTGTTGAATTACAAATTGCGTAGCCCAGGGATGTGTGGCACTTCCAACAAGTTATTGAATGAAGAAGAAATGGTCAACCTAAGTTTTCAATCTGGACTCTTCGGCAGCTGCCAGATGAATCTACACCTACTTTCAAAGCCGTGATGCGCTAAAAATGTTTGTCCTCCTTTGTCAATGAAGTGCCACAAAGTCATTCTATAAATTTGAGTTTTATATGACTGAGGCAAGAGGAATGATTCAAATCGACCATGCTAATTGTGGCTATTAATCAAGGGGAACAAGTAATCACCCAAAGGCGCATCAACTTGAAGGCAACACAACTGCCAACTCAGTAATGATTTTTTTTAAAACACATTTGAAAACATTTTCTTGGTGTCTGAAGATGTTTTTGATAAGCTTCTGTCAAATCAGGATTTAAAAGAAACAATCCACTTTACGTTTCTTGCCTTGCTGAAATTAGCCCGCTTGAGAGGGGGCTAATTTTTATTCACTGTAGTGGCGAGTCAACAATGTGAAAAACTGTAACGAACACACAAAAACACTTACACGCTGTTGCAAAATAAAACACAAGAACCAATGTTCCACACTTGTCTGCTACGGGGGAACAATTGAGTAAGCTAGCATGCTAACGTTCGGGAGTAAATGCGGTAGTCGCTAGCTTAAATGCTAACCGTAAGCAAATATTTGTTACGTGTTTCAAAATATAAATTGACTGGGAAGCAAACCCACTAACTAATAATATCGCATAATATTTACAGCATACAAATGTACGGGCTGTGCTTGGTTCAGAACATGGAGCTCCAGTCCATCTTTCCTTGCTTTCTTGTACGACGCTAAAAAATGAAGTCTCTCACGCAACAACATCCGGTTTGCTTTTCACAATAACAAATATACGTTACAAAATAAAGCAGCTCCGTAACCATAGAAACAGAAAACATGATATATGGCTCTTTAGGAGCCAGAATAGTACATGACGCTTACCTTCAGTCAATGCTGTTAGCTAATGCTAATCTGTGCATCTAATGTAAGCTTAATGTGCTTACATTTTGGCTTTGACATGTCAGGGGATGTGGGTGTGTCGACACAACGGGGTTTCAAAAAGTCCGACCATCGCATGGGGTGCAAGGGTGGTTATGATGTAAATTCGACTCAGTTATAAGAGTGCACAAAGTCTCGCTCATTTGACACCTGATGGCTGGACAAAGCAGACTATTTGTAAACAAGCTATTAAAAAGTTCATGTTCAATCATATTTAAAACTCTGAAGATCTATTTCCATGGACACATTGCGACCTGAGCTGTCAGCGCGCTACACGATAGTTTATAATGAGGCCGCAAAACACGAAGATGAGGGATGGTAGCTGAAGGCGGGGGGAGAAAAAAAACCCGATGAGAAGGACAAGGATGATCCTGGAGAGATTGTCATGACAAGCAAGAAGTATCCTTCAAAAGTGTGCTGGGGAACAAATGCCACAGGGAGAGTGTTTATCTGCCTGTCACGCTGGGAGAAGGGTTGGGAGGCTGCGATTAGCACGACAAATGACTTCAGTCACAAAACATGAGCGCACGTGGCTGCGAGCTTTAATTTGGATTGCAGGTCTTTGTAACTTTGTTTTGACAGCTGTTTTGATGAAAGCCCCCTCCTCCCCCCAACCCCACCCCACCTCCTCCAAAATGCTAATTTCCCTTTTATTTCTCCAATGATACAATATGGGTACACAAATACATCTAATGTGTGAGGGGGAAAATGACATCAAAGTCCAAAATGGATCGCGTGCACGCCGAGTTCCAGTTCATCCAGACAGCGACAACGCAGATGGCTTTCTAAAGTAATGTGACGACATTATCGAGGAATGGATTCCTTTCATCCCAGCTGATCTTCATATTGCTTACGGAAACAGTCTCCCACGGGAAAGAATTCCCAGCAACGTTCCTGGTACATTTTCCACACATAGGATTCCTATGTCAACACAAGCGATAATGTGTCAATATTTACTGTTTGTTCACAATAACCATGCTTTTTTTTTTTTTTTAAGAGACGAGAGAATAAGCATCTGTTTGTATTTTCTGGCTTATTTACTTAGCACGGTAACATACCAGTTATGAACCGTTTATTAAATTGCATGGTGAGAATGACGCAATTCGGACCTCTAATTGCACAAATGACCAGTGTACCGACATGCATACGGCTCAGGTTTTTGAACGGAGGAGAAAACAATTATACCTGTCCTGTGTGTTCAGTTTCGTCTTTGTTAATGAGGTACATCAAGAAAAACCTGCAAAGACACACGGGAACAAATGACTCTGCTACTCACGGTACATGTGCGAGTTATTGTGCTAGTTAGGAAAACCGTTATTGAGATCTTGGGAATTGGTTAGTGTGTGTGTCCACTCACGGCTTCATATCAGTGGTAGATTTACGAGACCGATGAGCAAAGAAGTGACGACAGAGACACTAGAGATCAGTCCAAGCATGCAAACACGTGAGATGACATCGAACATGTAACACTCACTGGTGTAGAAATCGTGCAAATCTGCTGTTTTTAAAGCTACTTTTGAGAGAGGGCCTGTTAATGCATCAACTATATCATCAACTCATAGGGCTCTATTGTCTTGACCACCACGTAAAGCCCGCGTGAAGGGTGCGCCGCTGTGGGAGTGGACACACACAACTTCAATCTTGAGCAATGAAAGCGGCTCCCTTTCATTACCTTAAAATACGGTGCACTAGTCGCGCATTGGGCGTCTCGATACAACAGAAGCACATCTGTGCCGTGAAGTGGACGTATCGACCGCTAGTCTCACTCCCCCACCCTCGGTCGTCGGCGTGCCCCAACCACAGTTGTTCCGCTCCATGAGATGATTTTGGAATTTTTGATCAAAATGATCTCCAAAACACCCATTTTGGCGGAGTCAGGTCTGCCAAATTGGCAAGAGCCTTGCGCTGATTGGAAAATAGAGCCCATAAAATCCAAGCTGGTCATTTGCACTGCAAAATACAGTCAAACCTCGGTTTTCGAACATCTCGGTTCTCGACCAAATCGGTTTTCGACCAAAAATTTCACGTTTTTTTATGCCTCGGATGACGAACAAATTTCGGTTCTCGAACAAACTGAGTGCACTTGAATGCACCATTTGACTCCTCTCGCCTTCCTTACACGAGGAAGTGACGCTTCATCGGGTAGACGAGGAAGTGACGCTTCCTCCTGTTGCTTTCCATTGTGAGCAGACGTGTTCAGTAAACATTTTTATTTTAAAAAGAGCGCGGTTTCGGTTTTCGAACAATTTCAGTTTTCCAACAGCCTTCTGGAACGGATTATGGATGAAACCGGAGGTTTGACTGTATATATTAAATTGTTAGGAGTCCAAGAAAGAGTTATTTCTGATGGTGGCACACATGAGGACAAAGTGCAACTGACTCACAGATAGTTGGCCAGGTTGTGCTCCTGCAGAGTGTGGGTCTCGAAACCGTGAGGAACTTTATCAAAGTACTCGTTCCCTATTCCGCAAATAAAACACTTGGTCTGCGGGGAGGGAGAGAGAAATGAATGTAAAAAAAACTTGACGTGTTCTGGGATTTGGTCACGGTGTTTAGTCTGCTGGCAGCACACTGTAACAAAGGTGTTCCTTCCTCTTCAAAGCCACTGTCACGCTCCAACTGAAAGGCAAAAAATGCCTGAATAGCAAAATGATTTGAATTGGGGAGAAGCTGCCAGGTTGATGCACAAAATGTGTATTCTCTGCTCAAACGCACCAATCACATGCCGCGAAATGCTTTCGAGTGCGGTTTGAGGTGAAGGCACCGAACAATCGGGAGAATTTCTATTATGGAAGCTTGGCAATTTACAGCAAAAAAAAAAAAAAAAGAAACAGCAACACAATTATGAAACTACACTATCATAAGCTACTTATCACTTGCTCATATGACTGTAATTGAAAAAAAAAATCATCAGGACACGCCAAATTTCAATTTATTTCTCTTAGACTGCAAAGCCAGACAGCTATTTGTTGTGAAAGCCATATTTGAGGATTGAAAGCACTTGCGAGAACCCCCCCCCCGAATGTCAGTCTGTGTGTGGGTGTTCCCGTCACGCCTCACCTCCATATCCTCTTTCACCTGCTCCTGCTGGTCACGCAGCTCCCCAAAGGCATCAATTATCAAGCCTGTCGAGAGAAAAAAAAAAAAAAAAAAAAAAGCAACTTGTGGTTCGTTTGTATTCGTTGACTCCGATGAAGCAAACATGTATTTTGTTTGTTTGTTTGTTGAAGTACAACATGAATTTAGGAGCTTTTTTGTCACAGAGGACGACGAGCCAGCTAGCATTTTACTTTTCGGCGAGCTGGGTAGTTAAATGCTCAAATTTGGCGCGGTAGTCACTATGTGCACATTGATTTAGTCGTCTTTTTTTTTTTTTCTACCATGGCTGATGCAAAGCAAGACAGCATTTCCCTCTTGCTGCCCTGCTACTACTCCGCTGAAGTATAAAGTGCCGGTGCCATCAAAACCCATTCACCGTCCGACTCACCTTGAATGATAGCCAGCAGAATGACGACGACAAAGAAGAAAAAGGTGATGTCAAAGACAATACGTTCCACCTCAGAGTCATCGCCGGCGGGGTCCTCGATCTCGTCCCCGATGCCCCCTCCCGCTCGCACTCCCACGTACATGTGGAACATGTAGCACTGACCAAAAAAAATAAATAAATGGAGAGGAAAGTCACGAATAACTCAAGTCCTCAAAATACACTGCCATCATTATTCAGGGCCAGTCCTGCACATTTTTTTTTTTTTTTTCATAGAGGAGCAGAGAACTGTGTAATCAATATTCTTTGCCTTTTGACTACAAATCCCCAAAAGGATTTTGTAGAGGTGCAGGACAAATTGAGAGTCTGGTTGCCTAGCAGGGATGATACCTCGCTCCCACGAGCCAAGGACATTACTTTGAGGAAACAAGACCCAAAGTGCAAAATAGCTTTTAATGGTGGCTACCAAACGCTGAAGGAACATGACAAACCTTCAAAGAAAAAGGGGCGGTGGAGGCCGGGGGATTTTCTGTGCATTTTTTGTGTTTTCTAACCCAAGTCTCATATGGTAAGGCCTCACATACTGAAGAAACACATACATGGATGCAAAAATATGTGCCGCACTTTGGATATTCTGAGAACCGCGGTTGCTCAAGTGCTGCTCAACGTCAAGCGTACACAGTAAGACAGGAACAGGGACTGAAGATTTCATGTAAGAGCTCGCCTGCCTCTTAAAATAGAAGGGATTTATTCAAATGCTATCTCCATGCGTGTCCGTCCCTGAGTGACAAGGGACTGTGCATCGGAATAGAGGAGGCGGCAGGGGAGGGGGGGTGTTGCGAATGGTCAAACAAAGAGATATTATATCTGGCGTAGATGCTGCTTTTTTTTCTTTAATCCAGCTGTCCATTATTTGCCGGAATAATGGTGGGAGGAATAAGAAGTGGATCACTGACAGAATCATCTTGCCGTGACTCGAGGCCGAGACGTGCGGCTTTCCAGATACAGTCAAACCTCGGTTTTCGAACGTCTCGGTTCTCGTCCAATTCGGTTTTCGCCCAAAAATTTCACGTTTTTTTTATGCCTCGGATGACGAACACATTTCGGTTCTCGAATAAACTGAACGCACTTGAATGCACCATTTGATTCCTCTCGCCTTCCTTACATGAGGAAGTGACGCTTCCTCGTGTTGCTTTCCATTGAGAGCAGACGTGTTCAGTCAACATTTTTATTTTAAAAAGAGCGTGGTTTCGGTTTTCGAACAATTTCGGTTTTCAAACAGCCTTCTAGAACGGATTATGGACGAAAACCGAGGTTTGACTGTATATGGAACAGAGACGCGGCTGGGACCCAGAGTTGGATTCAAAATTCTTCTCTAAACAAAGCACCGTCAATCAAAACTGATCACCATCATCTTTGTAAAAGCAAAATTTGGGGTGACACTATATATATATTTTTCATTAGATTGTACAGCTGCACCAAATGAAGTCGATTCAGGACATAGAGGTGCATTTTTTTACTGAGGAAGTAAGGTGCTGAAGTCAAGTTGCACGCTAACTCAGCTGACGGCGCTAACTTCGACGCCGCTGTGTAAACGACTTCCGAAAACAGCGTGCGCAAGTCTGTCGCAAAGCGAGGATCTCCTGCACACAAACGTTGCGCTCGCTCATTTAAAAAAAACTCACCGTCAGCATGTCGTTGCACTTCATGTCTCGGGCGCCCTGGTCGTCGCTCTTGTCGTAAAATTTGCGGAAGAAGTTGAAGGCCACCACCGTGTAGAGATAGACCACCACAGCCAGGAGACCCAAAGTCAGGACCAACTAGCAGACACACACACACACAAGCACAGCAACAGCAATTATCATAAACGTCACGCACTTCAACCACCATGTGAACTTTCTTTGGAGGAAAACCAATCATCGTGAAACAAAATCCCGGTTCATATGTCAACAAAGGTTGACAGCATGGAAAGCAACACAAACATACGAACTGGACCCACTCACAAACACACAAACACACACACCTGTTTTCCATTGTGTGTGACAGAAGAGAGGATGGTGCGAAGAGTCTTAATGCCCATGGCGATGTCCAAAAGGTGCGCCGCGAAGAAAAAGTTGTTATAGTGGCCCAAAACTGACATGGCCATGTAGCAGGCCAAATAGAGGAAGGACTGCGGCCACACATCAAAGACACAAGCGAAATGAACAGATGGCACGGAAACCAAGGCGTAGTCTAAGATAAGGCCAAAAATCACAGGATATTACGCTCATCACTTGGGCACCGCATAGATTTGCATCAAAATCACAATCAGCAGCTGACGACGTCAAAACAAATGAGGGCTTAGCCGTGAAACATCGAAATGTGATTTATGCTCAACTCGTGTTATCTGGTAACGTACAATGCAGGAAGTGACCGTTGGATAGCGAGCGAGAGTCATGAAACCTCCGGGCATGATGCCGGCTGCACTTACATTGTCAGTGAGAACAACTCCGAGTTTCCAGACCTGGTACTTGACGTCAATGGAGTTCAATCTGAAATAAAATTGGGAAATGGTCAAATAGTCATCTCAAAACCTGTACCGTATTGGCCCGAATATAAGACGGCCCTGATAATAAGACGACGCCCCTCTTTTTCAAGACTCAAGTTTGAAAAAGACTTTTTGAACACCAAATTAATTTTTGTACAGAAAATAATTACAGTACATCTGAAAACAATGATGATAACAATATAATTGAGAGAAAAAGCATGTTATTTTGCCTCATTCGTCAATGAATGGTTTCTGGTTTTTGAAATGTAAATGACTTAACTTCTCCTCAGCTGCCGGTTAACCTGGCCGATCTTCGACCCACTTTTCTCCAGATTGTCACTATGTTTCTCCATTTTCTGTTATCTCTTCTTTTGTTTTCTTCTCTTTTCCTTCTTACCGCTATTTTTTATTTTTCTTCTTCGTGCTACCGCTATTTTTTTTTTTATTCTTCGTGACAGGGGTTCACTTTGGCCTGGGGAGTCAAGTTCAGCATTCGCTTCATTGATATCTGGCGCCATCTAGCGTCGTGAATGGGTATAATGTCTAGACCCCGAATATAAGACGACTCCCACTTTTTCAGTCTTATTTCAATGCAAAAAACAATGTCTTATATTTGGGCCAATACGGTATAAAATATTATAATACCGTACATTCAACTAACATTCAAGTCACTCAAAGGAAAATACCATCAACGTTAAAAAAAAAACATGTCCTTTTCGTACTCACAGAGTGACCCAGGCAGCATCTTTTCGGAGCCTGTTCCTCTCGGTTCCCTCGGAGCTGAAGTCTAAGGACGCCTGGTCCAGACCGAGAAGCTCACTGATCTTATCGCGGCCGTAAAAGCCCCCATACTTGTCCATCACCTGGAGGGGAAAGGTGGGTGAAAAGAGTGAATTGAAGAAGAAAAAAAAATATATATATATATTTTTGGGAGACATCTGTGTTACAAAAATACTGATAGGAGTTCACCAATTCACTCATGGGAATAACAGTTAAGTGCCACACAATTGGAGCGCCTGTCTTCTGTGTTGCTGCGGCTTAAGTGGTTGATTTATTAACTTTCAAACAAGAGCCAACACCGAACAGCTCAACAGAATGTAAGTCTCCACGACCTCCACGCTGGACCAGAAGTGAATTACCCGAAGCACTTATGGACATCACATCATCCGTTATGTCGAAAGACTCTTAAAACGATGCCAGTGGGTTGAATGCAGTAAATAACGAAAGAGGACAAACAAACATCCGCCATTGTCTCCAAAAGTGCCAAGCAGATTTAATCTTAATGCTAATGTCTATCCCGCCGTATCAGCGCTCCCGGTTTTCGTGAGCGAGGGAAAATATGTTTGTCTTGAAGTACAAAGGAGCACGCTTTCCTGGCAGGGGTCCCATTTCATCACAATCCTTCAGGGCCGCGCGCCTCTTCTCTGAACTTGTAAACGCTGACGTTGCAGAAGAGTGAACCAGGAGTCGTTCAAGGTACCAACTTTTTTAAGGCATTCTCGCTGGGTAAATAAGTCACTTCATGATGATTATAGATTAAGATGACGCAAGTTGATGAACAGATGGAGTTAAAGTCTCCGTCAGATGATGACAGTGCGTCATTATAGATGCCTCTCGTCGGGGTGTAGCGGAGACTTTCAAGGGCGATCGGATTTTATTGGCATTATGATTCAGCGATAGGATCATCGGTTAGAAAAACTCTTTTAAAGTGAGCCAACTAAGAGTCATCAAAAAGAAACAAACTTGAAGGTGTTTTGTTCAATGACATAAGAGGACCACGTTTACTCAGTTTCTGCCCAGCAGAGAAAGACTTTACCTTTCGCTTCACAAACTTATCCCAGTAGTTACCCGGAAACGATCTGAAACAACAAACGGCGTGCGCAAACGTTAACGTGATACATTCAACGAAACGCCTGCCAGCCGGATGTGAACGTACGCCGTGTTAATGACCAGCCGATCCCACTGGCCTTTAATGTCCTCCTCCGGGGGCTGCCGCGCCACGTACAGGCCGTCAAATTCAAGTCGTCGGGCCACTTCCTTCTCCCGTTTGAAGATCACCAGCGGGACCTGCCGAGCACACGCTTTGAAACAACGTAGCCGTTTTGTGTACCGTAAAAAAAAATAAAAAATACATTCAAACCTCGGTTTTCGTCGATAATCTGTTCCAGAAGGCTGTTCGAAAACCGAAACCACGCTCTTTTTAAAATAAAAACGTTTACTGAACACGTCTGCTCACAATGGAAAGCAAGACGAGGAAGTGTCACTTCCTCGTGTAAGGAAGGGCGAGAGGAGTCAAATGGTGCATTCAAGTGCGCTCAGTTTGTTCGAGAATCGAAATTTGTTCGTCATCCGAGGCATAAAAAAAACCGTGAAATTTTGGGTCGAAAACCGAATTGGACGAGAACCGAGGTATGACTGTAAATAACAAAAACCCAAAAAGCTCTTTGCAGGCCCATATGACGAAGGTGTACCTTGAGGCAGTAGTAACCTATAATGCAACAGAAGGAGATGAGCGTGTGCGCCATGGCCAGGAGGTGAAGTGATGGCTCCATGTAACCACTGCTCTCTTCCAAAACATAATAAACTCCGCCCTCGTCTTCCTCATCTACCGATTCAAGTGATGTGCCCGCTTCTTTTTCGGGTGACGTTGGCAAAGAGACCACCTGGTGAGAAGGTGGCAAGACCGACAGTCAACACGCACATGGAGCCGAAATATGTTTTGTCATTAGGGAGTTGTTATGCGTCAACAAATAAAAGGTTACACTTCAATATTTATGATGGAAAAAAAAAAAACCAAGTGTGCCAAGGACCAGGTTGCGACGTGCAATGTAACGATAGCAATTTTGGAAGCAGCCTGAAGCTCATGTTGACGTGAGTTGGTGGCGTCAGTTGAACGCATCACGAATAAATAAAACAGCTCGTGAGCACAATCGAGTTAACCAGTTATGATCACGGTTCGGCTGGCTTCTTTTATTTTGTCTTCGAACACTACGCTTCCTTCTTGCGGGTATTTTCGGTGGCTGATTGCGTGGCAACTGGGGCCTCTCACACACACGTAAAAATCGGTTCAAAATTCGTATTCGCCTATCTGCGGCATAGTTCAATTGATGTCAGCCCAATATCGTCACTTTGATTTTCATTTTCATTCGCACAAACCTTATAGAAGAGGAGGATGAAGTTGATTGCAAAGGTGACAAAAAGGGACAGCAAGCGCAGGTTATAAAATGTCCTGGCAAAGTAATTCTGCGGGGAAAACGTAAGAACATTACAGTTTGCTCAACTATATAACATTTCTATATGATTATGATCATTATTATTATTTGGTTTTGAATCTGACCAGCAAGCTCTTGTGATGAGCCCTTATCATGTCTCCCAAAGCGGAATGGCGGCTTCCTGCTTCCTCTGATTTATGAGCGAGTCTCTCGGCTTTCCGTTCCTCCCCCTGCGCCGTTGTCTCCTCACACGTCTCCCATCTGCAACGAGATAAATCAAGAGGAGGGAAAGAAGGGAACGCTTGTACCAATCAGCCAGACGGTTGTAAAGAGTCACTTTTAAAAGCACAGCTTGGTGAAAAAATTGGTGAGCACATAATTTTGTTTGGTTTTTGTTTTTCCCCCCCATTTGATTGCGTGAACAATACAGTCGTCGATATACAATTTCCTATATGGTGATTCAGGAGTCGGGAATGAGTGACTGATTCTGGACAAAGCCGACAGTCTGTTTTCATGAAGAAATGACTCACTTTTCAGATTCAGGCATCATCTCTTTCTCCGCTTTTTCCTCTTCAGCCACATCAGCCTTGAGTTGGTCACACCGCCCCAAAAAAAACAACAACAAAAAGTTATTTGAATCGATGGTGCATTCACTGACTCGATACAATTCATAGAAACAAATACCAGCCCCCGATGTCCATCAGAAAACGTCGCGTCACTGCGGATGAACACATCTGTGCTATGGCTCGTCACGTCTTGTGCCACGAGGCTGTATTGTCCCCCGTCTCTTTTCACTTTGAGGCCAAATATGTCAGAAAGGACGTCCGTCTCCATGCCGGAGGTCACGGCTTCTATCTGCCCGCTCTCCCGCCGGGGGGAGAAAGCGGCCGAGCGCCGCCGCCGACGCCGCCGGTCCGCGCCACTTGTTACCTCCGTGACCTCATCAAGCGTCGGGTCGAGAATACCGCCGAGCAGGTCCGACAGGGTCATCCGTTTGGCCCCCTCGATGAGTCCGCCGTTGACAAAAGCGACGTACAGCACGTGGCCAGTGCCGCTCACTACAAAACAAACGAGCCGGAGCAAAGTAACGAGAAGGAGTCTGAGGAGCGCAACGGATGACCAGAGGACATCCTTCAGGGTCATTTTTGTGAGAGCGCGAAGCTTTTTGACAGATATGAGAGACGTCGGTGAACACATGAAAAACATTCCTTTCTTATCCAGGCCTCCATCTTTGTTTTCCTCTTCTTCTTCTTCTTGTTCTTCTCCCCCGTGTCGCTCTCCGCTTTCCGAGCCAGAGATCTGAGCCGCCAGCTGCATCTCGAAGATGGTGTCTTCGCAGAAGTTGACAAACATTTCCATTTTCTCCTTCTCGCCACCTTCGTTCACCACGTCGAAAATGAACTGCCGCTTCGACTCCTTCACCTGCGGCTTCTCCCACTGCGTGCGGCTAGATTGGCTGATCTCAAAGTAGACGCGTTCCATGCGCTTGCCGCCGCCGAGGATCTCGATGCGGCCTAAGTAGGGTTGGAAGTAAGTCAGGACGCACTCGGCGAGTTCCAAGAAGGCGCTCAGCCTTAAGTCGTTGGGCATGTGCTCGGACAAATTGGTGAGCAGCACGGCGATGCTGAAGCCGATGTCTTTGGCCGGCTCATGGAAGCGATCCACGAAAGCCTCGTAATCCAGGATTTCCCGACTGTCCGACTCAACGCAGGAGAGGAGGAAAAGAGTTTCAACTTGCGAAAACTGCTTGGAGAGCTCCATGGCCTTTTGGAAGTCCTTCCTGGAGACGCAGCCCTTGCGATCGGGGTCGAACTGGTGAAAGACATCCGAAGCGGTGAGGTCTTTCAGTTTGAGGAACGTGTCGAAAAACTTGAGGATCATCTCCACGTTGCTGGCCGATTCCACCAACATATCCACCATCTGCTTTCCGATGGTTCCGTTGACAATGTTACCTGCAGGGATGGGGGGGGGGGAGAAAAAAAGGCCATTGTCCAACATGATTTGTGAAGTAAAGCTGAGAATCGGGACCAAGCCCTGATGCGAATAGGAAAAAAAAAAATCACAAATAACAGAGTCGGCAATTGCTACTACTAGCCAAAATACTATAACCTCATTTCAAACTCATCAGAGTTACCCTTAAACCTGAATGCAGATTTGAATTAACTCATTCAGTACCATCCAATTCTGGACCAAGTCTGAAAAGACGTTTAAAAACGTCTTTGGGAGTGAATGAGTTAAAAAGAAAAAAAAAATGCACAGAAAAAGCGAGGGATGTTATGGTATATCGCCGTTTTGCGGGTTGTATAAAGAACATTTACTACTTTCCTATGGGGCATTTGATGATATTTTTGGTTCAATGATTCTCTCATTTTGAAACACACACAAGTCCAGTCAAACCTCGGTTTTCGTCCATAATCCGTTCCAGAAGGCTGTTCGAAAACCGAAATTGTTCGAAAACCGAAACCACGCTCTTTTTAAAATAAAAATGTTACTGCTCACAATGGAAAGCAACACGAGGAAGCGTCACTTCCTCGTGTAAGGAATGCGAGAGGAGTCAAATGGTGCATTCAAGTGCGCTCAGTTTGTTCGAGAACCGAAATTTGTTCATCATCCAAGGCATAAAAAAATCGAAATTTTTGGTCAAAAACCGAATTGGTCGAGAACCGAGACGTTCGAAAACCGAGGTTTGACTGTATACCACAACAAAACTTTTTAGTTTGACACACGAGCGCTGCCAGGGAACGAGCCAGAGCCTTCCTCTGCATCGTCATGAGGAGTTGACATACCTTCTAACATGGACAGCAAGAAGACCACCATGTCCTTTTGTAAGTCCATGAGCTCTTTTAGGAGCTCTATTTGCCTTGAATCCTGCACACACCCCCACACCCCCCCCCCCCAAAAAAAAACATTAAAGGCCATAAATTATGAATTGACACGGCTGTAAAAATGTTTCATCATCATTTCAGGAGGTGACAATTCATTACCGGACATACCCGGGAGAGCTTCATCTGCATATGAGCAAAGACATGGAGGAATCCAACCACGGCATCCCACAGACGACTGTGAGCCAGGCTTTGCTGGTTTCCGTTACACGGCCCCTGCGGGTAAAGCCGACGAGCGGGAGACGATGAATTATAAATGAGAACATAGAGGCGATGCCGTTAATCTTTCGCAGAAATGGAAACCGGCCCAACCTGTATGTATTCGGTGAGCGTATTGAAGACCTGCTTGGCCACTTTGATCGCCTTGGAAAAATTGCAGCGACCTTGCGCATCAATGGCATTCTTTCCGGAGTAGTACCAGTAGAAGTCACTGATGGACTCCTTTGAGAAGTCGTATGAAGAAAAATTGAGTCTGTCTACATCCGAAAGGACTAGAGCGGCTCTGTGGTACGATTTATTCATGCTTACCTGTATTCTTAGTAGGTAATCCACAGTGGAAATGATCATGTTGACGGTAGTATTGTTACCCGTCTGTGTTCTCAAGTAATTCTGGAAATCTAAGGGATGAAATTAAAAGTGAGTGAAGGGGAAGAAAAAAAAAAAGAGAATTTTCCACTTTTATAGCAGACATGTCCTGTAATCTCACCACTTGAACAGCAATTATAAATCCGTGCAGAGTTAATTAAAATGTATGAGAAAAAAAAAAAGGGGGGGGGGAGAAAGAAGCAATAACCAGAGTTGTGTCCTTCACAAAGCAGCTGCAGAAAACGGAACAGGTCGCAGGTGAGCTCTTCATCGGGCATCACTTTCTCTAATGGGAAAAAGGGGACAAGAGGTCATGAAATGTCAAGGGCGATCCAATGAGTCCGGGTTCATACGAGCGAAAAGGCAACATTGTATTAAAGGGGCCACCGCCGCTTTCCGTATGAATGCGCTACCTGAGCGCTCATCCGTGGCCATGCCTAATCCTTCAGCTTTGTTCTGTCGCTCAAATGCGTTCAGATCCAGCACGCTGGGCGAAACAGACGCACGTTATCATGAGCACAACTTTGGAACAAATTTTGCGTCACGACTTTCACCCACCTGCATGACCGCATGAGTCCGGCCATGCTCTGGAAGAAGCCGACGTCTCGTTTTGCTCTCAAATAATCCAGCATTTTCTAAATTAAAAGAAGGCAAGCGGTGATTAGATTGGGGAATTAGTCTTGGAATTTGGCGAAAGAAACTAAATGCGCAAGCGGTCAAACAGGAGCGACATCTTAGGTTTTATGAAGTACAGTCAAACCTCGGTTTTCGTCCATAATCCGTTCCAGAAGGCTGTTCGAAAACTGAAATTGTTTGAAAACCGAAACCACGCTCTTTTTAAAATAAAAATGTTTACTGAACACGTCTGCTCATAATGGAAAGCAATACGAGGAAGCGTCACATCCTCGTCTACCCGAGGAAGCGTCACTTCCTCGTGTAAGGAAGGCGAGAGGAGTCAAATGGTGCATTCAAGTGCGCTCAGTTTGTTCGAGAACCGAAATTTGTTCGTCTTCCGAGGCATAAAAAAACTCAAAATTTTTGGTCGTAAACCAAATTGGGCGAAAACCGAGACGTTCGAAAACCGAGGTTTGACTGTATAACCTAAGAAAGCAAAGTCTGAGGGTGCAATTTTGAGGCGAAATCAGCGCAACAAGACACCTGCTGAACGGCGGCGTTCCCTCCGCTGAGAACGGCAATACCCAGCTTGAGTGTTGGAGCAATCATGGAGCCCATGGTCCCTGATTAGATGTCACATCATCACAATCAGAAAATGGAGCGCTCACTCGAAAACACACTTCATGACTACAATACAGCCAAATGCAACCGCGAGGAAAGACGTTCATAGGATTGGTCTCGGGGGAAACAAAAACTTTCTCAAATGCTTCCCTTTCGGCCCCGCCGGCCTCCTGAACTCGTACCTTTGCTGGCACTAATACTTTGCAAGACCATCTCGGAAACTCCGCGAAGATGCAACCTGGCCTGCTGGTACAGCAGCTTTTGCTTGTCCATCTCTTTCTCCTGACATGCAAATGGGGGTATTTTAGTCACCTTTTGATATCATACTAGCGAAAGCTTTTCAGGATATGTGTGCGCCGATCAAAACGGACTCACTTCAAAACTTTGCAGCTCCTGTCGCTCCTCGTCGTCATCTTCCAGATGGCAGCTCTGCGGCGATGCAAAGCGCGAAAAAAAAAAACCGCATAAATACTGAGATGGGCGAAGGATGGACGAAATGAATGATGATCCCCGGCCCCCGCGCCTCCCCTCTCGACAACAAGCCAAATCTGCATATGTAAAATCGATTTTAAAAGCCCACATAAATCCCCCTGAGGGCCTGTGCAACATTTAAGAATCCCCTCTTATTTAGCTTACCTTGGCCATTATCTCCACGTAGGAAACATAGAGCCAGTCGATTTCAAGATCACTTTGAAGGGAAGGCACATGAAGCTCAGATCAGTTGAGAGATATGCTAAGCAGGAATTGTGAGGGGGGGGGGTTGCGAGGTCTTGTATCAGGACAACACCTCCTTTCTGTCAAGGCACTGCAACTGAAGAGCGTGATGAGCTGTAGGAGGGGATCCATCAGTTTGGCGCCATCTTTTTTCTCCTCTCGTCTTCCTCCTGTCAACTCCGTCATGTGGAGTTTCTGTGAAAAATAATGGGGAGGAGAAAAAAAATATATATATATGCATGATTCTCCTTTCTGGAAAACCTCACAGTGTGTCATCCAATTCATTCTCCAGCATACAGAAACAAAAAAATAAAAAGGACGAAAAATCAAGCAAGAAAAATAATATTTGGAAAAGATACGCCAAGGTTTTCTACCGCTTACAGCTAAATCCTCCACGAGCTTCTCCTCAAAAGTGTGCTCCTCAGCTAATATCCAGGATTTATTGTAGCCTTGGAGGAACAGGTTGACGGCTCTGTGCCTGGGAAGTGAGAGGGACGTTTGAGGGGGACAGCAAACTCAACACTGGCAAGTGTTCCCGTTTGCATTCGCCGCATGCAAATAGCAGATGCAAAAGCAGGCGGCCTAGAAATAAGCTTTTAAACCAGCGTTTGTCCAAGTTGCATGGCGTTTAGTTATCGTTGGCGATAACCAAAGGCCACTGGAATTTTTTTTGCGCATATGTTGTTCCACAAGTGGAACAAGCAGTTTTGAGTGTAAGACAAAAGTGCGAACCACTTTTTCCCTATGCTGCAAAATAACGTGTTTTTTTTCCCAAGCTATAAATTTGCAGAAGCAGACAAAAGCCGTGCAAAAGCAATTTTAGTACCTGGGAAGGTTGTAAAGGGGAGCCATCCTCAGACAGGCCACCACCGCTTGCTTCCTCTGCTTGGACAAGACTTTGTGCCATGTTGCTCTTTTATGCTTGTGCGGATGTTCCACCTTAACATAAAAATCAAAGACAGAAGAGGGGGAAACAAGGTTTGGTGCACATTTATAAAGCAGCGCCTTGAATGGTTTTATTAAAAGCATTACATTCGTTCATTTGCCCTTGGGTGCTTTCTTCAGAATTCAAACGGGGGTTTGGAATCGGAGGCACGTTTCTTTTGTCGTTGGAATTCAAAAGATCAATTCGAGTAAATACTGTACGTGGGTTAAAGTAGCAGCACTGAAATAACAATTATTTAAAGACCTCAGGCTGTCACTTTTCTCTGAGCATCCATCGAAAACAAAATGTGCTTTTTTTCCCTGTTTTAGCGCTCACCTGATCAAGGTAATGGAGGACTCGAGCCAGTGCCACAATCTTGTCCACAGTTGTCTCCACGTCAGTGGCGGAGAATGAATTAAAGATGTCTCGGTGCAAGTGTGTTGATGACTTCTCACAGAGGGTGGGGGGGGTGGGGGATAATGTCATATTTATTTATTCAGTTGCAAAGTTCTGGAGTTGCAATCACTAGAAAGTATTTAGTGAACGAAATAACGCTGCATGCGTGCGTCTTTTGCGTCAAATTCAAGTCACGGCGTGACGGAGGAACGGGTTTTGCAGGCTACGAGACCACTCCAAAATCTAATTAACGGCATTCTTGTTGCTTGAATTAAAAAGTCTTAACGGCATTCTTGTCGCTTGAATTGAAAAGTAAATAAATAAATATCGGGGGCTAGTCGGGCGTGTCGCCGCGCATACAGGATGTCAGCAGAAAGTACATGCACGTCATTCAGGAGAGAGAAGCCTCGAGGGCAAGTGGGAGCATTTTGGGGAGAGGGGTAGGGGGGGGGGGGGGGGGGTGATCCAGACAGAGTAGCAGCAAAATGGTGACAACAAAATGACAGCCATTACCTGACCGTGAGAACGTAAAAGGTATTTAGACACACGGTCACGAATCTCATCTTCAGTGTTCTTCTGTGGAAACAAAGCGGTCAAATGTTAATAACACATCAAAACAAAACACAGTCGTGTTGCCTTTTATATTAATTACTCAACTACACGGGAAAGTATGTTTTTCAATCGAACCGCGTCATAGCTGTTATGATGACCAAATTTTGTGTTGCATGCTCATGAGATCGCCTCATGTGTCCTATTTTGTGATTTTTTTTTTTTTTTGGGTCCATGTGTAGGCGAAGTGGCAAGGGCCATTTGATCATATTGATGCCATTGTTTATGGCTTAGTTATTTCAAGGTCACCTGGTCAATAAATGGGACAGTAAACAAAACAATGGCAGATAGCTGTAACGATCCCCCCCAAAATTTTTATTTGAAAAAAAAAATTTTTTAGGCAGTTGTTTTCTTTCGAAAGTGATCCACGATGCAACACATTGATAATCATTCCCCATGCAGCAATCAATTGGCATGACGCCCACATTTCCAACCAACCTGAGCGAAGGCGCTCTTTGCAGACATGATGAGCGTCTCATTGCTGGAAAAACAAACCCTCAGTCCCACCGGGAGAAGTCGCTTGACGGAAGCCACGATGAGGGAAGTGTGTACGGAATAACGATCGCCCTTCCTCTTCATCCGCCTTTTCTCGCAGTCAAGCTATAAAAGGCAACGATACGTACGACATTCGTGGACTGTTTCATTGATGAAGGCCCACTTGTGACTAACAGCGAACCTTTGATGTGTTGTCGTTGACCAAGAATGCCAAGTTGTTGATTTCGTTTTGGACCACGTAGTTCTGTTCTTCCCATTTGAAATTCTGCAGTTGCAACAGCAAATGAGATACGGAAGATGAGACGTCTATCCGAAAAAAAAAAAAAAAAAAGCAGCGACAAAAGACAACCATGCTTGACAAACTCACATGAGATTTGGCCCAGAAAATAAAGACCTCTGCCACCATGCTGAACAGCTGCTCAGCATCGGGGTTTGGCTCTTGTTGCCAACGGGCCCTGAGAGGGATTAACCAAAAATGTGCAAAGGAAGCAAGCAACATGGCTGCACCACTCTTGAAATAACACAATAGAGATATTTTTTGCAGCTAGAAATTTTCCCGAATTGGTGCTACTATCAAACGTGTTTTCCTTGCAGGCCATGATGTAGTTTTAGTTACCTGTGGGGGGCTGGTTATAACGGGGCAAGCGCATAAATGTTTCACAGCTGGGGGTGTAACATCCATAAAATCTTCATCCAGTAAGTACCATGTTTTTAAATTCACTATTTTGCTCAAATCGGACACAGTCGGGAAACAAAATGAGGGACGGGGAGGCTCGAGAATACCCTGCTTTATCTTTTGTGTAAACGGAAACATATTTAGCAATATTTAAAGTGAAACATCAGCTGAAATATTTTATTTTTAGGAAATTACAACATGAATAGCTAAAAAATTAACAAATAAATAAAATGCTTAATTTGTGACACTTGTGATCATGTTCTTATAGACCCCATTAAATGACATTGAGACATTTTTTTAACAATGGCCACAAAAACGATGGGGAGAGCCTAATTTGGCCTACAGGCCTTTGAGATTGACACTTTTGGCCATCTCCAACCGCCCGATTTGCCCATCTTACCGATTGGAGTCCACAAAGGGGATGAGGAGAGGATAGAATGCGTAGAGGTCTCGCACGAGAACACTGAACTTCTCCTGTATCTGCAATTCCGCTTCCGACGTCGCGCAGCCTCCGACTTTCGTTCGCGCCTCCTCGAGCAACACACTTTCCGCCCTCTTCCTCAACTTGTCCATCAGAGGAAGGAAGTGGCTCTTCAGCAGCTCAACGCGGGCTTTGGAGATGAGCGGCTGGGAATGGACTGAGATACGCACCGCTCTCAGGTCGAGTTCTAAAATTCAGCGGAACATCGGGAGGGAACATGTGAACTACCTGCCAGCTGCTTCATCCAGTCACCCTGGCTCGCACCCACGTGGTTGTGGATGATGCGGAGAACGTGCCCCAGCAGGTCGCTGGCGTGCTGCGGAGTTACAGACGTGAGGACCGGGCTGTCTCGCCACCAGCGGGACACATAAGCGCACAGCATTGGCAACGTGACGTCCGTGACATGGACATATTGGGCCTGCCCAGCGGCGGCGCCGGCGTCCGTCAACTCCTCCGCTTCTCCCATCGCTTGCTCCAGAGAGGGCAGAGGGGGCATATTTCCTCCGCGTCAACTGGCAATCCCAGGTCTAGGAGCGGGAGAAAACAGAAAAGCAATATTGTAAAGAAAAACAAATGGTGTGGATGACAAGTGAACGCGTTACCGTCTCTCTCAGGTGTACTCATTGTGTTGTAGATGGAGTGAGGGTTGTTTCGATTGATGGATGGCTCCAGGATGCAAACAGGAAGAGCAGCAGTCAGCGCTGCCAGACAAGCACCTGCGGCCGACCTCTGCCTGCATGGAAAACATGCTGTGACACAAGTTCATCCATCCGGTATGTTCTCATTCTGGTTGCGGGCGAGCTGGAGGGCCTTTTCGAACGTCCAAGATGTCACTCAAGTACACGACTGACTTGGAGCAATCACCTTGCAAGATTGAAATTCAGCTCGCAGATGTCGAACCTGATTTATGTTCATGTAAGCCTGTGGTGTCCAAACTACAGCCCGGGGGCATTTGCGGCCTGATGTCCTTTTTTCTGCGAACCCCGACATAACAATAATGACATTTGACATGAACTGCAAGGTTAGTTTAAAAAAAAAAAAAGGTGAAGGTAGGAAGAGGGAGAAGGAAGGGTGTACTGTAGAGCTTGTCTCAATATTCAAAGATAGAAATGAACCATTTAAAAGGCGAAAATAATTTCTTCCACTTTGTGACCGTAACTCATTCAGTCCCAGCCAATTCTGGACCAAGTCTGAAAAGACGTTTAAAAACGTCTTTGGGAGTGAATGAGTGAAACAATGTTTTTTTTTTTCTTGTTTTGCGTAAACAGAAACTACACTGTCCAAAGCTGTCAATGTGTGTGAAAAGTTGATTGTCTACGTGCCCTGCGATTAGCTAGTCCCCAGTCCAGGGTGCACCTTGCCCCTTGCCTAATCAACTGCGATAGGCTCCAGCTCACCCGGAACCGTAATAAGAAAATTGATGGATGGGTTACGAATGAGGAAATGTCCTCAAATAGCCACGCAAGGATCCAAGAGTTAAAAGTAGCCCGCGAGCATTTTTTCACGATACTGTACAGTTACTGAATTTGTTGCAAAGTGTTACATAACAAGGCAGTACCCCTCCATGTAGACGCCGCCGCTGCTGGTGCCAAGCGAGTAGAGGCTGTTAACGATCCTGTAACAGGACGCCTGCACTCTTCCCACTGGAAAAGACGAGGTGACACTTAAATCGCTTAAATCCTCATAAGAGACATACTCCAAGGACGGTGAGAGAGGGAAAGGCGAAGCCACACAATCGGACTGGCAAGACGAGTGCTGATGCAGGAAATGGATGATCCCCGCGAAAGGTCATCATATTAGCAAAGGAGACAATCGGCTCCGGCTGCTCTGCGACCCCGACTGAGCCGCTTCATGTGAGCTGACTTCAAAGGTATGCATATTGGCTGCTAATCTTAGTGTATTATCTTTTTTTTTGGGGGGGGGGGGGGGATATGATCAAAAAGGAATATGAAGGGCCAAACAAGAGCAGGCAGTACGCATATTTTTCCATAAATGTCCATGAAATTCATTTGATTCCATGAAAACATGAAAACAGGAAAACAGATTTGTACATGCCACAAAAAGGCACAGGTGGTGCGCATATTGATCATTTTAGTTTTTATTTCCTTTGACATGTTACTCAGACAATCCTATTTCGAATTTCTCTCAAATTTCTGTACACCGTCTGTACAGGCTTCCCTTTCCAAACTGAACTGCTGAAATAAATTCATTTTTCGACAACAGTCTAGCTAATTGAGATGAACCTGTATAGAGATAGATATAGATATTAAAATGCAATAGAAACATAAAGGCAGTGGGGTTTTTTTCCCTCTCACCTAGAAGGTCAACACCATAGTTGTGGCTGCCGAGATGCTGGAAGAGGGATGTGAGCATTGGGAAGAGCACGGAAGGTTGTGAAGCTGAACACCTGGGCGAGGCCTTTCGCCTGTTGACTGCGACACTGGGCAACGAGACAGAGGTCGCCGAGAGGTTTTCGACGGTCGTTTCCAGGTCTGAGGCGGCCGCTTCAAAGAACGAATGCAGAGAGTCCTGGATGCTCTCTGGCGCCGACTTTGCTAACGTCCTATGGCGAAAAGACATCCACAAAAATAATTGGATTGCCTTTTGATGTCATGCTTAGCGATGAAATGGAAACAAATGCTGTTGCCATCCTCGTTATGCGAGTGAGGAAAATGTGGACTTGTGCTTAACTCTTTCATTTAATTAGGCCCCGCCACCAAGACGTACTTGTACGTCAAAGTCTTTTTTTTTTGCGACATAGAGAGGAGGAGGTCTGATGCAATCTGTGAATGAGAATAAGCCGTTTGTATTGTAAATCATGTAAAAAAAAACGACCAGTAGGTGGCATTGGTGCCTCACGTGCTTGAAATTCATGCTTTTACATAAAAAGCTCT
Source organism: Hippocampus abdominalis (assembly GCA_018466805.1). Lineage (NCBI taxonomy): Eukaryota > Metazoa > Chordata > Actinopteri > Syngnathiformes > Syngnathidae > Hippocampus > Hippocampus abdominalis. The sequence goes on from CM031702.1 coordinate 2,463,779, forward strand.
TTTTCTCCGTTTTTTGCCCAGGAATCACAATTTTCATGAAACTTAGCAATTTTGTAATGTCGATTGCCGAAGAATGGAAAATTAGAATAGAAACATTTTTTTTTTCTGCTGAAAGAAGAGAGTTCAAACTTTATTTTGGTAGGCTCCATGTTTATATAGCATTAGAACCAAATATTCTGTGAGCCTTGCAAAATCAGTCAAAATCCAGTAAAACGCTGGGATTGAGGGGGTTACTCCAGTAAAAATGGCTGCGATTGAATGAGTTAAAATGGATACATTGACAAAGTCAAGGAATTGTTACTATTCCAGTGTCATGTTTTTGCCTTTTGGCATGAGCTTGATCGATTTTCTTCTTCTTCCTCTCGCCTTCCAACAAAATGCAGTTCGGTTCACCGAATCCCCCAAATTGTGCGCAAGGTGTGCATTGTTGTTTGTCTGGATGTGCCCTGTGATTGAATACCGACCGGTCCTGCCTCTTCCCCAAAGTCAGCTGAGATTGGCGTCAGCGTGACAGGTAATATTGAAAATGGACGGATGGATTAGATGGTGACAGTGACGTGAAGTGCTACCTGGGATCCAGCGCCCGGGTCAAAACACAGAGGCAGCTTGTGACCGCTGAAGTTTCATTTCCTGAAGTTAAAAAAAAAAAAAAAAAAAAGATATTAGATGATAGCATTACACATATTCAGGGGAAATATGTATCCCAGATAGCCTGGTATTGACTGGAAAGCACAAAAGTGAAAGGCAAGGTAGCAACAATGAGATGATATCAGGCTAAAAGCTTATTTCCACACGGTTCTTACCAAAAAGAGAGAGCCTGCGTCTGACTAGGCCTGCAAGCTTACAAAAGAGGCTGAATGTGAGAGGAAAGAAAATGAAAGCGAAAGAAGTGAAACTCAAGCACAAAAGAACAGATTCCCCCAAAAATATAAACATCTGCAAGCAGTGTGAATATGAAATAAAAATATGATTTCATCGGGTTGACACATGCCTTGCAATCATTTCTTTTTCCCTTTTGGAGGCATGGCTTCTGTTCAAGTCCGAGGAGCGCGACGCAGACAAGAAATACAGCCGGTGGCCTCTCACATATTCTTCCAAAAGTGGAATTACAACCTGTCAAAGGGGTCCAGAAATGAAAATGTGTCACATTCTTGCCACAGTCTTCAGTATTTCCCGTGACGCACGCCCCTTAAATATTCACAAACATTTGCGCTTCATTACGTGAGAAAGACAGTTCTATAACTCGTGAAAAGCAAATGTTTCTTATTCAACAAATCACTGACCCACGACCCATTTACGGCTGTGCGCGCGCGTGCGTGTGTGTCTGTTTGTGGTGGAGATGCGAGGCATGAATGTTCAAATATCTCTTTCCGTTTGCCGCTTTGGAGGCAGAACGGCGTGGGAAGCTTTAATCGATGTCATGATGGGAATCGACATGCCTGCACGGATTTCTGAGCTGGCTAAATAAATTACAAAGCCACAAAGGATTTTTCATGGGGTGTGTGTGTGTGTGGGGAGCGGGGGGAAGATACCCATAGCAACCATTTAACAAAACTAATTAGATGACCGAATTGCAAATCTTAACTCGCATGTCTGCATCAAAATGGTAAAGATCCCCTGAGAAACGTTCGGTCTTCACATGCAGATGAGCACACCCGCAAACCTTGAGGAAGAAATGAACAGGGTGCTGGCGTGACGCTCTCTCGCCTTTAGAGGTCTGTCCTCTGGCTTGCGTCACCTCTGGAAAAAAAAAAAAAGACAAATGAAATACAAAATGACAAAGGAAGTGACATTTCTACATCAGAAACACATTAGCTGTCCTATTCTGAACAGCGGAAGGAGGCATCAAATTTAAATTAGCCCAAAGCGGATTACAGACTGCGAAAATGTTAATGTTCACATCTCGGGAGCACACGTAGAAAAAAAAAAAAAGAATAATTACATCAGGTAGATGCTGTGGTGTCATCATACTTTACCAATACAACGGGAATTTGAGTCGGAACATGTCACTAATCTATTTGAGGTCACAAATCCGGTCGAGAGATTCGGATGATAAACACCCATAGGCCATTATTATAAGACCACATAGTCCTACGCTGTGTGTCGTTGGGATCGCCAAAATGTTGTGTGTCGAGCTCATTGCAAAACATCTAGTCAATGACGCTCTTTCACATTGTATTCGGCAAACTAAAAGTGTTACCAAGTTCCGACATGTGCTCCTGAGCTTCCTCTGTGTAAGACAGCAAACGCTGGAGTAGAGTGTGGCCGAAACACTGGGCTGTGGCTGGAAACTCCAGATCGGCATTCTTGCGATCCCTGCCGAGAGAAATGAAAACGGATTCAAGCGGCAAGCTGCGGAGAACGGTCTCTTGGACTGATTTTTTTTTTTTTTAGCTCAATCCTCAATTACGATTAAACGTTGGACTCCCTGATCCACCCAGAATAGATGGGCTATGCAAAAAAAAAAGTTTGCAATTTGCAACTTATTTGAGCAAATTTCCTTGCACAAGTCTGTCAAATTTGAATTGGTCTTCAGCTTCAAATCAAAATGGATCCTGAAGACTTTTTCAAAGTACGTGCTGTTGATGAAGATCATTGATGTGTGGAACTTTCCAGAGGGCGCTATTGAGTTCCTTTTGGAACATTAAAAGAGAGCGAATGCCCGCATGTTCGACATTTGTTGATTGTTGGAGGGATCCTATCCGCCAGTATTCACTGAAAAAAACTAAAATAATTCCTGCTCTTGTGGTCAGGCCAAAGCCATGTCTAACATAAAAATATATAGCAAATATTTTCCTCATCAAGTCAGTGGGTAATGTAATGATGATACAAGTGAAGTAGCTTCATTTAATCAGGCCATACCCTTGTCTAATATAAATAACTGCTTTGCCGCCATCTAGTGGCATCTACAGGCATTTACAAACCTTTTTGGGTGGGTTTTCTAATTGTCACCATACGCGTCCTTGTTAAAATGATGACTTTGTGCGCACATACAGGCGACTCATGCTCTATTCTATTCTTTAGTTTCAGAAAATGTGAATGGCGCGAGATGCTGTCACCACCATGCTGAAAAAAAAATTCATGAGGACCACCGCATTCACATTCCGTTCTGAATGCCGGAATTTGCTCTGGCAGCCAGGAGCCGATGCTGCCCTCACCTCCACACCGTGTAGCCGTTGAGGTGAAGGAACTTGAGCACATCCTGGGCCCTCTGCCGGAATTTGCTCTTTTCCTTCGCAGTCAGGTTGTCAAAGGGCACGAGCACAGCATGCCCACGTGCCCCTGGGGAGACACAAGGGATGCCCTTTTTAGGACAATCTTCTAAATTGTGAAGACAACAAGAACAAAGAGCTCTCTTGCCAATCTACAAAAGCAGTTAGCAAACAATTTTTGACAAACTTCATCTGGAAAGCTTTGTGTTAAGGAAAAAAAAAACACCAGATAAACGACTTTCAGCAACATGGTGTTTTTGTCAACACATGGCTTGTATTGTGTGCGTTTGGTAATGTGAGAATGCATCCGCTACCTGGAACTGCTGATAAACTAAGATTTCTAACCATTGTTCCACCAGCGATGCTATCGGAATAGACGGGGGACATTTATGCAGTCCGTTCACTATTAAGTCGTAGCTGTCAATCAAATTCAATCAATGTTTGAAAACGGGTTTTCATTGCCGTTTTATAAAGACAGACGTGCAGGCATTGTCCACAGACATATCTAGAATATCTGCTGTTATTCAACTTTAACACAAAAAAAAAAAAAAAGTTTTATTGGAAACTAAAGGTACAAATGAATAAGAATCTCTTGGGCAAAAAAAAAAAAAAAAAAGTGAGCCTTTGAACAAACTTCTTCCATGGACTTATTAAAAAGCAAGATTCTGATGTTGGATGTTTGATTTCAGTGCATTGATCTCGGATCGCCCGCTGCTCCTCTGTCGTGCGGAGATATCTTTATCTTTCAAGTTCAACCATTTGGAGAACAAGAGCTCGCCTTGAGGGCAACGCTGAAATGATTCGGAAGAAAATGCCCATGTTGCCCAGGGGAACTCCGCCCAGCGACCAAACTGCGTCCCGTGTTCTTGTAACATTTAACACGATCAAATCTCTTAATCTCTTAATTCTGAAGTTAGGGCTTCTAAACTTCCAACCTTAGCTTCCTGTATCTAGCTGGTCGCCCACACGTTTATCTGGACTAAACTGTCCATAAAAAGAGTGTTGGTTTGTCGACATGTGTCTTTGCGACGATGGATCCGTGGACTGATTCATATCGTTCGTTGTACCTTTACTCTCTTGTTCAAGTTTCTTCCTCTTAGCCCAGGAATTGTGGTAGTTCTCGGCCAACTTTTCAGCCATAGCCTAAAGGTAAAAAGGGACAAATGAAATCACAGCACGGATGCCGGCAAAGCAGTTTGAGAGAAATCAGTTATTACTCACACACTGATCCCACGATAAGGTAATGCTGCCGGTGTCAAAGGGTTTAGGGCTGAAGGTCGACGCCCCTTCAAAAGACAACTGAGAGCAAGTAGAAAATGTGTGAATAACCCCGATTATTTGCTGAAGATTGGGACTGAGCCCCTGCCATGAACAACTGAAATTAATGAGTGATTGAAAAAGATTTGGAATTGCCCGTTGATAGCCATCAAAGCCATTGACCGTTGTCTGCAAAGTGACATGGGCGGGCGCCGTCTCGTGACCAAGTCGACATAACGTTACTATGCCATGTCACGCAAAGCAAATGAGCATTTCCACATTTTTTTACCGTCTGCAAGTGATATTTTCTACATGAAGCCCACAATATATAAACTGTATTTTATGCTAATCTTAGATAATCAACATGGCTGTTGGTGAACTAGAAAAGAAATCCACTCCAATTATTAACAGGACATACTCAAGGTCGTGAGAAGGCAATGAGGCGAGTTTCGGTGAATATATGAGTTCTTTTTGACACTCCATGAATTTATTAGTCATTATTTTAATGGAAAGATGCCAGGTTTTGTTTGATATTCGATGAATAGAAGGTTTATCTCACACGGGCATGTTCCCACTTTCGGGAAATGATGCCAAAAACTGACAAAAATTCACTTCAAAGGGCAAACGCTGACCTAGGTTAACACAAGTCAATACCAAAAAGGGAAACAACATGGCGTCCATAAATGACGTCAAATGGATTTAATCAATGCAGTGCGTTCAAACTTTTTTTTTTTCCAATAGCTTTGGATGCCATAAAATGGCAGCAAGCATTATTTTTATCCTCTTAAACAAAGCTATGGCCTGACTGGGTGAGGCTCCGCCGCTCACTTCAACATAGTTCCTCTGTCCCAACATTTCGCTTTTGCCTGAGCATGAATAAAAGCGAGATCTTCGGAGGCACAAATTTGTCAGCGGCGTACTCAAGTACACTCACCTGGCCGGACTGCGAGATTCTTCTCATGCAAGCGTGCAAGCCGAACGCGTCTCCTTCCCTGGAGCGCTCTATGGTCCACCCGAAGGCCAGCATACTTTTTATCGTCTCCTTAATGGCCCAGCGATATGCTTCTTTGTCCTGTTATGCCGAGGAAAGACCAAGGGGGCTTGTGTGAAACTGAAATTTGTCAGCGGGGGAAATCGCAAAATCTCAACGAACAGAACGGCGGCGATTCAAATAAGCAATAATACAAGAACGGAGGCTACGAGCTACCTTTTCAGCCAAAGCCCTGTAGGGCTTGAGGAGGGGATGAACCTTGCTGTTCTCACATAGCTGCTCCCCATGAACCCAGCCGTTGGCGAACTGGCCGACAAAACAAAGATCAGATATGAATTATTACAAGCGCATGCGGACAATAGCACGAATGCATTCCCAGCACGCGCAGTCTAATTTCTTCAGCCAGGGGGACAATGAAGGTTGAAGCTTCTCACCTTATCCAGCGACCACTTCTCATGGGTGTGCTCGGCGTACTTGTTCACCACAAACTCCAGTCTCTCCGGCACGGACACGCTAAGGAAATTAATCATATTAACATATCTAAAGTGAGTCTTAGTCAACAACTTTGCCCTGCTAATGCACTTTTATTCTGTTGCCGTATATTAAAAAAAAAAATACAATAACTGGTTCTTACGTACTTTGAGGTTTCTATGGGTTGCGGGTCAAAGTTTCCGTCCGTGTTTTTGTCCATTTGGTGTAGAGAGTGTGGGCCCAAATGGTCAGGGGGCATCGCCTCAGCCATGGCGCCGAGGCATTGGACACAGAGTTTGGATAAGTCAGGTTCATATTGCTGTCGGAAACACATAAATATGTCGACATAACAGATACAAACAATGTCGAATTGAAAATGGTCCATTAAACCATGTAGACAACAATTTTTATCTGGGTATTTTCAAAAAATAGTTTAGTAATTCAGGCAAAGTTTATGAACCACCAAAAAAAACAACACATAATGGGTCACATTTTTCATAATGTGTCAGATTCACGGCAAGCAAGCAAGCTGGTGTTCCCTCATTAGAGCCCGCGCATGTAAACACAAAGCTAAAAATGATCGGTCCGTGCAGAAAGAGAGAAGCAGGGACCAAACTGGGTACGATTCGATTTATAACTGACGGATTATAAAGAGAAACAAGTGTTGACGGTTGTGTTTCAATCAATTTTAATGTCCTGGGAACACTTGACTTGTTTCAATCTGGTCAATTCGAAAAGGTAAGAAAGTCAAATTACACCGATACACTACACACAAGGAAATATTGATATAGTAACTTTTTCATATATATTTTAGGTGGAACCATGTTGTGAATTTGTCAGCAGTCAAATAGCAGGGATTGTTCTCAAGAAATCGGTAGTTCTCTCAAGACACTTCGACACATTTTCTTGCAGCCGTTTGAAGCGAGGCAGATTTGGGACAGGAACGTGCTCATGAGAGTCATTCTTTGATGTTTCCCTGTTCTGACTGAGACAGCTCAGACAAATTTTCGAGGGTCCGGGGGAGCTTTCAAGTCAAATATCATTTGGATGGATGTTGAATTGCCTTTACCTTCTTCGCCAAAGCCTTAAACACGCCCCAGAACAGCTTCAGAGATAAGTGCAGCTCCTCTTCAGAGGCCAGGCTGTGGTTTCCCTGCCTACCGGTTAAAGAGTAGTACTTCCATCTCTGCTCGAAATGACTGGTCAAAAGCTGGGGGTCGAGATGTGATCGTGAGTAATCCATTTTCACATCAAATCAAAACCTGCGCTTGGTGCACTTACCTTGATTGGGATCTTGCTCTGCTCTGTGAGAGTGGGAACATCAAAGACAAGACGCTGCAGAAGAGGCTGCATCACAGCCGGCTGGAGTTTACTGAGAAGTCGCAAGTGAATTTGCCTTCAATAAACGGATTCTTAGAAGAATTTCACGTTAAAAAAAAATAAAAAATGCTAGCATTAAGTAGGGAACATACTTCAAGGCTACATAAAACGGGGATGGGTCATTGATCTAGATTGGTCATTTGTAGATGAGTTTTAAGAAGAAAAAAAAAACGTGCGCATAAAATATTTTATTATTCTAATCCAACAGGAATAATAATGATTTTCATTGACTTAATGCAACAAATGTTACAAGGCCAGATCATGAAAATGCTTGCTGCTTGGATTAAAGAACGGAGCAGTATGCGGCCCGCTAGCCGTACTTTGTTTGCCCAAACCTCATAGAAACACACTATGAATAAATAGAACATAAACGCAATAAAATAAAAACAAGAAAAATAGATGATGTCATACTTATCAATTACAGTGCCATATTTGAACAAATTTCTAAAGAAGATCGAATGTACATTAGAGTTACTGTAGCACATCCACTAGGCATGATGAATCACCATTCACCGACTGATCATATCGTTAGGGGAATGAGGAATCTAATTAAGAATTGCCATTAGCAAAATGTTGATCAAATGTATGATTTGGTAATTAGAAAATGATATCCGAATCATGGCAAAACATTGTTAATGTACGACATGCAAGCAGGAAAAAAAAAAAACAGTGCAGGCAGAGAGGGACAGCTGTTTGTTGTCAGTTAGCTTTTCCTTCTTGCATTAATGTAGAGTTCCTTCTCCCCCTCAAAATAAATAAATAAGTAGATAAATAAATAAATACATTTGAAAAAAAGTGTGTGTGTGTGTGTGTGTGTGTGTGTGTGTGTGTATATTGTACCTGCACACAGCCAACAAACAATCCTCAGTTGTGTCCCTCTGGGCTTTTGTCAAGCTTGAAGCCCTGGAGAGGCTGTAGATGGCCTGGATGAGAGAATCCAGAAGGGCGGCGTGGTCGTCCAAACCGCGGAGGAGGGCGGAACGCTTGGTGAGCAGCGGAAGCACAGCCGAGCACAAGTATCTGTTGAGGGCCAAGGCCATGTCGGTGGATCCAAAGTCATCCTGCGATGAGAAAAAAAAGCTGAGATAGCCACCGTACTGTGAGGGTCGGGAAATGAGATCAGTAAACACCCATCCATCCATTTTCGATCGCGCCTGTCCTCATAAGTGTCTCGGGGGAGCTGGAGCCTGGCGCATTTTGGTGCTAATATAGCGGTATATTTTGAGCACATGTCATCATCACCCGCCCCAGTCATCTATGTTGATTAGTATGATTTGTCTGTCTCCCTGTTATCTGTTGTTTCTTGAGATCCACCAATACCAGGCCACTACTGTACGCTTGTATTCATATTCATAAAAATGCTTCGCTAGTATGTCACCAGCCTGACGTACCGCCCAGATAAGGAGCCGTGTGGATATACCTTCATGTTTACATAGAAAATATTTGAGGCAGACTGCAAATTATGCTCTGCAAAATGTTACTTTGATATAACTGTGGCAATTCTACAATTCCACATTTCATACTCTACAGTCAAACCTCTTTTTTTATTTTAAAAAGAGCGTGGTTTCGGTTTTCGAACAATTTCGGTTTTCCAACAGCCTTCTGGAACGGATTATGGACGAAAACCGAGGGTTGACTGTACTTTAGCGAAATTGATGCCATAATCTAGAAAAGTTCATGTTTGAATTTGATAAAATAATACAAATGATCACCCCTAACTAAAAGACATTGTGCAATCCTCAAATATCAGTACATGGTGATTACGCCGACCTGTACTCGGACCAGCAAAAGTCGCAGAGCTCACCGTGTCGAGAGAGCCGGCCATCTGAAGGTCGGACAGAAAACCATTTTGAAGGAGGCGGAGGAGAAAACTCTGCTTGTCTACGCCATAGACTCGGTCCACAAACAGAACCATCGCGGCCTTGTGGTCTGGGCAAAACACTGTCGATAAGTTGGGCTCAACCACGGAACCATCTGCAAAAGAAAATGACAGCTTCATTCATGGCGAGACCCAATCCGACTAAGATTGTCAAATTGAGTGACCCCACTCAACCTTTTGACAGCGATGGGGCTTGAAACGAGATGCTAATGACTCCCTGGAGATCTTGGATGGGCACGAGCGACCTCAGAATGGCCCGCATGCGGACGGCTTCTCCTTTGCCTCTTTGAATCAACTGCAACATTTCAGTGAGAATATTTTTCAACGGCGGCGCCAAATACAAGTAGACAAGCCGTCAACGTCAGAGTGCCTCAGCGGACGGAAACTGACTCCAGGTGGACTTCCATCCTTCAGTAAATTAGGTAAAAGCATGTCAATCTTCCTTTCGAAGCAGCAGTGTATTTTCTCTGCAATGTCCAGTCGGCATCATTACTGGCAGCATCAGCGGATATCGATGAGCGGAAGGACTGGCAGCTCAAGTCTGAGGGGGAAAAACACTCACTTGCATCTCCGGAGCGCAGCGCCCCAGCAGGTCGATAAGGGCCGAGTAAAAGGTCATGATGGCGTGCCCCATATGGATAAGGTCATTCTCGCCATCCTGGACAGTATTTCTGTATTGGGAAACAATTAGTTAACTGCCAGCTTGTCTTTAATTGGATCACTGCAGATTTTGAGGAGGATTAAAGGCTTATCCCTCAATGCGGCCTTATTAATGATAATCAGGGATGCAAGCTGCAGCATTCAAGGAGGGCATTTAGTAAGCAGATTTTTGGTACGGTTTTAAAATACATGAAGGTGGCAACCATTTCAGGGGGTACAATTTTCTTGCTAAAAGTAAATCAAGATTTGACGACGGATGATGGCACCAAGGTGCCACTAGATGGCAACGAAGCACCAAAACAGCAAAAAGGTTAGTTTTTAGCAGTCTCAACAATGCAAAGGAACATTGCCCAAGCTCAGCAGGGGTAGGCTCCACCCACAATCCTAATGAGTACAAACAATACAGAAACAAACTAACTAACATGGTTGCATTGGACTGGTAGGCATTGCAAGGTCCATCGATAGAGGAGTCCTCTGATATGTTTATGGCCTCTTTCATGGCCGCTAGGAGACCATGTCCACCGTCACCTCGCAGGGCAGGACCAAAACACTCGGGCCGACGGATCAGCAACCTCAACACCAAGTAAGCGTTCTCCTCGACACTTTCACCTGCGGTCCAAGAGCACGCAGACAGACAGATGATTGTACGCAATGCTGCTTGAGCATTTATCCGCTACAGTGAAACTCCTCTACAACGAAATCATGTTTGCAGCAAGAAATTTTTCACAACAGGGGGTTTTTCACTGTAGCAAATTTGAAACAGGAAAGCGGGAATGGTGTGAATGCATGAAGATTTTTTCACACTAGGGGGTATTTTCACCTGTGTAGATTTCATTGTAGAGGAGTTTCACTGTATCAGAAAAGTTCACTGCAGATGCCTCAGAGTCAAAGAATATGTGTTCAATGCTACTTGCTGATACAAGAAAAACATGACACACAAGCTTAACAGCAACAGTAGAAAGTGTATCAAAAATACCATTGCAGAATACAGCAAAACGTAGAAAATCCAGGTAACGCTCGCCCTCCACAGGATTCCATCCAATATCAGGGTAGCCTTGGGCCACGAGCAGTGAGCAGCTTTTCAGACCACAGCCGGCAAGGTAGTGCACCACCTATAATGAGAAAACTTTGTAGCTGCATCTCAAGTTTTGAGTGAGGCACAGGATTGGCGCATCCACTGTCAACATCCAGCGGCGACGTACCTGAGGCTCGCTTGCAAACGAAATTAAATAACAATAATAATAATAGAGCAAGTGGTGGCGAGTAACTCTGCAAACTTGTAAATTAATCAAGGTAGCGCCGTATTCCAAAAGCAAACATGTATTCATGCCGTGAACCACGTACAGCACATTTGACAATAAAGTTGTATTCAATTCAATTCAATTCAACTCACTTTCTCCAGTTCAGGCTCCCTCAAAGCCAGGGCCAGCTCGTTATTGTCCATGACTGAGGCCGCTGCCACATCCAAAGGAGTGGCCCCGCGCATTGATGGTGAAGCTAAGGAGGGCAGGAAAACAACATCAACAACAACAACAAAAGTCTCTGACTCGTAAATATGATATCTGGTCATTCAAATTTCATGAGAACCCTCCGAAGGGGCTGAAATTCATGCATACAAAAGGACGAATAACCGAGAGACTGTTAAATTGAAACCCCTCCCCCAGAGGGAAGTGTTGACGTAGGACATTACCGAGTCCAACGCTGCTGTTTTCGAGTAGGTAGCTGAGGTGGTCAAAAAGGGCTCTCTGATTGAGTCGGCTTATGCGGCAAAAATAACAAAGGAATCGACAGCAGCTGGCCACCATCTTCGGAAAGGAAATCTCCTTGCAGAACCCAAACCGTTGCATGAAATACACAAGCATGGCGTCAATTCAAAGTGGAGCCCGAGTGAAATCTCAGAACACAAATTGCCCGTCGGCTTCACAAGACTGACCTTGGATTCTCTCTCCCCAAGAACATTGACCATCACCTCCATGACCGTCTCATGCATGCCCAACGCCCTCATTAGGTTGGGGTGCTGGTAGAAAACCTTATTGTTCATGATGTCTCTGTCCCGGAGACACAAAAAAATAAATAAAAAAATCACAGTCCAGAATTGTGTTTGAAATCCACAAACGAAAACCATCATCTACCCTTACCCTAGTCTTCTGATCATCAGTTTTTCCTCTTCATTCCCCATACGAACGCTCAGTAAGGAGCGGATTTGGCCCAGAGAGGACAGCAGCGTCATGGTGTCCTCCACGGAAGCTTGGCTAATCGTGTAGGCTTTGGAAAGAGGGGAGGCCATTTGGCCGCCGAGGCCCTGGTACTGGCGGTGCAGCAACGAGAAGACGGCCCTGACCAGGCTGGGATCCTGCATCTCGGTCTCTTGTGTCCAGCGCAGCATTGTTTCAGAGATCAACAACTTGAGGGACTCTGAAGGGTAGAAAGCGGGGATGGGAAATCAAACCCCTCTGTTTTTTTCTGAAAGTACTGCTTTGGTGTGATCTGGTGGCATACTGGTGCCAAGAGAATAATTTGAGGTAAGTTGAGGAACTTCATTTAGTAGCACTTTGCCACCTTCTTGTGGCATCTATAGGCAATGACATATCCCTTTTTGGGGGGCATCAATAAGGATTTTGGATAATTGCGGCAGGGCTGGGATCCTCATCCCCCGCAAATTGCTGCATTTGTCGATCCATAGGATTGTGTGGGATTGCTGTCGTGATTTGTTTGTGCAGTTCCAAAATATGCAAAGTATCCCACGGGACAACCACAGCGATCACGATTTTCCTCTTGATTACTTGTTCTACTGAAGGGTGGCATATTATGGAAAATTAACTTTTTTATTTCTTGTGTTAGAATTGTTGTGTCTGTGGAATGACGGTTTGCCCATCAAGTGTGAAATGAAACAACCATGTAAGTCTTTTTTTTTTTTTTGGTTTGTTTGTTTTCTGCCAATTTCTGAAAATATGTCTGCACTTCTACCCCACTATTAACAGTTCTGCCAACTTCCATACCAAAAGTACGTTTCTCAGCCCATTACATAATCGACTAGGCTGGGTGAAGATCCAGAGCCACTTTCAAAGTGACCCCTCTCTTAATGTTACGTGTTGGGCCTATACTTGTAACAATAAATAACAACCTTAGTGTTGTACATGTATGAGTACTTACTGGGACTCAGTGGTCCATTATCCTCCCCTCGTGTGGTTGTCCACTTTATTCCGAAAACTCTCGCTGCCAGGCTCAAAAGTTGATCCTTTAGCAACATCTCACCCGGATCGCCCTCTTCCGAGGCAGTGTCCAATTCAATGCCTGCTCAAAAGCAGTAAAATAAAAATGAAGCTCACCGGCAGATAATAACAGTAAGCGCCTTCTCGGCTCACTGAGTTTTACGGACTCAGTGAGGATGAACAATAATGCGGCGGAGTGGTAACGGAGAACCGACCGCAGTGGGCAGTGAGCAGCTGGTGAAAGTCTTGCAGGAGCTGTTGGGTTTCCGCTGGACACGGACTGTTCCCCTGCCGGTCGCCATCTCTGAAGCTCAGAAGCATGTTGATCTGAGGCAAAAGGAGAAAAAGGTTACATGGAGAAAGAAGCACAGTGTGATTAATTCGTCAAACCATTGTGTAAATTAAAAGAAAAAAAAAATCAAAAAGTTACATTTTGAGGATTTATTACACTTTCATTTTTAATTAAGAAAAATAAAATAACAAATGGGGACAAATCTCAAAGTGGACAGTACGGGCAACAATAAACCAGCAATTAAATGTCAACTGGTGAGAGTAATGATCTAAAAAAAAATTAAAAGAGTCATCAGGTCAAATGAGCAAGGACACGCTTTTCAATATATAATGTGCTAACTTTCAACATTTTAACTTTTTGATGGGGACCTTGTTTAATTTGTTTATTACAATATCTAATGGGCCAATAAAAACATGCTGTGGGCCACAAATGGACCAACAACCTGAATTTGGACACCCTAGTTGAATCCATAATGTAGGCAACTATAAACATCTTTCGAGGTGGCGCCCATTACTTGCAAAGGGGTCATTTTAATCCGACTGGTGAGCTCAAACAATTCAATGGAACCTGCTCTTGCGGAGGTGAGCGGAACTCTTTGGTCTTGCGGGCTGTGAGGGCGGCGGACATGTTGAGCGCCTGCATGACTTGCTCGTAGCGGAAGTGCTGGTTCTCCTGCAGTTGCCCGACAAATTTTTCCGAGAAGGCGACCGCAGCTTCGACCCTGTGGCGCGCCTGCATGTCGCACAGGTAGGTCAGCACGTTGCACAGCTGAATAAAAATAGAGAGAGGAATATATTGGTTGGCTTGTTTGTGCCTAATGCATAATGAAATGTAATATTTACCTCACACACTCATGAAAAAAAAAAAAACGCACTAAAAAAAGCTTAATCACCAAAAAAAAAAAAAACGTACATATTTTTTGTCTATATGAGACATTCCACTCTATGTGTTCACCTCAAGTTTGACCGGTTCTGGAAGTTTCATTTGCAGCAGTCCTTGTTTGGGTTCATTTAAGTGATCTCCTAGCTCTCGTCCATTTTCTTTATCCTCCTCCTCCTCCTCCTCCTCCGCCTCCGCCTCCATTTCCACCTCTGAAGAGCAGACTCCAGGTTCTATTAGTTTGAGAACTTTAGCCAGATCCTCATCGGTCAGTACGCCCACCACCAAAAGAGTGTGGAACAACTTAAGAAGGGGAACCAGCAGAAGCTCCATACTGCCACCTACAGGGTCCCTGACACCCCGATGCACAGCCCACACCGCTGCAGTAAGCATCTCCACGGTCAGGCTCTTCAGGATATCCAGGGGGATTTCTGGACTGTCACCGCTGGTTACTTCCCGTCCCATCACGTCAGTGTTGACGAAACAAGGCCTGGAGAACCGCATTTGTGGTTTCAGGGAAGTGCTTCCGCTAATACTCGGGATGCATAGAGGAAGCGGACATTTTCTCCCATTGTCGCCATTTATTGGATAAAGGGTGATGTCTCTGGTTTGGTCTGACATAGGGACGATGTATTCATGGTTCATCATGAGACGTGCTGCGGCATGGCTGCTGAGGTGAACCTTTAAAAAAATAAAATAAAATCCATCTGAGAAACCAGAGGTTCCATATTGAAAGATTATGAAGCATGAGAATCACCTGAACGAGAAGCTGATAAAAGGCAGAGCGCAGTGAGCCAGGCAAGTGGTGATTCTGAATGGCGTGAAGGAACTGGGACTGGTCCACGTGGCTGCAGATGGCGTGGCACACTTTTGCGTTGCCCAGGGCACATAAAGCACAGTAAAGGAGGAGGGTGTGGTACTCAAAGGTCAAGATGTCATCCAGCTCGGACAGCTCCAAAATGTCGATGCACCTGTGTTAGAAAAAGAAAGCATGATGACATCATTGGCGTGTCGGTTAAGGTTGAGTGATATGAACTTAAAACAAAACTAATCAATCGAAACATTTGTTTAAGCAGAAAATAAAAGTCTCTTTCTCAATCGCCATTTTTTTAATAATAAAAAGAAAAAGCAAATTTTTTTCAAAATTGAGCTCTTTGGGTTTTTTTTTTGTTTATTTGTTTTTTGCCATTTATCCAAAAACCAAACACGGGCTTTTAAACAGTTTCCTAAGCATTAACTGTATCAACTTCCATAGATTTTTATTTTTTGGGGACAATGTAAAATAAAAATGCTTCCTCTTAGAGAAGACCGCTCTTTAAATACATTCTTTAATACAATTTAGTGAGGCATAGGAAATATTCAACAACTGTGACATCAATAAATTAACAAAAACTCACTGAACATAACATAGAAAATGTACCTTGGGTGCCTGCCTGAAAATGTCAACAAAATCCTATAAAAAGCACGTTAACTAAAAAAAATGTATAAATGACTGCGTTTGCAACGTATCACCATGCGCACCACGTCCAGCGGCTCCGTGGCTGCCTCTGTCAGCAGGAGTTTTCAGGCTCCCTTCCGTGTTCTCCCGGGTTGAATGCAGAGCAACATTTGCTGCTGCGTGTCTCCTTTTCATAATCTGGACTAGTTAGGAGGACCGACTCCCTTTGGTTGCAAAAGTCTTTGAACAAATTTGGAGCGGACAGTTTTTTTTTTTTGTTCATTGTCCGACGCCGGAAAGATGAAACCAATTTCAAAAGACTGAAAAGAAGAAAAATAAGCTGTGCCTTTTTGGATAATGTGCAAGCAGAGACGCTCTTTGAATTATAGACGCCGCTAGCTAAGATGCTTAAAAAATATAGAACAGTCCTGACTCAAAACCCAATTGAACCAATTATCGATATATTGATTAATCGTTTGGTCCAACAGCAGTCAGATTGAATTGCGTGTGTTCCAGAGCTCGGTCAGACCTGCTTTCGTCTGGGATTTGGAGGGCCATGACTTGACGCGGCTCAAGGCAATGGACTCTCCAGCCGTGACGCTCATCAGGACGGTCCACCATCACCTTCAGAGATCTGTCAGGCACTCGTGTCCACGAGACCGGGCACAGATGCTGTACTTGAAACCTGGGCGGGCATTGAGGTGCCAAAGTCGTTCTCAGGCTACGAATCAAGCCGGCTGACAGCGGCATCACGTTCTAGGGGGACAGTCAGACAAATAATTTTAAAAATTGCAATGATTTTGTGACATGAAAAGTAAATTGTAGCTTTAACAATGGCAGCATGAAAGGATGGAATGCAATATCTTTATTGCTGAATCGGGCCGTTTTTTTTTTTTTTTAAACAGAATTTCTGACAAGCAAATAAGTGGTTTACCTTAATGCGTCCCAGTTCAAATTGAAACATGTTGCTGGTGGTGGGCTTGACGAAAACAGCGGGATACAGCTTTGTGTTGGCCTCCACCTGATTCATCCACAAAACGAAACAACATTTTGCTCACGATGATTACTTGAAATATGCAGCAACGACATATCCGAATAGAACTCCAAATACATCTTAGGAGACCCAAAATTGTTTTCCTGTGTTGCGTACTTGGTAGAAGGTGGACATCTCCACGCCACTGGAGGTAAACGTTAGCAACCCAGCGGCTGCGTCAATCAAGCAACCAATTTCCAAGCCGGCACTCCTTCGGCTCCGAGACAAACCTGTCGCCTCTCCGGCGCAGACCATGTAACAGTCACTCCTCTTCACGCTGTGGGTGACGAGAGCGCTGTTATTACAAGGCAGCCGCTTGCTAAGTTTGACTGAAAGGGGAAAACGGTGAACATGGCAGCCCACTGATTAAAAGTTACCGCGTTTGGAAAGTTGGCCGCAAAAAACACGAACCTCTCTTGGACTTTGCCACTATCGTCTCCGAGGGTGACCGTCACCGTGAGGTTATCGTCGCTGTCAAACGGCATGTCATTTTGATGGAAATCAGGGGTGACCCAGCCCACCCACACGTTGAAAGGCTCCTGGTTTGGAAGAATTCTCACCGAGTAGTAATACTGAAGGGGAAAATCACTTGGTTTAATTGTCGGGAAAAAAAGTCAAAGGCAGTTTCAAAAAAAATGATCATAACCGCTTTAATAAGCATCCCACGGAGTTTGGGATCCAAGATTGCAAATTGCTAATGTGTAGACATGTGTCATTTCCCTGCAAGAATAGTAATCCTACTGATTGTTGCGAGATGAGACGATTGAGGTCTTACTCGGGTGGTCTGAGTGAGGTGATCGGCATTATCTTTCTCAACTAGGACGTCCTCGAGGAGCCGAGCGGAGGAGTTGCTGCTGACCAGGCCTGGTTTGGTTCGTTTCAGCAAAAACCTTCAAAAAACAGCTTCAACTGTATCATACTTTTTTTTTTTGGTTGTAAACATCAAAGAAATTAACCACCACGTCCCTGCTTTTATGCTTCCAAATATCAGATGACCGCAACACATCGCCAATGATTCGTGTTTTCTCCACGGCCTACCGTTGCTTCAGTCGTGACGTTTTGTCTTGACCGTGATCCTTGTACTCAAGCTCATCTCTTGAGCTAGCGAAGCCACGGGCTGACTTCATCAGCACTTCAAAGTCAGAGTCCATCTCCTCCTGCTCTTTCCTTCCTAAGAGGACCACATGAATTAATTGCGGCAGGGCCCCCGGGGAGCATAAACAGAGAGCTTCTTCCAAGGTCGTGAGGTAATGAAGAGCAAATAATCAAATGCGGGTATCTGGAATAATTCAAAGAACACTTTCACCAAGTGTCCATCCATCCATTTTCTATGCTGTTGATCCTCTACGGGTACTTTGTTTCTAATTTGAGAATTCTATTTTATGATACGATCACGTGACACCAAACCTGGAGAAAAAGAGCTGGACGCCACGGGCAGCGCGCCCCCCACTGGGCTGCTGAGGACAGTGGCGCACTGGATGGCCATGCTGAGACGGTAAAAGCCCATTTCGCTGCTTCCCCCGTGGTGTGCCGACAACCGTCGTGAGACCCTCAGGCTCGATAAGGAATCATTTGAGCCAATGACTCTGTTGACCTTGAATGAGATTCAAACAGGATAAAGAGGGTCAGTCTTGTCAATATACCAGTGCTAAGAACAACACAGGCTCCAGCAGAGAGAAACTTGTATGGAAATTTGATTTTTGATTACAGGGTTCCCACTCTTCCCCTTGCTTTTTATTGATGGACCTTTTAAGGACTTTTGAGGGCTAATTTAGCCATTTTTTAAGGACCTTTTCTCCATTCAGCAGGGGATTCACGGTGGATTTAATGCCCGCTCGGCAATATGCGGGCTGAACAGAAAGCCACATCTCACTGAGCTGGTGTTCAAATCATTGCTGCCAAAGGAAGGTCACATCTTTATTTTTCGGGGCAATCAGCTAACCCTTTATTTGACATACTGCATGTCAAATTTTTTAGTTAATTTTAATAATTTTAGTTCTTTCTCAAAAAAAAAAAATTATTTAGAAAATATAAAACTTTATTTATTTATTTTCAAATAAAAATACCTTTTTATGGATTTTTATTTATTTTCGAAACTTTCCCTAAAAATTAAGAACAATTAAGAACAGAATTTTACAACTTCTTTTTTATGGATATTTATGAACTTTAAGGACCCGTGGGAAGCCTGTTGAAATATTAGGATACACTTAGCTGGGTCTCTGGAATGTCTGACCATCCATCAAGTATGAAATGAAACAAGCAAGTAAATCGGTTGTTGCAATCTGCCCATAATGTCAAAAATTCAGTTATTTTATACAACTGCCCCTAACAGAGTTTTTCCACCCGTGCGTGGTAGTGGGCTTTTCATGCGCGATAAAAAAAATAAAAAAAATACAACAACAGTCTAGAAGCTGTATATACAAACCTGAGAGATGGGATCGTCGCACAGTATGGATTTAAACTGAGCCTGTTTCCAACTCATCCACAGGGAAGGATCTCGAGCCATATTGAAAGCAAAAGGCTCATAACCCTCCTGCAGACCGCACGCACTCAAGTACTGCAGGGAGCCCTCCCGGCGGCCGAGGTTCAGCCTCACCACCTGGTTCACGCCCACACTGACCACGGGGAGCAGGCCTAAAATGTCAGCAAGAAAAAGAAAAAAAATAGAATCACGTATTTCCAAGCCCGATGGGTAATAACAATCCGGCGCAAAAAGAAAAAACCACCATCTCTGATGTCAAAGTTCTTCGCAGCCAGCTCCGATCCTTGGTCATTAAACAGCAACTCTCCATTGAGCGTGACCATCATGGTGCTTTCAGTCATGTCCAGCAAGCAACCCACCACATCCGCCGGCTGCCAGCAACGTCCCAGAGGTTCCCCACCCTGATGGTACCACCGAGCCTGTAAGAATCAGGAAAGATTGGGGGCGGCCGTGCGTCGGTCACGTCAAATAACAACATGAGTCATTGATATTCTTAGTGATCATGAAAAAATACCCCCACGGCACTTTGAAAACCTCAAAAGAATGATCACCTCAAATCCATCAAACACAAACGCCTGGTCGTCCGAGCCCAGCTCTTTCTCAGGGGTGCAGCCAGGCCTGGCCCAGCCAACTCTCATTTTCCCGGCAGTGACGAGTTCGCATTCAAAGTACCACTTCCCCCGAGTCACGGCGAAAGATTTATCTGCTCGGAACACTCTGCACTTTTCACTGGAGAAGAAGCAGCCGTTTGATAACGTGACTGCAAGAAGTCAAGACAAAAGGAAAAGTTAAGATACAGGGCATTTGGCGAGAGAATCGTGACAATGTAAAAAAAAAAAAGTGTTGTTAGTTTATTTGTGCAGACATTTGGGAACAATTTGCTTATTGCTGTAACATCGCTAAACTATTATCTAATCCGGGAGCAATCGCTTTGAGACCTACTATTTTCCTGTTGGAGGGTTTCCAAGCTGTAACCGTAAACCAGCAGGGTGCAAACTGCCTCCTTGACTCGCTTTTGTCCCATCTTTCTACGCCTCTCATCAAGCAGGCTGTAGGGCACAAGGTCTGGGCTCCGCTTTGATTTCCCATCCTACATTTAAAAGGTATTGCCAGAGAACACCGGTGCTGTGAAAATGCGATTACGAATGCACACAGATGTTCAAATCTGATTATCTCTTTCCCAATACGTCGGCACAACCGCAAACCTGTTGAGTCCCGTAAGTCCATCCCTGCTTGATATGCTCTCTGGCCCAAACGTTGTGTTCATTCTCTGCCAGCAAGTTGACCGCTTCCTCATGGGCGGCGCTTAGAAAAACATGGCTCATATCTATCGGAGCCGGTGTGTAGCCACCTGGCTGCTCATACCTGACACGTTGGGAGACCACAGATTACAAAAAAACAGCAGTGCTATCCGCTTTTATTGAGTCAACACACATAGTTTACATGAGTGATGGGGAATAACTGTTTTGGAGAAAAAAAAACAAGGAGTAAGATTAAAACCTCGGAGCTTGAATGAACCGTACCTGTTGGAGAGTCTCATGAAGTGGACGCCCTCCTCTGTACATTCATCTTTTAAGTCAATGCGGAAACCGAGAGCAAGAAGAGTCCTTCGGAAAATGAAGGAAAATGTGTATATAGATTGATTTTTGCATATTTCTATGAATCAAGAATGTATATGAACATGACTAGGGGGTGACGGAACCCACCTTAATATGTCCTGGGCCGTCTGGAGGTTCTGGTTCCTCTCCAGATCGGGCAGCTTGGAGAACTCCACCAGACAGGGATCCAGTAGCTTCCCTTCGTCTCGCTCCTGTTTTTGATGAAAAATCGTGTCATCGTTTCACACTGAAGGCAAAACTAATGCGAGTAAGGCATTATTATGTCCTTTTTGATGAATGCAATGTAGCTCAAGGAATATTAGTCGTTTGTTTACTTCTTACATTTCCTTGAGACCATCCAAGACCAACCCTTTCCATTACCCAGAGTTCATGGATGTTCTCAGCGATTTTATCTCGGATATCCTCAAATTGCAGAGGTAATTCCACCTATTAAGGCAACACACAGAAGGTGAAAAAATATATAATTCTGTAGTAGTATATTGTGTAATTTCATCTGAGATGTGTTAAAAAAAAAACAACTCCATTTATTTAAGTTTGATGTCAACTGTACATTACCGATTAGTTTTTAAAAGGTGAAGAAATAACTGTACCAGCAACAAAAGGGCATTTTGTGTATTAGATTATGCATGAGCACAGTCAATAGTGTGCAGCGTGTGCGTTTGGAGGGAACTAAATAAAAACGCACCAACTGGAAAGCTGATTAGGGCGTGAAAGGAAAACATGTCGCGGCACAGGCAGTGTGCATATTGAAATCTGTGAGGCTTTGTGAAATCACTTGTAAAATCTCGATCCAAGTGAATTGCTTGCTGGAATTTTGGTGTATAAATATGTTCTTTTTCAACATTTTCTGGAACTGTGCAGATTGTAAAATAGCTGTAAATGCCTCTGCAGAACTTTACCTTGCTGATGTCTACCGGCGAGGGAGTGAAAGTAACTGGACTGCTGGGCTCAAACGGACCAATAAGCTCCCGTTTCCCGTCTTCATGATCCAAGAGGTACTTATGGCACCGTTCTACCTCCAGCTTAACATTCGGGAGGAGAGCCTCAGAACACGGCACAAAACCGTGAGGGGGAAGGAATCTAAACTCTCCTTGTTCCCCTCCAAACAAAAACCGAACCCTTGTGGACAAAAAGAAAATGATTTCAATGTCATATTTTGGAAAGTCTCAATGAAAAGATGCACAACAATACTAACTTGACGCCGGGTGAGAAGCTGACAACGGGATGAAGAAGTCCATCGACGCAGAAGTTCTCTAGCATGCCCTGCACAGGAAGACCGTTGAACCGAAATGAGATGCAGGGTGTGCTGAGGTCCAGGCAGCAGCTGACCACGTCCTCGTCGGTCAACAGGTGAGGGAAGGCAGAGTGCACTCTGCGTCCCACGCAACCTGAATGCAGACGAGACAGCGTCGGCATTATTCATAGGCTGCAGGAGAGCAAAGCTTGGGGTTGAGCCCTACCGCCATAAGCCAAGTGTTTGATGCGCCTAAAATGTCAATACAGTCAAACCTCGGTTTTCGTCCATAATCCGTTCCAGAAGGCTGTTGGAAAACCGAAATTGTTCGAAAACCGAAACCACACTCTTTTTAAAATAAAAATGTTTACTGAACACGTCTGCTCACAATGGAAAGCAACACGAGGAAGCGTCACTTCCTCGAGTAAGGAAGGCGAGAGGAGTCAAATGGTGCATTCAAGTGCACTCAGTTTGTTTCGAGAACCGAAATTTGTTCGTCATCCGAGGCATAAAAAAAACTCGAAATCTTTGGTCGAAAACCGAATTGGACGAGAACCGAGACGTTCCAAAACCGAGGTTTGACTGTAAGTGCATTTAGTAATCGCATTGACTTGTAGCGAAACCACAAATTGTGATCCCAAAACTATTTTAATCTAATTCCAAACTCATCATAAAACGTTGCGTTGGAAAATATAAGGTGATTTGATCAAGGCGTACTGTTAACTCTGAATGATGATGATCCCACCTGACCATAAGTGGAGCCCGTCAAAGCCAAAGGAGCAGAGGTCATCTCCCACGCCGTTGCCCCCCCAGCCGTCCCCTCCGGTGGGCCTGGGCTGGTAGCCGTCGGTCAGAGCCCAGCCGACTCGCAGGTGCGTGGGCTCCGCCGTGAGGAAGTGATCGACGTGATCCACGACCAGCTCGTAGTACCACCGGCGGGGCTGCGCCGAATCTTCCCCCAGAGATAGGAAGACGTTGGGCCTCACACTTGGGGGTTCATGAGCAGATGATTGGATGTGAATAATCGCTCACATTTTTTCAGCATGTTTTCTATTATATATTAAAGCCTATCCTTTCTTAAGAGGACTTTGAAAGAGTAATTCATGCTTTCGTCACATCTCGGCTGGATTACTGTTAAGGCACTTTACGGAAGTCAATCAATCCTCCATGAGGTGTCTCCAGTTGGTCCAAAATGCTGCTGCTAACCTCTTGACTGGTACTCGTAAGAGAGAGCACGTAACTCCTATTCTGGCATCCCTTCACTGACTCCCTATAGATTTTAGAGTTCTTTTCAAGATCCAATTATTAGTTTTCAAATCTTTAAATGTGGGTCCTTGACATTCATTATATATCAACGCGTCCATTCAACTGCAAACTCCGAAACGGTGAATGCCCATCAGTTCTCGTAAGGGACACCGCTCAAAGGATTTCACGGCAAAGGAGAAAAGATTCAGTTGTAGAATGAATGGACAAGAAGCCAAAAAGGTGTGTTTACGTAAACATACCAATGAGGCGTTTTGCTCAAGCTGGAAGTGGAGGTGACAGAAAGCAAAATGGCTTTAGGAGGGATAAAAGCGGTTCGGGCGGGAGACGCTGCGGAGGCTTGGGAAGCAGCAGGTGGGGAAAAATTTGCGACAAAATAAACAATAAAGCCTGAGGGGCGGCGGGAGGCTGCTTGCTAGAGAGAAGCGTGATAAAAAGGTGGCAGCTCGGAAGGAAGAAATAGGCAGATGGATGTGGTCCTCCTCTAACCATTTTGTCTGTGCGAGAAGGCATGACGGGGAAGGTCTTGTGTGACCAAAATGCATTCGAGTCTCAAGAAAAGTGCCTTTTCATTCAAAAGTAAAAGGTGAAAATGATCACGTTAAAGCCTGATTAGCACCTTCGGTTGATGGACTCTTAAATTGTACATAGGTGAATATAAACATTTGTCTGTGTGAATGATTGGCGGCCATTAATGGATGCACCCCGACACACCCATAATCCTAATGAAGAAAAAAGCGGTAGGAAATGGATGGATGGATGTTTAATGAATATCACGCCGGCTGTATCTCTGCATCATTAACTACTCATCAAGTCTTCGTTTGACTCCAAACGAATGTTCCGAATTTGACGACATTTCCTTCAGGCGCTGGTAGGGGAAAAAAAAAAAAAAAGTGGGAGGACAGATGGAATGACAACCCAAAAATAAAATGCCCGCGGGAAAGAAAAAGGGGGAAAGGAAACGTCTAAAAAGATGACAGTGCCACAATCAGTCAGACCACAGAAAGAAAAAGAGCACGTAAAAACCGGGATATGGTAATGATTAGTATTCACTCTGCTGAGCAACTTCTCCCCAAAAGTGTCATCGGAGGAGACGTGTGCGTGGGAACGATTCTAAATTTAAAACAAGAGACCAAGACACTGACGGAGACATGTAATTAATCATTAACTGAAGAGCAAGCAGAGAAAAGAGAAGTGCCGCAGTGCCGAGAATGCTCGAGCATCACACGCAAATAGAAAACTTCAAGGATAATAAGCCCAGCGCAGCGTCGAGATGAGGGCGCAGGCGAAAATTCACTCCGCGCGACACGCGGCAGACTTAAATGTGGTATTTTGTTGTCGTCGTCGGGGCGACCGGTGGCGTTCAAAGGGAGGACCGACGACGTACTACACGACATTGGATGTGCTGTGAAAGAGGCGGCGCGTTGATGCCGTGATGAATTATTTATGATGTTCCTCACTCACTGACAAAAACATTCAGATCATCCATAAAGTATGGCGGGATTCTTTTCATATGAATCGAATGACTCAACACGATGGAATGTGCAAGCAAGGTTTAGAAAAACAGTTTGTTGGTTATCAGGAGAAATAGGAGGTGGATTTCCCTATTTGGCAGCAACGAGCAGCGGACATAATTTAGAAAAAGACCAGGCTAGTTTTGAGCCCTCTGAACTGAAAAAGAAACTTTCCTGCAAATGCATCATATTACAGTCAAACCTCGGTTTTCGGACGTCTCGGTTCTCATCCAATTCGGTTTTCGACCAAAAACATTTTAGAGTTTTTTATGCCTCGGATGACGAACAAATTTCGGTTCTCGAACAAACTGAGCGCACTTGAATGCACCATTTGACTCCTCTCGCCTTCCTTACACGAGGAAGTGACTCTTCCTCGTGTTGCTTTCCATTGTGAGTAGACGTGTTCAGTAAACATTTTTATTTTAAAAAGAGCGTGGTTTCGGTTTTCGAACAATTTCGGTTTTCGAACAGCCTTCTGGAACGGATTATGGACGAAAACTGAGGTTTGACTGTATTATGCGTGAGATATAAATGTTAAAATTAAGGAGACGAAATAAAATGATTTTCAGTTAATCAGTTGGGTTTTGGTTTTGCTTTATGGCAAATCTGGTTTTGGAAAATTTTGGAGGAAAAAAAAAGTAGGAGGGAGGTGGTCCTCATGGTATGACCGAAGGTCAGGTATAAAAGCTGAAAATGTTTTTTGCTCACCCTTTCAAAAAGTGTTGATTTTAGCAAGACAAAAAATGATCATTATGCATTAACAAACATTTTCCTCAACAAAAGTTCAACATTCCTAAAAAAAAATGAAATGAATAACATTAACAGATCATTCACAGTGTTATCCCGTTTAGCGAGAACGTTGACGCGAGTACCTGGTGACCTGATTAACCAGACGAGTTTGCAGCAGCAAGTCTCTCTCGGGCAGCAGATTTTCACAGATGAGGTTCTGATTGGCGCGCACCGCAACGCCGTGGCACACGCACAATGAACAAAGCACCTCCAGCACCTGCAAGGCAACCTGTTAGCACTTGACCCAGCAACAGCATCGTCAAATCAACTCATCATCACAACCCCGCCCACCCAAACCTCAAAAATATTAAACTTTTTCAATCCTATGATTTGAGTGGTACACCTGGTTATTAAATTGGATGGTTTGAGAACCCCTGCCACATCAATTGCGTCATTTTCCAACCAAAACACAAACGAGTCAGCCATACCTTGTGGTTGCGCCCGTGCTTGTCTAGAAAAGCGATGATAGATTGGATGTGTCCTTCTTTGATGGCGTTGAGTGCTTGGGGGCTTTCCACCAAAACGCAGTGCAGAACCTCCAAAACTCCTACGCACGCCATGGGCAGCAAATATGAGCTATGAATTATTGAGTATGCGTTCTGTCCGGCATATCAAAAATTTGTGGAAAAAATAAGTCAAGTTTTGTAAATGAGAGATTTTAATTCCTGGAACGCACCAGAAGAGGCCTCCAGTCGGTCCAGTCTGCTAATGAGCCAATCGAGCGAACCAGAGAAATGCGCGCAATTTGCCTGGTTTCTCCTAATAAGCGAGGCTGAACCCCCCCAAAAAAAGGAGAAAAAAAAGGAATACACTGTATAGATGTATAAAACATGACAAAACAGACCCTGAATTCCAATAGCACTTGGAGTGACAGATTTATTTATATGAGGCACCTACCCAGAAGCTCGTATAAATGCCCCAGGATGACCTCCCAGTTTTCTCCAGCATCGTTTGGTCTCGCCTCAGGAAGATGTGAAGCGTGACTATACTGGTGTAGATGGTCAATACACTCCAATACCAGCTCAATCACTCCCTGAGAGAAGCACAAACATACATAAAAAAAAAATGCAGACGACATTGCATTGCACCAATTTATTCCGTCTCACGACCTCTTCTTGAAACATGTTCTGCCGATTCGTTAAAGCAGTTCGGCTGTTTTGTGGAGCTTCGTGGCTCCGCTCCTCCGGTGGTGGTTGGAAAAAGCGTATTAGATCTTGGAGGCTGCGTGTCACATCGGCCACTGGTAAAACAATGGAATGGAGGTTTCCTTGCCCAATACAAGAATCAAGTTTCCTAGATGTAAAGGGGAGAAGTCAGCGCAAGATTTCAGGATGAGGTCCTTTTGGGTGCGCGTCCAGTACCTGACGAAAGTAGCGAAGAGGAGCGTTGCGCTCCTTATGAGGCTGGCAGTGTGAGATTCTTCCCTCTGGGACCGAGACAGCGTCAAGCCGTCGTCCATGTGACCTTCACTGTGCAAGATAGCCTGAAAAAAAAAAAATCATTTACAGTCGTACCTCGGTTTTCGAACGTCTCGGTTCTCGACCAATTCGGCCTTCGACCAAAAATTTCGATTTTTTTTATGCCTCGGATGACGAACAAATTTCGGTTCTCGAACAAACTGACTGTATTTGGATTCTTCGAGTATGTTTCTCTCCTTGAAACGGGAGTCCGTTTCAAAACATTTGGCAAGACACCAAACAGAATTGAGCTTATTTTACAGGCAATTTGAAAAATGTCGCTTTACTTTTCGCTGAGCTCCTCCCATGCACGCAGACTTGCTATCAGTCGCTTGGTAGGTGAGCCACAGGCCAGAGTCGACATGCTGAAGGTAACAGACCGAGTCTCCGTATTTGATCTCCGGGGATCCCATGCCATCCGCACGAGTCTTTGGTCCACAGTCCAGCTTTTCCTAAAGACAGTTACAAATGTCTGTTTACTATTAGGGCCATCAGTTAAAAAAAATATATAAAATTCAGTCGAACCTCGTTACAACGTACCTCGAGGGCCATAACGAATCTGTACGTTATATCGGTCGTTCATTGTAACCATTTCCAATCAAATGGCCGCCAATTAAGTCATCATATAATACAGTATGATCCTTTACCGGTGCAAAAACTTGAAAATGTAATACAGTACAAAAAAGCCCATTACAAATACGCGTACGTGAAGACAAAATTGATAAAACATGAAACAAACAACTGTAGCCTTCCGACTTCATCACTGCCAGCAAATGTTACTCGCATGAAACATGAATTCCCGTCTGAGGATTCGACTGTTTTGCATCATTCTGTCCGATAGTATTTGTTTCACTCGACAACAGAGAGAAAAATCAGCCAATTTTAAGAGCTAATAGTTGAGGTTTAATCAAACGGTCAATTCCATCGTTTGAGCATCACACAAAATGTCATTCCCCCCCCCCCCCCCCAAAAAAAACAAAAACGTATGTCATCGAAGTTTATTCAATTCATCCGCACCTTAGCAGAACGGAAGCAAAAGGAGGTGGCAATAATGTCTGCCTTGTCCCGATCCACCAAGTGGAGGCCTCGTTCGTCCGTCAGGCCCAGATAGCGTCCAGTGGTCACATGACACAGTCGGAAGGGCTCCCCCCAGCTTGTATGTCTGCCACTCCACCTTGACAAATATTTGTCAAATCATTAGAACATTCACTTTCCAAGGACTTTGCAGCTTTCTCCAACCCTGGAACTGTGCTAAATTTGAGAGTTTTATTCAGAAAACGAATTAAGAACCAAAAACAACCAAATGCCGCACAGTGAACTCGTGTGTGTGCAGCAACATAAAAACACGCTGTCACGCATCACAATAAACTACTGATTACAACTGTACTTAATGATTTGGTCTCCGACAATTTCCAATACTCGTATTTACACTAACTAGGATTTCACTCATGTTTGAGTGCAGGTTCTCGATCAGGGGTGTCAAACTCATTTCACATTGTGGGCCACATACGGACTCGTTAGATGGCAAGTGGGACGAACCATTAACAT
Organism: Hippocampus abdominalis; assembly: GCA_018466805.1. Classification (NCBI taxonomy): domain Eukaryota; kingdom Metazoa; phylum Chordata; class Actinopteri; order Syngnathiformes; family Syngnathidae; genus Hippocampus; species Hippocampus abdominalis. The sequence continues at coordinate 2,492,389 of CM031702.1, forward strand.
TATACCAAACTGTGCTATGAATCACCAAAATCTCATCTCTTTCCTTTGTTTTGGTCTCAAGAAGCATTGATTGGCGCTTTCATATCATTTGCTGCGTTGGGTCTATCTCGGTGACAGACTGAGAGTGCTGTTTTCTTCCCCGATCAAAACAATGTTGTCTTCTACTGTGATCAAAACAGTGTGCCCTCTAGTGGATAATCCAGGAATTGCATTTTATTTAAAATATTCATTCTGTGTCTTTAATGCATTTTTTTCACTTTTAAATGATCCCGCGGGCCGGATCGAACCTCCTTGGGGGCCGGTTCCGGCCAGCGGGCCGTATGTTTGACACCCAAAATTATCTAGAATCATTTTTAGCGACTGCGAGACTCCGTCTTGCAATTTTTGTACTCATCCCGGTTACCGCTGTAGAAAAGTACTCCAACTTCCCGATTGAGTTCTCAATCGGTGAAATGACAGGATGCATCAGTCACCAATCCCAGTCGGGGACAGAGACTAACACAATTTGATACCTGAGGGCCCGTTTCTACTTACGCCACACGCAAGATCTCCAGCCTCCAGAGAGAGCGGGCCTGTCTGCACACTGATCCAATCTCATACTGCATTATCCTAGATTAAGAAAAACGCGATCTGAGACACGGACGGGGAGGGGGGGTTTTGTCAGGATGACATGCGAAGGTAGATGACTCCTCGCGACAGACCTTTGCAGCTCTTCATCTTGTTCTGCTGTCGGAATAGTCAGACATGCGTCGGTGTGGCTGTGGAGAAGCCTGAGCGTGTCGCCGCCCCTCAGGTATCCTAGAAGTGGAGCAGCATGCAGAAGATATTATCCCCCCTCCCGCTCAAATGGGATGCACTCCAACGAATCGTGCGTCTTTCAGTGTGGCAAATGTGAGGAAAAAGTTTGCCTTGCGCAAGTCCACTTGCGGAGCAGACGGGGGCGACGCTCCACAGTGAGTGCCGGAAGGCTGCATCCGCAATCAGACTGTCACCCAAGCCTCTGTTGTCACAGGCCGTGCCAAAGGACAAGTGCTGGGAAGCCACAAAAGACGCCTCATCACAAGGTGACCCGGCCGCTTTTTTTCCTTTTTTTTTTTTTACCAGAATGCGGCTTGGAGCCTTTTGCTGAGGATACCTCAGGTTGAAGGTGATTCGTCAAACTGGAACGGCTAAAAGGTCAATTCCATTTATAATAATGACAAATAAAATAAAAAGCTCCACAAATTCAGAATTGACTAAAATGAGTCACACGAGCCAAAACGACCCTAATCGGCATCAGCACCAAATGCTACCTGTCAAGATACTCATCTTCAGCATATGCCTGGAATGCATCTGTCATATTATTAATACGTGTGTGTGTGTGTGTGTGTGTGTGTGAAAATATTGCTGCTGTAACAACTTGATTTCCCTCACAGGATGAATGAATCATTCAAACTCCACACAGGAAGAGCCTGAAACCCAAACCTCAAAACTGTGATTCACACGCGCTAACCACGAGTCCACTGTGCCGCTCGAAAATCCGATAATCCTCACTGAGACGTTGAGGAAAATCAGGAAAATCCCCTCATTTACCAGATATCTCTCTGAGGACACATTGACCAGGATGAGGTCGTCACCAGCGCGCACCTTCTCTCCCTCTGACCTCTGTCTGGAAGCGGGATGCACAGTCCACCAACAGGCCTCGCCTGTGACACAAAGACAAGAGAACAGTCCAATTGGATCCAAGATTGGCACGTGACCCGCCTCCCTAAAATCATCTGCAAGTACCCGCTTTATCCTCCCGCAGGCCCACATCGAAAGCTAGCTTGTCGGTGGAGGACTGCGACGCGGACAAGCAGCTGAGATACTGCGAGTGGAGAGAACAGTAGGTGGAAAGATGTCACAAGACAACCAAAACTAACGGTGGCCAACGTGTTGTTCATCCTCGCAGGGAAACCTCGATGACTCACCATGCCGCTGTACGAATGCTGGAAAAGTAAAGCCTGGCCGTACAGAAGGGTGCGATGGTTGCCCCCGGCTGCCTGTAAAAAGCACAGTGAAAAATTGACATATGGCCCTGATATCAAATAAAAGGTGGAAAACATTTTTATCCCGCGGCAGTCGTATTACGGCATTGACAGTGTGCGGAAATGAAATGATCAGCGGGAGTATGAGATAAACCTCTGCAGCCAGGCTTTCGCTGTGTGCCAGCATCTCCTGCAGAGCTCGGACAGACAGACACTGGACCAGGATGAAGCCACATACAGGCAAGTCTGGTGGAACATTCTATCGGGGTAGGAAAAGAAGAGAAAAAAAAAAAGACGTCAAATATTTGTAGTTTTCCACAGGCTAAGACAATGGCCGACGTTGACTGGAAACAACCTTAAAGGAGATGTATCACTCATTTCTAGCACTTCCGGTTACATTGAAAAAGTTACGCGGTTACTTTACTGGTTACTTGCTTGAAAAAGTAACGTTGTTACTTAACCGATTACTTATATTTGAAAAGTTTGATTACAAGATACTTGAATAGTTACATCCAGCAAATACCAACGACCCCTATTCATAAAACAGACACATGGTTTTAAGATAAGATAAGATAACCTTTATTTGTCCCACACTGGGGAAATTTGCGACTTCATTAGAATTGAGTTTTTATAAAAAATAAAATAAAGACAACCTTTTTTGATGGATGATAATTATTTGAATAAAAACACAAAATAATTCAACCGATTTATTTATTTTTTTTAAAAAGGAGACTTTTCAGGATTTCATTTTACATACATTATCATATTAGCTACTTGTTCAAACATGTGTTATTGAAGCTAATGTATTTTATTAGTACAGTCAAAACTCGGTTTTCGAACGTCTCGGTTCTCGACCAATTCAGTTTTCACCCAAAAATTTTGAGTTTTTTATGCCTCGGATGACGAACAAATTTCAGTTCTCGAACAAACAGAGCGCACTTGAATGCACCATTTGACTCCTCTCGCCTTCCTTACACGAGGAAGTGACGCTTCCTCGGGTAGACGAGGAAGTGACGCTTCCTCGTGTTGCTTTCCATTGTGAGCAGACGTGTTCAATAAACATTTTTATTTTAAAAAGAGCGTGGTTTCGGTTTTCGAACAATTTCGGTTTTCCAACAGCCTTCTGGAACGGATTATGGACGAAAACCGAGGTTTGACTGTAATTCATTTTACATAAAAATACGTCCGTGAGAGAGGCATCGTTGATGAGAAGAAAGTGTTTATTTAAATCTTCAATTCATTCTCGCAATTGTTTTGACAATGTAAAAATCTTGATGGCCATCCGCGGCAATCACAGGCTGTCCGGTTTGCCTGACCCCCCCCCCCCCCCCCCCCCCACCACCACCACCAATCGCGCTGTATTCCGTCCATCTCGCTTGGTTCATGGTGACCTGGAACGGGGCTGCCGTGACCTCCGGGAACACATGTAACATTTGGATCAATAATTATCCAGCAGTTGAAAGCCTCTGCTTTGCGGTTTGTTACCATGGCAACAAGGGGCTGCCCTCAAGGTAAGAATGGCGAAACGCATGCAAAAGGTACTAAATCTGAGTATGCAAATAATTAATCATCGTTACTGACGAGGGCGTTGGGACGCCATGAGGCGGAGAATGTTACCTTTACCTTACAGTTGGAGGTGGCCTCCAGCCGGCACAGCCTGCTGCCAAAGCCCTCGGCAGCCAGGCAGACTTTCACATGCTCCTCCTGAGAGGTGAAGACGCTCTGCAGGACCACTTCATCACCCTGACGTGAACACCCGCAGGGAACAAAATACAGTCCTGAATGAGAGTGAAAAATCTATTTTGCACAAAGTTCAAAGCAGCATCTGTGACTGATCTTTTCGGTGCGTACGTTACCTCCTCACTGCGTAAGTGATATAGCGGCAGCCGGATGGGTGGAATAATTCTCTTTTGAGGGAATAATAGTTCCTTAGAATGATCATACAACTTTGACGGCATGCTACTCCCATATTAGATGGCCAAAAAAAAAAAAAAGAAGCAATTTATTAATGTTGCGTATCTGTCTGTGATTACTTCTTCCGTTTCTATTAAAAAATAAGACCAAGACCCGAAATAATTATGGCGTTAATGACAAGAGTCTCCGGTCGATCTCTGCCACCTCTGTCAAACTTATCTTCATTCAAATACCAAAATGGACAGCATGAAAGCCATCAGGCCTCCGTATCTATTTCAGGAACATTAGAGCGAGACTGCAGATGACTGCAGTCCAGCCAGGACCACCGACACCTCGTGGTAGCCTGGCTGTGTCGCTCCTTATTGGGAAGATACCCTCATTCCACTTGTCCATATCAGCAGCACTCTGCCAACAGTCAAACACACTGTCCTATGCTGAGATACTGCTGAGATCATTAACAAGCACAACTGTTTTGTTTTTTTTTCAATTAAAAATGCTGCCATAAATTGCTTTTCATGTTAAATGTCTTGTTTAAGATGCTCAGACTCTCATTTTTTGTGCTCTTCTGGATCTCTTCGGGTTTATCCTTGAGTTGACATTGCAGTTTCTTAACATTGCAGAGCCATCAAAATATCTGGTCAAATCTATTAAGGGCAGTCACTTTATGCTTACGTAGGACTTTTTTCTTTTATTTTGTTTGCCTGCAACCAGACCGTAGCTGCTGATCTCCCATCCATAACACTTTTTGTGCTCCCTATCAGACAGATCATAGTTTACAACTGGGCAACTGTGATAACATCGTGCACTTAAATTGAGATACCGAGGACGTTTGTGGTCTCCCTTGCCTGTCCCTGAGTAATCCAAGCAAAAATAAGGCTGGGAACTGCACTCTTCAGCCTGAATCTGTGGATTCTGTGCACTCAATTGGCTCTGTGGAAATAAAATACTGGATTCTACATTTAAACCAAGTGTGAGATACAACAATAAAGGTGTGCAGCCAGTATATTAGCATTAATGGAAAATGTGTGAGAAAAACATATGTGAGGAGGCCCAGTTGGCTGTCACTTCAAGGAAATTGAGAAATTACATTTTATGACTTTTCTAATATTAAAAGTAAAAGAGGACAACAACAACGAAAAAAATATGACGTTTAGTCTCTCATCACTGTTATGGTCTTGCTACATGTCACTCGTTTTTGGCCATTGACTTTCATTGCTAGGCTATGTTAACTTATCATTACTCACAGTTCGTAGAAATTGGACTTCGTCTTCGCCCTCGCCTGGGTCGGACATTATTTCCAAACTTGCTGGCAGTTGTAAGTGGAGCGGAATGAAGTGGAGAAGAACAGCTACAGACAGCAAGTTTGCATACACTGTTCGTCCATTGAAAGTGGGCGCGGCCATCAGACAAGTCCCACGATACGAAGGAAAACATGGCGGTCGCTCACGTTGGCGGGAACGTTTTTTTTTTTTTTAATTAAAAGAACAAATACAAACCACACGGGCATTTATCGTTCCAAACGATAAATTAATTCTCTTCAGCACTGAAAGCAGCTCAATGGCTATCTTATTCTTCACAAATGACAAATACATGTGTAAAGTAATTCATCCAATGGTTCAGACAGGCTTTACATTGGCCGGGACTGTGCTGCGTTTAATTTTGCTGATGAACTTGGAAATACGTACTGCACATCCATCTTTTATCCCAGTTTTCCTTTACTTCATGGTAAAAAAGAACACCTATTTTCTTCATATGGAGATAATGAAGCAACTAATTCTCACACATATTTTTTTTTAAGTCTGCACATTTTAATTTGAGCAGTGTTGATTTAAATTCCCATTTCTCAAAGATTTTTGAATGCAACATTAGGTAAGAAATACAGTACTTGACAGTGGAGCCCCAAATAATCGCGGTTCGGCACCCGCGGATTAATCAATTTTCAGATTTTTTTTCTTTAAAAATGTGTAAATTGTGTTCAGTTAAGATGTTAACAGTGTCTATCAATCGATCCATCCATCTAAATGTCTATATATCTAGTGCAGATCTAAAATGTCCACACAACCCTCATCAAATGTTAGTGTTTGTGATGTAAAAAAACGGAACCAAATTTCATATTCACAGTATGGGAGTCGGCAACACCTACCAACATTTAAAGTGCCTCTGATTAACCCCTAATAAACTCCAGCTGTTTGTAGTAGGTTTTCCCAATATTCTTTTTGCGGAAGATTTTGTGCCCAAGGATTGTTGGGCCGCCAGTAGACCTCTCGCTCAACAGAAAGAGACCACACAGAGATTGTCTGAATACAATTATTTCATTTTGTTTTATAGGCACAATGAAAAGTTACAGGAGACCAGGAGGCTGTTGTTGTTGTCCAAATTAGACTTAATGAGTGTCTATCTAAAACGAAAAATAAATTGAAACATGCATGCGCAAAGGAAATCTGAGTAATAATTCAACACAGCAGTAAAGATATTTTTAATCAGCACATACATTAAAAGCATAAAAACACACAGATCGAAGTTTAAGAAATTATTCATCTCAATATACTTTTGTGTCTTGTGTGTAGGTGTATGCCTTTAAAGCATAAGTGATTTTTAATATTTTACTTCTGCGTTTATGTGTTTTTCAAGGCTGTCCATTTGGGTAATATATTTTTCGGGTGTAATTTGGGGATTAATTTATTGACTTTACATGTTTTTCCGATTAATTTAAAGAGGACATATGACGGAAAACTGAGATACTACCAAGCAGACACACTCATAAACCCCTGTTATCACGTTGAGGCTAAAAGGTAAGCAGAGCTGCGTTGCGTTGTGCCACATACATAAAATGTATGACATTTTCCTCCACAAAACAGAATGCGTTTTTACGGTGTATTATACACGCTGGACTCTTCACCCACAAATGTAAAACCAAAAGCCTGAGTCGCCATTGGCCCAGCAGTAAAAGGGGCGGGGTCACGGCGGTCACTTGCATGACATAGGTCCGGCCCCTTAAAATGGGCTTGTTTCAACAAGGTGAGAAATAAGTGTGCAACAATTCTTGATCGCTCGAATATTTTTTCTGAAAGCATGTCACAGACATGTTATTAATTAAAACTGGGGTGTTTTTAAATTTTTTTCAAAATGCTTAATATGTCTCCTTTAAAGCATCTGGAAATGCCTTTTGATGTGGTATTCCCAAAGAGTAACTGCAAGGTCTCACTTAATTAAAACAATGCATTTCATTTTTTTATATGAATATTTTTGTGTATCAAGCAGGCATTTTCTAGGTAACAGGCGGGGGCTGCCATGTGAGGGGTTAGAGGTCACTCTCCCCGTAGAGGGCGGTGGAGAAGGCCGTGTAGTCCAGAGCCCCCGGTGGCGCTCCTGGGATTCTGTAGGGCGGCATCCTCATGATGCAATATTCGGCTTGCTCGGGAGGAAGTTCTCTCCTCAGCTCCTCCACCAGGATGTACGGCTGTGATGCAAAGCAAAGGCAAGGGTTTGACAAATATGATCATAAACTGCAGGAATGGCAAATACGCTACAGTGCTACCTTGACTTTTAGAGTTTGAGTCTTTCAGTGCCAATTTCTTGGCATCAAGAAGCCAAAAGATGGCGGCAAAGCAATATGTTTGTGTGAATAAAGTTCCTCCACTCCCATCAACATATTTCCTTGGTGCAAAGATGCCACAAGATGGCGGCAAAGCACGTCTTTTATTGCCTTGGCGTGAGTACAAGAAACGGCAAATAGAGTATTTCGGAAAATAATTGAGGATAGTTTTTTGTTTTTTTTTAAATCTACAAATAGGCAACGCAAAGATTCAAATCAGACAAGGTGCATCCATACAGGGAAGCACTTCCAATTTCGCCAGTGGCAGCTCACAACTCTAAAAGCTTGTAGGTCAAGGTCCCACTTCACTGAAGCGCTAACAACTCAGAATGTGTTTTTATCTGTGGTGCTGTCATTCTTTTTCGTCAAACACAAACCTTGTCGCCCGCCAAGATCCGGAAGGACGCTACAACCTGCTCGGCAGTGTCGGTGTCGGCAGTTTCTCTTGTCATAAAGTCGATGAAAGACTGGAAGGAGACGATTCCGGTGCCATTGGGGTCGACAAGGATCATGATCCGGGCGAACTCCACCTCGCCCTAAATGGGGCAGAAAAAGAGCAGTTCTAAATAGCATGTACACGCAAGCTAGCATGTACCCACAGGCTATAGCTAGCCCTGATTGAACCTCCACCGCGTGCACTTATAGCACCTCACCAGATCGTAGCCCATCGAGATGAGGCAGGCTCGGAAGTCATCCGTCTCCATGGCACCATTCTTCTTCTGTGGTTGGAGAGGGCTCACCGTTATGAACAGGAAAGGAAGGCTGGATTTACACCGTGGGCCCACGTGCCCGCTTCTAATTGAATGTTTATATCGGATTGTTTTGACCGGGCGCCTAAATAACTCCACAAGACCGAGCAGCGAGAACCCCGTGGAGTAAACAATAATACATAAATAATAAATATGAAATATATTAAACATTTAGTTGGTCTGAGTTCAGTCTTTCCCCAAAATGAAGAAGTGCGCGGTTACGCTAATCTTGGCATGACGCCACTGTCTGCCCTCAACAGGCATTTTGCTTATTGAATGATGGACACACCTCTAATGTACAAAATGGCATATTGAAACATTTTTTAATTGCCCATGCTTTAATTGAAGTTTAAAATTAAAGCCGTTTTTTTTTTTTTTTGCGTCTATTTGTGTTGTTTGGTCAGACGCGTGTGCGTTTGGATCCCCAATGGCTGCTTTTGATGACATCAAACCGGCATTGACCAAGCATAACCAAACCGTGTGTTTACGCTGAACCCGCACTGTCACATACGCAATATTGTATCAAGACTTGTATCGAGATTTCGAAGAAGCCTGATTTCCATCTGAACGTATGCGAAACTATGTGCTTTTCTTTTCCGATCAAAAAGATCAAATACTGTCTGTCACTGGAACCATTTGATGTAAACCCAGCAGAATAGTCAGAATCGACTCCAGATGAAGAAAGATGAAAAGAACACACACACTCGGGATGCAAACGGTGTCGCGCGGGGCAATCCGTCGCAATCGTTACCCGATCAAAGTGGTTGAAGGATGATCTGAATTCATTCATCTGCTTCTGGCTGATGCCTTTGGCGTCGCGGGTCAGGATGTGGGTTTCGATCTCGTTGATGGTGCGGGCGACTGTCGTGAGGAGCAGCTCCCAGCCAACGCGGATGTGCTACGCATGCGGATGTGATGACAGCGTGGGAGACAATCCGTCAGTAAGCGTACGGTGACAAGGGAGATTCATTTTTTTCTGAAACTGTGGCCTTTGGGCAACGCGGGGGTTCAGGGTGTCCCCCCGCCTACTGCCCAAAGACAGCTGGGATAGGTTCCAGCACACTCACAATCCTGCTGAGGATAAGCGGATCAGAAAATGGATGGATGTTTTTCGACATAAAGACCTCTCTTCAATAATTATTTAACAAGTTGGGAAATGAATAAACATCAACATGCTACAACATTTCTTTGGAAATCACAATGCCCCATCACTGGTGAGCTTTGCAGACATCAGCAGACGTGGCACCTGTAAAGCTGACATTTACGATGGAGCTAAAAAAAAAGAAAAAGGAGACAACAAAATGTCTTTTCCACACAAAAAAAAAAATGTCCCCCAAAATTGTACCTCCATGGTGTAGTTGGTGTGTTTGTTGTCAAACACCAGCGACTCCTGGATGAGCTGGTGGTCTCCCTCCAGCTTGTCCACGTTGGGCTTGTAGGCGACGATGACGTGCTCGCACTGCTTCAGTTGGGTCATCTGGTCCTCCAGGGTGCCGCCAATCTCCAGGGAGCAGCGTCCAATCTCCTGTTCCACAAGGTCAATTACATTCGGTTGTATTTCTTACTCCAATTTCTTTCCAAACACCGCAGAGTGTCTCCTCCTCGCCGGCCTGCTCTCCAATGTGTTTCAATATTATTAGCCTCCATTAGATGGCCATAACCGTCGTATGAAAGTGTCATGTCATGTCTGACCTCCATCCTGGCCTGGATCCAGGGTCCAATTAAGTTCGCCTGTGCGGCAAACTGCCGCCTCAACCTTTCATCGGCATGCTGGCGTGCCAGCTCCTCCTGCATGGCGCTGTCTCGCTGCGGGACCAACTTCTTGACCTGAAGTGACACACGCGGAGCTGACGGCGTATTGCCCACAGGCGAGGCTTAAAAAAAAGGGCTTTGAAAGCGGGTGGGGCTACCTTGTCCCATTTGACAAGGAGCTCGTCGGTGGTGATGGCGCTGTAAGGGTTGATGATGTTGGCCTTGATCCCGTAGCTCTGGGAGATTTTCTGCACCTCATTGTGGATTCCCAGGATGGCCTGTCGCTCAGCATCCGCCTCCGGGAGAGTCGCTTTGAACTGCTCGTGAGCCGCAATTAGACTCTGGGGGGGGGCAGGCGAAAGGGAAGGGGTGAAGTGCTGAAATGCTGTGAAAATGCCAACGTTTTGTCAGGTGCGATCAATTTCTTCAGCGGACGTGTTCCCACGCGGCGAATCATCAATCAGTTTCAATTTCGATCAGATGAAACTAAGTTGGAGAATGGTAAAAATAGCGTATTTTCGACTCCAAGATGGCTCCTTCCTGGATGGATGCTTCCAATGTTATAACTTGCCGTTGGTTCAGTGAACTGTGTCGCTGCTTTATGAAATAGGTTTTCGTTGCAGCTCCGAAAAAAGGAGAGCTGTGGTGTTAATTCTTTAAAACGAACACTTTATGAATGTCTTTTAGTCTCAACAAATACAGTTACGTCTGTCAGTCTCCCGCCTTTTCTTCTTCCTTCAACTCGAGAGGCGTTCATGACCACCTCGGAAAAACGTAAATTAACGATTCCTTCATTGAAACTACGAAAATTGAAAATAATGCATCAAAACAGAGAATCGAGCGAGGAAATCACAAAATATATTCTCTAGCCCCCCACAGAATTTATTTTGTGATTTCCTCGTTTCTGAATACAGTACACAACAAAGAAATAAATAACAAACACTTCTGAGACAGTCCAGTCTCCTACATTTTAGTAACATCTGATCTTTCTATTGGAGCTATGCTCAAGGAAAATTTTCTAGGGGGGGCTATAGAAGTTATTTTGTGATTTCCTTGCTTGATTTTCTGTTTTGATGCATTCCTGTATTTTTGATTTTCGTAGTTTCAATGAAGTAATCATTAATTTACGTTTTTTGGAGGCGGTTGTGAACGCCTCTCGAGTCAAATGAAGAGCTGAGGCTCCATCTAGTGGATGTATTGTAGATTGCGCCTTTTAATGCGCTGCATTTAATATATGAAAATTTTTTTTAAATAGACAATTCAATGAAGGTGCGCCTCATAATCCAGTGCGCCTTTTCGTGGGGAAAATACGGTAGATTACTTTTACCGTTAATTTATTTCTGCTCCTGTCATACTGTTGCTCAAGCATCGCCTGCACAGCGAAGAGACATTCAATGATGGCCACAGTTTGAGCGTGGAAAACATTACAAAGGAAGGCATCCTGCGATTTCTTTTCTTCTCATAGTTTCATTGGATAAATGAAAGGCAAACTTGAATGTTGCCTGAAGCCCTGTGTTGTATCTATTTTCATAGGCACTTAACCGCTTTCCTTAAAAAGTGGCCGGACGACCACTTATTTGGAACGGCGTTTCACAATTCACGTAACATTCACCCCCCCACCCCCCCCAGCTGATTTTCACACAAAGCGGAACTCCAGTACAGCGAGCCGACGGGGTGCGTTTTACCCAATCTGTCGCACCGCCCGGTGTGCCGGCGCGCCTACCTGGACTTCGTCTACGGTGTGCACCATAAACATGTCCTGCAGGTCTTCCATGGCTCCCTCCATCCAGTTGTTGAAAGGAGCCGAGCGCTTGGCAAACTCCAGGAACAGCTGGTCGATGGTCTCCAGCAGCTTATCTGTGCGCTGCAGAAATGACGACACCACATATATCCTAAAAAAAAAAATACGGGCTCCGAATATCCAAGCTGACCTCTTCCAGACAAATCCCACCACGAATTACCCCCCCCCCCCCCCCCCCCCGCCCCCCGCCGCTCACGGATGCACCTGTTCTAACAACTAACCCCAGAGAGAACAACATTAGCTTGGCCTTGTTAACCGCAACTTTGGCTCGGGTCGGAGGGGGATTGTGTTGAGTGGGGGACGTGGACAGACAACGGGCCTCTGTTGCTGTCATTCACACATAATCCTCAGACCTTTTCCTGGGCCCTCACTCATGCAGTTGCGGGTCAGGAATGGTCCGCATGGATGAGAGGTCAGTGGCCAGTGGGACCGCAGCCAGGGAGCGGCCACACGATGACAGCCATGTCTCCATCCAATACCATATGAAACGCCTCTGGGTATTTTGGTTTGAAAGCCATCAGCGTCGACCGATGTGGATCATGAGCGCACTCTGGTGGAGACTCGCCACACATGCCAGTGCGTCCAGAGGACTTCACGTGAAGGCAGGCGCGATCCATGTTCGTCTTGCTCACGTTCTTTCATCGCGCTCACCTCCAAGGCTTCCCTCCTTTTCTGGGTCAGGGTTCCCAGTCGGTCCCACAAGTCGCAGATGCTCTGGCAGCGCTGGTTGACAGCTGCCACGTCGTGGTAGTCCAGCTCACTGGAAAAGAAAACATGGACTCTTATGATTAGAAGATATGTTGTTTTCATTCAACCCTTCCAAAAAAAAAAAAAAAAGATTGAAATGATTCATTCTTTTCTGTGCAAATTTAATTGTTAAGGGGTCGTAAATATTAAAACAATTAACCAAAACAAAAGAAGGAAATATACAGTAGTACATTCTGGCCATGTCTACTCGAACGCAGATAGTGTTGTCGATACAGTAAATCCTCGTTTATCGCGGTTAATGGGGACCAAAACCACCCGCGATAAACGAAAATCCGCGAAGTAGCGACCCCCCCCCCCTCCATATAGATAAATGTACATCATATTTATAAGGCCAAATTTAATGGTGTTCATGCATGTAGAAGTAAATTTTGAAGTAATTAACATGACTTAATGCTGTATACTAATAGATTTAAACATGTATAAGTTAGGTTAGTTTATGAATAACAAAATACAGTAAACATATAAAAAAAACTTCTTTTTTTTAAGTCCGCAAAAAGTCCGCAAACGGTCCGCGAGAAGCTGCGAAAGTCAGCAACGCAACAGCGAGTCACATAGAGCAACATATACAGTACTGTACTACATGTATAGGAAAAAAATAATTTAAAAAAAAATAAATATGTTTGAAAAATCCGCGATAAATGAACCGCGAATTAGCGAGGGATCACTGTATTGTACAATACTAAAAAAAAAAAAAAATACAAGCAAAAGTAGCTTTTGTAAATCTCTGACCAAAGTGAGAACTTTTCCAAGTTATCAACTTTCGCTTTTTCAAACTTGTGATTGCCCAACTTTTTTTTTTTAATTTGAGATTTTTTTTATTATTATTATTTCCTGATGTATTTCATGTGATTTATGTGTCGAGTGAGCCTCGGCCATTCGCGCCCGCCATAAACCGCGGAGTGACTTCACGCTCCTGATACGCGGACTCGGGACAATGACTGGAAATAACGTGGAGCGGGTCTGCGTACTTGAGCTCCTGCGCAATGGCGGCGATCTGCTCCACTCGGTCTTGGTGGGCTGCCAAGTCGCTCTCAAAGGCCTCGTGTCTTCGAAGCATCGCCTTGATTTGTGTCAAGGTGGCAGTTTCGTAATCCTTCAGGGAGAGTAACATTTCTTTGCCTGAGAGCACACGTTAAGAGAAGAGAGATTAAAAGTTCTGACTTTCTCACGGCGGTAATGAACACTGTGGAGACGGTGGACTGACTCGAGCTGAGCTCAAGCTAAAAAAAAAAAAAAAGACAAGGTATTGGAAAAGAAAGAACTCGTAAAGACATAGGGGACAGAAGTCTACACATATCTGTTCGGGCTTTTGTGATGTATTAAAAAAAAAAAAATGAGACCATGATAAGTCATTTCAAAACTTTTTTCCATGTGACTTATAACCTGGACAGTCCAACCTCGGTTTTCGAATGTCTCGGTTCTCGTCCAATTCGGTTTTCGACCAAAAATTTTGAGTTTTTTATGCCTCGGATGACGAACAAATTTCGGTTCTCAAATAAACTGAGCGCACTTGAATGCACCATTTGACTCCTCTCGCTTTCCTTACACGAGGAAGTGACGCTTCCTCGTGTTGCTTTCCAATTTCCCGGCTTTTATATTGACATTTTTCCCTCAATATGTTTAATAAGTGTTTTTCTGGTTTTCCCCTGTTTATATGTACAGTCAAACCTCGGTTTTGGAACGTCTCGGTTCTCGTCCAATTTGGTTTTCGACCAAAAATTTCGAGTTTTTTATGCCTCGGATGATGAACAAATTTCGGTTCTCGAACAAACGGAGCGCACTTGAATGCACCATTTGACTCCTCTCGCCTTCCTTACACCAGGAAGTGACACTTCCTCGTGTTGCTTTCCATTGTGAGCGGACGTGTAAAAATTTGTATTTTAAAAAGAGCGTGGTTTCGGTTTTCGAACAATTTCGGTTTTCCAACAGCCTTCTGGAACGGATTATGGACGAAAACCGAGCTTTGACTGTATCGGCTTAACTTTATTTGAGGTTCATCAGGGGCACTTGAAATGGTGGCAGTTGTGTGCTAGCTCCAGTTGTTCTCAATTTGAACACAGCGATTATTATTTAGTACGGCTTGTAGGTCCCTCCATCTCGGGCTCTTTTTTTTTTTTTTTTTTTAGATGACAAAAATCTTGCATTTGAACAGGCGTGTGTGGACTTTGGAGATGGACCGTGTGTACAACTGCTCACCGCTGGCCCAATTTTCATGATTGGTGGCCTTTTGGCGAAACTTTTCGGCCAGGTGGTCCAGTCTCTCCAACCTGCGAATCTCCGTGAGGAGCCAATCCTCGTAACCTTTCTCCGCATGCTCCAAGCCCTGCCATGCTGCGGCAATATCCTGGAGGCACAATCAGCAGAGAGGGGGAAAAAAATTAAAAATAATCATAATAATCACCACACGCTTGTGTGTGTCTCTCTCATGGCGTGGCAATGAGTGATGCCAAGTTCAGTGAATGAAGGATTTGGAGTCACTTACAGACACCAGCTTGCCCTCGGAGGGCATGAAAGCAGGCCGGTTGCTGATGCGCAACTTGGTCTGCAGGGTGTTGAAGTTGATTTCCAGCTGGCACTTCTCCTGCACCTTGGGAGGCTTGTGCTGGCGTCTGTAGTCCCGGAAGTCCTCCAGCTTCCTCTGCATCTCTGCCATGGTCTTCTCCGGGGTTCGGTTCTCCAGCCAGGGAGTGGTGCGGCGGATCCACTCCAGCAGCTGGCGAGGGCCACGGCGAGATAATTAATATCACAACATGATGCCAGTTGGGAATGCTGTGAAAAAGCTTCGCAGGGGTTCATTGAAATGTGTCGTCGGCTGGTTCGGACCGGTTCATTGATTCTGGCAGCATTCGGATTCTTAGGTTGCTTTCGAATGTCAGTTTTGAGGAGGGAAAAACCGACAGCTCAAAGAATGAGGATTATAAATTGCGTACCGTATTCTAATTCATTTTTGAATCGGTATATTTATGGCTCACTGTCAGGTATATTAGATTACAGTACAATTACTGTTAGATACCGACACTATATCTGTTTCTCATTGAACTGCCCAAAAACTGCTTTTTTTTTCTCTTCTGAAACCTTTAAAGCCACAAAGTTCATTCATCATGTAAATGTAACTATTTAGCAGCTACCCTGAGTGCAAAATAAACTATGATTTTTTTTGTCATCATGGTTACCTGGCTGGCCAGCCTCTCGTACTCCTCCATCAGCTTCTCGTTCTCCTGGTTTACACCCAACACTTTACAGATTCTGTTGGCAGCCGTTTCAGCCTGAGGGAAGGAGGAAAAAAAAAAAAATCTCATTACAGTGAGTGAAGGTGGGCCATTCTCTCCATAATTCCAAAATGATTCTCAAAGTGTACATTTTGGTTTCACTGTTAGTG
Source organism: Hippocampus abdominalis (assembly GCA_018466805.1). Lineage (NCBI taxonomy): Eukaryota > Metazoa > Chordata > Actinopteri > Syngnathiformes > Syngnathidae > Hippocampus > Hippocampus abdominalis. Next base: position 2,508,353 of record CM031702.1, read on the forward strand.
CAAACGTGCTAAGGGAATGAAAAATGAACTCATTAGCCCATTGGTCGTTAAATGTTGGCACCAAGTACCTAAAAAAGAAATATACCGCTACTTGGCTGCCCAAGTACCACCAAAATGACCGAAATTTAAATACAGTAGCCTAGTAGGCCTAAACGTTAATAAAAAAATGAGGCAGATTTTACTCCCATAAAGTATAGTTCAGTATATCATTTTAATCCACAAGAATATTACGTACCATGACCACGTCACGGCACTGAAACATTATGCGCAGTTTGAGGATTTTATTTCGTAAATCAGAATGTACGGTATCTGTATACAGTCAAACCTTGGTTTTCGAACGTCTCGGTTCTCGACCAATTCGGTTTTCGACCAAAAATTTCTAGTTTTTTTATGCCTCGGATAACGAACACATTTCGGTTCTCGAACAAACTGAGCGCACTTGAATGCACCATTTGACTCCTCTCGCCTTCCTTACACGAGGAAGTGACGCTTCCTCGGGTAGACGAGGAAGTGACGCTTCCTCGTGTTGCTTTCCATTGTGAGCAGACGTGTTCAGTAAACATTTTTATTTTAACCCTGGAGAACCCAAGACCCCTTTTCTTCTTTGGAAAATGATGAATTTTACATTAAATGGCTGCTATATGTTCACTGAACACCAAAATATATGTTTTTTCAAATATTTAATACTTTAATCCTAATTTAGGATGAGGGCCAAATTTGACCCTTTGGATTTAAGGGTCGCATTTGAGTAGCAGAATTTATAGGGGGCCAAATTTGACCCCGTGGGTTCTCCAGGGTTAAAAAGAGCGTGGTTTCGGTTTTCGAACAATTTCAGTTCCTCGTGTTGCTTTCCATTGTGAGCAGACGTGTTCAGTCAACATTTTTATTTTAAAAAGAGCGTGGTTTCGGTTTTTTCGAACAATTTCGATTTTCGAACAGCCTTCTGGAACGGATGATGGACGAAAACCGAGGTTCGACTGTCCACTGATATTAGCATGTGCGGTTGGAAAAGCAAATCGTGTGATGGGATGAAAGGATTTTGCCAACCTGCTCGGCGCCAGCAAAAGCATGATAGAAGCAGGACATATACGTCATGATGGCTCTCTCGTCAGGCTTGGGGGTGTTGATGATATCTGCAGAGGGGGTGAGGTCAAAATGAAAAGAAGGGGGAAATTATCGTAGGGGACTGACAAAAGAATAAAAACATGAATCATAAAAACTGTCTTGCAACTAAAACCACAATTACAGCTACAAGTAGTGATTTATGGCCCCATTTTTGCACCCAATGCTCAAAATGACAATCCCTGAACTTTGCCATTGGCTTATTAATCAGTTTGAAGCATGGGTTCATCGCACTTTTCCGTGCCTACAATAAATTGCGAAGAAAAACTTTTTTTTTTTCAATTTTCCTAAACGAGTACCTTCGGCATCAAGCATTTTGGGAATGTCCAGGTGCTTCTCCGCTATGTCAAAAGCCAGGTTCAGGTTCCCCAGAGGATCATCCTAAATAAAGAAATACAATTCCATGTGACGAAACAGCAATGCCGGCGGGGCCTGACCTCCATGCAACGGCGGACACGTTATACTTCCTCATCATTTGCATGCAATGCTCATTTCTCAGAAGATCTGTTGCTGAAACCGCTCACGTGGGGAGCTTTTATTAGACTGAAGGGCAGCGTTTCACCAACGAGGTCGCTAGTGGAAATCGATAACGTTTTGGCCTCACAATTGCGGAATGCGCTTAATGACTCCCCTCTGTCGTTAATTGCGGTTTCCGATCAAGCAATTCATCTTGCGTGTCGCAGTGGGGGTGTTCGAAGCTGACAAGGGCCAAGCAATCTGGAGATGGTTCGGATTTAAATCATCACACATATGCACCAGTGAATCCTTGAGAATTGCTCAAATATGATTTGGGTGTTTTGTAGAATTGCCGTGATTGGGTATAACGTCTAGACCCCGAATATAAGACAACCCCTTATTTCAATGCAAAAAAACACCGTCTTATATTCGAGCCAATACGGTACATTTGGTTGAGCGGCGTATGGGACCAACAGCCGAGTGCGTCCCTGCTAAACTGGCCGGTCGGTGACGGTCAACGGGGGTAAAGGGATCATACGGAAGTTCCGCCGCCATTGTTCTCTGCACCACAAAGGCGGCTGCTGCCTACATAACAGGCAAGGCCAGCTGCTCCTCCATCCAGCAGAGGATGAGATGGAGGGGATCAGATGATGCCAGGATGGATGCTCGGACAGACAGGACACCCCTAGCCAGTCTATCCTTCAACAATGCCAACCCGACAGGAACGCTCACCTGGAGCCAAGCTCAACAGCTGCGCAGTGACACTGTCTACAATCTCCAAAGTCCATGGGTGACTGAACGTGTGTGTGTGTGTGTGGGGAAAAGGGGGGGATGCAGTGGGAGGTGGCGGAAAAGTTGTGATGCGCCTCGTTGTGATACTCCACTGAGCTGGTGTGATCTTCTTAACTCTCATGAGGACAAGCGGTCTCTGCGGCGTACGCGAGGCGACTGTAATAGCCAGCTCTGCGGGGAACGAGGCTCATGTTTCCACGACCGTTCCAGCCAGTGTTGAAAAGCTGTAAGACTGACGACGGATGAGTTACTCCCGCTGAACCAGCCACAGCGGCCACACTCGGGATATAAATGCGCGATTGTGATTCTCCAATGGATAAATTACAATCGAAAACTCTCCCATCGATAGCGTTTCCCTTTGTGTGTTAGCATCAAGCTAGCGGACTTCAAGGCGGTAAAGTGGTTGTTTTAAATACACCACATGTCATCATTTCAATGACAGTCGACGTCAACAGAGCGTGGCCTTAAACCACGGGTGTCAAACATACGGCCCGGGGGCCAGATCTGGCCCGCCACATCATTTTACGTGGCCCGCGAAAGCAAATCAACCAGGTCAACTTCCATGACGCTTGCTAAAATCTGTGCCAAAATTTCAAGTTGTCATATGTAATAAATAGGGCATGTTGAGATATTACAAGCATTTTCTTCTTTCACATTATTGTAGAAACTTGAACAACGGAGAACAAACTACTCTCCTTGAGTTTTGATTTCAAAAAAATTTCAAATCTTTTGATTTCCAACTGTAACTTGAATGAGATTGATGGAACGCTCCGTCTTCAGTTTATTGCATGCGAACCTACGCAAGCCATGAGTGTGAAAAGCAATTATTAGTTTCAACTTAATTCATAGTGCACAGTTTCTCGTGTTTTTTTTTGGTGTTTTTTTAAAATCCGCTCACACTGTAAAACATTCCGACTGCGTGTGCATGTCAGTGACACGGCGGCATCGCAGGTTACAGGTGACACACACATGCACACGCACGACACCTTGCTGAGCTTAGAGTAGTCGAGCAGGTCGGGTCTGTGTCTGTGAATCAGGGCGCAGAAGGCCAGGCCGTCCTTCCAGCTTCACCGGACGATGAGCAGAGAGAGCCAACATGTCAGTTCACAGAGGCACCTTTTTTCTTTTTTTTTGTCTTCGAAGGCCATTCAAACCGCGAGTTTTAAGATGCCAAAATTGGGAGCTGAATTCTTCATTTTGTAGATACGCTCGAAAAGTGCATTTGCTTGTGTTATGCTAACGACCAAAATATGACGTGATTAAACTGTGTGTCGAGAAAGGGAAAGATTCTGTCGTTAGCTCTGAAATGTCTCGCTTCCGTTACTTTGCGAGGTCAAATGTTGACTTACCTCACATGGAAGTTCTGAACATTGACATTCCTGTAGGGGGCAGTCTTTCTTTGACACCACAAGAGGAGGCCCTCTTTGGCAGATGTTTCTGCACAGATGTTATCGGTACAATAGTATATTTTTTTTTTTACATTATGACAGTCACGGGCGCTTCTGTGGAATACAATAATTGATTTTTTTCATCAACGCACCTTCAACAGAAATGTCCTGAATGGCAAAGCGGAGAATTATTGTCCAGATCATACCAAGCGTCATCTTCACATTCCCGTCCACAATCTCTGAAACGCAAACACAAATCCTATTAGCGAACGTGAGCGTAATATTTTCTGTTCTGTATGTTTTGCCGAGGCTTCTGGTACCTTCAGCTCCGATGGAGACCAGTTTTACCCCTTTGCTCGTGATGAAGTCCAGTGCTTTGTTGACGTTCGCAATCTTGTGAAAGCGCATCTTCCCTCTGTCCGGTTTAGGTAACCTCTCACCTGCCAACATGCCATTGTGGGAAGGTCATGTGAGTAAATACTGTACACGGATGGAGGGGGACACGACAGAAACCCGTTCAGACAAATGTCGATCAGTACAGACAGAAATGAACGAGCACCACAGCGTTCTGTAATCTGACCTGAGATCACTTCCAGAAGCAGCATGAGTTTCAGTCCGTTTCTTAGGTCATCTTCAATGTTTTCGATTTGAGTGCCAGCTTTCCTCAGGTGTGAGTTACACCAGGCGGTGAAGGTCTACCGGAACAGAGACAGCAAGTCAATCAAGCTTGATGACAGGATATAATTGACCATTATATTCTGAGGGAGTATTGTGCAGACCACTACAAGGTTCTAGAAGGGCCAGGGGCTATATTAGGTACGAATAAAAATAATGCAGAGGTTACAGACAGAGTGCATTTGTATTCTGGTGAAATAGGTAACCGTGCACCTCAGAATAAATGGCTATGAGCTATGGTGATCCCCAGGGGTCAATCCTGGGACCCCTATTGTTAAATCTGTACATGCTTCCATTAGGCCAGTTAATACGTCCCTTCCAACTTTCCAGATGACACTCAGATATTCCGTGTCACGGATGGCAGGTCAACTTGGGCCTCTAGATTTACTCTGTCAATTGCGCGGCCATTGGTCTGCAAAATTGTACATCCAGATTGCTGCTATTTACCGGAACCAAGAAACCGAAAGGGATGATTATTAGTTTAGGTTTCATACTGTCAGTGGTATTTTTTTTTTAGGTGGCGTGCCGCTAGCTTTCCTAATAATTATGTGTGCCTTTTCTCAAATTAAGTTTGGCCTGTACTGACTCCGGAGTGTCAAATATCACCTCTTTTCATCCGTAGCATTGGAACAAATGCGCTTTTCGGAGAGATACTGTAAATCCAGTTAAGATGGGATTATTGTCCTTCTCCTCCTATTTTTGTCGGGTCGCTCACTCGCCAGAAATGGCTGAAGAGCCGGGTGCCGACCGCAGAGCTCAGCATTCCGTCTGATATAAGGTGTTAAATATAGAGGGCTCTGTTGTGCGTCACGATAAGGGACCCGCTGGGGGAGAATAACGTCAGAATGTGTCGTCCATGTCAGCGACAGTGAAAATGTCATGTGGACGGAGAACTTGTACCCTGTTGTCCGTCACTGTAAGGGCATGTGATTGGTTACAGGCACACTTATCTCAATCATTCTTCCAGGTCACCCTCATTACAGTTTGAGAGATAGTGGAATACCTTGAAAGAAGTGCCAGAGAGGCGCATGACTGTACGTATCAGGATTATAAAATGAAATCCGACTTTTGGCGTTTGAATGAATAGGTCAAATCCAGAGCCCGAACAGTAGGAGCAATGCCATAGTCTGATTATAATGGACACCGTCATACACAAGACACCTGTTGTGACCTTGAGAGGCTTAAAAAAATATATATATATATTATCGCACACTCCAGAGCAGATGAAAAATTGATCTTCAATCTGTCAAAAGATGATATTTGGGCAACAGCCTTCATTGGATCTTTTTTTTTTCTTTCTTTCTGAATTTATGCGGCACGGAAGCTAAATAATGAGGGAAGTTACAGGCAAAACATTATTTATGCAGATTACCCTTAAAAGCCGAATCACATTTAATTATGTTCTTGTCCATGACGAGATGACTCCAAAATAAACACCAGGGACACATTCCTCACGTCACAACATGTCAGTTTTGGCAGAGTTGCATTTGAACTCTGCTACCTTTCGTGCAGATAGTTCAACTGCAACGGGAGCCAATGTGAACACTGTTTCATGAGAAAATAAGTATTATATTGCTGTATAATCTGCAAAACTCCGTCTGATAATGAAGCGATATTTATGATATAATTTGCGGGCGCTGAACCAGCCGTCGGCCAACCACCAGGGGGCGAAGGCATGGTTAAGACTTCGCGAAGATGCTCAAGTGACCTGCTGAGCCATGGCAAAAAAAAAAAAAAATACAGCAGAAATTGGAGCATCTTGGTGAGTTGGTAAATTGTGCGTAAAAAATGGTTTCTGACTATCATTGACTCTAAAAAGATAATCCATCCCTTTTAAAGTTTCACTTTGCACCGAAAACTATTTTCATATGGTTTGTTGAAAAGTCTAACAAAAAAAATACAGATGTTGTCCTTGACATGATGAATAAATGGGATTCATAATCGTGTTGGCAAAAAATTCCTCAAAATACTGTCATTGTGATTTGCCCCTTGTGTTGCCATAAATAAACCCTTTCCTCATCCTGACGTTGGGAGGGGCTCTGTGTGAGTGTGTTGGAGGAGAGACATTTGAGGTGGAAGCACTGGTGCCTCCAGCTGTGCAAAGAAGCCAAATCCTAAAGCCCTAAAATCAACTGCGAGCATGGGGGGGTGGGGGTGGGGGGGGGGGGGGCCCGAGGCTAAATTCAGCCGGGCTGGTGCAATATTTTCTGCGTGCCGTCGCTATAAACAAAAGCATTCCGCACCAAGGACAGCGGGCTTAACCCTACTACAATGCCTGCCAGTGGCGGTGGTTAAAATTAGAAGGCAGCGACCATTCTAAATCCCGAGAGCGTCATCATGTGTTTGGGAGCATCTGTTGACAGCTCGCATTCCGAGCGTATCACCGGAGAGAGAGAGAGAGAGAGAGAGAGAGAGAAGAGCCGCTGGAAAGCAGGGCTATTGTTAGCCTTGCTGGGACCCGTCCGTCAAAGAGCCATCGGAAGACTGCTTGGAGCCCATGACTGGAAGTTTGGCAACAGTTCACTTCGTTAGGATTAAATTTCAAGTGTATGCTTTCATTTTCCATTTTAAAAGTAACGGATCACTAAATAATGTTCACCTATCGACAGTGACAGGCAGAACAATTAATTGCTCGTCCACTAGATGGCAGAAGATGCAATTAACCCGTGTAGACACCAGTTGCCATTCTGATAATTTGCCCTCACGAGTTGAGCAACCTGTACACCCTACTAGTGAGGCAAAACCGTGCACTAGTTGACAATTGTGCGCTACTAGTAGTAATGTTATAAAATTCTACTAAAATCACTAGCGGTACTGGTGGCATGCAAATGCCAACTAGTTGCTCGACGAGTATGCCAGGGTTGTCCTATGAGTGCGCAGAAACGTCATACGTTCATGGAAAAATGTTGCTAGTAAGACACAGTCGTTCTACTAGTGCATTGAATTGTTCAATATTGTTGTCCTACTATTTTAAAGTCCATGTACTAGTACGCTCTTTGTCCTCACTGGACCCCAGAGGTCAAAGCGAACATGGTGAAGAGGCATTTAGCGGTTATGCTGCATGCAAATGGTAAAAAAAAAAAAAAATCCAACAGAAGTCAATCCATAGTGTAAATGCATTTAAATGCAGATTATAAAAACAATGTTTCCCCCCCCCCCTGTCCGGCTTTTTTGTAATTTTAGAAGTGTACATTTAATTTCTTGAATTTGGTTTTAAATGTCAGCATCTAGGGTGTAAACGTGGGTGTAAACGTTGTCAATCTTCTTTCTTTCAGTCATTTTCATGAGCTTCTTTTGTTTTCTCTGTCTTTGAATGTGTTGAGCTGTTTGGTTTGTAAACTTTGTAAATTCAGTGTTGTGCCTTTGGTTGTGTGAAGCACATTGAGTTGCCTTGTGTATGAAATGTGCTATAGACTGTCAATAAACCAGCCTTGCTTTGCCTCAGTAGTGGGATAACTATATGCTACTAGTGAGGCAAAACTGCACTAGTTGACAACTGAGTGCTATCCTTAGTAACTAATGACATTATAACAGTCTAGGAGTTAACATTTCATCCTAGTAAGACAAACTGAATTGTCTAACTACTAAGAGCAAAGAGCTGACTAGTACATGGATCTTAACCTGGGGGGGAAAAAACCGTCGTTTATTGGAAGTGTCTTGGGTCGAGGGTTTTTGTTGCATTCCAGGGCCAATTTAGGACTTACTTTCCTCTGCTGTTGCTCCCAGGCCGGGTCGAGCAGCATGTCCCGGTCCCAGTCGTCCTCCTGGAGCATGTACTCATCCTCGTAGCCGTTGTCGTAGCGCACCGTGCTCTCCATGTGGGTCATGGTCATCATCTTTTCGGTGGGCCTTCGAAACTTGACTTGAAGTGGACTAAAAGAAATTCTAAACAAGTTGTTGAAAAGAACGTGATGCTTGTCCGACTTGTGGCTGGGTCATACACACGCACGCTTTGCCCTTGTCCCCCCGACCTGACAGACGTCTGGCCCCGGTTGCCGTGAGCGGGACGGGGGGGCGACCGGTTATCGTTCGTAGGGGCGTGGTCACGTGAGCCACGCGTTCCCTCCAGTCCAGGTCACGCGCGCGTTCGCGTATGCACGCGCCCGTAAAGAAAAAGACACGAACAAACTTCATACAAACAACTTTTAATGTCTTACAAACTATAATTAATGAGGACTGCCATAACACAAAAATGTTTTGGGTCATATAAATAAAATGATTGTTTCCTCGCAAAACCCGATGTTTAAAAAAAAAAACCCCACTGGGAGCATGTTTGAATTGGACATCAAACGCTTGGTTTTATGTTGGATGTGTGTTCAAGTGGCTATGTTCATCCATCTCCATTTTTCATCGACATGGGTGTGCCAGAAAAGTTCTAGGACTGGCATCACAAAGTTATACAGCGGACCATCATGGGACCAGGACGGCACACGAATTGCGAACATCGGCTAATTGATGTCATTATAACTGCATTGAAAAACATGAAAACCCCCACTGTCAAAAACCACCAATAACAAATGTCCACGAAAAAAGTCATTTTAATCCAAAATTGAAAAGAAAAAAAAATCCACGACAAGGTGAACCCCAGCTGCCGAACAGTAACTATGCGGGGTTCCACTGTAATAGGGTGCCTTGAGACATGAGTTCAAATCGTTCCATGACTATGCTTGCATCTCAAACCACTTTTCCCCCACCTCAGCACCCCGAACAATGTCCTTGTACTGTATTAAAACACACAGTGGCAACTCTTGCTCTTCACATTACTTACAAACGGACAATGTGAGCCCAAAACAACTGTTCCAAATCGATTGGTCTTCCTTGTTATTCTGTGGGGAGGGGGAGTTTGCAAACCAGTTTAATGGCGCATTACTGCCACCGCCTGGCATTGTCCTTCCACTGCAATCAAACCAATGCGAATTGACGGTGACTGCAAGTTGGGAAAGTGCGCTGCTGCTATTTAAGCAGCGGTGGTCTGAAGTGGACTTTATATTTCAGAAAAACAAAATGGTCAAGTGACGTCTTGCATCGTGGATCTCTCACAAGTCAAGGTATTTGTACAGCACCAGTAGTATTTCAAATTCAAACTACACTTTTTTTCCCCCCTAATTTTAAGTGATTCCCTTCGGGCAAAGGTGTTGATTGGCTGGCGCACTGAAGGGGGGGAAATCTGTCGTTTGTGTTTAAAACACCAGTCTTGAAACTTTTCTGACACACATAATAGATAATCAACCATTCACACCTTTGGCCAATTTAGAATCTTCAATGCGTGTTTTTTTTTTTTATTTATCGGATGTGGAAAGAAGTACCTGGAGAAAACCCGAAAAATGCGCACGAGAACACGAAAGCTCCACATGACATAGATTCAAACCAAAAACCTGTGAGTCAAATGTGCTAACCACATCTCACAACTGTGCTGATTAAGCGCCAGCGTGTTTTTTTTTTTTTTTTAAATCGGATGTGGAAAGAAGTACCTGGAGAAAACCCGAAAAATGCGCACGAGAACACGAAAGCTCCACATCACATAGATTCAAACCCAAAACCTGTGAGTCAAATGTGCTAACCACATCTCACAACTGTGCTGATTAAGAGCCATTATGTCAAAACTGCTTTTCATCACTTCGACATCCATGACAAAAATCTATTCTTTTTTTTTTTTTTTCATGATGTCCCCACGACCTGAAGAGAAGAGCAACTTGCGCATAGCCCGCTGTGAGCTAGCGGTGCTCGCTTTGCAAATTGTCGTGCAATGAAATAGTGTAAACTCGCGAGAAAGTGTGTGTGAAGGAGTGAAGGGGTCAGGCTTCTGAAGAATGCCAACTGACAGGAGTGGTGGAGGGTGAAGTGGGGTGGGGGTGTAGGGTTTCCTGCTACAGAAGAATAGCATAGCCGCAGAACCGCAGGTCACGGTGTGGCAATCCGGGAGCGATTTGACGCAGCGACGCCGACGCTGTCCTGATTCCAAACAATCTCTTGGGCAGGGAAATAAACGGAGTGTTGGGAGCTTGGGGAGTGTGTGCCATATGGACCCCCCCAAGCATCCATGTAGCGTCATCTGTGATCGGCAGCAGGGTGCTCTGGGCCGGGGCGAGGAGGGCGTGGGAGTTGCTTTTGCTTCAATCAATCAGTCTCATTTAGACCACATGGTCGCCGCCACTCTTGGCCTCGTTCATGAATCCATTTGTTTGATACTAAAGAGCGGGAGGGGAAAGAGGAAACAAACACATTTTTACTGGTATTCATTCACGGGGGGCTTGTAGGAATTCACGTTGAGAAACTCACCCCACTTGTTGCCCACCAAAACAGGACAAGCAGCATGTCGCGTGCTGTAGTCGCCCTCCCCGTTGGGAAAGAGATTGTACCAGAACACTGCAGAACCCTGGAGACAAAAATAATATATATTAGCCACGAATGACACACATAACTGGTAATCGGGCCTAATTTGACCCTAGTCCGCCCCATCGAATTTGGCTTTCTCTGACCAACCAATCAGAGGACAGAAAAATGATGACACCATCGTGGGCCGGCTCACTGGCCCTCTGGAGGGAAAATGTGTTTTCTGATCCTATTATTATTATTGATTAAGTTACTTAGGCAAGTACAGTCAAATCTTGGTTTTCGAACGTCTCGGTTCTCGACCAATTCGGTTTACGACCCCAAAAATTCGAGTTTTTTTATGCCTCGGATGACGAACAAATTTGGGTTCTCGAACAAACGGAGCGCACTTGAATGCACCATTTGACTCCTCTCGCCTTCCTTACACGAACGAGGAAGTGACGCTTCCTCATGTTGCTTTCCATTGTGAGCGGACGTGTTCAGTCAACATTTTTATTTTAAAAAGAGCGCGGTTTCGGTTTTCGAACCATTTCGGTTTTCCAACAGCCTTCTGGAACGGATTATGGACGAAAACCGAGGTTTGACTGTACCACTGATTCTAAATGTGAAGGCGCTTGGCAGTTTTGCTTCCCATGGCAACAGCGAGGCTGAAATCTGATTGGACCGATGAATCGAACATCTATGTCCCGTGACTGGAAGCAGTGCAGTCAAGATGATTTTAAACCTTCGCTTCTTCTTGTAATTGAAACAATACAAAAGCTCATGTATTGTTTCTTTCTTTGTTATCAAAGTGAACTGAATTGAATTGAAAGAAATGAACTGTTGGCTCTAAATGAAAACAATACCATGGAACAAATATTAGAATTTAGATTGCACCTGAAGCTCAGAGCTCCTGATATTATTGACACACAGCCAGCAGTCAAGGCCATGCTGCCCCCTCTGACACTTCAATCTATTTATTTCGATTTCACGAAAGGGTAAAACGATAACACATGCTTGCTTATATGCAAGCGCTCAATATTCACAGTCAAGTCATCCGGTAACGGTCACCTTTTGGGGTCGAATCGACGCTCCGACGTCAGGGAATACTGTGGCGCCCCCTGCTGCAACATCACTCATCTACAACGAGAAGGGGAAAAACTCCAAATCAGTGCTCGTTTTTTTTTTTCTTTTTCTCCATCACTCCTCAGTTGTTCCTAAAAAATATATATGATGCATGAGGCGGGTGTGAGAATCAAGACTCACGTAGAAGAGCCACGTTGCTATGCGGTTGCCCGTTCCGAGCTCTTTGAAGGCATCGGGCTCGTCTTTCTGCGGCGAAAAAACAATGATCGTCAGGTTGAGACTTCTGGAGTTAAAACACATCCTGACGTCCATGTCAATTGCGTGTGTGTGTGTGTGTGTGTGGACATACCCTTCCGAAGTCAAAGTGAGGCTCGTACTGACCGCCAACACCATAGTTTGCAACCTGTGAGGTGAAATAATGCAGAAACGTTTTTTTTTTTTTTAATGCAAGCGATGAAGTTCGGGTGATATTATTTGGGAAATTCCACTGCTTAGTAGAAAGTCTCCAAAAAGCGCATGTCACCTGCAGCTCTTCGGCTGTATCCATTTCCAAGCCGGTGAGATCCTCGATCCTCTGGTTAATTGTTTCGATGACGGGATCTTCGTAGCCTGTGAGCCAAGCGCTGGAACAGAGCAGGGCCGGGGGTTGAGAAAGAAGAAGAATTTCTAGCGCGGAAGCGATTGCGGGCGGCAGGAAAACAAAAATTAGGAACGAGCTAGCGGCGAGAGAAGTGTCATGCTGAAGGAAACGGAAAGAACAATCTTCTTAAAAAAAAAATTTTTTTTGAATGGAGGCACGGAGAAGGAAGCACAAGAGGGGGGAGAAAAAAAAGGCCCAAGATTCAGAATCTCCAATCAGCTCAGGGTTTGAGATGGTGGGTGGGTGGTGGTGGTGGTGGGGGGGGGGGGGGGTGATTTTATGAAGTGCTCAGTGGAATTTTTGGTTCAGGGCTGAGGCAGGCAGGATGTCATCAATCTAAATAATTTCAAATTAAAGGCATTTGTATCTCCTCTATTTGTCTTTGCGTCATACTTTGGAAGTCAACACGGGCCGACCAAAAAGGTCATCAAGAGGTCAGATTGACATTCCGCTCCGCATTCTTTGCTTGTGAAAACAAGACAGGCAAGTTGTGAAACTTTGCACTCGCACATCATTTCCAGTAAAACATTTTTTTTTTTTAATTGTCAAAATTGGCAGGCTACTTTGAGCCATTTCCACAACTAAGAGATATTTCATGTGAAAAAACAGTCACAAGAAATTGTGTCATGAGTCGAAAATCACTTCACAGGATTTAGCTTTTTCCCCAATTATGGATACAAACTATAAACGCAGCACATTTATCCCATGTGGAATTGCCTTTGCTTTCGCTATCTCTCCCTTTATGTCTCTCCAGCCTTTTCCGATTGCTGATATGGAGGCTGCGGAAGCGTAGCAGAACTGCAGCAGCTGTGACGAGCACATGAAAGAATGCAGCAGAGGTAGAGATTCATTCCCACAAGTACGACAGAGGAAATATTCATTCTTGTGCTCGGCCGTGGATATTCTTGCCAAAAAAAAAAAATCTCATTGGCCAAAACGATTGCAACTCTGCAATGCCACAAATAGGAGCAGCCTGAGAGGAGAGTTGTGACAATGTCATCGTTCCAAATAAGCAACAGTGACATGTTTTCCCATTTGGAACCAAACTGCGAAGGGTCCGCAAGAAGAGTTTGCTTGACCCGTTTTTTTTTTCTCCCCCTTACCTCTTGGAGACTCTGTATTGGGCTGTAGTGAGCTTCCCAGTTTGGGGGTCATGCACCGTGGCTCGCCTTAACTACGGGAGTTCCCGCCGCAAGATGGATGGAGACCGGGGGGGGGGGGATGACACAGAAAGAGAAGCAAGACACCAGCGGACAGTCAGAGACGAGGAAGGAGAGAGAGAGAGACAGACAGAGAAAAGCAGAAAACAGTCACTAGATGTCAATGTTAACTGCTTAAAACGAGAGCATGTTTCATGAGGTATGACTTGCAATTTCCACTGAACATCCATTTTGTCTCTGAAACAGCTCCCGGCCGCGTGAAAAAGCAACTATGTTAATGTCAACTATAGCAGGGGGGGTTGTGGGGGGGGGCATAGAGGAGGAATGCCACTTCCTCCATTAGGACTCCCCCCAGTATGTTTTGGGCAAACCCTGGGATAAAACTTACCTTTTACTGATCCTGTACGGCGCAGTCTCCAGCACTCCCGTGGTGGGGTTGGAGATGGTAGCCCTGCGCAGCTGTGAAGCCAGGCACAGGATTTACCACACACATGCGCATGTGTGTGTGTGTGTGTGTGTGTGTCTGTTTGACGAACTGTGCCGCGCGCTACCGGACACAGGAGAGAGATACCTGAGCATAGGCTACTTTGCTTCAGGCCTGGTTTTAACCCCCATGCAGTATCCATCCATCCATCCATTTTCCGAACCGCTTCATCCTCACGAGGGTCGCGGGGGGTGCTGGAGCCTATCCCAGCAGTCTTCGGGCAGTAGGCGGGGGACACCCTGAATTGGTCGCCAGCCAATCGCAGGGCACACAGAGACGAACAACCATCCACGCTCACACTCATACCTAGGGACAATTTAGAGTGCCCAACGAGCCTGCCATGCATGTTTTTGGACAAATGTGGGAGGAACCAGCACCCGGACAAACCCACAAGCCGGGGAGAAATGCAAACTCCACACAGGGAGGCCGGAGCTGAAACCCGGTTCTGCACTGTGAAGCCGACGTGCTAACCACTGGACTACCGGGCCGCCCCCCCATGTCCCAAAATTGGACAATTCCACTTTGGACGATTTTGGACTGTTGGACAAATGGAAGTGAAAAAAGTTGTTGCACATTGGAAGAGGGACATTTTTGGGACGTAATACCCTTCATGCAGCCGCTTAAAAATACTGCATGAGGGTTAAAGGAGCCATATTATGTAAATCTGGCTTTCTAATTGCGTGTACACAAATACAGACGTGCCTCGACTTGTTTCTGAATCACTTTCGTGGAAGGTTTTTAAACACCAAAATATTCTCTAGAGTGTTACAGAGTACCAATGCCTCTGTGTTGAACGTAAACAAATCCCCCCCACTCCTTTTCCCCCCACCCCAACTTGGAAACTTAACGTCTCACAATATACTGAGTATAAAAATCACCTACTCAAAGATGTGCATTTAAAATGCACCTCAAGCCAATCGTTTTTTGTAGGTGTAAAAAGCAGGATGAGAGTGGATGACACATACCTGTCAACTTGGACGTTTTCCCCGTATTTTATATGTTTTTTTTATCATTTCAAATCATGTATGGCGGATTACAACTTATATACGGGGGAGAAAAAAAAACTGCAATTGTGAACCGATCTCACAAAGACCATTTTGGCTCAAATCCAGATCGTCTCACCTGCTGGTTAGTCAACGACAATGCCGTCGTCGATCGCTACGATTGTCGTCAATCGTATATTTTTTTTCATCGCTACGTACGGCCGGATTGATAAAGCGTGTTGTGCGCATGCGCGCTAAGCCGCTGTACGGGTTTTTGTTGCTTTGTAAGGGGAATCGTAATCATTTATTAGGGCAGCTATTGAGCCGAGGTTGACAGGTGTGATGACATGCAATCATTTTCAACAACTGGGCCGTGCTGAAATACTTGCTGTTCTTTCAAATTGACATCATAGCAAACTAAACGGGTGCTCCGCCATCTAGTGTTCAGCAAAGGAATTACATTCAATACAAACAAAGGTGAGACCAAATAGCGTGGTTAACCGTACAAAAAAAAAAAAAGAGCAAAATCGTTGGACCGTGAACTTTTGACCCACACACGAGCAGGGGGTTACTGTGTTTCATTCTTGGGTGTACACTTTAGCCACTAGGTGGCAGTATAATACAAACAAGGAAGAGTTTCGCAACTCAGTGACTCAGTGAAAGGCAGCCATTTTTTTTCTTCCAAGGGTTGCAGTGGCATGCAAATCAAGGTGGGTGGGCATCCCAAGCCAACCCCCTCACCCCCTCATTGACAAAAAATATTTCATTCGGCAGCAAAATTTTAATTTGGGGCCATTCGCTTTTGAACTGTATATACATGATTGCACAGGCCAAAATCTTCATTTCGATACAACCGAACCAAGAATGCGGCATCAAAACAGCGACGATAAAAAACCACCACACTTTGGAGACAAAGACGAGACGACTTACCCTGGGCTTTGCCAGCTCTTTGACCTTGGCAATTTCGTTGTCAGAGATGATGTTGAGGAAACGGACTAAGTAGGGGCTGTCCCACTCATCCTGCTGCTTGACCGGTCCCAGCACATAGAAGGGGTTGCGTTTGTTGTCATAGTAACGGCAGAACAGTCGGCTTTCCCTCCGGGGAGTCTAGCGTGATGGACAACAAACGCGACCGAGGAGTTCAGAACCAAAGACGTCGTTAGAAAAAAATGACGATATTTTTGTCATCTAAAAGCGCCGCTCACCATTTTGATGCCCTCCCCGCGACACAGCATTTCGTACTTCTTCCTCTCAGGCATCAGACTGAAGGTTTTCTTGTCCTTCTTCTGCTTCTGCTTCTTCGTGACGGGTGTCTTTTTCTTCTCGGGCTCCTTCTCGATGGGCGTGTCGTCTTTTTTCGCCTTTTTCTGCTTCTCCAGCTGGAACTCAAAGTACTTCACGTTGCCTTTGGCTCGCTGATGTTCCGGGTCTGAATGTGGTGGGCAAAAAAAAAAAAAAAAAAGGAAGCCAACTGAAACTGCTATCAAACAAAGACACTTTAAACACTGCTATAATTATACTCTGCAATAATAACCGAGCAGCATTTTTTTTCTAAAATAAGGCCAACCATCTGGCGTCTGTGACTTTTGGGCGCAGAATATGATAGCATCTTGACAAACAAAAAATCTCATCCGCATCAGATTTTGTTCAGCTGACATTTTGGTACAGGGACTAACCGAGTTCAAGGAGTCTCTTGGTGTACCCCAGGGCGCGCTCCAACTCCCCTTGCTGGTAGATGGCATAACTGAAATAGTCCAGCACGGTGACCTTATCCAGAGTGGACTCTTCACCGTCGTCGAGTTGTTTCAGGGCCTGCGCCATCCACAGCTCCGTGTGGTAGTAGTCGACATCCGTGTAGGCAATCTTTCCCAGCTCGTAACAGTCATCTGCCGTCATCGGAGTCTTGTGCTTCGCCCCTGATGTGCACGCGGTGATATGAACATGAATATAAAAGAGGGACATACAGTAGCGATAAAGAACGTGTGATGTCATCCATAATCCATTCCCGAAGGCTGTTCGAAAACCGAAATTGTTTGAAAACCGAAACCACGCTCTTTTTAAAATAAAAATGTTGACTGAACACGTCTGCTCACAATGGAAAGCAACACGAGGAAGCGTCACTTCCTCGTCTACCCGAGGAAGCGTCACTTCCTCGTGTAAGGAAGGCGAGAGGAGTCAAATGGTGCATTCAAGTGCGCTCAGTTTGTTCGAGAACCGAAATTTGTTCATCATCCAAGGCATTAAAAAAAAAAAAATCGAAATTTTTGGTCGAAAACCGAATTGGACAAGAACCGAGACGTCCGAAAACCGAGGTTTGACTGTATTTGTATTACGGTGACCTCTTTGTTGTTTTAGTGCTTCGAAAAAGCAATCGAAATATTGCTTTGTCACCATTTGTGGCATCTTGCTGCCATGGAATTATGTTGAGGTGAGTTGAGTAGCTTTATTTATATTAACGTAGCACTTTGTTTTTAAAGCTTTTTAGGTGGGCGTTATGTATTTTTTTGAGGCCGTTGCTGATTCCGATATTTGGCAGAATACGATTTCGGCAACCAAGTAATAAAAACATATAAATAAATACATACCCGGTAAAACATAAGGCATAAAATAACTTATTTTTTGATCCCTTTATTCATCAGCATTTGTTTCCTTTTACAATAGAGAGAAAGCAAATATCGTCCGATTTTCCCCCTGATATTTCTTGTGGGGAAGAAATGTTTGAATGCCTTTATTTTTGTCTTATGTTGTGTTGTGTTTAAAAAAAAAATCTGCAAAAATTACCAAAAAAAACAACAACAAAAAACATTGGACAATTTTTGAAAATCTAAAAAAAGCTCATATCAACTGATTAATTGGGCAGGCCCTAATTAAGAAGACCTATGAAGGGTTTTAACCCTAGACAACCCGTTTCTTCTTTGGAAAATGATGAATTTTCCATTAAATGACTGCTATATGTTCACTGAAACCAAAATATGTTTTTTTCAAATATTTAATGCTTTAATCCTAATTTAGGATTAGGGCCAAATTTGACCTTTCGGTTTTAAGGGAAGCATTTAAGTAGCAGAATTAATTGGGACAAAAATTTGACCCCGTGGGTTCTCCAGGGTTAAACTGCGGCGGGTGCCGGGGGGCATAATATGTCTCTTTTATGCATGTCGTTTGCCCGCAGTAAAGTCCGACTTCACCAATGTGAGTCACGTACCAGGTAGGTTTCCTGTGGAGATGGTTTTGGCATCCAGTTTGTATGTGTCTTGTAATCGGAGGAGAGCTTTGGCCGCGCCAGTCTGGTCGTCATCCGTCGGGAAGTAGCGCCTCTGGATGGTCAGGTTGGAAATAAAACCTGATAGGACAGACGGGAAACGATCTTGCTCATGAAAGCTAGCCAAGCCGCGAGATCGGTGTTTTGATTTACGAACCGTCGGTGGTGTCGCTGAGGACGAGACTCTCCAGATCCCCCCACTCGGTGTTGAGCCTCTTCATCAGCTTAAAGGCATTGACCGGGTGCCCCAGGAAGCCCTCGGGGTCTTGCATGGCGGTGGCCGACAAAGATTCCAGTTTATCGGCCCACCTGCCAAAGAACGCCAAGTTAGCTTTACACTTAGAAGACGCCGCCCACGGGGGTCGTCGACGCACTGACTTTTTGACCCGCTCCAACTTGTTCTCCTCAGCTTGGATGTAGTCCTTGAGGGATGTGACGAGGTCTTTCTCGGTGAACAACAGGTCCGTCATTTGGCCTGTGGAGCACGGGCGCGACATCGACACGCGTCATTGTCGTGCGCGGCATGCGATGTGAGAGAAAAATGAGACCTTTTACCGATTGAGGTGAAAAAGTCGTGCGCTGACAGCGACGGCTGACAGCTCAGCAACAGGAAACACCAACATGGGAGCAGGTTCCTGTGGCGAGATGGATTCAAATAAGACTTCAACAAAAAGAATCATTCTGGCTGAGGTGTCATTTCTCCCTGCCGAGGGATTCTGCTGTTTCCAAGCTCCCACGAGAACGCGCGGCACATCTTCTGCAGTCGCCAAAACAAGCACATCATTGGGTCATTGGACCAGGCAGGAAGGCCAGGAGTGCGGTTTTTCCCTCGCATCTAAGAATCAGTTCCTCTCTGGGGGCAGGTCGTGACGTGCTCAATTTTTCAAATTCCGGATAGATTTCGATGCAAAATGTTCACCGTCACATTCTGAAGGCCTCGGCCTCGCTCTCTCTGAATTTATGATGGATCGGTAGGAACACAGTACAGTCAAACCTCGGTTTTTGAACGTCTCGGTTTCTCGACCAATTCGGTTTTCGACCAAAAATGTTGAGTTTTTTTTATGCCTCGGATGACGAACAAATTTCGGTTCTCGAACAAACTGAGCGCACTTGAATGCACCATTTGACTCCTCTCGCCATCCTTCCACGAGGAAGTGACGCTTCCTCGTGTTGCTTTCCATTGTGAGCAGACGTGTTTAGTAAACATTTTTATTTTAAAAAGAGCGTGGTTTCGCTTTTCGAACAATTCCATTTTCGAACAGCCTTCTGGAACGGATTTGACAATAAAGTTGTATTATTCAATTCAATTATGGACGAAAACAAAGGTTTGACTGTATATCTGAACTAAAACTACAAATGTGGAACAGCTATTTCTAACTTAAGGTGGGGGTGGGGGGGGGGGGTGCATGAAATGCATATCGGTTCAAACAGGCCACTCGCTTCAACGGGTGTCTGCAGCAGGAATACAAAGAAAAACGATCTTCATTTTAGATGTCCAGTTTGTGGCTCGTGTCGTTTTATTCATGAAACGAGTTCACATTTTTTTTGTTCCCGACCCCACTGTAATCTGGATCGACACAGTGTTGACCGGACACATAACGATTCGCCATTGTCAATATTGAACAGGTTTACAATTTTTAGTCCCAAGTAGATCGGAGAGAAAAAAAAAATCTCAAACCGCAAACACAAAGATAATCCTTATCGCCATGATTTTTTTTTTTAGAGACATTCGATAATTTGGCCTTTGGTGACTCTGATCGCATTGGGAAACAAAACACAGAAGTTGAAGAAAGCCAACTGTCGGTATACATGTACCCCATTTTTTTTAGTTGAAAAAAAATGTAACGTAAAAAAACAACCAAAAAAAGCCTTGTATTCTGCAGCTGAGTGATCAAAGCTTTGTGACTCAGATTTTAATTTGGCCAAGCCTAAACAGGTAGCTGCTTCGAAGAAACCAAAGACCAGGCATGTGAGGTGACTGCCAAATTTCCTGGAGGTGTGAAATTGAATGCCTGACTTGACTCTCAACATGTCTGGTCTGGGATTTCCTGCAGTTGACCACTTGGCCAATGGCAGCCAAGACTGACGGCATGTGACCCACTGCAAAATAAGCATAAGCAACGATGCGGAAATGATCTCAACCAGTCACACTGTGCCACTGTGTGTGTGTGGGGGGGGGGGGGGGGGGGGGAGGAAACCTGTCGTTAACAGCACATAATTTGGGATTGAAACGCACAAATACAGACTTTGGAACATGTTGTAAAGACACTCTCGGAATACTCTGAAGATTATTCTGGAAAGCAAGACAAGATGCAGGTTCAAACAGGTTGTGCCAGATGGACATGCTGCCAGAGGAAATAAAAGCTCATGTGGCTTTGCGATTTAGGTCACCAGCAGGGCAAAAATCAAAACAGAGCCGCATGCTTTTTATACCTTGAAGGGAACGCAGGAAGCAATTGACAACCTGTTTCACCCGTTGCCACCACCGTGACATTAGTTTGGCTTTTTTTTTTAGAAAAGGCCGTGGCAGAGGTTCAAACCCTAAACCTCAAAACTGTGAGGCAGACATACAAACTACTGTGACGCACAATACAGGGAGTGTATTTTGACTGACAATTATGGACAAATTTGGTGACTATTCTTTCACGTGACAAAATAAGCGCGGTTGAGAATCGTCACATCATTTGGGAATGCGTTTTGATACCTGCCATTGCAAATACGACTTTGGAGAGAGAATCTTAAGGACAAAAAAGCAAGGAAACGTGAATCTCAAAATGATGTACTCGACAGACCAAACGTGAATATGATTCACTTTCATCTGTGCACTTGTATGTATGGTCATCAATCCGTTGTTCACGTCTCGATCTGTGAATGTTAGCTCCAGAAAAAACTAAACAAAGTTCCGATTTTGAGTCTTGGTTTTGTGCCCCCAGCAAGCGGAGCGGGGTAATTTCTTATCTTATATCTGCACTTGTAAAACCTCAAAAGTATGTCGTTTGTCTTGACTTTGGAACTGATTCCGTGTTCCTTTGTTCTTGGTTTTCAATGTTACTTGTTCGTTGGGCCGAGGGACAGCAACAGCATCGAATAATGGCTAAAAACAAGACATTTTTGGTGTGTTTTCTTCAATGAAGGCATTGAGGGGAAAAAAAACGCACGGTGAAGAACTTATCTCATCAAATCCATTTTTACGTCAAATTAAACAACATCGAAACATTAATAAAATATTATTTCTCCAGATCGTCATGGACTTTGTGACTCTAAACTAAAGCAAATGTATTGGAGAAAAAGAAAAAAAAAGTGCCTCCCCCCCCGGCGTCTCTTCGGGCTAACCTCTCATTGAGAGTGAATGGAAGCGGACTGCCACGTCTTCGCCCCTCCCCGCCGGAGAGACTGGGAGCCTTGCCGGATAAACATGATCGCTTGCGAGTGGTCACACTTCAAACAAATAAGCATTAAAACCAACGGTTGGCTTCGAAACTGACTACGTACTTTCAGCCCCCACGCCAGTTTTGCTTCGCTTGCGAGGACGCCGTCATAAGACGAGCGTTAGCTTTTAGCATCAGCTAGCATCCGAGCTCAACGATGCCACATGAGACGAAGATATAAATGACTCGGCTACGTCACTTCAAATGGCATTTTTTTAAAGACGTGCGTACTGACAAAAGAGACCGACTGCCCGAATCGTGGTTAGAAAATCTAAAAGTAGCACACAACGTCGCACGAGAAATTCAATGACCGTCGCATTCCACGTTGTCTAGGTTACCACATTATGTATGCACTGACACGCCACAAAATTTGGGTCATTTACCTGCAACGGTTTTGTCTTTCAAAAGCGCCTCGTGTATTTCCCAAAAAAAAAAAAAAGTAGAACAAGTTTAACACTTTCCAGCTAGCTAGCGTAACCTAGCTTAAAAGCACGTAGAGCTGCACAGTGAAAGTATGCAATTGGCATTAGTAAACAAACTAGTGTGACAGTCGTGTATATTCTCATTAGTGACAATAGTTACCTGAAAAAATGCATCGTGGGTGTAGAAAAAAAAAAAAGTGTCCCAGTGTTCGGTAGGCTGGTTGATGAATTCGGGAGAGCGAAGGGAGATGGTGTCGGTGGTCCTATCTGACGAAATGTCTCGACTCACTTGGACATCTCCTGCTGCTTTTTGTGGGTGGACAAGCCAAGACCTAAAAGGACTACGTGCAGACTCTCACATGCTCCCCAGCCTCCTTAGTTTTTTGCAAGGGGGCCGTCGTTTCGAATTTTCAGGGGAGGTGTCATGCGGCGACAGAGTAGTACAGTACTACTTTGGGTTTTTTGAAATCGTGCAGGAACTGCACCGTGCCACATGTTCCAAACTTGACTGCGCCCCCCCCCCAAAAAAACGTGTGTTAGGGGGGTGTTTTTGCGTACTTTGCAACTCAATATTCTTTTTTTAGGCGGGGGGGGGGGGGCACCGTTTGGGAAATACAAACTTCCTATTTCTCCCACATTCCAGAAAATTCCCTGCAAAGTAAAACGTGTCTGGTGGGAGGGAATTCCTTCAAAAGTTCAACAGGGTGGAGTTAAGCGCGTGCGCGTGTGTGCGCACAAGAGAGACTAAACGTTGAACTGTGAGCGTGACTTCGCTGTCTATTTTGGATGCAATAAATCGTTGCAGGACTGCCCCACCTAATCATTACAGTAATTTTGGTGAGCTATTCATTAGGCTATTCACAGAAGTCATTTGAGTTCAGTAGCACAGTGTTTTTTGTGGTTTGTGGTTAACACCTTTGCCTCAGTCACAGTCAATTCTGGGTTTGAATCTCACCTTAGGTGTTTCGGTGTCGAGCGGCGTGTTTTTTCTCCAGGTACTTGCGGCTTCTTCGCACGGCCCAAAAACATGCCTGGTGGCTTCATTAAAGATTCTGGGCTTACGTATGAATGATTCTTTGTCTAATGAGCCCCGGTGCCTGGCTGGCGACCAGGCCAGGGTGTGCCCAGCCTCTCTCACAAAAAAAAATTTAATTGGCCAAACCTCACGTTCGGCCATGTTACCTTTGAAGACTTTAAGATGGGTGAATATGAGTGTGAATGCCATACGCCCTCTCAAAACAGTCCGGGCAAAAATCAAAAAAAATTTTGAATTATTCATTTGACCCCCAAAAGTTGGGTCAAATGAATAACTCACCAAAAAAAGGAACCCACCCAAAATCAGGGTGTTGTAAAAAAAAAAAAAAAAGTGGGGGGGGGGGGGGTGTTTGTGTTGTACAAGACTACCCTAAAAATTGTAGTCATTTTTTGTACATTGATTTCATTCTTTTTTTTTTTTCATTCTGTAGTTATTCATATTTGAGGTCAAATAAATAACCCGAAAAAGTGCGTAAGGCAACTTAATACACTTTTTAAAAAAAATGTTAATGCTCCATTTTGGACCCAATTTGGTTTACTTTTGGCACAAGTGTCTAGAGAGTGTGCCCTGAGATGGACTGGCGACCACTCCAGGGTGTAGCCTGTCTCTCTCCCAGTCAGCTGGGATAGGCTGTGGCTGAGTCACGACACGGATTCGGAGGTCAAGGGTTGGATGATTCAAAGGTTGGGCATCATGGTGCCCCAAACAGGAGTGTTTTTTTTTACCCTAATGTTTGCTTTACGTAGATCTTCCTCGGCATCCATTAGCAGGCGCAGGAAGGGGGCGGGGGGGGGGGGGGGGGGGGGCATGTGAATGTCACAAACAGGTGTCAAAAGCCGAGAGAAACCACCGTTTGTTTTACGCTTCCGCGTTACTTGTACATCGGTGGAAGGGGGGGGGGGGGGGGGGGGGCGCATCTATAATGGCATTGAGCGAGCGAACAGATTTGACTTCGCCTTATCTGTGTTTAAAAATGTGTCGTTAAACACATTCCAGACATAATCCACAGAGGGTGTCACTTTCTCTTTCCCATCACTTGAAAGCGGAAACTTAATGAATGGCCATTCACACGTGTTTATTTAATGAGGGGGGAGGGGGGGGGCAAACAAAGCTGGACCAAAGTCCATCGGGACAATTCAAACGCCACGAGTGACGAGGTGAAAGAAGCAGCAGACCATGTCACAAGGGGGAGGCAGGTTCCGTCCGGAGAAAAGGCCTCATCCGAGCATTTCCTCGTGTATTTGTCATTTCCACTGTCAGCGTCTGCAAGTGAAATGAAATGCGAGTTCAGGAGAGCCGCCAGATGGTGAGTCAAACTGCATTTGTCTCATCTGATTCTTCCATCTGTTTGTGTGCCTCCCCGTTTCGAATGGAATAAATAGGACGGTTAAACAACGCCTCGCTTTACATGCCAGTAAATCCAAAATGGGTAACTCGGAGAAATGGACCCTTCTCTTTGCCAGTTTCTATACATTCCCTAACTATTAACAGTACTTATATAAAGCAAGGGGTTGAATCATGAACCCTGTCGGGGGCATCACAAGAAATTGGACCTTGGAGTAGAAAAACGGGCCCCTATAGTCCCCCTTTTTTCTGAAAGTGTACCAACCCTTCTCATATCTCGTGTACTACAGTGAAACTCCTCTACAATGAAATCATGTTTGCAGCAAGACATTTTTCACAACAGGGGGTTTTTCACTGTAGCAAATTTGATCTCAGATGTAAACACACACACACACACACAAACGTATGTGTACACGCACACACAAATGTATGTGTACTCTTTATTTTTATTCCAACAGTGCATAAGTATGAGGATACACTTATTTGACACTTCATATAGTCAGTGTAGAAAGAAAAAAAGGGGAAATGAATTTACGATTAGCATTCAGTTTTACTCACATCAATTTCTTGGATAGTGTCTTTTATTTTGCTTCTTTCATTTTGATCACTTTTACCCTCTCTTCCAGCATCAGAGCTCTTCTTTTCTTGGCTGCTTGACATCCAAAGGTCCGTTCCGTAGCCATTTTAGCAATGCAACGTTCTTGCCGCGTCTGAAACTATAACAATAACAAATACTTCCTGGACTACTGCGCATGTGTAAACCACTGTGGTGGTTGCTGTTGCCGTTTCCGAACGAAGCAGTAGAGGTCGCTGTTGGATTAGACTTCGTTGTAGTGAATCTCATCGCGAGGCAAGAGCAGAGAAAAATATTTCGTTTAACGCAACAGGGGTTGTTTTTTTTTCGTTGGATGAGGGGGCAGGAAAGTGGGAATGGTGTTAATGCATGAAGATTTTTTCACACTAGGGGGTATTTTCGCCCATGTAGGTTTTCGCCCATGTAGGTTTCTTTGTAGAGGAGTTTTACTGTATACATAACACTGTTTAACGAGCAGAACTTATTTATTTATTTTTTTGCACAAACTGCTGTGTTCATTAGTGCGTGTTGCGGAAAGTGGAGCAGTTGGCGATGGTGCACCTCCACGGTGAGGACCCTTTCCTCCAAACATGCCCCGAAGCCCCTGGTGCCCACCCTCTACGCGGCGCTCGTCTTCCTGTACGGCTCAGCCGACAAGCTCCGCTGGTTTGTAGCCGGCATCTTCCTGCCCCAGTACCACTACCCGTACGTGGCGGCCCTCTGCTTTGGCCAGGTCGGTGACCGGCGCCGTCCTACAAACTGTTTGTGCGAGGCGGTGTTAACTCGATACTGTACATGTTGATGGCGGCTGTTGAATTGAGTGTGAATGATTTGCTGCGCCAATGGGCAAGGTTGGGCCCGCGTGTGTACCGGAATACTTCAAAGTCTTTGCATGCGAGTGAAAGGTCGACCAAAGTTTGAAGGCAAATGAGTGAGTTCTGTGAAGGACAATCGCCGGAGCGAACCTTGAGAAGTAACTGTGGAAGGTATGTAGGCAAACAAAATATGCGGCATTCAGGAGCACGAATATTGGCCTCAAGGTTGAAGTGTGGACCGGCATGAATACAAATTGCGGTGTGTCATATTGGAGCATGTTGCTTTGGCTGTTCATGAAGATAAGAATGCTAAGAATTGATGATAAAGGGGAAATGTTATGCATATTATATCATGATGCACAACCCAATTATTTACATTCTGTTTGAATTATCTTATCACTGTACATTTTGTGAAGTTCAACGTGTACAGTCGAGCGATACTTTCCAAATGTTTGTTGCTGTACTCGGGGCATGTTAGCCGGTCGTTCGTTTCCATGAAAAAGGACGTAGCTTAGTTGAGAGTCTACATTTCGATGTCGTCGTTCTCTATCGTTTCAAGTAACAGAACTAAGGGCGGAGAGACAGGGGAGGAGGGATTTAGGATTATTTTTGTCAATAGTTTTTGTGCAACACAAACACCAATTTTTGTTTTTTTCCCCCTTGGAACATGTCCACAAAAAAAACTATTCATCTCTGCCACAAGAGGCCGCCAA
Organism: Hippocampus abdominalis; assembly: GCA_018466805.1. NCBI lineage: Eukaryota > Metazoa > Chordata > Actinopteri > Syngnathiformes > Syngnathidae > Hippocampus > Hippocampus abdominalis. The sequence goes on from CM031702.1 coordinate 2,535,042, forward strand.
AGCTCTTGTCAAAAAATAGTAAACTGCAGCATACAGTGAAACTCCTCTCCAACGAAATCATGTTTGCAGCAAGAAATTTTTCACAACAGGGGGGTTTTTCACTGTAGCAAATTTGAAACAGGAAAGTGGGCATGGTGTGAATGCATGAAGATTTTTTCACACTAGGGGGTATTTTCGCCCATGTAGATTTCGTTGTAGAGGAGTTTCACTGTCGTAAATTACATTTCTGTCCAAAAGTTTCACACCGACCTTGTAATTCGCTTCACACTCCCGCTGAGATTGTGAATTGTTAAAAGTTCAAACGTCAGTTTCCGACGCGCCATCTGCCGGGTTCCCATTTATGCTTTCGGTGCTCCATTAAACAGCCCATCTGTGCAGATCAATTGTGCTCCTTTAATTAAGCTGAAGGGAACCAAAACGTTCTCAGTGTGATGCTGCGCAGAAATGAGCATGACCGTGTTACCCTTTTTTTTTTTTTTTTAGGGATGACTTTGGAATTGGACTGTTTTTTTTTTTTCCTTTCCAGGTCCTGGTGTCAGTGTTCTTCTTCAATCTCCTGCACGTCCTAGGGGTGGCGCCACTGAGGCGGTACAGTCGTCCACTGGCGGAGCGTCTCTTGGTGCCTTCCATCTGCAGCAGCGTCCACGCCGTGCTCGTCATGTGGGGCGAGGCCAGCAGCTCGTACGCGGGCCTCTTCCCGCTTGCTTTTCGGCCGCTGTCTCTCGTCACGGTGGGCCTGAGTTTTGCGCTAAAGGTGTCAGCGCCACCCTCTGGCCACACCTGTGTCCTTGTGGCCATTCTGACCGGGTCGTCTCTGGTCTTCACAGGTAATTTCATTGTCCCAACCGTACAGAAAACGAAGAAGATTTTAACGAAGAACACACACAAAAAAAACGTACATGTGTACTTTTTATTCCAAATAGTGCACAAGTATGAAGCATACACTTATTTGACACTTCATTTCGCCAGCGTAGAAAGAAAAAAAGGCAAAGCAATTGCGAAATGTACGATGAACATGTACTTTCACTGACATCAATTTCTTGCATCATGTCTTTTATTTTGCGTCCTCCATCTTTCATTTTTATTACCTTTATCCTATCTTCAAGCGCTAAAGCTTTTCTTTTCTTAACTCCTTGGTATGCAAAGGTCCGTTTTGTCGCCATTTTAGCAATGCAAGGTTCGTGCTGCGTCTGAAACAAATAGAGTCAAACCTCGGTTTTCGAACGTCTCGGTTCTCGACCATTTCGGTTTTCGACCAAAAATTTCGAGTTTTTTATGCCTCGGATGACGAACAAATTTCGGTTCTCGAACAAACTGAGCGCACTTGAATGCACCATTTGACTCCTCTCGTCTTCCTTACACAGGAAGTGACGCTTCCTCGCGTACACGAGGAAGTGACGTTTCCTCGTGTTGCTTTCCATTGTGAGCAGTTCAGTAAACATTTTTATTTTAAAAAGAGCGTGGTTTTGGGTTTCCTAGAATTTCGGTTTTCGAACAGTCTTCTGGAACGGATTATGCACGAAAACCAAGGTTTGACTGTACTCCTGTACGACTTAGCATGTGAATACCAGTGTGGTGGTTGCTGTTGCCATTTCCGAACGAAGCAGTAGAGGTCGCTGTTGGATTAGACTTTTGCGGAAGGCTTGTTTTCGTTGTAGTGAATCTCGTTGCGAGGCAAGAGCAAAGAAAAAGATTTCGGATAACGGAATAAGGGGATTTTTCGTTGTAGGGGGAGCAGTAAAGTGGGAATGGCTTTCATGCGTGACATTTTTTTTCACACTAGGGGGTATTTTCGCCCATGTAGGTTTCGTTGTAGAGGAATTTCACTGTACCAGAAAATGTATTTTGATACTTAAATACAGCAAATGTCGGATACTTAAGACGTTTACTCAAGTGTTATTCTACAAGGTGGACTACCTTCTACCAAAATTATTTTCTGTGAAGCTCCTTGCACTCAGTCAGGTGCTTAATACACGACGGGCTTTTTGGTTACCCTCTTGCAGCCTGGCATCGTCTATCAGTCGTGGAACCTCTTGAGTACATGTACGCGCCTCTGGCCGTCGTCCTCCTCGGCCTCTCCCTGACTTGGCTGTCTAAAGTGTCCCAGGATGAACGCCGCCGCCTGCCCGCCGACGACCAGTCGTCCGCTTTGGACATCTACTACACTTTGCTGGTGAATCAATGCTGGCTGCTGGGCCTGCTGTGGACGCTGCATCCGGACGGCCCCCTGCTGGCGCTGAGTCGGGCCAGCTGGGGCAGCCTGCTCTTCCACGGTTACCTGTTGGCCATCCTGCTGCTGGGGATGCTCCTGGATTTTGCGGTGGTCATGTCGGCGCTGTGCATCTCGCCGCTGGCTGCGGCGCTGTGCATCTCGCCGCTGGCTGCGGCGCTGTTACACTCGGCCAGGGAATTGGCGCACCCCTTCGCGCAGCTGCTCTGGCCTTAGACTGGCATGTTTTTCCAAGATTATTTAATATTTATTATCAGTGAGGTTATTGTCTGACTTCCTACACGTCTTTGTATGACCACTATCACATTCCAGTGGTTCAAAAACATCAATACGACGCCCACTGGGTAAGTAAGGGAACATTTTAAAACATTTGTTGAATTTTGCATGGATAAATCCGACTGAAAGCCAAGGCACTTTTGTTGCAAAAATATTTATTGCGTCACTGCATACCAAATGTATCGACAGTAATTTCAACACATTATTCCATTAAAAAGTCAACCTTTGAATGGTGCTGAGAATCTTGATTCTTCTTTTCACGTTGAGAAAAGGACATTTTCCTCCTTCAAGGACTCGCTGCCCGCTACGAGCGGTCCGAGTTTGGGGGGAGGTGTACCCCCAGACTCCGGAGCAGGTTGGAGGCGGGTCCGGCCAGCCCTTCCTGGCAGCTGAGGGATTCCACCAGGTTGGTGACCAGGTTGAGGTCCACGTCTAGAGGCTGGAACTCCTCCGCATCCTCGGCCGATGCGGCTGAGCTCGGGAGGCCCTCTGTGGCATGCGGTTGGGCGGACGCAGACGTCTGCGGAGAGGACGAGAGGTTTTCATTTGCGTTGCTTTGTGCGGTTACCTCTGCAACTTACTTCTCTTTGGGTTTCTTATTTTACACACTTATATGTCTAAAATAGCATCTGTACAATAAGGAGAAATGCACCTTTGAAAAATACAGTCACTGTACCCATCCCTCCTTGTTCTTACCGTCTGATTGAAGCTCTGCCCGATGTGCGTGTTCATCAACTCCCGGTCCATCTGGTCCATGTATCCTTTAAGATTATCCAAAGCTTCCATCCCAGCCATCTCCGCATGACCTGAGGGCCCCTCTTCTATATCTTCATCTTCCTCCTCATCTTCCTCCTCCTCCTCCTCCTCCTCAACTCCTTCCCATTCATCTTCACAAAGATCATCCGAATCAAGCGTTTCTTCCTCATTTGTGTCTGAGGGGGAAGAAAAAAAAAAAAAGAGATTCAAGTAAAGTGAAGAGGACGTTTGAAAAAAAAAAGCATCAACATACCCAATATCCGTTCCATTTCTTTTATGAGGGTGGGCATGTCGTAGGCAAAAGGATTATTGCATGAATGGTTCCTGCAAGAAAAACAATATGAGAATATTTAATAGCATGAAATGACCTAATGTGAGAGGCTTTATTCAGTTGAATAGGAAAAAAAATGAACTGTGCAAGAAGAAACAATTTTGAAATATTTCATGCAAAGGTTTTGAACTTCAAAGTACAGTCAAACCTCGGTTTTCGTCCATAATCCGTTCCAGAAAATTGTTCGAAAACCGAAACCACGCTCTTTTTAAAATAAAAATGTTGACTGAACACGTCTGCTCACAATGGAAAGCAACAGGAGGAAGCGTCACTTCCTCGTCTACCCGAGGAAGCGTCACTTCCTCGTGTAAGGAAGGCGAGAGGAGTCAAATGGTGCATTCAAGTGCGCTCAGTTTGTTCGAGAACCAAATTTGTTCGTCATCCAAGGCATAAAAAACTCAAAATTTTTGGTCGAAAACCGAATTGGTCGAGAACCGAGATGTCCAAAAACCGAGGTTTGACTGTACTACCGAACTGTTCTTGGGCAGTTATACCCGGTGTACCACTAGAGGGAGCCCATCATTCACATAGCTTCCGAATCAGAGCTGACAGGGGGGGTCGGGGGTCTCACCACGGCAATTCGGCCCCCAAGTACGATGACTTGGCATTGAGGAACTGCGTCATCTTCTGACTGACCCCCACCAGACTGTAACCGGCCTCCTCTTCTTCCTTGCTGTTCTCCGTCTCTGTGCTTCCGGCAGCTTCCGTCTCGGTAGGCTGAGGGGATCTGGCGGTTGTGGGCTCCGGTCTGGACCCGGACCTTTCCTCAAGCATGCGCTCCAAATCCTGGGCGGTGACATTCAACCAGTTGTCACCTAAAGATGACCATGAAGAAACATATTCTTGACATCCGATCCAAGGTAGAAGCCACTCGCTTGGTGGCCCCAGTTGCACCATAATAATGACAACCAGACTGGCCATTGGCCGGTTAGTAAATGGGACACCGTTTGGTGTTGCACTTACTGTCCTCTTGTGGGAGCTGTGCCTCTCGCTTCCTCCACTCCTCCACGTCGATAGGACCACAGGAACTCAGCAGTTGAAGAACCTCCTCCCCTGGAGACGTGTCACTGCAAGACATGTCAGTTCAAGATCAAATTTCGAGCTTTTCTAACATCTGACACTTTCGCTAAATTACAGGAGAAATATTTTTACTGCCGCGTAGATTGAGAGAGCATTTTTTGAAAGAGCAGTTCTTGTGGACTTGCTCATTGTCCCGGTTGTTGTTGGCTAATCTCGAAACTGTCTGTAGAACTTTACGATGGGCCACCCGCATTTAGAAAAATAAAAGCTTTATAGTTCAATCACCGCCAATCTGTCAGCGATATTCGTTTCTGATTTGATCTTATTTTGGAAAATCCCCGAGGACATGTAGTGGTTCAGTGAAGTTCAGTTGTATTTAACTTTAGAATTCAATACATTGGCATTTTGGGAACATGTATTTGAAAAAAAAACCCACACATATACATATACTGTGCGTGCGCGCGCACACACACACACACACACACACACACACACACACACACACACACACACACACACACACACACACACACACACACACACACACTAAAAGTTCTCACCAGGATTTTGAGGCGACCGACTGTTGAAAGAAGTTTTCCGCCGATGTCTTGAGCTGCCTGAAACGTGCCGAACCCTCGATCTCTTCCTGCGTTTATGAACACGAGAGCATCAATATCTTCAACGGGCCGATCGATGAGTCCATGTAAGGCGTTCGAAAAGCCAGACCCACCCGGAAGTAACCGTTGCTCTTCAGACTTTGCAGGAAGCCTTTCCACCGAGGGTTGCAACTGATCGAGTCGCCGCCGTCCGAAAGTGGCAGCCTGCACTTGGCGCACAAGATCTCAAAGCCATGAGCCTGGGACGCAGAGACGGTAACGCACACACACACACACACACAAGACACAAAAAACAGGCACCGTTGTTCACAGTTGTCGCCGGTAAAATCAACGAGCCGTCATACAATATCCACGTGTTGTATTAACGATATTGTCTCACCAGCTTCATGCCAAGCTCGTGCGCTTTGTATCGGGGGTCCGAGCGCGCAGGCAAGGTGAAGCCGCTGCGCCTGTCCGGGACGAACTGCTGCTGCAGCAGCTGAGCATACAAGCACCGAGTGAACGTCACCTGAAAGAAGATGCGGCATCTCGATGTCAACGGCCGGCAGGTGGCGCTGTGACATCACGTGGGGTGTACAGTATTTGCGTTACCGAGGTTAAGACCCGCGTGTCGGGAGGGAAGTTCTTGAAATTGCGGCATGCCTGGAGGTCGACGGGGTCCCGCAGGTAAAAGGCGGACACGGCGGGGGCCACCAGGTCGGGCCGCCGCGCCAAAACCATAGCCACGCCCGCCGGTACGAAACAGTGGGCACGGTGCTGGCTGGCTCCGATCTTCGCTGGATATCTACACATGAATAAATGGTAAATTTATAATATGAGCTGTCAATTTGAGTTTCCCCCCCCCCCTTTTCTCATCCAAGACAGTATAGGCATGATTACCTTGTGTTGTGGTGTGTGTTAAGTGAGTTTGAGATTTAATACATGCGATTGTCTGCCTCTAGCGTTTTCCAAGCAGAAGGGGAGGAGCTAAAATCCCTATTAACTCACTCCGCACCACAAGGTAATTGCTCAGCGCAGACATCCAATAATTGGACCTTTGACGGCTCAAATTCAGCCCGATTCTTGTATGTGTGTACTCCATTTATCAAGCTAATCCTTCTCTGATGCCTTTATTCATTATCTAAATGATCTCCAAACAACACCGCCAGCTGTGTCTCATTTTGGTGTCTCCTCCGTGAAGGACACAATCTGCTGCTCTTGTATACGTGCATAAAACAAAATAACAGAGGTTGATTTAGAACCAACGAGACGTTTGTGTCCTCTCACCCATCCAACCGCTTATCCAGGGCCGAAGTAATCTTGGGGCTTGCCCGGCAAGCTTCTGGCTGTGCGGAGAGTAGCGCAAGAGCTTGCTGAACACTCGGTACCACATCCTTGGGGATTCCCGTCGGATTCGAACGCGAAGGGCAGGGCAGGAGATGCAACGCGCCACGGTAGATGAACATCTGACAAAAAAACAAACAAACAATGAGTGGAACTGTTATATGTCAGGCCGCTTTCGAGTGTCGTCGTATCAGAAAATTTTTACGAGTCAGAGCATGAGAATCATAGCCGTTAAGTATCTGCACTGGTGTATCTGCATGTGCATTATACCTATTGTTCTTGAATGCACCTCGTCCCAAGCACTCACCCTGTTCTCACTGGTGTCCGGGTCCAACCATTTCGGGAGATGATCTGCTGCTTCAATCAGAAGAAATTCACCATCGGTGTCCTCAACTCTGCCAGAAAATAAGTATCATAATCCAAAAAGATAAGTAGCTGACTTAAAACAGCACAAGGAATAGGCTAAGAGGTAAAATGATAGAAAATGTGTTTCCCCACCGTGCAGCAAGTGCAGGAAAAGCCTCTGTAATTTGTTTCAGAAGGTAAACAATAAACCACTCATCCTCCACGTTGTCGCCGAACTGGGTGACGCCACCGATATGAGCCGGAACACCCGCTAAATAGAACAGTGGAATATATCATGAGCTTGCAGTGTGGAATACAAGCCATGAGTGGATCACACTCGTACCTTTCTCAGGACAATACTTGATGTTAAAAGGCTCATTCTGCCAGATGTACTGCATGGACAGAGGCGCTATTTTTGCAAGGATCTCCTCCACAAGACGCGAGAGCTGTTCCTCGGTGTGTTGTACCGTAGAACCGGCCGTCTGAGTCAAAAAGAGTTTGTACTGGACTGCGTCCTCCTGTACCACTCTCCTCTGGAGAAAATCCATTGCGTGCTACAGTGTAATTGAATCCCTGTGGGAAAAATGTATGTTACACATACGTACAGCACATTTGACAATAAAGTTGAATTCAATTCAATTCAAAAAGATGTTGAGAGTAATTAATGAGAGCGATGTACAAATTTCACCATTCATATAATAGGTGACCTTACCTTGACTTATTAACAAGACGATATTTCATGTAAATATTGTAATTAATGTGGCTACTTTTATGAACTCCACCATCACGCCATTTTCAGGCCTGATTGTCATGCGTCCTAACCCTAAACACCCTCGACTCGCCAAATCGAAAAGAGACGTTCCTACACTATGACCAAAATCACTTCATAGTTTGTATACTTCAAAAATAATAATTATTTTAGATGATGATTATAATTTTAATTACAATTAACATTTTTAATGGCTTTTAGGAACGTCAATTTATTTCCCAAATCAAGGAGTGGTAAAAAGATACCAATACCAGACGGACATATTTTAGAGCGCAACCATTGATTTCGCAATGAATGCCGGGAGTTGTAGTCGAACACAGGTACCATGCCGGGTTTAGCCAGGCAGCGTAACCATGACAGCCATGTTGTTGGCGGTGCTAATGCCAGTAGCAAAGGCGCTCACAGATAGCATCGCATTAACCCGGTGAAAGTGCAAACCGATGAGATAGGTGACCGTCAAACATACTTTTTACACGCATCAATGACAGGAAGTGAGTTTTTGAGGAAATAGCGACGCTGCTCGGGCCATGTTAGCTAAGCCGCAAAGTGTATCTGCTACCGAACGTTATCTTTCGCGTTTGGAAGCCAGGTTTGCACTTTTGTGCAAACGTTTCGTTTATTCCTCCACTTGAGCGGTCCCCTGCGGGTTCAAGATGCGGGGGTGAGGAGGCGAGGAGAGGGCGTGAGCCTTTAGACTGGGAGGGTAGGAGAATGATTTCACGTTACAACAGGAAACCTGTATCGCACAAGCTAGAGATGTAAGTACGAAACATGACGAACCCAATAATGATTGTGTCAGCATCATGACAGCTAATAACGCTAACGTAATTTCTGCCTAGAAATTCTGCATTATTATATTTCAAAGGCATTTTCAAATTATGGATGCAAACCTTGTACTGTATACGATTAAATTGGACGGGATCCTCACTTTACGACGATTTGAGGTTACGAACGGCGCACAGTGAACTACAGGTTGCAAGGTGTCGTCACGTGGCCCAATCCTAATGTTTTTAATCTGATAATTTTAAATTTATAGTCTAAAATGAGCCTTTTTGTTCTTGTTTTGACACATCTTTCCTGTAATCAAAGCTTTATTATTAACTAGCGTAGGAGGGTGGCTCTATGGCTTACGTGACAAGAAAGCACCCTCAGTTATTGCGAACGGACTTTTTTTTTTTTTAAAACTTGATTGTTTTCAATTTTTATCTTTGAAAATTGTTTCATCCATATATTTAATTTAATGATGACATTTTGAAGTTACCAATAGCATGCAATGAACTAATGTGAGTGCGAATGTGAGCAATCCTTTGTCTCTCTGGTTTTTGCTGGCACACAGTCCAGGGTGTACCCCAGTTGTCTCGCCCAAAGTCAGCAGGAAGCGTTATAGAAAAAGGATGGATTCATGGTACGTGGTACTTCATGGATTTGTTTTTCTGTGCAGCCGTGGCCTGTCTCGCAGCAGCCTCGACCACCACCCTCTCCCGGAGGAGGCAGACAGCCAGACCCCTCACTGCCCCCTCGATGACGTGGAGGAGGCCGTCTCCGTCCGCATCAGGCGAGCCACTCCCTCACTCCCTCTCCAGGCAATCGAGCAAGTCAAGAGAGAGAGCGCTTGAAAGTCGAAACCGCGTAGATTAATTGCTATCGTGTTGCCTCCTTCAGATGTGCAGCCGAAAGAATAACAAATGATAGAATATTCCATGACTTTGGCATTTACTCTTTGTTTTCCACTTGGAAACACAGCCTCTGATTATGTGATCAACCCCAAAAACCCGGACCAGACTAACTGTAAATAAATCCTCTTTTTTGATCTAGTTCTGAGACATCGAGTGCTTCCAGCCCCTCCGACTGTTCCACCGTCATTTCTGTGGACTCCAGCCGGTCTTGGTCGGGCATCCACAGCTCCGCAGGCACCGGCGTGTCCACGGAGAGGAGTTCCGTCTTTTCTTGGGGCTACGATGTAAGACCCCCTCGGCTTCCTCGGGTACACGATGTGATGTCATGAGTTTAGTCACGGAAGAACATCCTCAACAAATACATGGAAATATTGAAGGAGATATTTGATTGACATTCGGAGGCTATATATAGCGAATGGAAACCGTTTTGTTTGTCTTCTCCTGTGTTTTCACAAGGCCCGCGCCCGCTGCGTGTTGTTTGTAGGCACAGTTGGTCCTATTTATATATATTTTTTTCACGGGCTCAATTTTTTATTTATTTTGACCGAAGAAGGCAAAAACTCTATGTGTGTATTCCAACCCTGCTCTGTTCGAATGAGATGAGTCAACTTATTTTGTTCCCTATGTGTACAGTCTGCCTATATCAAATTCATCTCATGTAACGCACCTGCGGCTTATAGACAGCTTATGATGTTTTTTTCCAACTGTAATAGTCAGGTGAGCTTAATTACGAGCTTCTGACCCAACATTCACGGGGGTTCATTTTTTTGTGCTTGTTTGTTTATTTGACTTGCATTTTTGAGGAACCGAACATGAATGAAAAAACAAAAAAAAAAACAAACTGCAGACACATCGAGCCTGGCGAAAAATGTGATATTTTAAAGTCGGCATACACAAGTACAAAAAAAAAAAAGTGTCTGTAGCGCCCTCTAGAGTGGTTTATCGGAGCCCTGACACTGTACGTTTGACCTATGGCGACAAAAACTGGGACGTGTAACACCCTTAGACGTAACCCCCTCCACCCCCACAAAAAAAAAAGACTGGTAGTCACACCCTAACAGGAATAGAGTTATGAATATTTGAAAGTCCAATTTTGGCCCATTTTTGCACAAGGGTTCTATTTTTGCCCCTTTGTCCTAAACGGTCAACCCGATTGACTTCAAACTCGGGTTGTTCCATCTCAACACAAAATCCTTTGCGCACACATTAGGCCTGGAAAAAAAAAAGTTTCTATTTTCGAAGGTGATTATCCGATGTGCCAGTAGCCCGACGTGGCCAGGCTTGCGAGGGCCCCTGTATGGCCGAAAAAAAGCAACAAATGATCGCTCTTCTTTGCGGAGGTAAACGCTGCCTTCCTCCTCTGCAGGAATTCGACAAGGCGGCTTCCCGCCAAGTGCAGCAAATGTTTGATGAGATCGACAAAGAGCTGTACGAAGGTAGAGGCAGCGGGAGAGGGATACTCCCGGGACTGCAGGAGGAGTGTCAGGAGTGGGCCACGCGCTTCCCTCATCTGCGGTTGGTCTCCAGCCTGGAAAATGGCAGCTCATCCTTTCTTTCATTCAAAGCCAAGTTTCTCTTGGGTTTGTGTGACTCAGGATCCTGGGCACTCAATTGGTGTGTCCCAGTGATGAGGGCTTCCGGTGGTACGCGACCTCAGGGACGGTCGGCAGCAGCATCGGTATTAGCCCGTCTGCGGCCCAACAGGCCGTCGGGAGGCCAAGTGAGAAAGATGACAACAGTACAGAGTGAGTTTTCGCTTTGCTTCGGCACACGCTCGCTGACAAAACACCCGGTACAGCGCCAGTCCGATTCTGCTCATACCAAAGAGGATCCACTATGGAAAATGTCTTTTTTTTTGCACATTTTTATGGACGTAGTTGTGTTAACATGGTACACTCTTCTTAATGTACCCAACATTCTATATTCTATATGTTATTGAAAAATAAAATGGTGTTTTTATTTACCCACATATGAAAAAAAACCACGATATTTTGGCCATGCTTATTTGGAAACATAATGCCTTGAGATGAGAGCAATACAGTACATGAAGCTCCTCAACTCACTTCAACATACAGTCAAACCTCGGTTTTCGACCATAATCCGTTCCAGAAGGCTGTTCAAAAACCGATTGTTCGAACACCGAAACCACGGTCTTTTAAAAAAAAAAAATCTTTATTGAACACGTCTGCTCACAATGGAACCTGACATGAGGAAGTGATAGGAAGGCGAGAGGAGTGAAGTGGCACATTCAAGTGCGCTCAGTTTGGTCGAGAACCGATTTTCGGTCGTAATCCGAGGTATAAAAAACGTGACATTTTTGGTTGAAAACCGATTTGGTCGAGAACAGAGACGTTCGAAAACCGAGGTTTGACTGTAGTTCCTTGGCACCGAGATACCACAAGATGTCACCAGAGCCATAATTTGAGCTTGAGCATAAAACAGCAGATAGGTGAGTTTTTCTGCAGATAGGTTAAAAAAAACCACGAAACAATAAAATGGGGGGTTTTGGTGAATCTGTAAATCGTGAATATGTGGGTGGACACCGTCTTGTATTTTTCGCTTCCACAAATAAAAGCTGCTGGACGAGTCACCATGTCCTAGCCCTGCTCCTCGTCGTCATAGGAACAAAAAATGTACTCACCAACGGCTTGGGGAAGGGAACTAAGTTGCAAGGTGTACTGTCGTACTTGATCTCAAGAGTATTTTGCCAAATCCATGTCAAAGACATATCATTAATATCTTTTTTTCTGGGTTTTAAGGTTGAACGTGCTCGGCCGGAGCGCGGCGCTGCTCAAGTCCAACTCAGCGGAACGAAACGGGCCGTTAAGCGGCTCGAGCGACTCCAGACCCAAAGTGATCGAGGCGGAGGGCCACATGGAGGAGTACCTGGCCTTCGACCGCATCAGCCTGGAGGATGAAAAGGAGCGAGGCTGCCCCGAGCCGTGCCCGAGGCGTCGCTGCATGCCTCCCGTCTCGCCCTACAGGTGCCGCCGTCAGGCAGTGCTGGACCATTTGTTCGACGACGTGTGGCGCCAGCTGGTGGGCTGCATGAGCGAGCTGCTCCACCGCCAGTGGGAACATCGCTCCTCCAGTAGGCCCGCCTCCCCTTCTCGTGTCTGACGTTATTTAAAACGAATCATCGATTGGTTGAATCGGTTTGATTGGCAGGTGATGAAAAGCCTTTCGGCAGCTTGAGTCCAGCGTCGCGGAATTCCTTGACGTTGTTTTCCGCAGTTCCAAGCATGCTGCCGAAACTCGGCCAGAGCCGCGCGCTGGCTCCGCCTCCGCTCGCCACAGGCTTGCCCTTCCAGGTAAGCGACTGTACTAATGGAGCTAGCTTTTAAATAGCTTTACATAAAAATGGTTCACATATGCGTGTATATGAATGCCGGTAATCGGTATTCATTCCACGCAGAAAGCGGCAACTGATATTCAAATAGGGACCCTTGTGGCTGCGAGGCAGACTTGCTAACCTTTACTAGCGCTATGACGATCGTCTTGCCTACTTATTGGTTAAGTTAGGTTTAAGGATTCTTTTTTTCCAGACAATGAACGGCGGAAGTGACAGCCGAAACCGTCAGCTCGGTAATAGTTATTCATTAGCTGGAAAATAAGAAACCTTCAACCTAATTTGCTAACCTTTAGCCCCCGCCCCCAACACTAACCCAGTGTTTTTCAAACCCTGCGTGTGCCGGGAGACATTGTCAGGTGTGCCGCGGAAAAATATCCAATTTGTATGCCTGTGCGGTCTTTCCGCCCAGAAAGTAATCATGTAGTACCCACTCCCTACCGCTAGGGAGCAGCAACAGCTTGCCAATTGCCTTGTGTTTCGACCACGAGAGACGAGCGAATTTGTGACGCATGAATGCAGGACGACGGCGAAACAATAAATATGAAAGATTTCTGTTCATTTGATTCCAATTCAAGCTGTTATAACGTCATTCTTCAATGTTAAAAACGGTTATAGTAACAATGTAACACGTTAATTGTTAAAATAAGTGGGGGAGAGGGGGGTCCACATTTTTAGCTAGTGGTGTGCCGCAAGATTTTTTTCAATGAAAGAAGTGTGCCTCGGCTCAAAAAAGTTTGAAAAACACTGCACTAACCAGTCAAATGAATTCATGCCCCGTTGCTCCGTCAGCGCAAATCCATTTACTTGTATCACTGTTTCCTCTCCTCTCCGACCTTGTCATCGACATCTACCTTTTTTTTTCTTCCTCCCTTTGTTTTTCCCGTTACCTTCTTCATAACTATCCGCCGTCTCTCTCCGGCCACTCACTTAAAAGAAGTCGAGGGTCTCAAAGCGCAAGTCCCGCCAGAAGCCCCCAAAGCAGAAAAGGCCGTCCAGTGTATGTAAATTTCCTCTGCTTGGAGCCAGAATAATCCGTGTATCATTCGTTCTTTCGTTTTTCAACTGCCAATCGAAAACCAAAAATTAAAAAGGAGACTGATCATTTTGTTTTTCGTTTTCTTAATCCAACATGAAAAACGAATACATGCCTGTTTTTTCATATTTCGATTTCAGGCTCGGATCAAATATACGAAACGGGAAAACGGGCCACTTGACTGAATTTGATTTTTTTTATTTAATTGTTTGCATTTACGTGACCCGGAACCTCTGTAGGCTAATGAGAATTACCATCAGACTACGAGAGGTACCTATAGCAGCCATCGATAGCTGTGTCTTGTTTCGAGGAGCCAAGCGTGTCAGCCTGAAGGAGTGAATGGCGAATGCTGACAAAATCGTAGAGTAGAGTAGAGTAGAGTGTTGTTCCATCGCCGCCACTGCGCTACCTGAACTGCTTCGCGCAGAACTTCGTAATTCTCATTAGCCCACAGAACTTCCGGGTCACGTAAATACAAACGATTAAATTTTAAAAATCCAATTCAGTCAAGTGGCCCGTTTTTCCGTTTCGTATTTTTGATCTGAGCCTAAAATCGAAATATGAAAAAACAGGCATATATTCGTTTTTCAAGTTGGATTAAGAAAACGAAAAACGAAATTGTCAGTCTCCTTTTTAATGTTTTGTTTTCGATTGGAAGTTAAAAAACGAAAGAACGAATGATACACGGATTCAGAATGGCGGCGCGCTGCTATTCTAGCTCCCTCGTCTTTTAGTTCTAGACTGAGTGTGCTTGTGCTTCTCCATGAGCCCCGAAAGCAGTTCATGAATTAACTGCATCTTACCGTCCGTCTTCTTGTGTGTCCTGAGAATGCTTTTATTTCAAAGTCTTGCCTGTGAATGTTGTTTTGTTGGTGGCCTTGCAGATTGGGGGGGGGGGGGGGGGGGGGGGGGGGGCGGGTGCGGGCTGCTGCACGATAGTTAACGGAGAAGATGCTGGCTGGATTGTTGACATTAAAACACATAACCATCGGAGCACCGGGCTCCTTAAAGTATATTTTTGTCCAGTTGTTGCCTGCAATCTTTATCCCTTGTTTTTGTCTGTCTCACCAGGCGGGCCGTGCCTTGATCGGAGGCGTCCAGAAGAACCTGAATGACCTCATCATGATCCACAGCATCCCGCTGCAACAGAGGAACCTGGCCGCGCTGGACAGAACTCAGTGCGAATTACAGTAATACCCGTTGAGACAGAATACCAAAAACGGCTCCCTGCAAAAAATGTTTAGACATGCCTTTCATAATAGTTTAAAATGGAAATACCGTATTGGCCCGAATATAAGACGGTGTTTTTTGCATTGAAGTAAGACTGAAAAAGTGGGGGTGGTCTTATATTCGGGGTCTAGACATTATACCCATTCACGACGCTAGATGGCGCCAGTGAAGCGAATGCTGAACTTGACTCCCCAGGCGAAAGTGAACCCCTGCCACGAAGAATAAAAATAAAAATAGCGGTAAGAAGGAAAAGAGAAGAAAATAATCGAAGAGATAACAGAAAATGGAGAAACGTAGTGACAATCTGGAGAAAAAGTGGGTCGAAGATCGCCCAGGTTAACCGGCAGCTGAGGAGAAGTTACGGTGTAAACTTCAAGATGCTTTTTCTCTCAAATATATTGTTATAATCATTTGTTTCAGATATACTGTAATTATTTTCTGTGTAAAAATTAATTTGGTGTTCAAAGTCTTTTTTCAAACTTGAGTCTTGAAAAAGAGGGGGTCGTCTTATAATCAGGGCCGTCTTATATTCAGGCAGTACAATCTCAAAATTCAAATTCATTTTACAACAGATTTTTTAATCCCCCCCCCCCCAAAAAAACATGAATCGGTGAATTTACAAATAGCAAGCTAATTACTTTCACGCATCATTTCTTTCATTCACCCCCCGGCAGGGAGCCGGAGGAGCGCGGCCCTCTCAGATCGGGTTCGGGCACGGCGCCCGCCGGCAGACCCCGCCCTCGCCGGGTCCTGGAGCAGAGCTCGTCCTCGCTGACCCGCCCGCCTCATTCGGCCCGCCGCAGAAACCTGGCACCCCGCACGCTCCAGCCCCTCGTTCCCAGTCCGAGCCAGCCCAACGCGGCCGGATCTATGGATGAGGTCATCCGGGGTACACGGCTGTGAGTTGGCCCACTCGGCATCTTGAATGTACATCAGTCGGGCGTAGCGGTGACTTTTTTTTCCCCCCTCTTTTCTTCTTTTAAAGCAGACACTGTAAACTAAAAAAAGTCAATGTATTTCTCCAAAGACCCACTGCCAGTGACCGCCTGATGTCTCCATTATTTGCACTGAGCAGAAACACGCTCCTGCCGCCCATTGGCGCCGGAGACACAGAGCAGTCCAAAACCGCTCAGGTAACATCATAACAACTTCATGCTCGACTCGCCACACGATCGACTCCGTATTATTTTACCACATGAGAGAAACTAAGAATTCTGTCTCATTCCTTTCCACCAGCGCCACAAAGGCCCATCCAGCCGGGCCCACAGCGCCCTAAACGATGAGGTCGCCCCTTCAATTCCGAGGGATCGCCTTTTCCCGTTGGACGTCTTCTCCCGGCCCAACACCACACACACGTACAGGGTATGTCGTCGCCTTGTTCGTGGACGCGTTCATTCCCGCTCGCGCTGTGGTCTGAGCCCCGATGTCGCCCCCGCAGTCAGACACCCCTTACCGGCGCTCCTTCACTGTGCTGGACAACGTCGGCCAGGGGAGGCCTGGCAGAGCCTCGGTTGCCACAGGTGGGACGCTTACCTTTATTGGGGACACACTGAAGACTGGAAAATAGGAACTCGGACCTTCTAGTCGGCCACGGAATCCAAATTTAGACCATATTGTACACACTGGTTCCGGTTTCACATTTAGCATCGATTCGAGGCACTTGGATGGTGGCAAGTGTGTGCCGACTCCCACCTAAGGTGATTTTGATTGGTCAATTCTGCACGCAGCCGCATAACAGTTACGAGAGGGGGTGCACACTTGCGCAACCATGTCGCAGTAGGTAATAAAGATCCAGGACATTTGTAACGCTCTTATCTTGGTTCCCCCCCCCCAAGACGCCCTCGGGATCGGCGTGACCGGAATCAGCCTTGGGATCGGCAGCGCCTCTTTCCTGGACTCATTTTCCCACCAGCCACTGGGCCGCTGGCCAATCAGGGACGAGGACGAGGAGACGGACTTTCAAGCCTCGCGCCCAGGTTAGTAGACAAAAAAAAAAAAAAAATCACACTTCAGGTACCAGGAGGGTTTTCCATCCCCCGAGACTTTCTGTACAGTTTTACAAATAAATGTCAATCACTTACTAATATATCAAAATGGTTTTTAACCTTGATAATAATAACAAATAATGGCTGAATTTCCTTTCTTGCAGGTCCGCTAGTGCCCGTGTCCGGCCCATCTCGTTCTCACAGCCGGGGGGGCATCGCATCCCGCCACAGCAGAACCGGACTGTAAACTGGTGGCTTCAAATCGTCTCCATGCACTTTAGTCTCTTCTTCTCGATACTGGACAGATGCCGCGCACAGCAAAGTGCCCACACATTATTTTTTTTTTTGTGGTTCTTTTACAGAAATGTTTCATACTGTTCATGTCCCGCTTTGTTAAAAATCTATTTTTGTATTTCAAATCAGCTTCTGCCAAAAGAAGAACACTCTGAGCTGGTGTTGGAGTGCTTATTTTAATGTGACATCTGCTCTCCTCTCTGACTGCAAAACAGCATTCTTTTCCGTGCTGCACTGATAAAAATAACTCCCAAAAAGAACACGCACACAACAAATGTTAGCATCTGTACAAATTTAAAGAAAAAAAACATTAACGCAGCATATCTCCTCTAACACTCGACTCGCCCCTCGATCAGGCATCCAATGTAGTACCAAGAATGAACTGTGAGAGGCAGTATAGTGCCATATGGCATCCAGACTCCCCTAAAAAGCAAAAAAAAGAAGTTGAATATTCTTTTTCATGTCATGATTATTGAGTCTGCGGCACAGGAAATAGTGAAAAGGTTCAATATTTATCGATCCGACTTATTACAAGCAGATCGCAGAGGAAATATCACTTTTAAAACACACCCGACAAGCAGGCCAGAGTTGACTTTACAAGCAGGGGAAAATGCTAATTATTAATAGCACATGCGTACTATGTTTAAGCTCTAAATGTAGAAAAAAAACTCAATCAAGGCAAGTGGTGTACAAGAATAGTAATTTTATTGGTAACACAAAATGCACTTTTACTTTATTACATCAACATTAAAAAAACTCAGATAATGCTGCCGAACTAATGGCAATCAACAGTAACTAAAAAAAAAAAAAAAAATTTCCATAACTTAATTGGTGCACACGCCCTTCACTTCTTGACCCTCTTTGACGATTTTCCACCTTTTTTGGAGTACTTGGCCTCCAAGTCGGACAGGAAGTTGTTGAAGCTCTGCCCTCTGGATGCATGTTTTTGCTGTGCAAAAAAACAAAAACAAAAATGAAGCTTGATTAGTTCCGGAAAAAAACAAGCAAAGCAAACGTGTACAAAAAGGCGTTTGCAACCTTGATCATCATCGTGAGGCTGTCGTCCTCCTGGCCGAGCCCCATCTCTTTTTGCATCTCTTCTGCTTCTTTTCGCTCTCTGTCCGCCTGGTTTGAAAAATCACATTTAGGATACTGGATGTGAATTTCTGGGTGTGTGTTGAGTCGAGGGAGGGATTGGAGGTGGGGGGGGGGGGGCACTCACCCTCTTCCTGCGAGCTCTTTTCTTCTTGTCGCTCTCCTGCGCAAAGGCGGGGAATTCTTCCACTTCCCCATCCTTGATAGCGGCCCGGATGATGTCTCCGAGTCTGGGCTCGTCGTCTTGGGAGCTGCACAGCGCTGAGGCCAGGATGGCGTCCATGTCTCCCTGGTGCTGCGTGTACAACTGCAGTAAGTCCTTCCTCTCCTCGTCGGAGCCCTTGTATTGCTCCTCAAACTCGAGGATGTCCTGCACGGTGATCTAGAGGACAGACCGGATTGATATTGTGTGAAAACGGCCATCTCTTTACGATGGATCGTGAGCCCACCTTGATGAATTTCAACACTTACTTTGGGGAAGAGCAGCCTCCAGTAGTCCTCCCAGCAGCGATCCTGACTTAAAACGTCAGACTCCTCGTCCACCACGCCCTGCTCGTCATAGATGACTCGTTGTTCCTTGTCGCTAAGAACTGCGTACAATTTGCCCAACACCTGTGAGAGAGGGCGTTTTCAAAAAGGAAGTGAGAATCATTTGGGATATCTTTAATCCATCAGTTTCAGTTATTGACCTGGTGATATTGTAACGCCTCAGAGATCTTTTTTTCTAAAAGATTACAGCGACCACAACTCAACACCGTGATCTGATTATCTTTTTTTTTTAGTTGAGGTGCCAAAATCAAATGTGGAGTGCAAGCATTTTGGGGTTCAAAAGCCTGCCCTCGTACTCTTGTTTAGCCAACTGATTAAAAATGCATCGAAACGATGCCAAAACCCGACTACTCATTATTACGTTATACGATAGCACCGATCTTCTATAAACATCCGACCAGCTAAAGGCTAGTAAAGGTTACCTGGAACTTCTCAGTGGCCAGCGGGTCGTCGGGGGCTCTGTCCGGGTGAACCTTGAGCGACACTTTGTAGTAGCTCCTGCGGATTTCCGCCTCGGTCGCCTCCTTGTTGATGCCCAGCACTTCGTACAGGCTCGCCGTCTTGAACAGCTCCTGGCACCGGTCGAGCAAACCCATTCTGCCGTCGCTTCAAATTGCCCGACGTTTTGAGTTCAGCCAGGCCAGTCGGTACCGCTTTGCTTTGGTTGCTGCGTGACAGTTTTGGCGCGCTGGACTGCGACACACATCCGCATAATCACAGACGCGCTGACGTCATATACCAACGCAGTGTTCTATTGGTTACAGTGACTTATGTCGTCACATGTACGCGACAGACTTTGTTGTGATAGATTGTTGTTAGATCGAAACAGTAACGTCATAACACATTATTCAAGTTTCATATTTGTATAATATTTTACAGCTATCAGTTATTACTAATTGACAGCTGCTTTTTCTAATGTTTTTGTTGCATATAATTGTCGGGCAAGTTTAATAAGATTTTATAGATAGATAGACGTGTTTCTTAGTCACGAAAATGTATTAAATTACAAAATACTGTTTTTTTTCCAGTAGTTTTTGGACTGCCATAGCCCAAAAGGTTTAGGTTTATTTTCACTTCAAAAGATTTTCAATTATTTCAGTGGAACCTGTTAAGGTCCAAAAATGCCAAAAAGTTTCAATTCAACATTTAAAATGGTTTACCTTAACCAGAAGTCAAATTGGCACAATCCTGCTGGATTAATGTGCCAGTAATCCTTGTGGAAACAGAAACCAAGTTGTCATGACTATTAATGCTTCTTCCTCTCTTAGTTTATTCACACCTGCAAATAAACACTCAAGATAGGTGGCACATGTTTCTCTCAAGTGTCTGTGAAATGGCTTTCAGTCCGTCAGTGACGGACTGAAGAACCTTCTGTCAGCATTGACGGAATGCCCACCTCTGGTGAAACGGATTGAACGCCTGCAATCCCTTTCACCGTCAAAAGGAGAAGTCGATTGTGACTTGATAGTGAAAAATGTAGCGATACCGCAAAATTTATTGGGGCGTTTGAGACAGCACAAGAATACATCAATGACAATGAGGCTATAGTCACAAGTAGGTTTTTGTTTTTTCTCCACTTCTTCATGCGAAAAGCACAACACAAAGATACACATTTTTGACTTTGAACTAAGCATCTGTAGATTGCACTCTTGCTGCGCTGGTACAATAAGCAGCACCGGAAATATACACTACAAATCCCCCCCGCCCCAGCCTCCAGCCTCCCGCTGCTCCCCTCCCCACCCACATATCTCAGATGTTATCCAATTATTGCCCCATCTGTTTCTGTTGCATATTTGCCACATGGACTCTGTTTTGTTTTTGTTTTTTTTTTTTTGCCTGTGTGCTCTGACAACACAAACCTCATCTGTCCTTTGTACTCGATCACAAAACGAGCACTTGGACCGCTGCCGCGTCATTATCACGATGGACGATTAGAAGCGACGACGTGAGCATTCTGTTGTAAATATTAAACAGGAATCATCTGAAAATTTGCTGGTGTGCGGATTCTTCTCGTGTCCCGAGAAGAAGACAAGTGGCCAGGCCAACTATTGCTCCTCCAAAAAGGAATACGCCCCCCCAACAGTCAACTGGCTTCATTCTCATGGTCAGGCTTTACAGTTTAGTCCACAAGCCCTCCAGCAGGGGGCGGCATTTCAGCACTCCTTCTGGTCTTGACTGTCTTGCTGGCATACTTGACAGGAATCCCCCAGCGTCTCATTAAATAGACATCAAACACATAAGTGGTCCCCGGCTCCAGGCTCCCGATCACAGCCGCAGTGACGGCCCGCCTTGGGTTCAGCTCCTGGAAATACTTGCAGAGAACCCTCTCGGTATCCGAGCGGGATTCCGGTCCCAGGCAGGATGCGTCGAGGGTGTCCTCGTCGCGTCGGCCCCCCTGCTTTCGCTGGTACACACAGTAGAGGCTCCTCTCTTCGGTGCCCATCCAGGCTAGGGTGACACTGTTGCACCCGCGTAAGCGGTTGAAGGATTTGACTTGCAAGGTGGACGGAAGGGACGGGACGCCCTTGCGGTGGTACGCCGACGAGGTCTGCAATTTGACCGAAGCCTTCAGACCCCCAGCTAAGGGAGCGGTGGAGCTCTCGCTCAAGGCGGGTCCTTCCCTCTCCAAGTGGATGAGATAAAGCGGGCTTCCCTGGAGCCAAATCTGCACCAATTCCTTCCCCACGGCCTGGGTGGTCAGAACACCGGCTTGACCGGACACGGTGATCTTGAATTTGCCGCCCCCGCCTCCGCAACTCTGCGCGGTGAGGAGACCGCTCTGCCGCGAGCCGCGAGGACGGAAGCTGAAGAACGACTCGGATCTCGGGCCGCTGTCCTGGAAGGTGACCCACCGCAACTCGCCTTCCCTCAAGGCGGTGACAGACGTCCGGGCTTCCCCGTGGGTCCGGGCGACGGTGCCCTCATAGGCCGCGCTGGTCCCGTTCACTCGGTCCCTAGCGAAGACGTCGAAGTAGTACTGCGTGTCGGGTAATAGCTCGGAGACTGTGCAGACGCTCTCTGTCCCCTCGCAGGTACACCGCAGATCCCCACGAGAAGACGGACTCTTTTCCTCCAAGTCCACCTCCCACTGCTCCCACCACCACCCCTTCAGGATGGGCCATGCCGTCATCCTCCTCGTCTTCTCCGTCTTCTCTCTGTTTTTATTCGTCTCCTCCCTGGTGGTCTCTTGGGCCGCGCAAAGGCTGGGCAAGTTGCGTTTGGAGTTGACCAGGACGCAGTAGTTGTATTTATCCTGAGCGGGACCAGCCAGCGAGGGGCTTGGAGTCCAGCTGAGGGTGACGCTCGTCATCCCCACGCCCAACGTGTGTACTCGGGGGTCAGACGGAATGACTGGGAAAACGCCCGACGGGCCCGGGCCTTGGTGGAGGTACACTGTGGCTCTTCCGCTCTGCTGCTTGGATCGCAACCTCAGGATGTAGATGGACGCGCGGGGGGACGTCGGACCACTGTAGGTGTCCACTGTACTGCCGGAAAAAGTGTGGATTTTCTCCTCCGTCCCAGGACCTCTCCACCACATTTCGGGCATGCTCTTTTTGGAGCTCCCTGTGGGGAAAAATAATGATATTTAACATGCGGTAGTTCCTGCCAAACATCAAGTGTGAAATTAACCCCCATGCAGTAATTATCCCAAAATTGGACATTTCGGACACTTTGGACGATTTTGGACTGTTGGACAAATGGACACCACAGACAAAACAGTGACAAATAACTCCACGAAGCTGAAATTTGCATAGGACGTATATCTATGTCTTGGCCAATTCCCACTGAACATTTTGAGGGGTTGAAAGTGAAAACAAATTAAAAGTGAAAAAAGTTGTTGCACATTGGAAGAGGGACATTTTTGGGACAATCCTCGAGGACGTAATACCCTTCATGCAGCCGCTAAAAAATACTGCATGAGGGTTAAACAACCAAGTCAATCTACCACATGATGAGTGAAGCTAATGAAGGCTAAAACTGCAAAACTGTTTCCATGAGTGTCATATCAAGAGTGAAAATGGCTGGTGAACATGTCAAAAAAATAAAAAGTTACAGTCAAACCTCGGTTTTCGAACGTCTCGGTTCTCGACCAATTCGGTTTTCGACCAAAAATTTCGAGTTTTTTATGCCCGGATGACAAACAAATTTCGGTTCTCGAACAAACTGAGCGCACTTGAATGCACCATTTGACTTCCTCTCGCCTTCCTGACACGAGGAAGTGACGCTTCCTCGTGTTGCTTTCCATTGTGAGCAGACGTGTTCAGTAAACATTTTATTTTAAAAAAGAGCGTGGTTTCGGTTTTCGGACAATTTCGGTTTTCGAACAGCCATCTGGAACGGATTATGGATGAAAACCGAGGTTCGACTGTATTTAAATCGAGTGCCCAAAAAAGTACCTCATAAATTAAACTGTAAACTATATTTAGTGCAACACAGAGTCACCGAGAGCAGTGGAAAACATCGCTGTAGTTTATCGACACATTTACTTTTAGTTGAAATACGAAAATCATTCTCATTGTTTGCGCCCTACATTTGCAGACCTTAGATGAATATTGGATATCAACCCAAATTTTCAAAAGAGGGGGAAAAAAAAAAACCCAGCATATAATAAAACCATAAATGTCAATTCATTGGAAAGTGTGCAAACCTCATTTGAATGATGTCACCGGTAACCTGAAAAAAAAAAAAAAACAGCCGAGGAGAAATCTCTCTTCAAATGTTACAGAATCAAAGTGAATAATTCACACGGGCAACGGGGGACCCGCCGACTGAGGCTCTGAATGTTTCATGCGGCATTTTATCATGTCGTTTCTGTTACTTTACCATGTGGAGAAGTTAGTTTGGCTGACAGGTTGTGAACCCTTTGAGCAGAAACAGTCAATTATGTGTTGTTGAGGCATGGCGATTCACTTAAGCGGACTCTCATCTTCTCATGTTACGACGTATCTTTTCAGCGGAGGATGGAAAGAACGGATTTTCGCTCCCAGTCTCCTCCTTCCAGTCGTGAAACGACACTGACTTAAAGATGCTATAGAGTTGGACAGTACGAGACATCCATTTGTTTTGCAACGTCAACATACATACGAGCGGAATTTATTTGAGTTATGATATGAATACGGGTGTTGTCTGGTTTGATTTTAGTGTGCACCAAAACTCTAAGCGGTGCCCTTAGCACCAATGCTAACGCCACCCAAAACGTGTTCTCGTTGGATGCGCCAATTGTATGGAAGCAAAACCCAACTCTTCAAAGTATCCTTAGCACCAATGCTACTAGTTATGCGAACAGAACATTGGATGTGTCCTGATTGATCCACAAATGTTTTAGAAGCCAAAAACACGACACACAACTCGAAACAGTACACCTAGCACCAATGCTAATTTTAACACAACACCGGGCGTATCCTGGCTGGTCCAACAATAGGCTATTATTTAATTCAAAACACTGCACAACACTTGAGAGTACTCTTAGCACCAAGGCTATCGCTTACGCTAACAGAACTCTCGATGTCTCCTGGCTGATTCGCCAATATCAAGAACCAAAAACACAGCACACACTTCTATAGCTACACCATGCCTAGCCTAGCCTAGCCTAGCAGTAATGCTAATTTCAGCACAACACAAGATGGTGTCCTGGCTGGTCCACCAACATTATAGAAGCCAAAGCGTGGTACACAACTGATCAGAACACTTATCAACAATGCTAACGCTAACTCAACACAACACGTCCTGGGCGACAAGCATAAACTTTACCGTTAGCAAGAACGTTAACTCAACCCTTAGCACCAATGTTAATGTTAATACTCCTATTTTGGCATTTTCTAATGCATTTTTATGGTACCCATTTCATTCACTGACAACTCTAAATTGTCCACACGTGTGAATGGTTGCTTGTCTATACCAGGGGTCACCCATCGCCAGTTCTCGAGAGCCATATCCTTCCTATATTAGATCTCTCCCTACTCCAGCACACCTGATTCATTTGATGATGATTGTTTCAGGCTTCGAACAGAGTTGGGTGATGAGCTGATCATATGAATTGGGTGTCTTGAAGTAGAGAGAGACCGAAAACATTCAAGGTATGGCTCCTGAGAAACCGGAGTTCCCTATTCCTGTTTTTAGAGGTTTCCCTCCTCCGAAACACCTGATTCAACCTTGTCTCTTTCGAGCTCACCCATGACCCTAATAAGCATAAGCGCGATAGAAAATGGATGGATGGATGGATGTTGTTTTATGTTTGCAGTTCACGCACACTCCTGACTCTTGAGAGGTTTGTCCTTCAGGGTGCGAGCAGCCAGACTCCACTCGACGGGTGAGTCACAAGGACTGACCGTCACTGACATGGCCGCTGCTTTCCTCAGTGTGAAGTACATCCTGCGGAAGAAAGTCAGCTTGAGAAACCGATAGTAGCCACCGACAGACAAGTGTAATTGAGCTTGTTGTTGCTCGACCTGCGAGTGCGTCCTTTAGGGAGCGTCACAGTGGTGAGCTTCCCTTCCGATAACCACGCGGTGGGCCAGTGGGTCACCTCGTTCTCAGGCGCTGAAGCCGAATGGGCCCACGACGGGTTCCAGAACAGTACCAGAGCTGCACCGAGACAGCGGGACAGCAACGCTAGCGACATTATTCCAGTTTCTTCGCTTCGGCCAGTTCCCACATCTGATTGTCTCTTGGTTCTAGAAACACACAGAAGGAAAAGCTATCCGTCACATCAGATCAGAACTTGTTCTGCCATTTTAACATGTGTTTGTCTGTCCGAGCCAAAATGTGTCGGAGGTGCATAAGGAGTCGATCGCGTTCGACCCGCCGACTGGTCCCAAGTTGAAATGAAGTTCTGACTTCACAATACACCAATAACCTGGTCGGCCATTTTTTTGGTTAGCTTTAATGAATCAGTATTATGGGTAGTTTTTACCCCTTGTTGGATCCAGATGTTAACTCCATGTCCTCAATGGCCTAGCATTGGCATAGCCCGGGGATCGGCAACACGCGGCTCCAGAGCTGAACAAACACAGACACGTCTGCGTCTGACTCCATGCCTGCTCTCTTCTCGTTCGACTCGAGAGCGTTCAAAGACAGCCTCCGAAAAATGGAAATGAATGATTACTTCACCGACACTAAGAAAAGCGAAAATAATGCACCAAAACAAAAAAAATCAAGCGAGGAAATTACAAAATAATTTTTATTTTTTTGCAGCTCCAGACATATTTGCTTTTTTTTTTTTTGTCTCTTTCAACATTTTGGGTTGCTGGCATAGCCCATCTTGGACCCAACGCTGGGTTAGCTATTTCACCCAATTTGGGTTACTTTTGACCCAGCACTTTTCAGAGTGCAGAGCATACAGTGAAACTCCTCTACAACAAAATCATGTTTGCAGCAAGATTTTTCACAACAGGGGGTTTTTCACTGTAGCAAATTTGATCTCAGATGTAAACACACACACACACACACACACAGTACACCAGTGTGGTGGTTGCTGTTGCCATTTCCGAACGAAGCAGTAGAGGTCGCTGTTGGATTAGGCTTCGTTGTAGTGAATCTCGTCGCGAGGCAAGAGCACAGAAAAAGATTTCGTATAACGCAACAGGTTTTTTTTCATTGTATGGGGGGCAGGAAAGTGGGAATGGTGTTTATGCATGAAGACTTTTTCACACTAGGGGGTATTTTCGCCCATGTAGGTTTCGTTGTAGAGGAGTTTCACTGTATTCCCCACAGGTGGCCAACAAAAGCCTCTTAGAATCTTGCGCTAGTAGAACGACTTCATCAAAACCCGTCTGGGCCTCCGATGATCATGTACCAAACTCATTTCCATTCGACTCCATCCATCTATTTCTGTGCCGCGCAGGTGCACACAGCCTCGGTTTACTTGGCTTACAGACGAGATGATTACAGGTCGTGCGTGTACTTTTCTCCTCCCCGGAGAGGCCCGCGTTTGTTCAAAGTGACGGCGTCTCCGCAAACCGACACGAGCGCCTTTCCCTCTAACAAGATGTTAGCGCCGTGCCCCCCGCAGATCAGATGACAATCGCGGCAGGGAGAACCACGGAGGCGGCTTCACACACACACACACACACACACACACACACACACACACACACACACACACAAGCAACATCTGAGTCTTGCGGGACGGACGCTCCCGGATTCCAAACTCTACTCGCTACAAAGTGGCACAAAATAAGAGACGGCGGCGGCTCATTACTCTTGCATGGAGAAAGGGAGGGAACTGGAGGGATGTTGTTGGATGATGGAGTAATTAGAGGGGAAGGAAAGTAAAGGGGGGAAAAAAAATGGTTGGAAATCAGAAAAAAAACATTCAAGTCGGTTGACGTTTTAAGGACAAGCTGATTGACTTTTATACAGATTGTGTATGTGTGTGTGCGTGTGTGTGTGTGTGTGTGGTGCGGCTGATGAAATATGCATTTGGCTGCTCGGCAGATGAATTTTCATCAGGCAAAAAATGAGAGAGAGGGAGTGCAAGAGCGGGAGCTTAGTGAACTTAACCAGCGGCCTCTATAAATACACACGCCGTCCACTTAAAACACTGCAGCTCACCACTTTTGATGGCCCCCGGCTGGCTTTTCACATTTAAACATATATTCCGCCCCTTCTCCTTTTTTCCATAACTCCCCGCTGTTTACTCCACTTCTTCTCAATCATTTGGTACGAACCGAAATGATGTCCCTTTGGCTCAGATGGAAAGCCAAAAAAAAAGGGGAACAGGTTGGATGCCGCGTGGTATCCATTCACACGTCCCGTTCGCTTTCCCGGACCATCTGCCTTCTGGCATTTGTACGTTGGGAGGGATTAAGTTGCACGGTGGTACTTGTCTTTCCATTGAGGCGGAGAGGACGGTTGACAAGGTGACGGCCGGGGGATGTTTAGCACCTGCCGGCATTGTCTGGCTTTTCAATCCGACTTTTCGACATGCACGCGTGCACAAACGACCCGCAAACAAGTTACAAGGCGTCGTTTCTTACCGTCTCCGGCTGTCGCGCAGGCTCTCCTCCGACACTGGGATGGCATCAAGTGAGGGATGGAAGAGGAGGAGGAGGAGGAGGAGGAGGGAGGAGGAGGAGCGACTGGCAGGTTGTTGTTTCTTCTTCACACATGCGGGCTCTCAGGAGGGGGGATTTGGAGCCACGTTGCAAAATCACAAAACGAGAAAAAAAAGTAGGAAAAATTAGGGCTACGTATGAACTTTTTTTCAACAAAATTATGGAGAACAGTAGAATTTTACTTGGTAGGATTGCGTAAAGTCCGTGCAAATTGACAATACTTCAAATCCGACAGACCACAAAGGAGGATGTTCACCGCCCTCCAAAATTCGAACGATTAACAGAACACCTGTCAACTTTCAATCAGATCCTACCACCGCGACCTTGAAAACGGGATGCTTCGTTATCTAGCATCCTTCTTATGTTGATTAGTATCTTTTTTAACGACATGTTGATATTGCAGCTTCCATGTGAGTTTTTGCAGTGAAGGTGGCGGCGGCAGGTCTCGTCGGGCAGCTGCGTCAATGTCATCCAAGTGCCTCCCTCCTCGTCCTTTTCCGTCGTGCTTCTGCCTCCCGCGGTGGTGAACGCGTGCAATTTGGAAAGGCTCGTTCGTGCGTTGCCGATGAGGTCAGCGGATGCATGCGGGGGGGGGGGGGGGAAGAACGAAGACGAGTAGGCCCTATTTGATGTGCAAAGCGGCATTGTTAAAAAAAAAAAAAAAAAAGTGAATTCTCCCGATAACATCTGGAAGAGGCGAGCTGCGGAGGGCCGTGTTTCTAGAGGTGACGCTGACTTTGGGCCCGTTATCGCCGCGCTTGATCGAAACACCGCCGCTGCCTCTAATTGAATACGTTTAAATGCAAAGAAGAGTCCATCCGTTTCCATGCAAATGTGCGTGCGTGGCTTCCCAAACTCATTAGAAGCCACATCGGCTTCATCATCACCGTGTGTCCATTTTTTATTTTTTTTTTGGCGGATGTTTATCTAGCGGAACAATTATCTAGCAAACAAATTTTACTTCATACCTCCTCTGAAACGGAGTCAAAATGTCGTCTCGTGACGACATGCATGGCGCGTTCAACTTTTACGCTAATTTATTTCGAGAGCACTCCGCGGTAATGGCCAATCATTTCGACTGGTGTCATTGTGCAGAGGGATGAAGAGGAAATGCCTCAGACGTGGGAGTGAGCGCTAAGAGGTTTTCTATAGGGGTTGGCGGCCATATTGGGAGCTTTATATTCTGTGCCTGTACATGAAGTGTGACTCTCAGATTGCTGGGGGGGCGGGGCTAGAGGGTGTCGGCGGCTCTCTCCACGCAAAAGGTGAGTGTCACTCTCTTGAATCGATATCATCAGGAACATACAAGTCGCAACTCATTGTGTGAGGACCCCCCCCCCCCCCCCCCGTCCCCTCCACTCTCTTACGATGGATCCTCATTGAGCAGGTACTCCAGCAGAGGCCTATTGAGGTCACTCTGAATGGGACCCCCATAAACACCCTTCGGGAATGTTGCCCGTCATCCCTTCCCTCTCCGTCTGTGGCTTTCAAGTGGAATTTTCCAGAATCTATGAGAGATGAATAAACGTGTCCACAACTGCTCTCCTTTTTTAATGGAGGGCCCTTTGCGGTGCGGCTGGACTCGCCTTCAAAGTCTCCCACTCTGGATGGCTCGCCGTTAGTTGGCCCGCTTTGAACTGAGAAGTTGTGAAAGTCGACCGGCTGGCGGGGGGAGATATGGCGGGGAAAGCGCGTTTGATGCCTGGCTGGTGATTAACCTTGGAGAGATTAATATGCGCATGCAAAGGATTTGTGATATGGAATGTATATAATGCCCTTTATGTACATATTTGGTAAGCGAGCGGTTGTTTAATGAACTTTGAATGGGAATAATGAAAATTTAAAAAAAGATACAGTATATCGCAAACTGCTCTGATTGTAAGCTGCAATCGCAGACTGCGGACCGCTAACGACATCCGGCGATGCAGACCGTGCGCCACCGTAGGTTAAAGGTGACCCATTTTTTTAAGTTTATGTTTTCGCGATCGACAGGTTGGGGCACCCCTGTACTAGGGTGGCAGTATGAGTAGGCATTGCCCAAGTACTCACCATTGCAGAGTACAGTGAAACTCCTCTACAACAAAAGAAATTTTTCACAACAGGGGTTTTTTCACTGTAGCAAATTTGATCTCAGATGTAAACACACACACACACACACACACACACACACACACACACACACAGTACACCAGTGTGGTGGTTGCTGTTGCCGTTTCCGAACAAAGCAGTAGAGGTCGCTGTTGGATTTGATTTCGTTGTAGTGAATCTCGTCGCGAGGCAAGAGCAGAGAAAAAGATTTAGTAGAACGCAACAAGGTTTTTTTTTTCGTTGTATGGGGGGACAGGAAAGTGGGAATGGTGTTAATGCATGAAGATTTTTTTCACACTAGGGGGCATTTTCGCCCATGTAGGTTTCGTTGTAGAGGAGTTTCACTGTACCGATACCTGTAGTACTTTTGATACACAAAATTTCAGTGAACTCAACGACAAAAGAATTGCCAACAGAACTTTCTTTCTGACGCAGAAAATGATTCGCCGATATGTCTACCGCTGAGGGGGACTTACTATTTCCCCCCCCTCAAAGTATCGGTATCGGCAGCCACCATGAACCCGCGATACATGAACGTGTCCTCCACAACGAAGAAACAAGGGCTCACGTTAAGTTTTCCCCACGTGGTTGGAGCAGGAAGTGATGGACACACTCCCTCTCCCTTTTCACCACCGCCCTGAATATTTTCTTTGATCGCCCACTTTTTTTCCACCATTGCCTCCCCGTGTGTCCGTTAAATAATTCATGGACACATAATACATGCAGTCGTCTCTCTGCCCGGGCGGAGATGTTAAATCTCACTTGTCATAATTGTTGCAGCAAAAGCAGTCTTTTCATCTATTATTGATGGGCGCTTACATGCTGTATATAATGCAGGGGAAAGTGAGGGTCGCCCAATTAAAATATCACTTTCAAGGGGTTTCTTTTACTTTCACGTTTGTGGATTGACACAGACGTGGGAGTGGGGTGGGTGGGGGTGGGGGGGTGTGTGGTTACTCTTTATTTTTAACGCAAGCAGGCGCCCATCTGCTCTTGTGCTGTCATTGGATGTGTGTGTGTGTGTGTGCGTGTGTGTGTGTCACAGATCACATCAGCATCCAAACGGGACAAGGGGGGGGGGGGGGCGGGGGGGCGGAAAAAGGGTGGGCGGCAAGGTTAAAGAGGGTGGCCAGTGGGTGGCGCATACATCATGCCCGTCGTCTCGCGTCCAAACGAGGTGTGACAAGAGGAGCCAAGGGCTCGTTTGGAAGCGTGTGACATGGAAGACAAGGCGGGATTAGAGGGAAGCAATCTACCGCCGCCCCCTTTTGGAGGGCACTGAGGGAGGTGGGAATCTATTAGCAAAGATGAAGAAGAGGAGGAGGGTGAAGACATGAAGAAGAAGGAGGAGGAGGTGTGTGTGTGTGTGTGTGTGTGTGTGTGTGTGTGTGTGTGTGTGTGTGTGTGTGTGTGTGTGTGTAGACCTGCGGGGTGGCTTTGACCTCGCACGTTTATTTCTTGCATCACGAGGCTGCCAGTGGGAATAATGTGGTTGACGATGGAGATTTACAGTATTTGAAGCTGTCACTCATCATGAACAAATTCACGAGCGCGACCAAACGTGAACTCAAAGTTCAACAAAAGTCCACACTGGTTGGGGACCGATTTTGGTACCAGCGAATGGGTATAATATCTAGACCCCGAATATAAGACGACCCCCACTTTTTCAGTCTTATTTCAATGCAAAAAAAAACACAGTGGGCACAGAAATAACGAGGGGACAGTGTTCTTTTCTCGCTATGCTTCATTTTTGAGCTGATGTGCCTCGTCAAAAAGGTCCAGCTTTGTCTTGTCGGTCCCCAGGATAATTCTCCTCGAAACGTGGTGGCTGGTCAACATGCATTTGTCAGTGGCATTTACAATCACAAAAAAAAAAATTGTAACCTTCGCGGAGGTATGATCATAACTTGAATGATCCTAGAAGCGAGCGTTAGAGAAAAACACCTTTGATGACGTCGGGACTTAATGGACTTGCAATGCAAACGTTTGACCTTGGCAGAGGTCACGCGTTTAAGCTCCCAGATGCTATTTCAGCTTTTTTCTTTTTTTTTTTGTGTGAGATCGAAACCACGCACCCCCCCCCCCCACACACAACTTTTTCCCTCCTTTCATCATCCCCCCCCAACCCCTCCCCTTCCTCACCATTCTCCCCCCCCCCCCCTCATTTCTGATCCATTTTTTTATGCATTACGCCATCACTCCCATTTACTGTGCGCTTCCTCCCATGTCTCCCAAACACACTTTGCACATTTCACTCGCGCTCTTTCCCCGCTCGGTTTCCTCTCATTCGCCTTCTTTATTATCCGCCTCCTCTTTCTCCCCTCATATACTTTACCGTTCTTTACAAGGTGCCATGGATGTAGCCCTCGCTTTTAATTACATGTTGACAGCATCCCTTATGAAGTTCTTTTGTGGCACCGTCGTGCTCAAATATAAGCGATTTTTATTGAACGAGTCGGGCCGCGTGTCCAGACATTTATTTTATAGCATTTCAATGCATCACTGCGCCACAAACACCAAGCAGGCGTGCTAAATCAAAAGGTATATTGCGAAATAAAAGAGCTGAGTGAGCGGAATTTAAATCCAATTGTGTCGCTGTACAAAAAGTGTGTTCGCACTACACTGGTAGCTATCTGGTTCGCAATTATAAATAATTACGAATGATGTATTGAGATCTCCCGATTATGAAACACAATTTTTTTTCACAAATGAGTGTATGTCGAAACCCCCCACCCCCACCCCCCCCCACCCCGGGGATGCTCGGCCTAATGACACCATCAGACTTATTTAATGGAGTCTGTAAAATGTCAGGATGGGCCGAGCTAATAAAGACCAAGCACCGTGTTGAATTTTTAATAAACGAGCATAGTTTATGACATCATCAAGGAGGAGGATGTCACCGTGGCGGTCATGTGACCCACGAACGCGGCACATTCGGGAACAGGCTTGCTTTCTCGCAGTGGAATAATTCGCACGTTCAGGACAAAGTACTTTGAATCTTGGGACCGGGGACCTATGATAAAGTGAGTTGAGGAGCTTCATGGAGACAAAAGTCGCATTTTGCCTGCATCTTGTGGCCTCTATGAGTAATTTTAAGCCTTCGTGGGGGTAGGGGGTCAATAACCCAAACACACCGGTCACCGCGGTGATGACAGTCAGACTCGTCATCGGTCCAACAGAATACAGTTACGAAATTCAACGAGACAAGAGTCTACAATTGGGACGAACTCTTTTCCGTTCTCCCTTGTGAAGGGCGCGGCGCTTCAATCTGCGCTAAGCCATCGGCGCCGAGTAATAAACGTTATCATTGCTGGGGAATGATTTGACATTGACACCAAGCATGTCACTGCTGTGATGTGTGATGATGATGTATGATGACGCCGTTGGGTGACATGCATGCCATGCTGGAAATCGAAGTGTGAAAGAATCGGTGGAACGTGCAGACTGAAAACGAGGAACATCGAGGAGGTTGAACCTTTTTTTTATCAAAGCCTTGATCGAGCTCTCATAGAATAATTGGAACAACTGCGTACAGCTAGTACCGTATTGGCCCGAATATAAGACGGCCCTGATTATAAGACGACCCCCCTCTTTTTCAAGAGTCAAGTTTGAAAAAAGACTTTTTGAACACCAAATTAATTTTTTTACAGAATATAATTACAGTACATCTGGAACAAATGATTATAACAATATATTTGAGAGAAAAAGCATGTTATTTTGCCTCATTCAAATCTTAATATCTGAACATTTAAATATGTAAACTAAAGTGCAATGACATTCGTAAATGAATGACTTCTGGTTTTTGAAATGTAAATGACATCATAACTTCTCCTCAGCTGCCGGTTAACCTGGCCGATCTTCGACCCACTTTTCTCCAGATTGTCGCTACGTTTCTCCATTTTCTGTTATCTCTTCTATTATTTTGTTCTCTTTTCTTTCTTACCACAATTTTTTTATTTTTCTTCTTCGTGCTACCGCTATTTTTATTTTTATTCTTCGTGACAGGGGTTCGCTTTGGCCTGGGGAGACAAGTTCAGCATTTGCTTCAATGATATCTGGCGCCATCTAGCGTCATGAATGGGTATAATATCTAGACCCCGAATATAAGACGACCCCCACTTTTTCAGTCTTATTTCAATGCAAAAAGCACCGTCTTATATTAGGGCCAATACGGAAAGACACAGCAGTTTTACGAGT
The DNA here is from genome assembly GCA_018466805.1 of Hippocampus abdominalis. Classification (NCBI taxonomy): domain Eukaryota; kingdom Metazoa; phylum Chordata; class Actinopteri; order Syngnathiformes; family Syngnathidae; genus Hippocampus; species Hippocampus abdominalis. The sequence continues at coordinate 2,569,264 of CM031702.1, forward strand.
GCGCTGGACTCTTTTACTAGTGAGAACAAATAGCGCACTCGTACATGGACCTTCGGATGGATTTTAAGGTTGTCTAATAAATGCTCAAAGAGCAGCAAGTTTTGCGAACAAGTAACATGTCGTTGTCCAACGAGCTTAAATGTCACCCAGTAGTGGCGAAAAGGTTATCAGGAGACATCTTCGTTTACGAGTGCGCCTTTGTTGCTCTCATAGTGCACTAAATTTTCTTACAATTTAGGACAAGGAGTGTCCTCATACATGGACCTTAATCTGGATATCAAGGATATGGGATTTCCATAGGGTCGCTTATATCGGAGGAAGGGGGGGGGGGATGGATGGATGGATGTCATGTCGGGAGGACAGCTTGGTGGGAGGCGCCGTCTGGATTCGGCATGACATTATTAACCCTTGTTCTGTTTGTAATAATGAGGACATATGGCATGGAGCAGGCTTGCTGATGTGTCATCCAGCATCAAGCATGCACGGTAAATACAAACGAGACCAGTCAGGGCCTTACGGACCTGCGCCAAGGATCTTATCAGCTGTCAAATCAAGGAGTGAGCGACTGCAGTGAAAAAGAATAAAATAGAGCCGACTCAGCTCAGGCATCTTTCTTTTTTTTCTTCTCATACAAAACATTTTGCATGTTTAGTTCAGCCCACGAGCACCACACTGTGTTGATTTGCGAGGCGCCCCGTCTAGGTTACTTCGTCAGGGTATTTTGCTCTGAGATGACACGCCAAAGACAACAACTAAGATGCGATTTGAAGTTGGCTTTGCAAAATGTGCAACTTACTTTCGATTTCTCCAACAAGCGTCAAACAAGTAAAACTACCCGTTGTCCATGCTTGTCCAGGTTATAAACTGGCATGGGAGCTCAATAAAACTGTGTTAAAAATAAATAAAAAATTACTAATTAAAAAAATTAAAAATTAAAAAAAGTATTAATTAAAAATTACTTAATTCAATTGTTATATTAATTAAATTAATAAATGTAATTAATATAATTAAATTATATTATATATATATATATTTGTATAAAATATATAAATTATTATTTTATGTATATATATATGCATAAAATAATAATATTCCAAAACAGCAAGCTTCTTGCATTACATCATTCAACAGGACTGAAAGGAGGATCTTAAGTTACTGTTTTGAATAATTTAGTGCTTATTGACCAAATCCAAGATGTGTCCAGCATTCCCGAGTGAGCAAGCACAAAAAGGGACAAAAACACGCCATTAACAGGAGATCTTGAAAAGCCACTCATGTTGCTTGCGTCTTGTGTTACGTTTCATCGGGAAAGAAAGATATCCCTCGCTACATTGTATTTCCGCTGGTAGCATTTTCTCACGAGAAACCTAAACATAACCTTTTAAAACAAAACAAAACATTTACAACATTGAAAACAGTTTGAACGGTTTAACATGCTAACACAGCACAGAAAGGCTAAGGTTGAGCTTTTAAATTATGCCCCATTGTTATTATTTTTTTATGGTATCCTCCCTTAACCGTTATGTGTCAGCCATGTGCAACGTATGCCGATTAATATGTCTACAGATCACAAAAATATTTATTTTAAGTTGTGAAAAGAAGACTTAGTAGGCCTGATGTTTCTATTTTTATATTTTATTTTTTATAAGGATAAAAGTAACTGAGAAAGTAGCCCTTGAGTCTGACAGTAGTGCAAAAGGTTCGAGACCCTTGATAAAGAGACCACGTGGTATGATTTCAGACTGGCACTGAAGGCACCATTGTACCAAATATTAAAATCTATCTATCTATCTATCTATCTATCTATCTATCTATCTATCTATCTATCTATCTATCTATCTATCTATCTATCTATCTATCTATCTATCTATCTATCTATCTATCTATCTATCTATCTATCTATCTATCTATCTATCTATCTATCTATCTATCTATCCAGAGACAAAAGTCGAGGAGCCTCTTGAAAAGAAAATGAAAACGCTTCTCTCTGGTGGTCGAAATAGGCAATTACAGTTTCGTTTGGTTCGTCTGCATTTCGGGCACCCTCGTGTGGTTACATTAGACAACAGCAGTTTCACCTTTAATGATTTGAGAGTGACGCCATTAAGTTTATGATTTACAGCAAAGACCGTTCGTGTAAAATGAGTAATGATTAGCAACTTCAAAAAAAAAACTCAGCAATTGTCAGAATTTACAATTTTTTTGTGAATATCGAAGGCTTTCAAATTACATTTCCGCAATTCCCAGTGACGTCACTTCATTGGGAACCGGGAAGGTCTCGCGAAAACGAAATAGCAGAAATGTCGATTATTAAACATTAACTATGTAACCCCCATCCCTACCCCCCTCAATGAACAAACGTTCAACATCTTCACAGCTTTCTTCAATGGAAAGAATCGCGTGTTTCCGATGACAGACACGCTCCGCCCCGCCGGAGCTGAGGGAGGATGTCGGGAGTGGGAGTCCTCCGGAGGGGTCGCTAGTGCTGGTGGTCGTGGTCGGCTGTTGACACTGGCAGTTTCATTTCGAGCTTCTCGCCCTTTCTTTTTTCTTTGTGTATTTATTTTCACTCGATTATAGCTTCTCTCTTCGTTCGAAAGCCCAACATCGCGCACAATCTCCGGCTTTGGAGGAAGAACTAACGGGCGCCGCTGCAGAACAGTGTTGACTGGAAGCATCCGTCTGGATCTCGGCTGCTACTTCCCAATATTTATTCTTATTTTTTCAGTTCCCACAACGCCCTCCTCTTTTCCTCGGCCATCTCCTCACATCTACCAGACTTATTTGGACGTAGAATAATGTCGATATTGTTTTATTAAACTTGGTTACAAGTTGCTATGGGCTAACCAAGCTAGCATCTTCGAATCCCAAGCAACAAGAGGATTCTTTCTTGGCATCGTTTGTGAATTTAACCCAGGTAAGTACAACTATGTTGCTTGTTTATTATTCATATATATTTTATACATTTTTTCAACTATGCTCCCAATACCGCCAAGCCCGCTTTTGTGTCTTTTAAATGAGTACAAGTTCGACGTGATTCGCTGACGTCACTCATAAGACATCTATGGAATTTGCCACATTACCATGACCGCTTTTTGACATTAGTTTTTTAAATAAGCTAACAGCACATTACGTATTCTCACCCAATATAGCCGACAAAAGAATCATGCAAAAAATAAGGAATACATTTTTTTCGTCTGTCTGTCTTTTTCCAATATTGTTCAACACTGTTGGAGAGGTAATCAAACCTGTTAAAACCGCATTGCATTGAACTAAGAGCCATCTCCTGTCACCCAAATATTAGAAACAGCTCGCAGCAGATGTATTTTCCTGCAGACATTTTTGCAGCTCTTGTATCTGATTTACTTTAAATTCTAACATAGACAACTGGGCCTCATAATGTCATAAAAATCAGTAAGTAGGTAGAACGTGGCACGATTAAAGAGTAACCAAAGATGACTCACATTCCACCTTGTTGCCCTCATGCTGTAAATTTAGATCTGGCAGGCAGGAGTTCAAATATAACTCAAGGTTTTTTACTTTATGTCACCTTTTTATATTTTTTATAGCATGACCTAAGCTACTGTCAGTCAAATGCATAAGCATGTACAGTATGTGTATTTAAGTTTGATCCCCTGCGGTTCAGACGGTGGAAAGAGCCGTGACATCAACACGTCAGTAGATAGAAATGTGGCATGGCGCTGCTAGAGTGACAAAGTGTACACCAAACCCACGTGTGTGTTCTGCACACACATGTCAGCTCGGCTTCTGCAGCGTCACTTTGGCTGGAAGTGTTTTTACAATCAGACCCCCCCCCCCCCCTCGTACAAGCTAACAGCTGAAAATCTCCAGACTGCTCAACAACCCCCAACCAGCTTGCCTCTGTTTACTTTTTGGGTCCTCTTGCTTGCTGATCTTTGTACATTTTTTTTTTTTGAGTGTGCTTTGTTTGCTCCGAGCTGTGGTCACCCAGTCACTTCCTCCCTTTGTGTGGGAAGAAACCCAAAGGGCACGGAACAGGTGTCCTAGAAGGTGGCAGATAATGTGGACAAGTAATTTTTCCAGTCTGGAGGCTAGAAGTGAGAGTTTTATAGCTGCTAAGACTTATTAACCATTTGCTATAAAGAAGCTATGAAGGGGTAACTCCGTCTCAGTAAGTTGGTCCATAAAGACGGGGAAGTTCCAGGCTTGAGTGCCTTAAGGGGCAGGAAAGTGATGATATTTTTAAGAGCCTATGACTCACCGATCCATCCATCCATTTTCTGAAACGGCTTATCCTCACGAGGGTTGCGGGCATGCTGGAACCTATCTCGGGCACTCGGCGGGGGTAACCCTGAACTGGATGCCAGCCAATTGCAGGGCACACATAGAAAAACAACAACCATTCACACTCGCAATCACACCAAGGGGAAAATATCGAGTGTCCGTTTTTTGGAGTGTGGGAGGCAACCGGAGAAAACCCACGCAGGCACGCGGAGAACATGCAAACTCCACACATGAAGGCCGGAGCCGGAATCGAACCCTTGACCTCGGGATGTGCTAACCACTCTATCACAGTGCCGCCCATGACTCACCCCGAAAGAGTATTTTCAGATTGAGCCATTGATGGATGGAGATTTGCTCCGTGATCCCACCTTCTGTCTCGCGGCGTCATCGGGCTTCTTAAATGACTTTATTGATTCTTTTCTCATCCCTGCCACTGATGCTGATTCCCCGAGCAGACAGCAAGCCAAGCAGACGGCACGTACTACCATCAACCGATAGATCTCCAACGTCTTGCTGCGGCCCGTTGACGACGACTTTGCTGCGCCTCACGGGTCCTTAAAGTTCATAAAAATCCATAAAAAGAGAAATTGTAAAATGATATTCTTAATTGTCCTTAATTTTCAGGGAAAGCTTCTAAAATCAACAAAAATCCTTAAAAATGATTTTTTATTCGAAAATAAATTGAAGTTTTATATTTTCTAAATTTAAATTTTTCTTAGTATTTGAGAGTGAATTCAAGTTTTTTTCCTATTCCTACCTGTAAGGTAGGAAAATGAAATCCACCGCGAATCCCCTGCTGAATGGAGAAAATGTCCTTAAAAACGGCTAAATTAGCCCTCAAGAGTCCTTAAAAGGTACATCAATAAAAAGCAAGTGGAAGAGTGGGAACCCTGAGTGATGGCCGCCGTCGGCGACGGTTCCCTCGGCTAAATTATGCTCAGGCGCATCTCAGGCATGTTGCCGTGCGGGCGAATATCGAATTTGTTCCAACATATCCGTAACAGGGGACCTTTCTGTTGTTGCGTTTTAATTTTTCATCCCTCGCTATTCCCCTTCCGACGCAAGGCGAAAACATTTGCCGCTGTTCCAACTTTGCGTTGTTTGCCCTTGTTAGAAATTGCGGTTCTGGTTTTGACTGAATCTTTGAGTCTGTCTTTTGAACCTAATCTTTCTAATCTAACTACTCCGGTTCGTCTAGCAGAGAAACAACAACATTGTGAGGAAGGCCTCTAAAAAGAATGCATCATATGAATCCCCCCCCCCCCCCATGGGAGGATTACCGAGAAAAGCTTTCATTAGGCTCCCATTCACTGAAATGGGCGAAAAAAAACCTCCTGTTTGTAAGCTTAAAAGACGACTGCTCAGTGAGTCGTAAGCAAATCCATCCCAGAGGAGTTAAACTCAGACAAAAATGTCCCCAAAATAGTCCACATAAGTTAGTTAATGTTAAACCTGCCTTGGTGGCAGTGTGAACTTTCCAATGCGGCGATGCGGCCATCTTATTGACCAGGTCAGGCGGGATAACGAACCGCCCGGTTATGCATGTGCCTGCGTGTTGTGTAAGGACCCAAAGCCTTGTGGCTTGCTTTGACTTCTCTCTCCATGCGGTCTGTCATTGAAGCTAAACTTAGCCCGGCTGATCACGTCTTATTCATTCCCTCGGTAAGAGCGCAGATGTTCAAACTCCTTGGAATAGATCAAATTGCGGAAGGCGCACTTCTCTGCCGGATTTACAAAGTTGCCAGGAGCATCCTTCTCCCCCCCCACCATCGACTTGAAATGATGAAGCATGGCCGATGCTGGCAGGGATCGACGCTTGCTTGCGACGGCTTAACTTCTCCAATCCTCGCGCGGCGGTCAGAATGCGACAATTAAACGTGGCTCCTAAATGCACGTTAATCTCATCTGCGGGGCTCAAGTCAAGGTCAAATAGCAGAGCGACGGCAAACGCTGTCTCCATCATGACTTTTCTATAGCGCTTGTCCTCATGAGGTTTGCGGGTAACCGGAGCCTGTCCCCGGCGGACTTTTTGACCGTGGACCCTGATCGGCTGTCAGTCACAGGGCAAGTTGACACCGATGGACTATTTAGAGGCAGCGCGGGGGAAAACGTGGCCCGCACGTCTGCCTCGCAGTTGACACGTGACGTCAACAGGAAGTGTTTGAACGAAATGAGCAGATAGTGAAACTTGTACAAACCAAGACGACTTCCTGTCTGAGAAGGGCTGGGCTTTGCGTCTACTTTGCTTCTTTTTTTTTTTCTTCATTCTCTCTGGTGAGCGCATGACATCGCACGGTAGCACGCACACCGACGGGTTGATGTGGTTTTCATCCCTTTGCCAGATTTATGTTCATGCTTCCGCCTTTTGATTGTCACACGGTCGTGTTTCTGTCACCGTCAAATTTTTACAACTTTAACTTGCATTCCAATTTGCCGTCACCTCCACTTTACCTTGCTTCCCCTTGAAGCCAAATCTGAAAATTGAATGACTTTGTTTTCATCCCCAAGCAGAAGGCGGGTCCCTCCAGCAGTGTTACTGTAAAACATTTATGTCCCCATAAGACAAAATACTGGTACACAAGCCCACCCCTTTCAGTCAGTGCACAAGCCTCTTCGATGCTTACTTTCACTTTTTGAAAACTGGATGGCTAACTCTTGACTTCTCAGGGTAAGGTCTTCATTTATTTTTATTTTTATTTTTTGCAATTGTGGAAATAATTTTCGTGCGCTTTCGTTTTCTGCTCTGGGGTGCCACGCCCTCACCGTCTGCACTTGTACCTTTCGCCTTCCTTAGATTAGCGGTGGCTTAGCATCAGAAGCCCGCTCAGCTCGGTGTTGTTTTCACTCAATACACATTAGGCTAGCGTCAGTGTTTTGCTTTCGTCCCCGCCTCGTTCTATTAGCCGGCTCTTATGGCGCTCTCTTAATCGCTTCATAGAGAGCACGGCGGCCCGGCCACCGGCCTTTCTGCATGACCGATCGAGGTTAGGAGTCCCCAGAGATGCCGGGGCCTTACTATGAGCGACGTGAAGCTGCACTTTGGCGTACATAGAGTTGATTTTGGGCCGAGTGGAGTTTTTATCCAGTTATTTTTTTGTGGTACCTGTACAATAAGATGCACTTGCTTTTAATGTTGGAGTGCATATTGAAGATTATGATCGTTATCAGATCACTAGATGATGATGATGGATTGTGAACATTTTGTTCAATGGGAAATAGAAATAGGTTTTGTACTTTGACATGAGTGCGCTAACTTACCCCACAGCTAATTGATGATCATATTAATCAACAACTATTTTGATAATCGATTAATCGAAATCGATTAATCGCTTCAAGTACCTTGTTTCACTTAAAATTGTCCAAAATCCTCGGTATATTCAATAAACATAACCAGATTTCTGTAGTTCTTCATGAATGCAGACTTTTTTGTGTGTGTGTGCGTGTTTTTGTCAAACCAAGACACTTCCAAACAATCTGCGCTTTCGTCAGACAAAAAACATTTTTTGCCAAATTTCTGCCGGCTGTTGCGAAGCAACCCCGAAACTCAATAGTAATCAATTTATGAGTCAGGAAAATAATGACCCGCTTTTGAATGAAGGGATGGAAATGTAAAAATCCGATGTAGCAGTGATTAAAAAAAAAAAATCAACAGATTAATTAATCTATTATTTAACTAATCATTAGTTGCAGCCCTAATAATGGAAGTTAACTGATGCAGCTACAAGACACTTTGCCTTGTCAATTGCTGATGAAAATTTTTTTTTAACACAATCGGTGAATTCCTTGATGCTCGGATTTTGGACTCAGGACTGAGTGCCGTATTTTTTCCATGTCATCACACTTTGCAAGTACTGTACATGTTAATCAAGTTCACTGAGATTGATGGACAGGACAACCTTTCCATTCCCTTGGCATTACCGAATGATTGAATCTTATCACCCCTCATCGGATCAATTGTGTCGTCCCAGAAGGTGGGGGTGGCCAGGGGTTCGACAGATGGCCGACGCTCTTTCCTGCCCCGCCTCCGAATGTGTGTCAACCCGTCAGAATCTCAATACTCGCTGTCGTGATCAGCGAGGTGACCCACATCAACGCATAACCCGGCAAAAGTGTCACCGTTGCGCTTCCGTGTGGTGCCCCGTGAAACTTGAGCGCTCGTATGGTCAAACGCCAATTTGGACCCATGCAGCGCAAAGACGCACGTCCGTTCCCTGGGGTGTGGGGGTGGGGGGCGGCAAAGAGGCTTTGGCGGCGGCCCTGCCTTGGCATGTTGACCTGATTTCCTGTGTGGGTGAGTGTGTGTGTCTCTCTGCGTGTTTGCCCATGTGTGTTTATTGATGCGGATTAGGGCGGTGGGACACCTCAACGCCAGCGGCGAGATGTGACTGATTGTAGACGTGCGTGTTTGCGCAGGGGAATGTGGGACAGCACGACATCCACGCTTGACCCCCTCTTTCACCCGGATGCGGTGGAGGCATTAAATATGGATTAGATTTCCCCAATCCGCAGTTCGCCTACCGGTCAACACTGGACATTGAAATGGGTGCGATGGTTAGTGGATTGTCAATTGATGGCGCGTTAGGTGACTGACTGCTGTTCTCCTTTGTGAACACACGATCCAACCAGATGGATCGAACATGCTCGTTCATCAACCGACACATCTCCAGCTCTCCCGCCCTTGACTTAGCCCAATCTTTACTGAACACGTATGCTCACAATGGAAAGTAACACGAGGAAGGTGAGAAGAGTCAAATGGTGCATTCAAGTGCGCTCAGTTTGTTCAAGAACCGAAATTTGTTCATCATTCGAGGCATAAAAAATTCTAAATTTTTGGTAAAAAAACCGAATTGGACAAGCGTTAAAACCGCGCTGGCCTTCTTCCAGGAGTTGCATTCATCCCGCAGCCATTGTGTCTGCGTCTGCCCTTTTTTTTTGTTTTTGATCCCGCTTACTGCTGCCGTGTTCGCTAAAAACCCGGTAACGGATGCAGGGCAGGATTCGTCGGGTGTTTTCCGTTTGATTTTTTTTTTCTCTCTCTCTTCTTAGGGGATGCAATTGTAGCTACAATTGCAAATTTTAAACCTGAGTAGCAACCTCCGACTTAAGTCAGATTTGTTTTTTTTCCATGAAGATAAATGCATTATTGTTACATGCTGTAAATTGGGGATTTCTCCATTGTGAGACAAATAATGATTTTCTCTTATCTCATCTTATCTTATCTTATCTTATCATTTATTCCAGAGTGAAGGAAATGTTCAATAAACAAGAAAACACGATCTTGGACGTGCGCATTCATCCATTGCAATCGTCGTCGCTTTTGTGTCATCCTGCACACCAACGGCAACTCCCAAAAAACAAAAGTCCTTGTTAGGAGTAATCGAGATTCTGTTAGCTTGTCCCATAAATATTTATATACGTATACGGTCCAAACGTTGCTCATGAAATCACTTGGCATGAGAGCAGGTGGGGTGGACGTTCTTATAAACTCTCAAGTTACCTTGGAAAGCAGTCGCATGAATTCTTAATGCTCTCTCCGCGGCGAGGAGTCTTTTAAGCGGCAGACACGCAACCATTCTAGTCATCCGTCTGTTTGAAGTATGACTATATTTCTGTTTCAAGGATTTTCTTCAACATGGGATCAGCAAAGGAAGCGATCGCCAGACAGATTTTTGCCTGTTAATGTCTGATATTTAATTCATTTTTTCCCCTTTCTGCTCGCTCCCCAGCGCTGTGTGAGTCCACGCTCATCCATGCCTCCGTTGGCATCCGATGGAAGATAAAGTACCGACCGGCTCCGCCATGGTTTCAAGACTGCCCAAGTTCGGTGGGCGCTCGACAAGCGGCGGCGCTGGCTCCTTGACCAACGGTTCGTCTTCTCAGGATGCCAAGACGACGGCACCTGCTGGCGCATGCCCGAATGGTGCCATTCGAACGTCTCCCTTTTCCTTGAAATGGAGGAAAGATGAAGGGACGGCCCCCTCCAGCCTGAGCACCCTGACCAGCCCTGGGGACGGGGGCAAAGAGAAGACAAGACAACTTCCCCCTTTGGTAAAGGAAGGAAAGAGCGCCTCCCCGGGGACGCCGATAATGCGCAGGTCAGGTCCTTTGGCGGTGGCGGCCCCGAGCCCCAAAGCCGCCCCGAAGCAAACCCTCAAAGTAGCTCCCAAAGACGGCATCAAGTTGGGCCAAAGCTCTCTCAACGGCGCACCGAAAGCAGACCACAGCGACACCGAGTCCCGCCTAGCGCGGCCCAAATTATCCTTGGGGTCGCCGACGAAGCGGCTCCCAAGACCGCCTTTCGCAGTCCAGCGAAAGCCTGAAGACCCTGGAACTGGACAAGATGGTGCGCTCAAACAGTTTCACGCACTTCAAGCAGATTCCGTCTCCCAACAGCCAGCCCATGATCCGCTCCTTCTCCTTTAACCGGGCCGTGGAACTGGCCAAACCTCTGGCCAACACTCAGCTTCGACCGCCTCGGAGTAGTTTCCTCAAACCCCCTCAACTTAGCAACGGTCGCTTACGTTTAGGACTCGGCGCTCTGCGTGTTGGCCAAGGGGGGTCCGGATCTTCTGGCGGTGGCGTTCAGTACAGCCGGACGACCGCGGCTGCTTCCTCGCTACCGACGCAGACGGCGGCTGCCTCCTCGCTACCGACGCCGGCGGCGCCCTCCACTCCCAGAGCTCTGAAAAAGCCGCTGCTCTCCACTTGCGGTTTGAACAAGTTATTGGGGAATAGTCGTGCGTCTTTGGGCTTCAAGCAGGCGAAACCCGCACAGGCCAAGCAGCAAAAGACCATCCTTCCAACTTGGGTTAAAGGATCCGCCAAACCTTCATCCGTCCCTCCGTGTGGTGATGCCGAACCCGGTGGAAAGGATGAAGAAGCGGACGGTCGCAATGGCGCTGGTCAACGGATCGCGGATGGAGGAGAAAAAGACAAAAGCGGCGTGCTGGCGCCAAGCTCAGATCAGGCGGTCGCTGATGGTCAGGAAGACATGTCCTTGTCTTCCGCTTCATCCTTCGACCAAGGAAACACCAGTGAAGACTTTTTAGATGACTTGGACAGTGTCGGGGATGTTTTCAGTGACGGGGACCCTCACGACAGCAAGAAGATAAATAGCGTTCTCAACGAGACCAACGACTGGGAGCCGGCAGGTAAATCGATCAAATAAATCAGCTGAAATTACCGTATTGGCCCGAATATAAGACAGTGTTTTTTGCAGTGAAATAAGTCGTCTTATATTCGGGGTCTAGACATTATACCCATTCACGACGCTAGATGGCGCCAGATATCAATGAAGCGAATGCTGAACTTGACTCCCCAGGCCAAAGCTAACCCCTGTCACGAAGAATGAAAAATAAAAATTAAAAAATAGCGGTAAGAAAGAAAAGAGAAAAAAAATAATAGAAGAGATAACAGAAAATGGAGAAACGTAGCGACAATCTGGAGAAAAGTGGGTCGCAGATCGGCCAGGTCAACCGGCAGCTGAGGAGAAGTTCTGATGTCATTTACATTTCAAAAACCAGAAGCCATTCATTTACGAATGTGATTGCACTTTAGTTTACACATTTAAATGTTCAGATATTAAGATTTGAATGAGGCAAAATAACATGCTTTTTCTCTCAAATATATTAGAATCATTTGTTTCAGATGTACTGTACTCATTTTCTGTATAAAAATTAATTTGGTGTTCAAAAAGTCTTTTTTCAAACTTGAGTCTTGAAAAAGAGGGCGTCGTCTTATAATCAGGGCCGTCTTATATTCGGGCCAATACGGAATCCTCGCGTTGGACATTTTGTTGTTGACTTTTTTTCCCGTTCTTTTTTTTTTTAACATTTCATCCAGGCCATGATGAAGACAGCCCTATGCAGGACTCCCAGGGAGCACTTGTGAAGTCGCCGGAGACGGGCGATGTCTGCCTGGCTTCATCTTTGGAGCTGTCACCCTCCAACAGCTCGGGGGGAACCTACATGTGGGACGAAGAAGGTCTCGAACCACTTTCAGGGCCTGGCACGTATCTGTGCGATCCGTACGACGACTCCGAGCTCAACAGCATGGTGAGTCCCATCGCGCCATCGCTTAACATGTACACGAGCTGCAATCAGAGCTGCAGTCGCCTTCCTTTGCCACAGTTACTGTCAGGGCGAAAGACGACAACAATAAAAGTAAGCATTTCCGGTCACCGGTCCCAAATTCCAATGAGCCGATGACTTTCCGATTGGCAATGCTGGTGCCAGATTTTATTGCCTACTGAAAATAAAAAAAAAAAATGCCGCCACCTATTCACCTCCTTCCTCATTAGGCAAAGAGGTGATGCCGGAGAGGAATGCTGCCCCAGCCGCAGCTTTAATAGCATTTCCAGCCTTTGGGTTCTCCGTGTGTTCACGTACCATGGCACCTGATCTCGGGAACACTTAAAGAGCTTTTCGGGAAACCAGATTAGAAATTGTATAATAAGATATGTCTTTTAAGTGCTTACAGCATGCGATAGGGGCACTTGACTCGATCAAAAAGAGAGAGAAAAGGAGCAGGGGGGGAGCACGTCCATGAATGAGGCTCGTTGAAAGTACAAATCGGTAATCAAATGATCTTTGGAGTTATTATTGCATGTGGTCATTATTTCAACCTCTGATTCATTTCTGGCACTATGTCAATTTAAAAACATTTGAGGGAAGAAAGTGGGGGCACCTTCAGATATTGTACTGTACGCCTTTTTTGTTCATGTTCCTGAGAGAATAGAAATAAATAGTTTGGAGGAATGCGCCATACTGCTCTCAGCATAACATCACATGCCGCAACTCTGCATATCCGATTAAAAGTCTTTACTTTGTCCACAGGACGTGGTATCGTATCACATTAGTGCCGCTGCTAACATGCGCTAGACTTGGGTTTTCAACATTGCTGTGGTCGGAGCTTCGTCGTTTCTTTTAAATGCATTTTCTGAATTTTGGCGTCCCCCTTTAACCGAATAACAACAGCTAATAATATACAGAGCATTGTGGTGTTGCTGATACAGGAAGAGAACTTGATAGATTGTACAAAATCTAACGATTTATTGCGTATTAGGATGATTTTTTTTTTTTGGGGGGGGGGACAGTAATGGGTTACATTTTTCATACACTGCAGTAATATGATCAGTCCACTTGGTGGCGATGTACCTCCATAACACACCTAAAAGTGTGTGCCTGCACTTTAAATTGCTTTTTTTGGGGGTTTTTTTTGTGAGCCAGTCATGTGTTGGCTGCATTTGACTCTCTCTGCATTCAAATGGCGGTGTGCAAAATCACTGTGTGGGCAACCCAGGACTAGATAACATTTCCATGACGCACCGTGCCATGCGCAGAGGTGCACATTTTAGAATGCATGGATTTTTGTTTGTGGATTTAATTTAATTACATTTTTTTCATACTTTAGTTGGGACTATTTATTGGACACGTATGTTTTTATTATGTCTTAACAGCACTACTAAAAGATGAGGATTATTTTCCTCAGGTCAAACAACATTTTCTGATATTTCCCTTATATTCTTTATATTTCATGTATCAATATCTAAAATTACAATCTCCAAGTAATTGTTTTTTCTTCGTTGACGATTAATCAATGAATGTTGACACCTCTCCCAATGTTTTGGAAACGAGCTCGATAAACACTTTTGAGGCTTCTTATGACAGCGATCATTTTCGTCATTGATTAAACTGACACACGTCGCTCCTCAACTCACTCCAACATAGTTCCTCGGCGCCAAGATGCCACGAAATGGCGCCACGGCAATATCTACACTGTCAGAAAAAAAATGGGAGTACGTGGGGCAACACCCTTGCAACGTTTTTGTTTATTTCTTTCTGTTTGTGATTCCCAGGATATCCTGAACAATCTGCACAGCCCAGGCGTGGAAGAGGTGGATGACGATGACCTCATGCTGGATGTGGACCTCCCAGAGGATGGTTTGCATGGTGAGCTCACACACTTGGTTGTCCTGGAACAGAAGAACATCCAGCCAAGTCAGTGGCAAAAAAAAAGTTTACTCGCTTTCTATTTCCAGCAATATGCTTCCGCGCCTTATTGCGGGCGGATCAAATCCCCGCTCGGCTGTGCAACATCTGTTGGAATGGTCTCGCCGTCTATTGTGATGGGTACACGCTTGCCGAAGAGTTATTTTTAGGTTATTTATCGCGCTGGAAATGACAGCTCGGCAAGCAAACCTGCATTGAAGAGGATGTCGCCAGCTGTCTGGAGCACGTCGGCGCCAACGGATAAAAACACGCACATCCAAGCGCCTTAAATATTGAGATGCGGCGGCAGACCGTTTAATTGCGTTGACAGTAGTAATAAAGTGATTAGTCAAACGGCTCATCGTCCCCACTTCACATTCCCGCTCGACTGCCGTTGTGACGTCAGCGCCGTTGTAGCCTTTTGTTGTCGTTTTCTTTATCGCTCTGTGAATGTCATCAAATTCCGGCCTCTTGATCCTGGCGTGAAAAGGCTTAATTGCATGTGCTCGAGGCAATCAGGTCATGGCGATTGTGCCGGCCGGCAGCTGTATTATCGCCTTTATCGGATGGCGTGTCACGGGAGAATGAAGGGAGGGGGCGCAGAGACGTTGACCTCGCGCCGTCGTGAATTATAATGACTTCTGCAACGATTATTCACTCCTGTCAGCGGCGACGCAAACTCAGGTCGGGCAACTCCTGCCTGGCTTGTTTATCGCGCGGGCTGATGTCAAGATGTCTCCCGCTAAACCAGAATCTAACGCACGGAGGTCATGTATGTGTTTCGGACCGTACATGCACACGCAGATGGCGGTGGACTGTGTCAAGCGCGATCATGTCGAACTCGAGATTCTTTTCTTGGTGTCAGCGGCACTGAAGTGAGGTGCACCAAAACTTTCAACCGCATCACATTTGACATTGCAGTTTTTTAGGTTTCATATTATTACTGGAAAAATAATTGTTTTACACAATATTGACTGGTAAATGATTAACAATCTGGTCAACAAAGTTCTTCAAATTTATTTATTTATTTATATATATATTCATAAAATATTGATTAAACCGTTATTTTATTTTATTCGATTTTACGAAATGCACGAAGGAGTGGCGCCTAAATTTCGTTGTATGCTATACAATGACAAAGTCGATTCTGATTCTGATTCAAAAGTTCAGTTTTGCACATCAGTGACTTTATTTGAGGAGCAACTTTCCAATTTTTAAGGAGCATATTTTTTTTTTATTTCCAGAGACCTAAAGCAAGGGTTTTATGAAACAATAAAAATAGGACAATATGACAAATAAGCAATTGTTTTAATTTGTGTATAATCCACAGTTTTTATTTTTGAAATTGGCATTGTAAATGCAGCAAGCTATTTTGTGAGCAAAGCTAAATTAATTAAAACTCATTCAGTACCAGCCAATTCTGGACCAAGTCTGAAAAGACGTTTAAAAACGTCTTTGGGAGTGAATGAGTTAAAAAAAAAAAAGGTTGGCTGTAATGTACTTTAATTTGAGAACATTTCATTTTTTGTGCCGACCTCAAAAAGTAAAATCAAAACAACTAATAAATATTTGTTACTAGATATATATCCTTTGAATATATTTTATATGACCTTACAAAGTATTAATATACTTTTAACCTTCCAGGCCACTTCTGGCTGCAATTTTCAGTTCGATTCCATTCATGCTGAGAGGCTGTTTTTGTTTTGCCGTTACTGGTATCGGTTGCATTGCCAAAATACCCCCAAAAGTGCATCAACCGCAACCCAAACATGAAGTGAATGGTCTCATGTGCCCGAGTTTTTTATATAAGTCGGAGACGGCTTCACTTCGCAGCCTCACGTCACCGTTAAGATTGTCAACAGTCCAAGGCAGGCCAAGGGAATGTTCACTCCAGAAGAATGTGACTGACGTGCCGTTCCCCTCCGTGCTCCCTTTTTGGGAAGTGTCCATATTTATAGCCCCCGCGTTATCGGGCCAAGTACAAGAAAAGAGGCACAGTGAAAGTGAGATCCCACAAGGGCGGCCCTGAAACCAGGGGTCGGGAAGGCGGTTTTTGTTTTGCCTACCGAGCCTCCGCAGGCCCTCCCCTTGCTCGGTCCTTGGTTTCCTCCCTCCAAGAGACACCCTGACTCTGCCACATAACAGGAAGAAGGCGAAAGGGAAAACTAGGGAGCCAAATCAGAAGCCGATGACCGGCCGGCGCGGGGTCAATTTCTTTCAACCCAGCAGTCGGAGGCAGCCGGAGTTTTCCCCCTAAACTTAGACTCAAAAGCTCCTTGGGAGTTCCCTGAAAAACAAGCCTGACACCACAGACATGGCCAGGCAGGCTGGACCAGGTGGACGTTTCTTTCCATGCTCGATTCGAGGCACCCTCCTAGCTGGAATATCTTATCATTTTTCTTTTTTTGCCTTCTTTAATGACTTGGACTCTGTCAGGTTCCCGGAATGTAACGCTTGAGTATGAAACAGGCTGCCTGCTGCTGTGTTGCGCGCTGACACTTTTGGTAAAGTATTCTCAGCAGCAGCATTTCCACCCTGCCATTATTCGTCTTATTTTTTGTGTGTGTGTGTGTGTGTGTGTGTGCGCGCGCGCGGTTGTTTCTCGCCGTCTCCTTCCTTTTGCTGTGGGCCTCGCTTCTCAGGAAAGGGAGGTCAGCCTCTATTATTTGTCAGTTTTTCCCTTAACCATGGCTCATTTTTCTGCTCTATTCTTCCGTGAGTCTCGCTGTCCTTTTTTTTACATTCTTGGAAATGAAATTGCTCGTCAGTTTTTTTTTTCTTTTTCTGTTTGTTTGTTTGCGTGTTTGCACAGCGAGGAGGGAGATGGAAAAGATCAAGATGTGCGTGCCGATATTTTAGAGCGTTTGAAATGTGCACAGGCGTATTCATCGCCAGAAAATATGATAGTTTGTTTTTCATGTGTGTGTCTGCGTGAGCCCGCCTGAAAAACATTTTCTTCCCTTCATGTTTTGCATGGCGCATCTCATCTCTCACAACAAACTCAACCCGTTTGCAACGAGCTTTGAAGGCATACCACGATTTTCTGCACAGAGCGATAGCCTCGCCGTGCCTCAACATATTTCTTGCCTTTTGTCGTAGACTTTGACAGGATGTCCAACGGTGTAAGCGGGCCCCGTCGACAGGGACAGCGCCGCCGCCACCACCGCTGGAATGGACCCGACCACTTCCCCAACGACGGCAGGTTCGTGATCCATTTGGTTCCCTTCGCGAAAAGGCAAAAGTTTGTGGTTTGACGTGATGGTTTGGTACGGCTAACGGTAAACACCGATCTGGATTGCGGGTTTTACAACAAAGTGTGGCGGTAGGGCTGCTTGAAACAATCAATTAACTTGAATGATTTGATTACAAACAAACAAAAAAAATGAAAGCAACAGCTTTTAAAGACACACACACACAACGTCACAGATATTACAGTGTGGAATGTGAGGATCGCGAAACCAATTGGACAATGGCTAGCGTTCACATTTGCTGTGTCATACTGCAAAAATCAATTGGTGATCGACGGTATGGTTGTTGGAATAATTGATTCTCATGATATTTAATAGCTGCAGCGATATGCGGCGGCAACCTTGCATCCCAATGGCGAGACAGAGACAAAATAGTCAATAACAGCAAATTGTGCCTTTTAACGGGGCGATTAGTTTTTTTTTTTGCTATCCTTTTGACAAAACAAAAAAATCTAAATACAGTCAAACCTCGGTTTTCGAACGTCCCGGTTCTCGTCCAATTCGGTTTTCGACCAAAAATGTCAAGTTTTTTATGCCTCGGATGACGAACAAATTTCAGTTGTCGAACAAACTGAACGCACTTGAATGCACCATTTGACTCCTCTCGCTTTCCTTATACGAGGAATTGACGCTTCCTCGTGTTGCTTTCCATTGTGAGCAGACGTGTTCAGTAAACATTTTTATTTTAAAAAGAGCGTGGTTTCGGTTTTCCAACAGCCTTCTGGAACGGATTATGGACGAAAACCGAGGTTTGACTGTATTACCTATGAAGCTGAAACTTTTTGTGCTACAACGTAACTGCCAAGGTCAACAACAATCAGATCTGGGATGCAGTTCTCATTTTACGATTTCCTCTCTGAGGAAATCATGGAAATGAACCACTGCAAGGTTCAAAGGTCATTATTTTCAAACCTGTATTTCAGGACACCTCAAGAGCTTCCATCGTGCTTAACATGCCGGATGGTTTTGTCTCCCAGGGCACCGTTCTTCCATCACTCCGACAGCCTCAAGTCTTCAAGGATGTCTTTACCGGCCGCCCCCTCGGAAGCGAGGCGAGAGGGCCACACGCCCGCCCCCGTGCCCGATGAGCTGTCGCTGGAGCACATGAGCCAAGACTGCACCTTGGTCAAGAACCAGCTGCTCAGGCTGAAAAACCTCCTGCAGGTCCGACCCTCATGATTACATCCTCGCGACCGGTTTGGCTTTTGAATGTGTGCCTCGCACCTTCCTTTTTTTTTTTTTTTTTTGCTGGCAGGTGCTTAAGTCTGAATGTGAGGAAATCAATTACAGAGTCCGTCGGTCTCAGTTGCGGGAATGAGAGGATGGTTGACAGCAAGAGTCAGATCAAAGGATGCTGGAAATGAATTCTGTTGTTGCTGAATGAATACGCTCACTGGCCACTTTATTACCTGCACCCTGCTTGGTGGCACGCATTTTATTTTAAGTGCTGGAAGGATTTGGTCCATGTTAAAATGAGAGCGTCACTCAGTTATTGCACATTTTTCTGCTGGAATGGAATCTGCTACTGCACGACGTTCCAGTTGTGCTCGATTGGCCTTCACTTTGGTGAATACAGAAGCCGGTGAGAATTTTTTTTAAAAATGATGCTTTAGGTGGCCATTCGTGTCGCCTAGAGGTCGGTTGCGGTATTCAAAGGATGCTCGGTTGGCACCAAGCCACTCAAAGCGTGCCAAGGACATATCGGATGCATCGTTTAGTCCAACGTCTGAATCGTTGATACAGGATCCATTTTAATGTGCTTCATGCTAAATTCTGACCCTACCGTTTGAATGACTCATCAAATCAGGAATGTTTTTTTTTTTCTCCTCTGAGTGTAAAAAAAAGTGGATCATTTCTCTTTTGCTGAAAATACAAAAACATCATCTTGAGCTTCTCGAAAACGCTGTCAAGTATTTCGGTGATTCTAAGGCAGCGTATATGCGAGATGATTTTTAACTCCTTCACGGATTTTTGACAATGTCAGAACAAGGAAAAACACGTTCATCACTTCTCTCAATCAGCCATTTGCTGACTGCAAGCAGGAGGGGAGGCAAAAAAAATTCTGCCTCATCATCAGTATGCGTGTACTCCGATTCAGATGAATGTTAATTGGTCTAACAAATAAATTGGCTAATCGGTACACATACAAGACCAACCTCTGAACTACCTTTTGGCAAAAAAGAAAAAAAAAATTCCAAAGGCATGCCTGGATTTTTTCGGACAGCTAGGTGACATTTATGCTTCCTTGCGAAACAAATGTGTTGACTGTACTCGGAGATTGCGCCGCAGGTCCGTGTCACCGATGCCTGACAGTCCAAGGCCGGCAAGGGTGTATGTGCGGAGGAGGAAAATGATTCCACCTCACAACATTGCTCTTGAGGCGCGCCCTACGGCAACTGTCATTGATCCGTCTCACCGTGTACTTTCTGCATTTCGCTGTGTACGTGTGTGTTTTGCAGCTCGAGGATCCGGACTCGCCGGCAGATGCTGCGGGCGAGATTGGAGGCAATACCAATACTGTATCCCAGGTAAGAAAAACATGATTTTATCTTGATTTCCCCTCCTGTAGAAGTGCTATATAAATGCATACGTGTGTGTGTGCGTGTCTGCAGTTTGAGGAGCTGCTGAAGGAGGTGCACATGCTCCGAGAAGAACTTCGGAGTCGAGACAAGACCATTGTTCAGCTCACTCTGCAGTGTCAGCAGCTGCAGCAGCATCAGCGGGAACAAGTGGTAAAAAAAACAAAAACAAAAAGGCTCTTTGTGGCTGCAACATTCTTTGCCAACATTCATTCCCTGGAAATGCTCACTTTTGTTTCTAGTTTTTTTGTCCATATAAGTGGAAAATGCTCACAAAAACAACCCCCCCCCCCCAAAAACGTTCAATATTAATTTTGAGCCCAGCAAAATGAATTGATATGTGGCCCGGTCACATTTTCGAAAACGATAAGTTCTCAGCCTTGTCACTTAAACGACAAATTACATAATCTAATTGTAATTCATGTCAACACACCCGCCCTAAATTGAAGTATTCTGACTTGCCACGCAAGTGTAAAAAGAAGTTAACCACTGTGAATAATGCAAGCGGCGTTCGTTTACCTCACGTGACTTCTCTTTTCATAGCTTTGAGCCTGCTCCTTTTTTTTTTTTTTAGAAATAAGTATCATAAAAAGCCCAAGAAAAAACAAAACGCGCCCAGAATTAACCCTTGAATTAAGGACGCTGAGGTCTCGATTTCCTGTTTTATTGGATTTGTTTGAGTAATTTGCATTTTTAGATCAGATTTGTTTTTGATTGTTCTGTATTGTTTCTTGCTAGATTTCGTTTTCATATTACAGTATATCCCCTGAATATTTTCCTGTTGTTTTTTTTCCTGTGGCCTTTATCCATAGCTATTTGTTGAAAATGTCACCTATTGGCACTGAGTAGGAAAGTAGTGCAGTAATTGATGTCAAGAAAGTTTGTTGAAGTCATAAGAGAGAGCCATTTTTGTTGGGGAGGGGAGGAGCTAAGTTTAGCCTGGGTTGTTAGTGGACGTAATGGAGAGTCTTCACTGCATTTGCTTGTACATTTTTTTTTTTCTAAATCCAACCAAGCCATTTGTAAGGTTATTGTTGTAAGATGAGTTCAAGGTGATTTAAAACTGGTTCAGGGTCATAGTTTGTGATATACTTTAAGGGTTAAACTATAAGGAATTGTTAACATTTTTAGGGCGGTGTCAAACACTCGTAGTTGATCACAGTCTTACTATAATTAGATTTCACTTCACCGAAATGATTTTATTTCATTTTGTACTTTTGTCTATTTTTTAAAAAGTTGATATTTTAATTTTTTTTTCTTCAAACTTTCAACTTGCACACTGAACTTTAAAGAGAGACTCCCCTCTGTCTGAATGTAATCACGACGCGCTGTGAACGATGCAGAAGACAGAGGCGGATGGTACACATCTCCACTGATAAAATCAGGAAGCACCGCGCCAGCCTTCATCGCTGGTGGGCGTTCGGGACCGCAAGCACGCCGCCGCCGCCGCGAGTTATCTGGCCCCCACCGCTGGCTACCAATAACCTCTGTTCCGTTTGCTTTTAGCTTACTCCCATCTCCATCCTAACGCTCATTAGTGTCTTGAAGAGACTTCCTTGTTAGCCAAACAACAGTATGTCCGCCTGACATATTAAAATCCGCGGCCGCGTCCACAAATACCAAAATGTCAACGCCAGGCCTCCCTCGCCGCCTCATGCGAGCCTTCCCAATTACAGCGAGCACCTCCCCAGCTGGTTCTCCAGTCCCGCACAATATTGCTGCGCCCTCACCCTCAACAGAGCGGATAGGAGAGAGCGGAATGGCATTAGTGCATATGGAAGCTGACAGAGTGAGTTAAAATTCAAATTGGACTGTGCAGAATTCAGATTATTTTGGCGTCTGCATCAGGTGAGAGCCTTGAAATCTATATTTTGGGCTGGGCTATTTAAAATTGCCTGCCATCCCATTTTGACCGAATAGCTTGTCATCAGTCCTTGACAGTGCAGTTGGCATAAAGAATTAAAGGACAAAAATGAAACAAATTTGGGTTCCAACTGCTCTCATAGTGTGTGGGGATGAACAAATCGCAAGTGTCCTTCCCTCTAACACAAATCTGCCGCAGTACCAGGACTAACCTGTGAGAGGCAGCATCTAGACACCTGGAAAATACACAGAAGAAAGGGTAGTAGTGGCAGAACGAGCAGAAGTTTCTGAAAACCACGTGTACATCGCGGTTACAAACCTCTTTGCCTTGCCCTTTATTATTGTGGTGATGTTTGTTGGTCTATTTGCGCCCGGTAACGGCAGGAGCTTCAGCAAGCTTCTTTGTTAAGGAGGTGCGAATCACGACAGAATGGCCGGTAGACTCGTGCAATAATAAGACACGTTTATATGATCACTTCAGGCATATTTATTCCATTGCCAGAACAACTTGGCAGCACGGCGTAACACAAACCGTGGCCATGAACATAGCGTCAGTTTAAACAAAGCGAAAGTTGCGCTCATAACTACATCCGGCATGTCCCTTCAGAACAAAAGCAGTGCGTAAGCGCGCTACACACAACACAAATCCTCAACATTCTTCATTGGCATTTGATGTTGACACACACACACACACACGTCACGAATTTGCGACTGCAAATATCGAACGGGGTTTTAACATTTACAATTGTCAACTGGAGCAGATCGTCGAGGACAAATCACAACAGCACAGCCCATCACGCCGAACAGGATAACCTTTCAGAGACGACTCACCATCTTGACTTTTGCTGACTGATTGGAAACGATGGAAAAGCTCAAATTTGTGTCATAAAGTTGCTCTCTTTTTTTTTCTTTTCCAAAGCAGAGCTGTCGAGTTGGCAGCTCTGCTACGCAAGCTGTGAGATTTAACACTAAACTCTTTTGAGCCCTCGCTACATAAAAATGATTTGTTAGTCGGGAGTCGATTAATTAGCTGCAGTTGGGCTTTAACAAAGAACCACTAATAATAATAATAATGAACGGGCATGGGTTCACGTTACAATGCATGTATTTGACCTCAGCTTGGCACACGAGTGCCTTAGAAAAGTAGCGCACAGCACAGCCAAAAAGGATATCGGATAAAGCCATTTCAAGCTCTACATTATTTAATAGACGCGTTTAGGTCAGCCTCATTGCACACCCGGGTTGTTGAAACACAAAAAAAGACGCTCGGCTGCTTCCACTGGATTTGCGTTCGTCCTCTTCAAGATGATTGTTTTACCTCCTGAGTCGCGCAAGCAATTATGGCTGAGCTTGTTCTTCAATATATTACTCCACATTCATGTCATAACCTGGCAAAAGTTCCCATCGTTCACCCTGGCCTGCCTTTTTTTTCCAGCTGGCCCGAGAACGTCAGCTGCGGTGCCGGTGTCAGCAGCAGAGGGCGCCCTCGCTACTTCGACAGCCGGCGGACAAGCTACCGCAACGCCCCTGTGACAAGGCCACCCAGACCTACTGGAGACCCCCCAGTCACGCTGTGAGTCCACATATCCACACCCAGGTGCACACCCTTAATATTATTCTTGATTTCTTTTTTTCTCTCGTAAATTCTCACCACTTACCCCGCACAACACAAACATGCACATTATCAGAGGCCGTTGGTTATCCTCATCTCGTCACGCTGAGTCAGTCATCAACTTGGTTTTTGGCGCACGCCCAAAACTCTGACCTCCCAGCGGAAGACGTTTTATGAGCTTGTCAGCCGTCTGGTCACTCGGCCTCACACTTTAATAGCTGCAAGCTGCGAGGCTGCTGTTTGTGTGGAATAAATATGGAGGAGATGAATGAGCGAAAGAGGCAGACAGGAAGATAAGCAGAGAAAAAACCCGGATTGATCGATGGGGATCTTTACATCCTGTGCTGTAGTGATGTACTCGTGATAATTGATGAAAAGCGGACATCTATCAAGGGAGCAAGACTATCACTTGCAGTAAAGTGATCTTGGCAAGGAGAAAATGCTAATATGCTAACAGATTGGATGTATGCTAAATAAATTGCAAGATGAGCTACTTTGTTGTTTTTTTTTTCAGACCTCTGAAAATAGGCAAGTTTTCATCAAGAAAAATGCCTGTGAAAAATCTGAGAGCATGTTGAATCACCCAGAAAAGGCATTTTACCCAACGGAAGGATAACGATGGAAAAAAAAAAAAACCATTCCAAGAGGGTCTTTGCAGTGCCTGCTGCTCTGGCTCGAATAAACTTGGAGTGGTTGAGCTCCCTAAGTACACCGTAGGTCCCCCGCCATGCACGACAGCATGTGGTTTTACTGTTGCCGGGGCAACCAGCAAAGCCGGACCGCTTTTTCTCAATGGGGGATCTTGGTAATTTTCAGCGGTGTTAACAACAAAAGTTTGGACGTCAGTCATGGTGGAAGTCCAAATGTCCAAAAGAATATTTCAGATTTTCCACACTGTGTGGGTTTTATTTTTTTGTCGTTTTGGAAGATGGGTAGGATTTGAAATGGATTGCACCCATGGCAACACTTTCAAGTATGTGTCAACGACGCTGTGGTGACAGCCAAGAGCTTTGCAATGCATCTTTTTCGGTGTCCCGAATTGACTCGCGCTGAATAATTCTCGACTTTGGGGTACTGGATATCTGAATTTCTTTTATTTTATTTTTTTGACTCAAAAGGATGTCAACTCGTTTTTTTTCAGCCTCACACTTCAAACATAGGGCCAAGTGCACTTTGTGTTGATTTTTCTCTGCTGACATTTAAAGTGCCGCCATATCAAGTCGCTGGAGTGCCTTCCGGTGGTGTTCTTGAGTGCTAAGCGGAATTGGATTAGCTAAGGAACATTGTCATGGCAAAGGTCAGCATCTTGTAATGATTTTTTTTTTTTACCACCCCGATGTTGATATTTGGCGCTATATTAAAATGCCGGGAGGTTGCATGCTTTCCCTATGCTTGCGTGAGTTTTTCCCGTTTTTTTTTCTTCTCTTTTTACTACCAAATTAAGCCATTTGAGAGAAAAAAAAAATGTCATTTGAACCATGCGGTGAAAAAATAGCCTCAATTGTCCCTAAGCTGTGAATGTGAGAGTGATTTGTTGTTTGTCTATATGTGCACTTTTATTGACTGGCTGTCAGTCCAGGGTCCTCTTTCCTGAAGTTAGCTGGGATAGGCTCCAGGACACCTACAACCCTAATGAGGACTAACGAGAAGAAAAAAAAAATTGGTGGACATTCAATTAATTTACGAGCAATTTCTTTATTTCCTCCAGATTTGACCAACAAATCCGCATAAAAGCCATTCCTATCTGCCAACGTTCAAATTTTCAGTCCAAATTTCAGTTGTGTACAAAGACGTTTGCAGGACAAACGACGGTAAGGGTTGTCACAGCGGCACGGGCTCATACGGTCGCGCTAACTACCGCTTAAATGTCAATTGTAGAGGGAGGGGGGAAAAAAACTAACCCAATATTCTTCAATGGCTCCCAGAGGCAATCACGAGCGGGGCGGGGGGGGATTTTTCTCTGCTTACTCAGACGCCCAGCAAACAAAACGGGAGTCTGATGTGATTTCAGTAATTTGGGACGCCGCGCATTATGCGCGCGTCTAAATATAGTGTGCACGCCAACGAGACACTTCCAATGAGGTACACCTTCGTAATGTAATGAGTCCCGCAATGCAAGAGCTGGATACAAAGATTCCACCTTTGCAAAGATCTTAATGCAGGATTTTTACTGTCACTGTCAGAGAGGTGTTCGTTCATTTCGCCATGTGCTCATTATTTCGCTTGTGCAACCACACTGCATCGACGCAGACACGCTTGTGACATTGTGGCTACCCTTTTTGTAAAATCTTTTCCATTGTATTTAATCGCAATGTATAGGTGTGCCTAATGTTGCGGCCAGTGAAGGTATAATTTATACATAACAGGCATCACTATGTCTGACTTAGCAACTTGTCATGCTTACGCGGACCATATCTCCATAGTCGCTTCTGCTCTAGTAGACCCCCTCACTTTCATTAAATATGGTATTTATATCTGGAAAGGAATGGTTATCTGATAATAAAATGTGTAAAAAAAAAAAAAAGGGAAAAAAAATGCCCTTGCTTTGACATTTGACATCTGAGCAATGGTAAGTATTCATTCTGACCGATTTGTAATTATAATAATGATACACGAATAAAACAGAGACTCCAATGAGTAAATGCAAATAGATAATAATAATAATACATTTTATTTATAAGCGCCGTTCAAAACACCCAAGGACACTTTACAATCAGGTAGATATTAGAATAATATGAAATTAGAATAATATGTAAATGAATACCGCACTATTAAATGTTAAACGAATTAACTGCTAAAAAGACAATCTCCCAAAAAATATCCACTACTTTTTGCCCTTACTTAAAATAAAAGCCCCTGGATCGACAGTGTGTGACAATCTGTATTGTGTGTCTGTGTGTGTGTGTTGGGTGGGGGTGTGTCGCCGTCACTTTTCTTTAGCGATTATACCAAACACACAATTGAACAAAGGCAACACAGTAGGCGGCCTCGGATTCATCTGAAAGCGTCCTCCCCTCACACATCTCTTGCGTTCTTTTCATCCTATTTCTTCACGTCTTCTGATCTCTCAATGAGCTTGATGTCGCGATGACACCCGCGGCCAGAAAATGAGAGTCAGGGTTGGGCAAACGGAGTTGAAACGAGTTAGTGATTCGTGGGAAGCTGAGGAGGAGGATGTTGAAAGAACCCCTCTGAAATCTTGGCCATGACTCATTCGCCGGCACTCACACGGTGACACACACACACAGAGGAGGGGGTTGCCGTCCCCCCGAATTCCTGATGTGATGTAAGATCACAGTCAAACTCTCCCCGTCTTTGCTTTTGACTTCCTGCCGCTTCATCAGCTTCCACCATCTGCTGGTGGGACTGTGCGGGCTCGGCAGTGAGATGACATCGAGTGAGTGGGCCGCATCTTGCGGTGTGACTGACCTGTTTTGCGAATGGAGACGAAACCAGTCTTGTTTTTCGTTGGAAACTCGCCACCTTTCACATGTGGGGCCACTGAAGCCACAATCGCAAAACCTCTCCCATTTGGCCCTTGTGAAAATGTGCATTCCCTTGCTCAAGCCAAGTCTGTTTTATTTATCAAGAGCCAATTCACACCTCAGGTTATCGCCAGCCACTTGACATCTGTGCCTGTGGCTAAAAAGCAAAGTGTAGAGAGTCTCTGTCGTTGAAATGCACAAGCGCGTTCATCACAAGACTTTATGATTCCGGATACGAAGCCCCATCTATCCATCTGTAAGGCAAGCCGTACCAGTACAGTTTAGATTGTTTTAAAGACATCCTTACCTACTTTATATTTACATAGTCAAACCTCGGTTTTCGTACATAATCCGTTCCAGCAGGCTGTTGGAAAACCGAAATTGTTTGAAAACCGAAACCACGCTCTTTTTAAAATAAACATGTTTCCTGAACACGTCTACTCACAATGGAAAGCAACACGAGGAAGCGTCACTTCCTCGTCTACCCGATGAAGCGTCACTTCCTCGTGTAAGGAAGGCGAGAGGAGTCAAATGGTGCATTCAAGTGCGCTCAGTTTGTTCGAAAACCGAAATTTGTTCGTCATCCGAGGCATAAAAAACTCGATATTTTTGGTCGAAAACCGAATTGGTCGAGAACCGAGTCAGACAGTGTGTGTGTATGCGCGTGTGTGTGTAAGCTTCTTGCGCTCATTAACTTAAACCTGCACACACACACACACACACACACACACACACACACACACAGTAGAAGGACATACACGAAGGCTAAAGTATGTCTCCACTTGTTGTCTGAGCTTGTAAAAGCTGTCACGTCAGCTGTCAGGTTGGCAGGTGTCACACACCTGTGTGGACGGAAATGTGAATATTTCACTTTGTCAGAGGAGATGTTTTTCCAGACGCGGCGTGACACTTTTATATTTGCCCGGATGTGTCGGTGGGCTTTGTTCATCTTCCTGCCATAGATTTCACATGGGAGCTTCTGCGGGTGCGCGTGTGTTGCGGTTCATCATGCCTTTTTTTTTGTCCTGTGTATTTTCTCTCTGCGTAGGGTGTGCTGCCCACCCCCTCGCCGCCCCCGTGGCAGGCGCCGCCCCAGGCCTTGACCTGTGCCGGCATGCCCCAGCGCAGACAGAGTGAGTCACTAACACGCTTTCCTGCCTTTTTTGCCCTTTTTTTTTTTTTTTTCTTTCATGAGGACTACTTACACCAATTTAAAAGCCCAACGTCATCTCGTGCAATTTCAAGGCTTTTTACTTTGGGGTTGAACCGCACACGGATATTGTTTTGTGCTCCACCGCATCCTCTTTTCCCCAAACACACTCCTCCCCGTTGGTCCTGCGGTTCTCGGTTATTCTGTTATGGAGCATAATGTCCTTTGTATAGCAGGAATTATCATCAGTTGCTACTTAGAAACGGTGCACTCAGCCGTCAGTGAATCCTAACAAAACAAGCCGCGTGTTGTAAGCTGCGGTGATGACGCAGTGCTGAAGGAGATCAACAACAGAAAAATCGGTGGCAGGAAATGAACGTGTGAGCAGGTAAAGAAAAAAAAAAAAACGCAAGAAAAGCATCGAACCCACGCCGTGCTCTTTTCAATCAAGAGGGAAGGTGAAATAAATGCGGCACATTGTTTGAACACCTCAGCTTATTTCAACATCGAGTGCTCTTGAGATTTTTTTTTTTTTCTCTCTCTCACAAATGCACGCTTGCTGCATTCATTCTCCCAACACCGGTGGGAGTGGAATGTGATCGCAAGTGGGAGAAAAGAGGTGGGTAGCAGTGCAACTTCCTGAAATCAAGTCACGTTTTCTCCTGGATTTGAAATCCAAAAATACAAGCGTTTGAAATGTCTGCTTTCACATAAATATGGTCTTCACCGATGTTCGCATCACCGCCATTTTGTGTCCCTGTGCCTCCAAATTATTCCAATATCTGACTTGTAAGTGCCCAAATGTGAGATCTCAATACATGTGGACGAGGCCGTCCAGAACAACACGGCACCAATCTTAGTCACTATTTTCCAGTTTCTTCAAAGTCGTATCAAATCGAAGATTGTGGCTACATTGTAACTACTGAGCCCATTTGAACTCTGTTGCTAACAAGATCAGCAGTCTCTCAGATTACCGTATGCTGTTAACGAGTTTCCCTACGCTGTATCAGAGACGTTTTGCGGAAGCGCCTTTCGCAACGATGAGCCTTCCACTAGATGCCGAGGTGTGATCGCACGCCGCATTGTTGTGCGCAATCACGTTTATCTCACGCTCTCCGCTGCTTCACTGTACTGCTCATGATTAACCCCTTTCGTGCACCCTGTAACCTGATCACACGATGATAAGCTGTCCACTGTCGTAACCGCTGTCCCCGAAAGGGTTAATAATGTGTATCAATAGAATGAATAATAAATAGACGTCTGCCTTTTAGCAAACTTGCAGCAGTTCAGAACCCCTAAAAATGGAGATGCAGTGATCCCTCGCTATTTCGCGGTTCGTTTATCGCGGCTTTGGTGCATTGCGGATTTTTTCAAACATATTCATTAAAAAATATATATATATATATTTTTGAAGTCCGCAAAAAGTCCGCAAACGCGAGAAGCAGCGAAAGTCAACAAAACAACAGTGAGTCACATAGAGCAAGCAAGAGAGAGAGAGAGAGAGGAGGCTTATAAGAACAAAAGCAGGTCTCTTCCATCCTTAATTGTCGAATCATAAACACGTCTGCTGCACGCAGCGGGGATCGCTGGCCTGTGTGTGTGTGTGTGTGTGTGTGTGTGTGTGTGTGTGTGTGTGTGTGTGTGTGTGTGTGTGTGTGTGTGCGTGTGTGCGTGTGTGCGTGTGTGCGTGTGTGCGTGTGTGTGTGTGTGTGTTAGTGCCTCCGCTCAAGCGCGAAGGCCCACGTGGGGCAATTAAAAAAAAAAATTTTTTTATTGGTCACTACTTTTCAAATTTTCATTTATCGCGGGTGGTTTTGGTCCCCATTAACTGCGATAAACGAGGGATTACTGTAGTCTGCATCGGATTTAGCTACAGGGCTAAATGCTATCTTTGTGCGAAACTTCCACCTGTTGATTGATCCGTTGTGTTCATGTAAAAGGCAAATTC
Source organism: Hippocampus abdominalis (assembly GCA_018466805.1). Lineage (NCBI taxonomy): Eukaryota > Metazoa > Chordata > Actinopteri > Syngnathiformes > Syngnathidae > Hippocampus > Hippocampus abdominalis. The sequence continues at coordinate 2,599,404 of CM031702.1, forward strand.
ACAACCACAGCAAACCTTTCAGACAGTACATTTGCTTTTACGTGCCCCTTTGTTGATCTTCTCCATGCGCGTGAAGTAGATCTTGAATTTGTTCCAACCGCAGCAAGTCTCTGCCCCCCCTTCCTCTATTTTCTCTCGGGGGGCTCCTTCATCTTCTAACGCCTCCTCTCCTCATCTTCCCCTCTTAACTCGGCCTGCCCGCACATAATGACTGTGGCAAAGGAGTGGAGCACCTAGTGCAGTACTTCACTGACCGGGCATGGTACAGTAGAACCTCTCTCTCGTTTTCTCTCCAACGTCTTCACCGTCGGCCATTATCGTGAAGCATGCCCTCCTTCATCTGCATGCCTTTTGGTCGGCTTCCAATGGGAGTGTTTCAGTTCAGGAGCAATTTTGATTTCTTTCTCGTGGTGTGTAAGGACCGCTTTGTACTTTCAATTTATAACCAGGAAAAAGTTTTGGGACACCATCGCGCCTCCAGGAAGTGCAAATGGAAGTCGGTCGGGAGTTGCAGCTCGTGGAAGCGTGTAATGCGCTTTCTACAAAATGTCAATATTTGTGTATCTATCCAAAAGGTGTTTGATGAGTGTTTGGACACCAAAGTTTTCCCGAGAATGCTTTCAACTTGGAACAGAAAAGCGCTTATTTTTTTTTTTCCTCCATTGCTTTGGTCAACCAAAATGTGTGTCCCAAGACTTTTGTCCACATAGGGGGGGTCCTCAGTTTACAACCGAATCAAAATATGGACAAAATGTTGTCTGTCACTAACCTACACTAACACAAAATTAACATTTACAGTAAATAATTAATGGCATTAAAAAATAAAATAAAAAAAAGGCTTGAAGCAGAGGACCCCCTGTTACGGTGCTTTAAATTGATTTCTTCCATGTCATTGAATGAAGTCAAACACTATATGCATGCCTTAATCTCCCCCCCCCCCCAGTGGGTTTTGTCCTCCATTTCTGTGTGTTCTCCACTTTGATGTTGCCGTTTTTTCAAATACTAAGCGTGCCACCGGGCATGTCAAACTCACTAAAGGATTCCGAGCGCTGTGGTCCGGCATCCAAATCACCATTTTCACAACCACGTATCAGCGACGTGGCGGCCTCACCTGACGCGGAATTAAGAGCGGCGCTATATTAGCTACTTTGTATGATGGTGATGTGCCGCCATGACGCTCCTCCTCTGGCGGTGACGAAACGGAGAATATTGAATCAAAATCCAATCGGCCGTGATTCTGTCAGAAGAGATTCAAAAAAGGCAGATGAGAGCGGCCACGACGGGCGCCAGGTGCGTCAAATGATGTCACGTCTTCGGCAAGATGGCCACTCAACTTGTGGCTTTGCGAGCAGGGCAGTTACTCGGGTCGCAAAGGGGTCAAACACTTTTGTCACGTTGGTGCCACATTTCCACAGGAGGCTCAGCTGGGGAATTTTGGAAGGATTCCAATATGCAAGCTTTCCATGGGAACAACTGGCAATTGAGGATGATTCAGTTGAACGACCTGACTGCATATTCAAATGAACATTTAGAACATATTTTTTTATTTAGTCCTAAGCAGAGTTATCATAGTTTGGGGTTTTCCATTGTACATTACTTAGTTTTTATTTTGTTTTTAAATTCGGTTCGTTTTCGTGATATTGGACTAGATTATTTTTTTTTTCCTGCCAAAATTTTGTTTTAATATTAGTTTTAGTTTTTTTTTTTAAATAGAAGAATTAAAAAAAAAAAAGAAAAGAATATTGTGTCATAACGTAAACTACAAAAATTCCCAAATAGCTGTTACTGACATACTTACATCATTTATTGATTCATTCAACATCAAAATATATGATATTAATTAAAAATACATAAACAAGAATATTTTTTGCTATAATTATACTTAAAGTTAGTCTCATAAGTCTCCGTTAAATTTTATTTGAGGAACAAAAATATTTTTTTCAATTTTAGTTTGAGTTCGTTTTCCTTTCGTATAATCTTGGTCATCAGCAGACATCCACGCAAAATACTGTGAGACGGACACAATCGGAGAAACTCTCTTCCTTTGTGATGCAAAGGATGAGAGTTGCCATCACAACATGACAACATATTGCCGGATGAATATCTCTCGGGAGGCTTTCAATCAAAACTGGGCATTCTTCTCTTTTTGTCCCGGCAGTTGAGAACATAGACTCGGCTGCTTTGACCAATCCAAGCGAAGTTTTGTTGCTGGCTGCAGAAATGCTATGAAATGCAGATGAGCAGAAAGCAGATGTTTTTTTTTTTTTTTCCAACCGGATGCGTGCCGGTCTACCAGGAGATGGTGCTGTGGTCTCGGACATCCAGAGCCGGCATGTGAGCCGTGGCGCATAGAAACAAAAAGGCAGTAGGCTGACCAGCACACAATCTCACATCTTCACACGTCCTAAAGAAATGACTGTGCTCAAAACACACTTTGCGTTGTTAATAGCTCGAGAAAGCTTCAGGCGGATACGGACTCATCGTGTAAATAAAGCGCTCATGCCTTAAAAGAATTCCCCCCCCCCCTGAACACAACTAGTAGGCTTTCATCCTCTCGGTGGGGTCACGGGTCATCGGGAAGCTGTATTTTTGCGCGGATGATGCAATGCTGGCTTTTATTCTGGCCCCAGCGCCTGCGCCATCGCCTCTTGTTGACTGGATTGATCTAATAAGCGTCCTCGGCTTCCTTCCGGAGCACTTGTGGGAAGGTCAGAGTTACCTCATAGCGCCAAGTGTCCGGTGGGAATGCGTTGGGCCGACCGGGTCGCGAGTTCCAGCGTGGCGCTTTACAGGTTAATCATTAGAGCGCGCGCTTGAATTGCGCTTGCGCTAGGCTATGACGTTGTCGAGGTGACAAACAAACAAACTGTTCAACCGGAATTGCGAAATCATGATAAAATCAAGAAGTCTGCATCATATATCTATTCTCCATCTCGTTTTTATAATTATATACAATAACATTATACTGCGTGCGTTACAGGCTACCACTAGCGTTGGCGGTTCCCTAATCATGACCATATTTGGATGTGCAGGACCGATATAGTGAGCACGATTTTAATGTAAAGTTGAGGGGGCGGAAGAGGGGGAAGGACTCGCCCCTGACACCAATCTCACCAATGGACATGACTATTATAGCCGGAAGTCGTCCATTTTGGTTTGAAGCGGCCATTTTGGGGCGAATTGCTAATTGCCAAGCTACTTTTGCCCAAGTCAGAGCACCGTGTCAAAGTTCAATGAACATTTCAAGGATTCGCTGTGGAAAAAGTGTCACTGCTAATTTCTCATTCGCTCTTCCTTCACAATCACAGCGCTTGAAAAAAAAAAAACAGATGGCCAAACATTTCCTCTCACGTCGGTCACGAGCGGTGTTGATTTTACGTCACTGTTTACCAACCAACATCTCGCATATCTGTAAAAATGTTGTGCATTGGATTTTGTCCAGTTGATCAGTTCAGAATCATTGGACATGCTACTTTGCAAATTTGTCTTTGGCCTTATATAGCAGATTTCATGCTGGAGCCCATTCAAGTAGTGTCAAAAAAGTCAGTGGTACTCCGATGGTGCTTTGTGGCACTCCTGACATGTTCTCCCCTGAGAAAGTGTCTCGGCACTTCGTGACACAGGTGCCTTGGCGCTCCTCTGAATTGGTCTGAAGCGGCTCGCCGCAAAGCGCCTCATAAGACGCAAATCCATCCGCTCACCCGGCAAGGTTATCCTCCTCCGAGTGCTGAATCAGGGCTTCCTCTGTGACTTTGTCTCTCCCGTTCCAGGAATAGTTTGGTGACTGGCAGCGCAAACGCACTGCGATGTTTGGAGCAAATAAACAAGTCAAAGAAATGGAGACTTTTTGATTCCGTATTTCCTTTTGCGGCTGTAAAAAATATTCAAATGGCTGCGTGACATCAAAAAAAAAAACAAAAAAAAAAGAAGTCATTTCTGGAGCAGCATCATAAGACATCTCCAAGTCTGCCTCATTAGGCTGTTTCATAACTATTTTATGCTCATTTTTTAATCCTTTTGGATTTTCCTTTGCTCTTTCCTGCAGCTTCAAATACCTTTCAACCTCAGCGAGCGTTTCCGCCCGGGAAAACCGGTAAAAACTCTCCCCACCGAGGGCCGCAGTGACCCGACGAGGGACGCGGGGGGCCTATTTTGACGGCGACGCTCCTCTTGACAGTCACTGTCCAAGCTCGGGGCTCCGGCGTGAGCGGCGGGCCCCCGCGGCCGCATCGCGTGACCCGGTTGCTGCCGCGTCCGCTCACGCCGAGGGCACGTCACATCCCGCCGTCCGGCCGCTCAGACGGTCGTCGTCCTTAAAGCCGTTGGCCAGCAGGAGCAGGCAGCTGCCCCCTCCGTCCCGAGGCCTCCCTCGCTTTCACGCCGGCACCTCGCCACTTCTGCCTTGCGGGATCTCGGAACCTCACGGTGGCGCTAACCCGCAGAACGCCAACCGGGGATCGCTCCAGGAGACGGCCGAGATGATCGGCCCTTCGGGGCGCTTGTGTCTCCCCCAAGCCAAAGGTTCCCTGAGGAGAGCGTCGTGCCCGCACGTCGAACCAAAAATAAGAGAAGCGGCCGCCCCGCTGAATATGTCGAATATGTAGCAAGACGACTCAACTGCACAGCCTGTAAGTCTGTCTACATGCCACTTTTACAAACGTTGAGCACAGGGGGTGGGCGACGTAAGACGCTGTTCTTTGATGTATCATCAACTATTTATTCCGTTTAAAAAAAAAAAGAAAAATTCGCATTTAAAAAATAGGTTGTAAGTATTAAAACATTCGGAAAATACGAATGACATAACCGTGCATGTATTTATTTGATTATATCGTTGAAATAATGACGTTTGGGATGCACTACAGTGAAGAACACAAGTACTTGAGTCCCCTCCTCCTAAAAGTTTTGTAATTGCTTCATAGTTCAAGCCATAAGTGTACCCCAAAGTTTGATCCTGAAACACTTTAAATATCGCTTTCAACTCATTTGACCATTTAGTAGCCATGACAACGATTTCTTCTTGCCTATTAGCCTAAGCTTTGGCGCCATCTTGTGTCAGCTTTGAACATGATGGAAAGAGAAATGCGTGAGTTGACGGGAGCACAAAAGTTCCCCCCCCGGTCGAGCAGGTGCCAGCGTCCCCATTCGCAAAAAGTCACTTTTCCGACCCTTCCGCCGTCTTTGTCCCACTTGCTCGGTTCGCGACGACACAATATTTGCTCGCCCTCGCACGGCCGCGCCCTGCGGTCCGTGGCGGCGCGCACCGTTTCAAAGGTGGCGCCGACGCGACCTTTACGGTGTCGCTGAAGGGGCCCCGCGGGAGGTGGAGCGTGGCGGCTTCAAAACAAGTTGCGCCGCAGAAAGTGAGTCATGGCGGAAAAGGTGGATGAGGTGTGAGGGACAAAGCTGTCTTGCAAAAAAGAACTCGTGTGTGTGTGTGTGTGTGTGTGTGTGTGTGTGTGTGTGCGCGCCAAGTGCAATACAGCAGCACTATAAAGCCACTAATGAGATCCAATACAAGGCCTGTTCTGCTTTACAAAGACATCCATCCATCCGTTTTGGATGGCCATTGATGAGGACATCTGGGAGGCGGGTGCGCTGGAGTCGATCCAGCTGGTTGCCAGTCAAGCGCAGGGCAGTGGAAAGCCGTTTCAGCTTTTGAAAAATTTTTATTTTGAAATTTTTTTAAATATGATACCCCTTGTGATCTGTTTTAAGGTCCGTGTACTAGACATTCTGTCCAGTGGTGGAAGGCTGATCAGCCTTTTTGAAACTGAGAGCTACTTCTTGGGTACTAATTAATGCCGTTGAAGGGCGACCGGTTTAAGTCACACTTCTGAAACTAACAAATTGGCTCAAATTACTTTTAATAATGTCAATGTTATATCCATTATTAGTCATTTTTCAAATTCAATTACACTGATCATATGATTTCAAACAATAATTAGGAAATATAAATATATATATATATATATATATATATAATATATATATAATTGTTTTATATATATAATATTTTATATATATATGTATATATATATATATATATATATATATATATATGCAACGTGGCAGTCAACTGGTTCGCACGTCCGCCTCACAGTGCCGAGGTGCAGGGTTCGATTTCGGCTCCGGCCTTCCTGTGTAGAGTTTGCATGTTCTCCCTGTGCCTGTGTGGCTTTTCTCCGGGTAATCCTGTTTACTCCCACTTAAAAAAAAACCAAACAGGCATGGCAGGTTAATGGAACACTCAAAATTGTCCCTTGGTGTGAGTGTGAGCACGAATGGTCTGTGTGCCTTGCGATTGGCTGGCGACCAGTCCAGGGTGTACCCCAAAGACTGCTGGGGTAGGCTCCAGCGTGCCCGCGACCCTCGTGAGGATAAGCGGATTAGAAAATGGACGCTTGATTTCTGTAAACCTTTGCTCGTGTTTACATGTTTGATTGATCGCTTCGAAAGCATTTCTAGACAATCACAATGTCCCATTTTTGACGAGCTATTTTTTGAACAATCCCGTGGGCACCACGTTTGACACCCCTGCTCCAGTAGAAAAAAACCCAAACTGAACTCGTAAGACCCAGTTGTTGTACTAGCGTGCTGAATTGTCTAACCAGGATAACGAATAAACGCTCAAAACGGCTTTCCGGTAGTGCCCCGCCTCTTCCCCATGCGTGCCTAATATTATGGGTTGCTACTAGAGATGTTCGATACCCCTTTTTGTTGAGACAGATACCTGTATTAATCTTCATCTATACAGTTTCATTGAACTCATACCTGGTTCACTCGGCCATCCCGAGTTGTTATTGTTTGTGACAACCAACCTACAAAAGATCATTTGCAAATATCAGGCTTCATGAAGGTGTTTGCCTCTCATCTCACTCTCTCTTCAATCTGTCAACTCGAATCTGGCCCTTTTTTTTTTTTAATTGAACTTTGTTCATCTCCCCTTTTTTTTTTTTTTTTGTACTGTCAAAAAGTCACTGCTCCCTAGCACGTCCCCGCATGGCGAGCAGCGGTGTGTTAAGAAGAGCCACTGACAGGGACTGTGCTCTCTTCACTGTCGGGGGCCGCGTGACCGCTCGCCTCTGTACGCCTCTGGCAGGGACCGCTCGACTGCGTCCCCTCCACATAGACACACACACAAACACGTCCATGCGCTGTGATACAATGAGAACGGACGTGGAAGGGAACGCGCGTACACGAACACGGACCCCCACAGACACATCGAGTGCAACCTCTGAACGTCGAACACAATCGGTTTGTCGCTTAATTGCAGGGCACATATTGACAACTAGAGGGTGAGCGACAATATACAGTCAAACTCGACCAATTCGGTTTTCGACCAAAAATTTCGATTTTTTTATTCTTCGGATGACGAACAAATTTCGGTTCTCGAACAAACTGAGCGCACTTGAATGCACCATTTGACTCCTCTCGCCTTCCTTACACAGGAAGTGACGCTTCCTCGTGTTGCTTTCCATTGTGAGCAGACGTGTTCAGTAAACATGTTTATTTTAACCCCCATGCAGTAATAATCCCAAAATTGGACATTTCGGACACTTTGGACGATTACCGAGGTTTGACTGTCTTTTTATTTTATTTTGTAGCCGACGCAAAGGTATTCATAGTTGAGTTGACGTCAGCCGATCGATGATGTCATCGTTATCTCTCCGTTGCCGTCGGCGCAAAACTGCTCGCTCTCCTCCAAAGTAGCGCAAGCTCACTTTCCCTCGGCTCGCTCGTCCAGTCGTATTCAGACAGCCTCCCGCCCACACAGTCTGATCTAACTTATATAAAAAAATAATAAAAATACTGCAGGGTTGCTAGTCGTTGCCATACTAGAATTTTTTTAGAAAAACATCACAAGAGGGAGAGAAGACCTTGTAATTCTGTATTGTAGCAATCCCGCAATTGTGTTACTGTGATGGTTATTCAAGGGACAGACAAACATTTCATACCGTCACTGTGTAGGACTTGGATTTCAGTGATTTTTCTTTTTTCTTTTTTTTCTTTTTGCTGCGACGTTTCTTAAAATCTTCAGGTCAAATTCCAAATGATGGTCATTTGAATAAGGTTGCATTGAAATGAACAGAATGGGGGAGGGTCTATGTTCCGCCTATCCATCCAACAGCTGCGCAGTCTTTCAGATGTGCGCCAGACCGACTAAAACAAATCCAACACGGAAAGCCAAAAACAAATCAAACGGGAGGCTGACGCAACGGGAGAGCCGGAGAGCCGACCTAAAACATCAAAGTGGAAGCGGTTTGGATAGCGAAGGTGGGGGGGGTGGGTTCAGCGGGTGAGGAGACGAGCGTGAGGTGGAATATGTTTGTTTGGACACGACGGGCTCCGGGGGTGGGAGGGAGTGGGGGTGCCGCCCCCCCCCCCCCCCCCCCCCAGTCTTCACCCCTCTCGGCCGTGTCGCTCAACGCTCGCGAATGCCAGCCCAGAAATCAATGCGGCGCGTTTGTGTGTGTGCGTGTGTCAAAGATGCGTCTGCCCGCAGAGCGGGAAGGCAAACATGGCGCGCGGCAAAAAAACCGCCGGGCCAGCGCCGTCCGTCTCTCCACCGCGTGGCCACTCTCCAGCCCTAATCTCCAAATCGATGCCCTCGCTCAGTATAAAAGTACGGCCAATCAGTCCGGCTCCCGCCGAAAGCCCCAAAAAACACTGCGGCACCGTCGATCAATTCTCACACAGGCGAGGGAGGGGGGGGGGGGGGGGGAGGAACTTAGTTAACTCTTGTTTTGGACTGTTTTTCGTTGGTTGTGTTAGCGGCTTTTGCACAAGGAGGAAAAGGCACCAGAAGAAGACCGCTGGGTTCGTGTCATGTGATGTAACCCTGCAATTGAAGCACTTTTCAAGCTTTCCTTTTGACCTGAAATTGGCTGCGGAAGTCACTGCGGTGTGTGGACTGTGCACGCGTCATTTGATTTCAGAGCCAGAAATGTCATTTGCACCCCAATGCTGACAGATTTGTAATTCAAGGTGACTCCAGTGACATAGTGCTGCCTCCATGAGTGAAAATACGAATACAGTCGAACCTCGGTTTTCGAACGTCTCGGTTCTCGTCCAATTTGGTTTTCGACCCAAAATTTTGAGTTTTTTATGCCTATTTTTATGACGAACAAATTTCGGTTCTCGAGCAAACTGAGCGCACTTGAATGCACCATTTGACTCCTCTCGCCTTCCTTACACGAGGAAGTGACGCTTCCTCGTGTTGCTTTCCATTGTGAGCAGACGTGTTCAGTAAACATTTTTATTTTGAAAAGTGCGTGGTTTGGATTTTTGAACAATTTCAGTTTTTGAACAGCCTTCTGGAACGGATTATGGACGAAAACCGAGGTTTGACTGCAATGCTTTATGGTGGCTTGTGATAGACCAAAACGATGATTCACCATGTTAACATTTTTGATTAACAAATGACGAATTGACAAGATGGAATATCTGGCGACTTGTCGATGAAGTGCTGCCTCCTCAGGGGGAAAATCAAAATGATGCTTTTACTTTTCTTTATGGGGGGGCTCGCTTCTCTTTGCAGACTCTGAGCTGTTTGAGAAGTGGCCGCTCACATAGTCGCAACGCCCTGGCGCAGCTTTTGACCTTGTGACGGCTCGCTATTTAATATCCATTTATTACTGTTTTATTTTTCTTATACCTCAGTGATGTTAGAGTTCATTTTTTTTTTGCATCTCATCGAAATCGAAGAGGTGTGAAAAGGTGCCAAAAAGTGACTTTTGTGCCCATTTTGAAGTGAAACGGAAAGCTTGAAATGTTCTCTGCATATTTGCGTGTTCAATTTGCGCATCTGCTCATTTTCATCAAAAGCCACGATAATCAGCCAATGAACGGAAACACGGGCCATGAGAGCATTATTTACTGACTTGCATGCGGCCGCTGGCTGTGCAATATCGCGAGAAATTGACTAACCCCGTGCACTTTAAACAATGTTTGAAATGTTAATTAGAAGGTCTCATATGCTGCCCACCAATGAGAGGTCATACGTGTGTGTGTGTGTGTGTGTGTGTGTGTGTGTGTCATATGCGGAAAGAGACTGTGTTAGACTCTATTCAGTGCTTCCACACACACACACTGACTGTAAACGTTACATACGAACTCTGCTGGTTCTATCACTGTGGAAATAAACTATGATTTGGAAACATACTTTCTCTTGTTCATTTGTAAATGGACTTTTTTACTTGCTTGTCTACAAATATTCGGGTCAACGGAGTGCGTGTTCACCCAATCCGTCAAGTGTGAAATGAAACAACCGAGTCAATCTGCCTATTTGCGGAAATCTGCCCCTCGGCGCAGTCGATTTTGAATGTTGACAAACTGTGATTCATTGTCATGATACTAAAGTTTCTCCGCCCACGATTAGGGAAAAGCTTAGGCGGGTGAAGAGCCAGAGCCACTTTCAAGATGGACTCCAAAGAAACATGTCCCAGGCAAATGGTAAGCAGAGCTGCAGTGTTCGCACAGTTGACTGTTTTATTTATTTGGTTTTTGAATTCAGCCACAGCCAACCAGAGGACCCAATATGGTTCCCTACACGATAAAAATCAAAAGATGGATGAGGTTTGCGTGATTGCCTACCCAG